>CM076262.1:12648279-13248279 GCA_038380795.1 Pyrocephalus nanus | reverse complement strand
TCTGCACACAAGTACCTGCATGTATCATTCAGACAGCCCACCAGCTTCACCTCATCTATTCAAGTCCTAAATGCAGATATGTATCCTTGCACAAAATATTAAATAGCCTCAGGTGAAAATCTAACACTGGAGCTGCTGCTGTCCTGCTCTCCTATAGTTGTGGGTAGTGACTGCAGGGTTGCATGCAATGGCACTCCTCTCCCTCACTCTGCCTTCTTTCTTGGATCATAGTGGTTGAGAAAAATGTGCATATGATACTTGCAAAACTGCAGACATCTCTTTTCATGATGGCATTTCCCCAACTCTTGGCATGTGGAGGCTATTTGCCAGAGCTTGGACCTCATCCCACCATGCACTGAAGCCCACAGCCACTGCCTGGTTTTTGGCCATTGCTTGGCTAAATCTAACTGCTTGATGGCTGTACTGTTTTCTTCCTGAAAAAAAAAACAAACAAAAAAACAAAACAACTTCCATATTTAATACAGTGACTCTTTTTCTCTCATAAATGAGAACATAAGAACATCCTGTGCGCACAGACTACAGCCCTTGGAAAAGTTCATTGAATCCTGAACAGAAATGCAGAATTTCCATGTCAAAATGGCAAAGCTGATCATGGTTTAGATGGAGAAATGCAATACCTACCTGTGTATAGTGGCCACATACTCTTCCGCACCTATTGGTGTCATAAGTGTAGAATCTGACCTCGTTGTACCATGAGGTGATGGCTCCTTTCACAGTAAAGGCAGAGAGTGAGCCACTCCAGAGGTTTTCTCCAACAGGGCTAAATTTGGGGTGAACTTTCCCTGGCTCTCTGAGGTATATGTTATGTTTAAACAAGCATTTCTTTGCCCAACCTTTTGCAGTCTTTGCCAAATCTGGATCCCAGCTCTGCAAAATAAAGATATTTAGAAATACTGGTTACATTAGCACTTCATTAGCAAAGCAGTAATTCAGAGCAACTTCCAGGAAAAGCTGTGTCTTACTAGTGTATGTGCTTTTGGTTAATTTGTTTTTTGCTTCTGTTGAGACTTACAGAGCTACATGATAAATTGGCTTGTAGGTTCATTTTGGATTTGCACTTAGTTACTCATTAAACTTGAGGAAGTTTTTGGGGTGGTGTGTGATCTTGGCTGACTGGTTTGTTGGACACCAAGAGCCGTATGTCAGTCAAATATACTGTTAGTGGCACAACGTCCATTTCAGGGCTGTGCCAGTCATGAGAGAATATTAATGTAAATTAAAGAGTGAATCTACATGAAATCTGGAGAATGAGCATTATGCTTACCATACCAATCAGGCAGGAATCTCATGCAGCCTCATACATTAAGGCCACTGCTTGCAGGTCACTTCACAAGCACACTGGGATTTTGGGGACAGTATAAACTCAACCCCTTGGTTAGCATCTTTGTGTTTGGCAGCTTCAAATGTTAGTGCCAAATTCATATTTGTGGAATGACTCATTCACTTACTACTCAATCCTACAGAAAGTGATTATTTAAGCAACTGAGTTATATAAATGTCTTTTGTTTGCATTGGAGGTGGTGTCTGCTCTTGCTAGGTTTTCTTGTGCACACAACTTGGTTAAGTGATTACAGCATTGTACCTCCTGGAAGATACAGTACCACAAGTGTATGCCTGTAGTTCTAGTTACGCTTTGTGTTACAGAACTAAAGTTGTCCAGCACTGCTGAGCTACTTTGAAGGTTTTTTAAAGTAAAACTCTTTTTATTTGTCCTTCTCTGAATTAATTAAAATATCTCACTTGCTTCTGCAAATGATGGAATTGTAATTGTTTTGAACTGATCAGCAACCATGACAAGGGAAAAGGCAGATTGCAAGTTTGTAATTGGTAGATTTTATTTTATTTTTTTTTTTTTTAGAAATCTAACAGAGGTAGGTCTTTAGATTTTATGGCCATGTTTTACATAAATAACTTTGTACCATAGATAAGTCTGAAACAGCGTGTATTGTTTATACTACCAATCAGTATTTAAAAATCACATGATCACACCAAAATGCATCTACAGAGATTTGAAAATATTCTGTAACCTATGTCTTCCATTTCTTCCTATGGCTGACATTTGTTTTTTCCCACTGTGTTGGGTTGACCCTAGCTGGATGTCAAATGCCCACCAATGTCACTCTGTCAATGTCCTCCTCAACTGGGCAGGCGAGAGAAAAGGCATCAAAAGGCTCATGGGTCAAAGTAAGAACAGGGAGAGATCACTCACCAGTTACCATCATGGGCAAAACACATTCAACTTGGGCAAATTAAATGAATTTATTACAAATCAAATCAGGTAATGAGAAATAAAACCAATCTTGAAACACCTTCCCCCTCCCCCCTTTTCCAGGGCTTAACTTCACTCCTGATTTTCCTCTCCCTCCTCCTCTACAGCAGCCCAGGGGGACAGGGAATGGGTATTGCAGTCTGTTCATTGCATGCTGTCTCTCCCACTCCTTCCTCCTCAGGGGAAGGACTCCTCACACTCTTCCCCTGCTACAGCATGGGGTCTCTCCCACAGGAGACAGTCCTTCACAAACTTCTCCAAGGTTAATCCTTCCCATGGGTTGCAATTCTTCA
This sequence comes from Pyrocephalus nanus, assembly GCA_038380795.1. Lineage (NCBI taxonomy): Eukaryota > Metazoa > Chordata > Aves > Passeriformes > Tyrannidae > Pyrocephalus > Pyrocephalus nanus. The sequence goes on along the minus strand of CM076262.1, from coordinate 13,245,696 downwards.
TGAACTGCCACAGTGTGGGTCCCTCCCACAGGCTGCAGTCCTTCAGAAACAGACTGCTCCAGCATGGGTCCCCTGTGGGGTCACAAGTCCTGCCAGCAAAGCTACTCCAGTGCAGGCTCTTCTCTCCATGGGGCCACAGGTATTGCCAGGACCCTGTTCGAGCGTGGGCTTCCCACTGGGTCAGACTCCAGACATCCACCTGCTCCACTGTGGACCTCCATGGGCTGCAGGGGCACAGCTGTCTCACCATGGGCTGCAGGGGAATCTCTGCTCTGGCACCTGGAGCATTTCCTTGCCCTCCATCTCTGCTGACCACAGTGTCTTTTAGGGTTGTTGTCTTCCTCACATATTCTCACTCCTCTGGCTGCAATTGCTTGTGCACAACAGCTTTTTCCCTTCTTAAGTGTATTATCCCAGAGGAACTACCACAGTGGCTGATGGGCTTGGCCGTGGCCAGTGCAGGTCCATCTTGGAGCTGGCTGGCATTGGCTCTGTTGGACAAGGGTGAAGCTTCTGGCAGCTTTTCACAGAAGCCACCCTGTAGCCTCCTCGCTACCTCGCCATGCAATCCAAATACACCCACAAAACTAACATATAAATAATTTGCCTAGGAAATCAGTATATCAGATACTAAAAGTAAAATTGGGGCAGGGTCTCTTATTTCAAGTGAGCAGCTGGTCATTCCTTAGATGATAACTTTCAAGATCATGATGGAAGATGTATGATTAAACAAGCATTTTGCATCCTCTTGGATGCACCTTAGTGCTTCATGGTCTTTTTTTTCTCCACATTCTGCTTTTTAAGAGCCTACACATCTCTTTTCTCCTTCATCCTGTAAAAAGTTTAAAGTTCCATAAAGGTATACATGTATAAAAGTAAGTTAATAGGCTTAAATACATTTTCCGTTTTTGTGTGAATGCTTAAACTGGCTGACAATTGAAAAGCAGTGCACAGAAACTGATAGTTCAGATCATTCTGAACTATCTGTATACTGTAGTTATACTCCTTATTTGCTTATAATACTGCACTCATGCAAAAAGACTGCATTAAACAGCATGGGAAAAATACACAGGACAAGGAGATTTGCATATAGATCTCACTGTTGTTTGAGGAAGCAGTACTTACAATTATTTTCACTCATGAACTACTTTTCAGTTTTAGTTTCGTAATGAGTTTCTTGCTGATTTAGGGAGGAAAAAATTGAATGTATAATATACAAAAAGTGATGCAAGGCAGTAGTAAGTCAAAGGAGACAGTTGATAAGTCCTGATGAAACTGGTGAGCCTCTTCGTACTGATTTTGAGGAGCCTCAGAACAGCTCTAAACCATGCTTTCTTTGGGTGGATGAGAAAGGGCTCACATTTGTCAGGTAAGAAAATTTTCAGATCAATATTCTCATTTTATAATACATGTATTACAAGTATTGATGGTTAGGCTTTGTTACTTGCAGTTAAAGGAATTTCCGTCTTGCATTTCCTTTTAAAAACTAGTTTTCCAAAAGATGGAAATGCCCTGAATTCACAGTCTTACTTTTTTAAATATCTAGGTGGGCAGTTATCTACAGCAAAAAGAAGTTCCCTGCGAAATAAAGGAGCCATCTCCTTTTCCTCCTTTTTGAAATGCTAAAGGCCACTAAAAAAATGAAGAAATATGCCATTTTCTATTCCAATGCTTTTACTTTCATTATAGATTTTATCATGTCTTGTAGTACTTTCTTCAAATTAAATTGTTCCTGGAAGAGGTCATATTAAAGACTAGTGGTTTTGCCATGTTTTAAAAGAAACTTACCATGGCTCAGTTCTTGGTTTAGATGTAATTGATTTATTTGTTTCTTAAGCTGCCTTTTTTCCCCAGATTTCAGTTTTTTACTTTATCAAAAGAAGAAAGTAAGCCCAATTTAAAAAGATGAATACTGCTCTTTTAACACATCCTAGCAAGATTTTGTTGGTGTAGGGCCAGTGAAGAAATGTAGAAAATAAGAGTCCAAAGTAACACATACTGGAAGTTCAGTAAGCCCAGCTGAAGAAAGCTGAAGTAAAAGATGCATCTAGAAGAGAAACTAAATTATTTCCTGTCAGGTTTGAAATCTGAGCTTGATCGCTGCTCCCAAATGGGCAGTGTTTGACAACCAGAAACGGAAAATGAACTTTTTTTTTTTAATATTGCTTGGGGTGTTGCTAATTACAGCTGTGGCTATGTCCTCTTCTGGTGGTGACCACGCGACATAGTATGAAAGATGAGCAAAACGAGAGATCAGAATTAGGATAATGGTTATGGTCCACTTGAGAGATCTGTGGAGCTTATCCCAAGAAGAAAGACTGTCTTTTGCATGGTAGCTGCAGATATCACTCCCTTATGTGTCCAGGGAGCAGGGAGGGGGCAGAGCAGCCTGGAATCTGATGCCCCCAGCACTTGCTCCTGCTGCACTATTGCTTTTGGGCCTTCTCTGTGGCCCTAGGACCAAGGAACAGCTCTGTTGGCTCAGCACTTGAGAGCCTTGCAGAGAAATTGTTGGGCAACACAGTCTCTGTCTTTGTCAAGTGAAGCATGAAAGGGTGTGCTTAGGTTTGTACATAAATCACACCCTGGGCTGTTAGGTTGAGGGCTGAAATCCTGGGTTTCAAATGAGGAATTTAAGTCATGGCAAAACCATACACATACCCCATCACATAAAGCCACCTAATAATCAGAGCTTTTTTCCCCTGCTTTAGAAAGTCGTCACTCATATGACCCCAGGAGGTTCCCATTTTTCTTATTTTTTGCATTTGATCAGAAAATAATTTTTGAGAATCATGAACACCATCACAATGCTACACACTTGTACATAAGTTATGACGATCCTCTTACCATGTAGAGCATGTTGCTGGCTGGTGGATTCACTCCAGATCGGAAACTGTTATGGGTTTGCACACATTCCTCAATAAACTTTGGATCTTCAATATCAGGCAATGTCGATGGTTCATAGGAGTCAGAGAAATGAGAGAAGAGCAGTAAAGGCAACACACAAGCAGAAAATCTGCTTGTCATTGAGAGAAAGGCAGAAGATAGGTGGTGCAATCAGTAAGCCACTGCCGTGCATTCAGCACCAGCCTCTCTGCCTCGGCCTTCTAAGTGGTGCCGAACAACCAGCCCCTCCTCTCCCAAATATCTTTTATGCAGTCTCTCATTAGCATGGGAAGGGGAAGGTAGGCGTGGTTTTAGTGTCTTAGTAGCACGAGTTGTGAGGGAAGCTGCGGTTTGGGCCGTGCGTACTCTCGGGTCCTAATTCGGGGGTCTGCTGTGGGAGTAGTACGAGGCAAGTACCCCTTGAACCAAGTGTCCTGTTTGTGACCCCACTCCCTGTGCTTGTGCAGTCGTTCACTTCGCTGGATAACACACTTCAGTGGAACGCTGCGGTGAGGAGTATCAGTGTCAAGCCTGCCCCCGCAGGGCCAGGGCTGAGACTTGGTTCCTTTTTGCGGTTTGTGCACGGCGCCCGTGAAGTTTTTTGCAAGCTACGCCACTGAGCGCTTATTTAAGGCATGTACTGCAAATGTGATTAACCCTTTCCTTACAGCCATGCGTCTCAACATCTGGTCTTTACAGCTTAAAAGGCAGAGTGTTGCAGCTGTACGAGGTGGTTTTAGCTCCACCAGCAGCGTTTTGCTTTAGAAGGCTCGTGGGCTGGACTTACCTTAGGCATGGTAATTGAATATGGCATTAGTCACAGGAAACAAATCATTTCAAGAACGTTGCTAGGAGAATAAGGAAACTAAATTAAAAGTTCACATCAAAGCTCAGAGGCAGCCGTGCCTCTCTCTTGTTTTCTTCCACCCTTAGTAGTGGTGGGCAAGCTTCTCTCCTGTCGTTTTGGCTTCCTTGTTACTGTTTGTTTGGCCCCAGTCATCCCTTTCATAGCAACAACTACGGATTGCAGAAGAGTTTTGGTTACATTTTCTGCTTTTGATGAAAATAGGTGCTGTTAAGGCTGTTGCTGTTTCTTTCTTTCTTATATATTTTCCTGGTGGTGTTTTTATACTTTTATATTGTTTTATTTCTATGGATAGTCCAAACAGCTAACTATCTCCTTTCCATTGCAACCAAATTGTTCTAAAATAAAGCTGCCACTTCTTTTTCTTTTTCTTTTTCTTTTTCTTTTTCTTTTTCTTTTTCTTTTTCTTTTTCTTTTTCTTTTTCTTTTTCTTTTTCTTTTTTCTTTTTTTCTTTTTCTTCCTTTCCCTTCCTTCCCCTTTCTTCCTTCCTCCTCCTTCCTTCCTCCTCCCTTTCTCTCTCTTTCTTTCTTTCCTTCCTACTTTCCATCAGTCATTCAGTGTCATTTCATTCTACTACATCCCAAGGGATCTATTAACAAGAATCTTGGTTGCGCTGCATTTTTATTCTGTGGGATGCCATGAGCATTCAGAGCTGCAGTGTGGCTCAGAATTTCAGTCACTGTGTTCTTAAAACATTAGGACAAAGATAAAGGAGGAGAAACAGCTTTAAATATTGATAGCACAATTATGCATTGCTAATATTGGTCATTATCTCTTAGCTTGAGAGATGGGTTTGTTTCCCTTACTAACAAATGTACATTGGAACAATAGGGGTCAAGGGCTAAATGTCTCTTAAACTGAATCCATCAAAGGATTGGGCTTTTAAAATGAGGCTGAGATCTTCAATTTCTAAATCAGAATCTATCCTGGACCCATTTCATGTTCTGTTTCCTGTTTTCCTCCCTGCTCCCCACATTTTCCCCTTCATGAAAGCTCAGAATTTTGTCACCATCTCACATCCTAAAATTAAGCTCTCCCCATTGACACCCCAGCTTAATCCTTGCTCCATCAACTTTCCCTGGTATTCTTCTAGCTATGAACAAAGCTTAACTCTGAGAGAAGAACAGAATAGTGCAACTCACAATGGTGTAATTTTAATGGACACTGACACATGTAAGGTCAATATAGTAAAGGACAAGCTTTACTTCTGTTTGTAAAAAGTAATACATACAGTTAAATCTCTGTTATCTGGTGAAAATTGTGTCTGGGATAACTGAAGGTTAATGGAGATGAGTTATTATGTCTTTTGGATACAGTGGGCCACTTAAGACATGTCTTTGTGATGGCCAGGTTTCCAGGAGGCTTGTTAGCAGATGTAGTAATAGACAATCTCTGTGGTCCCTCTAGTAGTGAGCTAGCCTGGAGCCAGAGCTAACAAGCTTATACAGACATGGGAACATGTTGCAACTATTGCCAATAAATTAATAATATTATCTCTATGCACAGCCACTTATATCTTGCCTTGAGTGAGGAAGCAGCTTTTCCTATGCTGGATTAACATCACAGGGATAATGGAGAGATGACCAAGTGTGTTTTTTTTTAATTTGTGCAATTGTCTGATACTAATACAGCAGTAGGATCGCTATCAGTATTGTAATTGACCGTTACTCATAAAAAAATGTGTGTGGAAATCGCTGTTGTACTAAAAGAACAGCACTAGCACTCAGTACCAGAAACAGTGGCCTTAAAATTAAAACACTAAGACAGTACTGGTCACAAGAGGAACGTGGATGCTCAGCAGGTGGAATGTATTTTGGCACAGGAGGACCGGGGGTGTGGGGCCACGGTGGCTGGGACTGGGGGTGTGCATCCCAGTCTGGATACCAGTTGGCATAATCTAAAAGTCAGTGAAGAAACAGGTGTTAAGACTCATCAAACTTAGACATAGGAAAGCAATTAAGAACAATTTTATACGTACTTATCAGCTTCTCCCGGTCTGTATTTTCTGGAAAAAGAAGAGGAAAGAAATGCGAGTGTCATTCAGTGGTAGTTCTTAATGTAAAGAGGTAAATCTTTGCTGGTGCCTGGTGGATTGCACTGATGATGCCAGTCAGTGCCTAAAACATCCAGCAAGGGGTAAGCAGGCCAACAAGAGCAGGTTCCCAATTGGTGTGGAGCTCATATTTTTTCTTGAATTGAATGAGAAGCAAAAAAACCGCAGCTGTATCAGGAAGAATTTGTGTCATGGGGATGAAGGAATATCAAATAACAACAAAATAAGGAATTTATTTCAAATTGTTACACATACCAAATTTAGGTACTTATGGACAGAGAAATATAACTAATAAATTTATCACAGAAGTACATTTTTGCTGAAGTTTTGACACATCTGCAGGATTCCCTATATGCATGCTATTGAAATTGCTCATTTGGCCTGTAGGAGAATATGGTAAAATGGGTTGTAGGATCTAGCACTTAATTTTTAAATGCTCTGTTCCTCCTCTCCCTTCTTCTAGTCTTTGAGATATTTCTAATTTTTCTGTGATGCATCAGTCTGAGACTTTGGGCTGAGTCTGCCAGGATATCATGGAAGGAAATAAGAGTACCAAATGCTCAGTAATTTCTACAGCTGAAGCTGTCTGGACCTGTCTAGTAAAGACCATCCCCATTAAACCTCTGTATAAAATTTGTAGTTGATTTAAGACATTGTTGCATGTCCTCTCATCTCTGTTTATTTAAAATATTGACTAATTTGGCAATAGGTTTAATGACATAACGGTCTACAGCTGCAGACTGCTGTGGAAAACCAAGCTCTCCTTGCTGTTTTTTAGAAAATTGTGGAAATTAGAAATATGTGTGCTTTTCAGTATTGTCTTTTTATTGGTTCAGAAGTATAGTTGTCTGGAAAATGTGTTAGGACATGCTAAATAAGCAAGAAAGCAGAAGTTACATTTCCTATTTCTGTTGGGAGAGAAGAAACAAAAAGGAGAAAATAGTCTAATTGATACTTCCCTGCATCAGAAACTTTGGCTTCTACTTCTGAGAGCCTTCAACAGCAAAGTGTTGCAATTAATTCCTTCTTACACTATTCTTACCAGAGTTTGGTACTTTTGCTGTGTAGTGGCCTACAGACCCACTATGCACTTACTGGAAATTGACTCATTGTTATATTTCCACTACTAATTATGCCACTTTTATTTCTATGCAGTTTTCTTAGTTGATCACTTTGGTCTTACCACAGAGCTTGTCTACACACTTCTCATTACTGCATCCACTGCATGGTTGTCCTGCTTTATATGGTTTCCTTGGGTAATTCCCCCTGCAAAGCAGAACGGTATTTTGTTAGCTGTTATTGTAAAAGTACAGGGGGGAGGGAATACCTTTATCAAAACACTTGTCATTGCAATTATTTGAAATTCCTTTCAGATCAGATTAAAGCTCTCAGTAGCATGGGGAGCAGTTACCTCGTGACTCTTGCTACTGAAAATTAATGAGACTTCTCTGGCAATACTGTGTTATTCAGTGTAAACATACAATAATCTGCCTCTAGTCCCTGGATTATAAAAAACCTGTAAAAGGTAAATCAAAATATTGCAAGGTACAAGATAAACTAAAGGACTGTCTTCTTTTTATTTCCTCAACTAAAATGTGTTGTTTGAAGTTTGGATGGGGCCATACAGAGATATAATCTTCCTCAAGCAGAAAGCTTGCACCTTTACCACTTTTCCTGCAGAGACTGAAATCAAAACAGATTTTATTCCACCATCGGCATTATGGTGAGCACTCTCAGTTATGATCTGCTTTCCTGCTGTTTTAGAAAGGGATTCTGCAGGTCGAGCTAAGTCCAGCAGCTTCTATTCTTAACAGCCAGGGGAAGTTTCCCTTAGACCAGTGACATGAGGGTGTTGCTTATTCTGAAATCTGTTAAAACTGCTCCCATCATTGTTGGCAACTGATATAGGTCAGCTATAGGATATTTATAATCTGTATATATTTATATATAGGATATTTGAAAAAACAAAAAAACCCCAAATGCAATAATTAACTTACGCTGGGCCATAGTTACAAATGAAGTGTGCTGCTTCGGACACTTGTGAAAAATGTTCAACTGTATTGCAGAAGTGAACTGCACAGCCAACTTTGTAACTCTCTGCCCAAACGACCTGCAGGACAAAGACACTTTTCAAAGACTGACAAAGCAACGGCATTAAGTGAGGAAGGAGAAGAGAAGTATCTCATAGAAATGTAAAATATCTGACACAGGAGCAACATCAACAACCCAAAGGGCAGTTGAGATAAACGACTGATTGATAGGCATTTTTGTATTTACTATCTGGCACCCATATAAACATGAAATTGTCAGGGGGTAACCCCTTTCCACCATTAGTGGAAATAGAACTTGGGCTTTGTAATATTTATTTTTATTACAAATATAACCCTGGGGTTCAGAATATTTATTTCCAATCTCTTGCAGCAACAAATGGGGGGTGGGGGTGGTGAAAAGCTTTATGTAATTCCTGTTCCAAAGCAGTTTGTTCCAAGCCTGTATTCAGATTTTCAGTGAAACTATCAGGTTATAAACCATTGGCCACATAAGGCTCACCTGAGTGTAGTGACCACACATGCCAGTACAACTATTGGTGCTGAAATCATAGCTGCTGCCTTCGTTAAACCAGTCACTGAGAGCTGTACCCACAGAGAAGGTGGTGGCTGTGCCAGTCCAGATGTTTTCTCCAACAAGTGGAAAGGTGGGGTGAATCTTCCCTGGTATTTCAAGGTTGGTATTGTGTTTAAACTTGCACCTCTTTGCCCATGCTTTGGCAGTCTTAGCTAAAGCAGCATCCCAGGACTGTAGGAAAGGGAGAAAACTTACTGTAAACTGTGCTGCAGTGACTTAGCTGAATTCAAACATTTTTAAACAGAAACTTGTAAGGATTCTTTTCCCCTTTTCTGCTTTCCTCTCTGCATTCAGTCTCTTTCTCTGACTTGAAATTCCTACTCCTATAGCAATTTTTTTTCTTATTTCTTCCTTAGTTATTGCAGGACATGCAGTGTCTATCAACTGTCCTATTGTATCTGACTTGTTAAAATATTTAGAGCTGGAACTGCAGTCCAAAAAAATCTATTAAGAGCTTTTAACTATCATGGAACACCTTTGATTCAAGAGGTTTCTCTATATTTGTTCTGCTGTTATTCCAGGTGTGCTGGATCTTTGGTCTGAGCAAATAAGTTTGTTCTTGTGCACTAGCTTTTTTAATTAAACATTGTTTTTAAAATGGCAAGACATTTAAACACCAGTACCCTGAATTTTACCCCTTTACTGTGAACTTCCATTCATAGAAATGATTAATATTGTGCACACGGTTGTACATAAACTTCCTTTCCAGCTATGCAGCACTGCTGGAGGGCTTGGAGAAATGGTATAAACTGACTGGGGTTACCTCCCTCAGCTAGCTATACACCTTTTTCCTTATATATTCCACTGAACAAGCTGAGACCTACCCATAGTTTATTCTGATACCCATTGTATTTGCAGGAAGCTCTGCTTTCCAGCCCAGGTATTACTATCCCTACTCTTCAAACCCTGCAACAGCAAATGAAGATCAGATATCTAAATGGATGTCTTGGCAAATCCCTTTATTCAATGCATGTTCTAGATTGGAAGAAACAACAGAAGATGATAGATTTACAACCAATCCTGTTCTGCAGATTGCCTGTCTGGAACTTTTTAATACAAAACAGCTTCCCTGTATGAAACCTGACGTGACATAAAACAGACGACTATCTCTCTTACAAAGATAAAGCTGAGCTGAACTGAACAGTTTTTTGCAATACAGCCCTTTGCTCTGGCTGAAGTTGAGAGTAGCAATTTTTTGCTAAACAAGAAATTCCCTTCACATTTTTAAAACTGAACAATACTGTGAAAATGTCTTTTCTATTTCTTACAAAAAAAAAGTACAGAAATCATTAACTGAAAGGGAAAGAATAACACAATGCAAATGAAGACTAAGATGGGCTAAATCAGCAGCCCAATCTATAGTAATTTCAAGCAGATCACAAGCATCATCTTACCATGCGAAACATATTGCTGGCTGCTGGATTCACTTTGGATCGAAATGTGTTGTGAGCTCTCACACAGTCTTTAATGAACTTTGCATCCTCTGTGTCAGGCAAGTGATATTGTAGATAAGCATGAAAGCAAACAAAGAAATCCAGTAAAAACAATGCTGCAAATAAAAACGGGATTTTCATAATTCTTTGATTTTTTTAATAAGTTTTTATATAAAAAATCTCTTAGGTGGAGATGATACCAGCAAACAGTTCTTCAGAAATTGTCCACTGGGTGTGGAAGCACTTGAAAGTGTCAAAATAACAGGAAGTGAACTGAAATTGCTTCATCAAGTACAGCTCTATCTGACATCATAGCTGGCTGTCAAAGGGTAAAGCATGAAACAGGCACCTGCCATGCATATTAGCACGGAGCAACACTCCCAAGTATACTTCTGCCTTTTCTTTGAATGTGCTCCATCCTGGTTGACTGCCAAACTATTCTGTGATAGTAGGTCTTATCTGAGGAGATGCTGCAGAACAGCTTTCTTAAAACCTGCATCAACCATAAAAATTGTATCTTTGACAAAATACAAGTCTGCTGTTCAGCTGATTTTAGTATTGCTTAGTCATACCAGTTAAAATTATGTTGCAGTACAATGCTTCCACGTCAAAATTACTCAAGGAATAAGCGGAATTAGGAAATCTGCTCTCCAGCAGGAGAAAAAAGCAGGTTCCTGAACAGCAGCTTGCTGCAGAACAGACCTTCTGACCTGGTTTGGTGTGTAACAAAAGTACAATTTGGAGATCCCAAGCTTGAGTATGTGTTGATATTGTCCTTCCTTAGGCCATTACCTGCTAGCCTGAAATCATTAGAGGAGCTTTCTGTGCTCCTGGAGAGCGGTTAGCATTCCTGGTGTAACATTCCAATACTGATCTCTTATTGGGGCTGCAGGATAGTATGTGTTGGAATTTGTATTTTCTCCCCAACTGTTTTACGAGCTGGTTCATTTTTTTTTTTTTAATTTCAAACCTAAACCAAATTGTATAAGCGTGCAAGAGCATAGGTAAGGTCTTGTAACATGGTTTTAGGTAGGTTTACAGAGAAGATTTCTTGCAAAGAGATTCTAAAATATGTTAATGGGCCTCATTCCCTGCTCACTTTTGCAGGTCAGGCCTTATCCTGCTGAACACTTGTGAAAAGTATCATTCTGGTTTTGCCTTCCCTGTTTGCATGATGGCTTTTCCCTCTTAAATAATACCCTTGATTTGCTTCAGAGAGTCTTGTCACAGTCCATACACCTAATTCAGATAGGCTGAAGGAGCTGTAGCCCTCAACCACCATCATGGCTATACCTATTTAGGCTATTAATAGCAGGTATATAAGAAAATATTTCTCTGTGTGGATGTGTTTATGGATGTCCATGCATTACTAACTCTCCACACTCTCCTCTTAGTCCTATCATGATTTCTTGACCTATTTCATTATGATAGGAAGCAAAAAAGTGTGTGTGTATGGGCATCTGCTGTTTTTGGATCCTCTGGGGTAGAAATAAAAAGGTTCCGTATAATTTTTCTTGCTGGACAGGCTTAACACAGCCCTTACTTATAAACAGCCCTCAGAGGCACAAGAGAGCTGGACAGAGAGGAAACTGAACATGTACTAGCATCTGCTTTTCATTTATAATACTTTCCTGTGCTTTGAAATTCTCGCAATTAGGTCACCATAATTTGCTAAACTGCTTAAACAAGAGCAAGCCAAAGTGGGAGGAGACTGGCCACTCTGCCTTTCTCCATGGGCACAGCAAGCTGTGTGCAAGGTGCTTTTGGTCCTGTCACATCCTTGATGAAAAGGTGCATTAGACCCTACGAATCACCTCGAACTCATCTCCCTTGGCAATTAAAGAGAAGCAGGAGGTGAAGCACACACCCTGTCACAACCCCAGTCCAAGGTGGTCATCACACTTGCAGCGCAGACAGCTCTAATAACTTGACCTGTTTCTCTGTACCAGAAACTGCTTGCGTGCATTTCTCCAGCTGAAAATTACGTTGAAACTAGAAATTATGTCCTCTCCTCTCTTTCTCTCCTCTCCTCTCTTTTTCCTTTTCCCTTTTCTAAAAATACCCGTGCAATCTGTGACAATTTAAAGCCTTTGGTCAGCTAGACTTAATGTAAAACCATGATTATATTACAACTACATGCAATTTGCCCAAAAAGATCACACTAAAACTGAACCATTAATTTAACAGTTCAGTGATCTTGTAGTTATATATACATGTGGTTGAAAATTTGTGCTTGGAAAATGAACAGAGATCTTCATGCAGTAGGAAATTTTGACCTGTCCAGGATACTCCAGGTTATAAAATGCTTTCCTGCAGCTCTGACTCTGGCTCCATCTAGTGATTCTATCTATAATTAAAGCAGAAGTCCAACCTGCCCCCTGAGCATCTATGATGTTTTCCAAAAGAGAGTATAAGTCTTTTACCAGCATTAAGCAGTGGATCTTGAAAATTAGGTTTTGGGTCACTATATATTTGTCTGGACAATACAAGCATTGCTTGTCCTTGCATAGATCTCAAGTAAAATTTAGCACAGTGAGCTGGGTATGGACAGGAAGCTGTACAGCCCCATGATTTTGAAAAATGCCCCATGTTTACATCCCACTTTCTCACCTCTCACCTGCTTTCAGTTTAAAATGGCTGGGAAAATAAAACATCAGATTCGTAGTTTCCCCCTAATGTTATATTCAGACAGAAGAGTAAAAGCTGGTGGACTGTTGTCTATTACAAATATCCAAAATGCCTGGGAATCTGTAAAATTAAATTTAATTTTGTCTTCAAATCATCATCTTCCCCGCAGAGTTATTGTTACTTGTGTTGGGGAGAGAATGTCTGACCTTGACTTATTCGAGGTTCAGCTGAACAAATGGTGTGGATCTGCTGTTTGTTTTTTTTTTTTTTTTTTTTTTTTTTAATTCTGTCCACAGAATTAGGCAGCTGCAAGATCACTTGGCCTTTCAGACCCATGAATAAACTAATACTCTGACATGCATTGCTGCTTCTATTACACAATGTCACCTCAGGGCAGAAAACAGATTACGTGACAGGATGGTGGTGGTATTGGATTTCCACAAAAATTATGTAGTAATAAATTACTTTGTAATTATTAAAAACTAAAAAATCTTAAAAGTATTTTGTAATAATGAGGCTGTAAACAGCCTCACAATTAACAGAGGAGGTATGTCACTGGACTGGAGATACTTTTACTGTAATTTTGAAGTGATCTGGCTGAGTACTCCTGTAAACTCAAGTCTGAAAGCTTTGGCACTGCATATTTTTAGACTAACAAGTGTTATCTGTCATACTTAAGAGAAGATGGTTTATTATTACTTACTGTTTGGGCATCTGCTTTTTCTTGGGAGATTCTTCTTGTACCTTTTGCACATGACTAACCAAACTGTACTGAATTCAGCTAAAAAATGTTTAATTATATACTAGAAGATCTGGAAGATCATACATTCCACATCTGGAAAACATACAGACATAGTGTCTTTACTCAGTATCTCTCCAGTACAAAGGGTACAGGTCTCAGACAGACAAACTGACTTGAGCATCCCCAAAAGTTCCACTTCTTCAATTAAAACTGCAAGAAGTGGTTGTGTTCTTCAGACATAACCTTTTTTTTTTGAAAAGGATCTTAATGTTTACTGTGGTGTTATCTGACTCCTGGATTAAGGACTAAGCATTTCAGGGGCCTTTATATAACAGCTTCATATACGTTTTTGAGATTTCCACCATTTTAAAATGACAGTGTTGTGGCTCTTTTAACAGGTCTACACAGCCGATCCATTCGATTCATACTTATTACCCATTTTCAATGTTGTGGCTGAGCCTTCAAGAACATAATGGCTCCTGGATCCTTATCAATTCTGATGAGATGGGTACTTTCATTATTGTTTAACTCATGTACGCTGCTTGTTTTTTCAGTGATTAGTTTCCTTTGTAATTTTCCCTGATATATTCCCTGAAATGCATAAACTTTTTGACTTAACTACATATAATAAGAAAGGAGCAAGCAACATTAATCAGAGGAAAGAAACTTTAGAAATGAACATCACTCCAAGAGAAATGTGCAAAACCCTCCAGAATTCTATATAGACACAGTTGAATTGCAATTATTAAAATTTAAAAAATACCTTGCTAAGCAACTTTTTATAGGTTATTGTGTCACAGGGGAAAAAAAAAAAAAGGAGAAATACTGTCCCAAGATAATACTGTCTGCTTTTAGTCTTCTAATGATTACCTGCCCAATAAACAGCAAAACTTAAAACTTCCAGTCTTACTTTGGGGTTTGTTACAGGCAGAACCAGGGGCAGGAAACAAGACTTAACACTTGAAGAGAAAAAGGTGAGATGAGATATAAAAAGAGCTGCAAAGAAAATGCACTGTAAATTATTCTAAGAACTTTAAGTATTTTCATTTCACAATCCAAAGTCTATTAAAAAGGAATCTCACAGCTACCATTATGTCTGGCAACAGTTTCTCTTTAAGTACATTGCTAGGATATGAACAATGTACAATATATAAGTACAGTGCTGGTATATTCATCTGTCATTTGCACAGAGAGCAGTCTAAGCATCTTTGAACACTGAGATAAGAAATTTAAGAGTTGCTTTTATTAGACAAGATCTACTTGACATTGGTTTAGATCTACTATCTACTATAAGATCTACTATCATCTGGTTTAGATCAGTGAAATATTATGTGTTTGCTCATATATGAAACTAATTCTACTGCAAAGCTTATTTTTTGAACACAGGAATGAATACTTAAATTTAAAATATTAAGTGTTCAGAGGAAAGCTTCACTGTCTCAGTAAAGCTCTTTACTCTCTCTTTACTGTTGTCTCAGAATTACCTTGAAAAATCAGAAATAATAAATTTTGTTGCTGATGAACTTTTTTTTTTTTTTTCCTTTATTACAAGATTTGTAAAGAATACAATTTACTTTGGCTGGATTTTCTCTTCTGCCAACATTTCTACTGAGGAATACCCACAGACATTCTGCAGTGACTGTGATTACTTTCAACAGCATCTCCAGATCTAAAGAATTCTGAACTGTGGGGCTTGGCAACTAGAGAACTGGAAAATATTATTTTATAAAGTTCATGTAGTAGTGACACAATAAAATGAGGAATGAGGCTTTCATTGAGGTCAATATTGTGGACAAGAAGAGCAGATTGTTATACAAGATACTGAGGTGAACCAGTGCAGGGGTATATGCAGTACAGTATTTTTTGAGTTTACAAAAGACAGTAAGCTGTCAGTGGCTACTGATCACATATGCACCTCTGTGATTTACAGCTGGTGCTGATTTATCTGGTTGGCACTATACAGGACATTTTACCAAAGGTAACTCTTACCTGAATATAATGACCACAAAGTTAGTACGGTTTTGTATTGTGAAAATTTAGGATCTGACCTCATCATACCACAGTTTAATGGCATCAACAACACTGCATGCTTCATGACTTCCAACCTAAATATTCTCTCCAACAGGTGTGAAATTAGGATGGCATTGATATTTCTTACTTAAACATATGTTATGTTCAAAAATGCATTTATTTGTCTGTGCCCTTGCAGTATGTGCCAAAGGTGCATCCTAAGTCTGCAAAACATGCAAGGTGAAATAGTTGCATAATGTTAAGTTACAACCAGGTCTTAAACAATCGGATAAAAGCAGTCAGCAGTAATGCACATACACTGGAGTTTGATAAATGCTTTCCCTTATTTAGGCAAGTACCTGTGTTTAATTTTGACTTTTCCTGTTGCAGCGCAAAAATATGAACTAATTTCATTGCACAAGTTTTTCCTCCCTTCACTGTTGAAAATTAACTTCATAAGAGCACTTGCTAGCAACTGAAAATATGTTTGAAAGGCACTTTTATCTTCCAGTAAGGAATTACTGTCATGTTAATTAAACGTGAACCTTTGTTTTTGTTTTTTGTTGTTGAACAGGTCATCAAGGATTTCTATTTGATTAATAGAAATTAATTCAGAGTAAAAATACACAGATACTATAGATTCGACTGTATATAAATATTGTATATTTATATATATACACACATATCTATATGTATTGTATAAATATATGTATAAATATTTTAAGTATTTTTAAGTGAGTCTCTGGAAATGAATAAATATTTGGTCCTCCTATGGTAAAGCTTTAAATACACATCACAACATTTTGCAAAGATGCATCATGAGGTAAACATGCCAACATTTGGCCAGTAACACATTCTGCTGCCTCCTTCTTTTTTGCAGCTTCTGATTCTGGAATGTGAATGATTTTTGGTATTTGTCTTCCAGTCATGACTGTTTTTCAGCAAGTTTCTTCTAACATTAGAGTAAGTAAATTTATGTCTTAATAAAAGATGCTATGGTTTATTGCCTGTGTTTACTAGTGTGTGTATGCTTCAGTTTACTCTTAGTTTCTTTGTGAATATTACAATTAACTCCACTGGCTGCTGATAATCTTTTCTCCCCAAGGCCTTTAGTTTTTGCTCACCATATTTCTACATGCATACTTGTAGTCATAACTTTTTTCTGGTTTTCCTGGTCCTGAGTATTAAAACTGAGTGTGGTGTTTTTTACGAACTTCCTCACTTCTTAAGTCGTACCTCCATATCAGCCAATCCGGCTTAAACCCCATCGAACCAAAGGGCATACTTAGCCATCAGTATCCGAGTACATGCATGTTCAGGGTGCTCATCCTTCAGCTGCTTGTTGCTCATAACATGTTTCTCTTGTAGTATGAAGAGGACTAAACATCAAACGTCTTCTTTTTCTGTTTAATCCCTTCCCAGGAAAAAAAATTTCTAGTGCAATTTGTTTCAGCTGCGACAAGCAAAGATTCATCCTCGCCACCAGAAATCCCGCCAGCCTCAATACTGCAGTTCATATCCTTGTTTTTGTTGGAGAGCCCGACTCTTCTGGAGCAGTCCTGCCGCTGGACGTTCGCTTGTTCCGAAGCAGGAATTCCCTGGGGGAAGATGGGCATGTTCGGCTGCACGGCCTCGGGGAGCCGCCGGGAGTCGCTGTGGCGGCTGTCCCGGGTGCCGGGAGCGGCTGGGCCGCAGGAAGGCGGCGGGAGGCGGCCATGGTGCTGTCGGCAGTGCAGCAGGTGGTGGTCTCGGCCGTGCTGGTGTTCTGCGTCTTCGTCGTCATGCCCAGGATGTTCGGGGGAGGAGGCGGCGGGCGGCCGGGCCGGTCTCCGCGGGCCGGCAGGGCCGGGCCGGGCCACTACGATCCCCGGCAGCACGGCAGAGGTAGGAGCCGCGGCCGTGCCCGGGGCCGCGCCGCGGTCGGGGCTCCGCGCAGGAGCTGCCCCGGTCTCGGACGGCTGGAAGGGAACTCCGGGAGCCGAGGGGCTGTGCTCTCGTCCGGCGGGAGGCGCGGGGGGTTGTACACGGCCTGTGGAGGGGGAGGCCTGGTCAGACAGCTCCGAGCTGGCCTGTGTGCGCCTTAAGCACCCCCCACCCCCCTCCTGTGGTCTGCTTTTCTGGTTCATCAGTGCCTTGATTTTCGTCTGTGCTGTCTTAAGAAAACTGCTTTTAAATGCAGGAAACACCCAGTAACGGGAAGTGTGGAGTATGGGGGCACTATGACGACCGATGGGGAGCTGGGAGGTTTCACAGGGAAAAACTCCCTGCTCGTATTAGAGGTGCAATAAGGAAACCAGGTGTTACTGTTAATAAAATACATGCACAGTCATATAAAATCTGTCCAGCTCTGATTGAAAACAATCCTTAAAAAAAAAGGCAACACTTCAAATGCCTGTGATTCTGCTGATGTATTGGCCTAGCACTGAGTAAAATAAATTTCAGACAGATCTCCTATTCTCACCTGTCTGGGCTCTTCTTTTCTCCTGTTTGGCTAGTAACTCACTTTGCTGTTTCTTCTGTTTATTAATAAACTTGTCACAAGGCCCTGGACTCCATTAGTATTCAGCATTCCTCCTCAGTGCCCACAAAGTGTTTCCCTTGCTACTTTCATTTATATGACTTGTAGAATTTTTTTTTTTTAATCTGTTATATTAGGTGTTTTACTAATGCTTCTCTTTTACATTAAAAAACCCCCAGAACTTAGGGGGAAAAAATGAGTGGAAATTTATAACTTTCTTGGCTAACTCAT
Source organism: Pyrocephalus nanus (assembly GCA_038380795.1). Classification (NCBI taxonomy): domain Eukaryota; kingdom Metazoa; phylum Chordata; class Aves; order Passeriformes; family Tyrannidae; genus Pyrocephalus; species Pyrocephalus nanus. The sequence continues at coordinate 13,227,704 of CM076262.1, read as the reverse complement.
TTTAGGCAATTCTAAACACTGTTCAAGTTTTCTTATCAGAAAATACCAGCTGAGGTTATCAGAATTAGATTAGGTTTTTTCTCTTGTAGTTGGCAGAAGCTGTAGCCAAATAGTTGTTTCACTGGTAGGTATAACTTAATTTTTTTCTTTGCCTGATTGTGGCTATATTTTGTACACCTGAATTCTGTTACTGTGAGTCCTTGAAATGCCACTGTTGCAGTATTAATTGACAAGTGATTTGCACAATGGTCTTTTGTTTGGGAGTTTTTATAGAATGTGAATCTTGTTAAACCCATATTCAGTTTAATTTGAAAGTGTAAGTAGGCAGTCAGTTGAGACATCAGTGTAAAATCTCACAATCTTTCAAACACCTGCTGTCTGTCTCTGCAAGCATCTGCATTCTTCAGCTGATAGTACTGTTTCTTATGTGCATGTCCCATGAACCCTTGATTTCACTACCAAATAACCTAATGCCTAACTGAACGATGACGCTGGCTGTGCTTTCATCTGCTCCTTGTTGTGGCAGGCAAATTACGTGCAAAAATACTTCAGGCTTTCAAGGCTGCATGTCTTTACTATTGTGTAATCTTTTCATTTTGGTTTGCGGAGGTACAGTACTTCTAAGCCTGTGGGAATATCCATGTAACGCTGAATTTATTGTCAAAATAGTGAAAGTAGCAACACAGCATGTGTATTTCAACAAAACAGGTTTTCTTCTGCAAGCAGACAATTCAGTTTGTAAACAACTTCTTTTGTTACACAGGAAAAATATTAATTTCTGTTTTCAGCATTATGGGTAGTTTCTCTAAATTTGCTTTACTTTCAAGACTCAAATTGTTTCTGTTTTACATCTACCTTTCTGTGGTTTGCTGAAGGTTTGCCAACGTTGCTGTGAGGGAAAAAGTTTAGAACTTTTATATTATAGAAACCAAGCTTGGTTTGAGAGTCTTTGCTATCTTGATTCAGCTGTGCATCCTGTTAATGTAAGAGTGATTTTTAATTTTTTTATTTGGAGGGCAGCAGGGCTGCGCACTCTATCTTAGAAGAGTGATGAACAAAGACAATTACACACGAAGAAAACAATTTAATTGCAGTTGTGGGCTCCTAATTTCCTTTTTTACTTTGTTGTTTTTCTTTCAATTTTTAAGGTAGTCCTCAGACAGTTTATCAAGTTCATCGGAATCCAGGAAATTCTGACAGTAATACTTACCAGAGTATTCAACAGATGAGAAATGCAATGGAGAAAGAGATAAAAAGTGAGAGAACAAGAGGAAATGGTAGGGAGTTAGCATTCACCCTCATGCCGTTGTACGCTCTTGGAGTGGGAATGTTTGCAGCATACAAACTTCTTAAGGTAAGCCATAGGAAAAGCATTAAATTATTGAAATTAGAAGGAAATGTTGGCTTGCCTGTTTGTTTTTTCTTGGCTTGCCTGTTTGTTTTTTTCAATTCTGAGACCATGTATATGGGTGTCAGAAAGCCATTTCTTGCTCTGTTTGACTTTGAATGTGAAGTCTAAAGTTAAAATTTTAGTGCATCTAATTCTTACTTATGACCGCTTCTGACTTACCTGTTTTTAGACACTTGAAGAAGGGAGAATCTTACCCACTGTGCAGCCTCAAATAAGAATCTGAGAGCCTAAACAGTGCTGCTACCTGAGGCTGTAACTTAAGCCTCATCAGTACTTCACTTCCTTTTCACTTTTCATAATGAGATTGAGTATGGGAAGGAGGTGGACAATTCCTGCAGAACAATAGTCTTAGATTAGCAGTTAGATAGAATAGTGACTAGACTCAGCCTTTTCTTTGGACTTCTCATTTGATCATGCATCTGCAATGTACGTTTTATTCATGTAATGAGATGCCTTTTCTACCATTTGTAAATTAAAAAAGAGAACAGATGATGAGGTTTTTTTAAAAAAAATCAGTCTTGATATGTATTATTTATAGGAAGAAATACTACAGCAGTTGCAGTACTGAGAGTGCACCTGGAATATTGTTGCTTGCCCTCAGGGGAAATAAAAATGAAGAGGAATAGGACTGGAGATGGTGTCTTCATTTCCATAGTCAATTTCTTATTTCACATATGAGAAAAATACCACAGCTTAGCAAAATGAGTGTAGAGGATGCCCGGTTTATTATTTTAAAATTATGAAAATCTAATTTTGGATGGTTACAACTCTTTACACTTGGGCTTGTGGGATTAAAATGTAAATATTTTTATAATAATGTGCTTATTTTCATAAGAAAGAAGTTTATCTCCTAGTTGATGGTAGGAGACTGGATCCAGTAACCTAGAAGATTTTTTCTGTTCCTTTAGGAAAACTGAAGTTGAAATACCAACTGCTTTCTTTTAAAGCTTTTGTCAGTCATGTTGTCACTGCATAAAATCAGAAGTGTTAGTTTAAGACAGGAAGCAGACGCAGAAGAAAAGTTTCATTGCTGGAGTACATTTTGTGATTTATTTTCAGTAAATTTTTAAATGCATTTTTGTTCTTAATACACAAATAGTGATGAAGTCTTTTAACACTGTATTTATTAAAGATGAAGTCACATGAAGAAAGTCACTCCAAAAAGGAAAAAAGTACAGAAGACAAGGCAAAGGAAACAGGTGAGATACCCATTCAGAATGCATATTTTCATACGCTTATTTCCTGCTGGAACAAAGCTACGTTTTTGTTGATGCAGTCCAGCTGAATAAGAACAATCTTTTAAGTTACTAAAGAGCAGTTAGCAACCTACAAAAACCCACTTTGTTATTCTATATATTTGAAACACTTGTTTAAAGTTTGTTTAAATACTGCAGATGGTAATGCTCTTTGAAACAGCTATACTAATATAGTATGATTCTCTGCCTTTTAATATCTGATATTTTTTCTCACTTAATATCTGTTGGGTTTTATTTAGTTTAAATAAGTTACAATTATGTTCAGATTAGTACAGTATTTAAAAAGAATATAATCATCTGGTTTAGAATTGAACTGTGGTGATAGTAGTACAGCATGGCTAAACAATTATAGAGATTGTTTGATTTCTAGGCCAAATTAGAAACCTGTGAAAAACAGTAAATGTTCATAAGAAGAGACAGAATAAATTATACCATCTTTTACTTCATGACGCAGGTTATTGTTGACTGTTTCACTCTAATCTGCACATACAGAGACAAGAAGTTGGGGTTTTTTTGGAGAAAAATTTATAGCACATCAAAGTTGAGCTGTTTTCATATGTTTTTGCCCCCTTTGTACAGACCCCTTTTTAGTGAATTAAACAACTATCAGCCTCTTTCAGTGTCTCTGTCCACCAGGTCTGTAATCAGGTTCAGTGGTGATTTGTTACACTGCCTACATAGCATTCTTGTGTGCTGGATTCTTCTTTCTTCAAAGTTCAGTAGAGCTTTAGGAGGAGTTACTCCTCTTGATTCTAATGCATTAAGCGTTAAATAGATTTGTGAGGTGTCAGTGGAGAACTTCATGACACTATATTAAAGTATAAATACAGTATTTACACCTCAGGAAGTCTTGGAACTGCATAGTTTTTGTGACTGGGAAGATGAGCTTCACATTCTCATTCAGTTTTTATAAAGGTGTCCTCTGTTTGGGGACTATTGGAGATAGGTTACTGGATGGGAAGGATTTTGTTCACACATAGTAAGGCTTCTGTTCTTACCCCCACCACTCCCTTTTAACATTCTAGAATTTTATAGATAAAAGAAACTTTCTGGTTTTGAATCTGCCCATCCAAAATATTAGTTTATATCCTGGTATTGTAAACACATTTTTAACAAAGTTCTCTCTCCTGCTCCCCTCTTTCCGTTTTTCCTCCTCTCCGCACCTCCCTTCTTTTTTTTAAAATTTTTTCTTTTTGTCTTTTTTATTAGAGCATCAGCTTTTAGAACTGGAGCGGCATCTAGCACAGACAGAGAAAATGTTAAATTCTTTATTGACTCAGTTGGATCCACTTTCAAACTGGTGAGTGTTTCTGAAACTTCTCAGTTAGTGTTGTTTACTGTAAATTGAAATTTGCCAAAATGTTAACAAAGTTCTCAAAATGATCCATATATATATATATATATGGTAAGGAGCAGTTTTTAGGAACCTTCTTTAATTAACTACTGCTTCTGTAGACTTTTGCAGTTAATTCCTCTTCTGCAGTTTGCAATCTTTTCTCCAGACACCTTCTATCTCTTGTTCACATTAATGCAAAAGTTCAGACTTCCAATTGTGTTACTGTGGCGTAATGAGTTAAACTTTAATATTGACCAAGGAGACCAATACTGAAAATATACTTAACCTCAGCAGCATTAGAAAGTCATTATGAGAATTACATTTCTGGTAGCAGAAAGAGTTTCTTCCTTTCAATGCAAGTAGAAGAAAAAAAATAGTTATCAAGGTCTAGCTGCTTATTTTTGTGTTTTGAAATGAATCTGTGAAGTGTTTGTGTATTTCAGCGACATATAACTTCTCTGTTGTAGTGTGACAAGGGAATCAGTAATACATAGTCCTTGTAGTTTTAGAGAAGTTCCTTTCTTAAGAAACTAGTCTTACTCATCTACTAGAAATAAAAATATGCATGCAATTCGTTTTATGGACTGACATCCTTCATGAAACCCAGGTTAAAATATGCAGAATTTCATGATTGTTCCTTTTGTGTACTTCCAAACTTAATATGTGCTGAAAATGTTAAGCAGCAAATCAACTGACCAATTTGCCTGAAAAATTTCTAGTAGTGATGGCCAGGAGAGTAAAGTAAGTGTGAATTAAATGAGAAGAGCCTGTAAACTGAAAAGTTCTGTATTAGGCAATGTTGTACTAAAATTAAAATTACTTTGGTTAATTGTTTCTTCCAGCAGTCATTACTCAACCTTGGCCTTTGGGGCTCCAGTGTTAGAGTTCAGGGACTAGATTATTCAATGGGTGTATGTGATGGGCTCCCCACTTCTCGAGAGACAGTTCTTCAAGGAAAGCTTGACTTAAATGTGTCACAAAGTTAACTAGGTATTTATCCATGGAAGGAAGTATTTCAATCTTGTGCATTTCTGTCAAGCACTCAGTTCCAAGATAATCTTTCAGCTGTTAACATTTGTCTTTTTTTCTAGTGTTAATGCTTTAGCTTGTGAGCAGAAAGATGAAATAATGACACAGCTCCAATCAATTAGACGACTGATGAAAGAAAGTGGATTGGATAAATCAGAAAACAAGATGAAAGGTACTTTAATTTTCAGATGGGTAGATAACTTAAGTATTTTATATTTTAAAAGAATAAATAGATCTTACTAGAATACTCTTCAGCTCCTGCGCCTTAGATAATTTGTGTGGAATTAGTTTTACTCTGGAGGAGTACCATTCTTCCTGTTTGAGGTATATCCAATTTCAGATTTTTGATACATTATCATTTTCTTAAGAATCGGTGCTAAAAGACATTGAACTGGGATGGACCATACAGTCGCATTCTCCTCTGTTAAAACTGAATGTCAGTTCCTAAGCAGTCTGTTAATATTGGACTAACTTTAGTGTGAGGATTCCCAAATGGGGACCTCTGAGGCTGTGGGTAATGCTTGCATAAAACACTAAACAACAAATTGTATATTAGTTTCAACTGAAGACTTCCAAGAGCTGCATAGTAGCCCAAGTGAAAAAATGTTAAGAATGGTTCACTAGAAATTTGGGGAAATTTTGCATTATTTGAGTCTTGAGAAAAAAAAAAACAAATAGAAAAAATATTCTACTTCTAAACTGACCCTGAAATTTAGAGCCTTTCCAGTAAAGATTAATTTTGATTATTTTTTTTGTATTCTAAGATCTTGGCCACATTTGTAATGAGAAACTTGAAGATCTCATTCAGTCATTTGCTGAACATTCTCAAGAGAAAGAAATGGACAACAGAGAAGATGATTGTTATAAAGATTTGCTTGAGGATTATAATAATGATTACAAAATAGAAGAGCATGAATTACATGATGAATGTGAAATACATCAGTTGGAGCCAGATGTTGTAGAAGACCAAGAAATGATAAACAAAGATGCTGTTGAATCAGAAGAGATGGGACTGAGGAGACGCAATAGATATGAATGGAATCTGCATATGTAAAACTTTCAAAAGCTTTTGCTTTTTTTTATAATATTATATGCACTTTAAACTGGTTTAAATTAACTTACATGCACTGCTACATGCTTTAAAAAGAGCGGTGAAATACTGCCTGTGCTCATATCTATTACAATTCTGTAACTGACTTAAGTGGCAGCAGAATTTTACTCAGGATGTTTACATACTTTTTTCTATTTATTTTTCCCTATCAGAATATTTCTGTAATCTGTATATAATGCACTGTAATTACATCTGATGCTTCAGTGAAATATTAGAATGTCTTCTAATTGAGACTATAAAGTAGAGATGTTTCATAAATGTTTTATAACTAGTAAGCATGATGCCACTTGAACTGTGACTTTCTTGAGTTCATTAAAGAGCATGCACTGATGAATTTAACTCTTTGTGGAAAACATTTCTTTGGGGTGGTACAGAAAGTATGGGTTAAGTCTTTGAGATCAATTCATAGTTAAGTTTATTTGGAGAGAGAAATTTAGCTATGGACACTATGTGAAAATAATTATGTCTGAGTTTGCAGTCTCCTCAGTAATTATGTGTAGTTTTGTATGTCAGTTTAAACCCTAATGAATTACACTGGATCATTTAATTTCTTCTGTACCTGTCACTGGTTAAACTCAGCAGCTGTCTAATAACTGATTAACCCATTAGTACTACATCACTGTCTCACGTTTATTTTAACACAGTAGAATCTTGCCTTTGATTCATTGTAATACAATTTTTCTTACATCAGAATTAACAGATGTATGGCTATGTATCATTCAAGAACTGTGGGTATAGGGGTTTCCTTTTTCAGTATATTATGACAACTTGAGAGTGGCCTTTTTAGGTCAGTGCTAAGAAAAACATTTTTTTTCCTTTGTCAGAATCATCTTTATCCATACCTTCATTTTTTACTGTTTTTTGTTCACTTAAAATATGTGCCTGTGGTACTGCCAGCCTTTAATGACAGACATTGCCTTAGAGGTACGTTTGACAGTACAAAGCTATTAAATTTTCTGTGTTATAATTGCATAGCTTTTAAGTAGGCCAGTTATAATGCCTGAACTCTTTTGCCATCCTTATTCTTACAGGAAGATAGCATGTGGATTTGTTTTTCTGGAGGAAATGTACTGTACTGAAAGGGAGTAAATCCATTACTGTGTCACTCACTGGAATGGAATGAATTGTTCATTCTGGTGTATAAACATGGTATGTCTTTGGTTCTAAAACGAAATCACACAGGCTTGGAAGTAGCAGCACCAGAAATACATCCTTAGCATCAGTGTGCTAGTAGTTTTGCGGTGAGATTTTGCCTAACTTTGGAAAACTGATTGAGTACAAAGCCAGGTCTGGTCATTCAGGACAACTGGAATTGTTTGAAAAAGTCATTGTTTGAAAAAGTCATTGTTGTATACCGGCTTTTCTCTGAGATGCCTAATAAAGTGAACTGAAACTAATTTCAAAGCCATTGATCGAGGGGACTGAGGGAATGGGAGCCAGGCTTGCTGCACTGCCGAAGTGTTTGCAGGATGCAGGTCAATGCTATTGCATTCCAGGCGCTGTGCCGGTGTCCTTTCCCGCAGGGTTTCCCCGCCCGCGGCAGTGACCGAATCATCGCTGCCGTGGCTTTCGCCTCCCCTATTCTTGGGATGCTGCTGATGCTTGGAGCTCTTAACCGAAGAGGTTTGGGCTACTTTGGGGTAATCGCTGTATTTCGGACCCAGGGCTACAAACATGCACCAGGAGCCCTTTCGCTGCAATTTTGAAGTCTCCGATTCGGCTGCCGGGGTTTGTGAAAGGCGAGACTCCGTGCGGCGTGTAAGCGCCCGGCTTTTCCGGCGGGGCTGCGGGGGCCGCCGGGGCAGTGCGGCCAGGGAGGGCTGGGAACGCAGCCGTGTCCTGGGCAGAGTGTTTCCGCAGGAGCAATCGGGAATCCCGCTTCCCCATTCCGACGATGCGCCCCCGAGGCGTGGCAGGGCTTGCCCCCGCCCCTGGCGGCAGGTGGGGCGCGGGCACCCTGGAGACGCGCGGGGGCCGGGCCCGCTCGGCCGGCCGTGCGCGGTGAGGCTGCTCCGGGGAGGCGCAGCCCGGCGGGAGCCCCGCGCCTCTCCTGGGAAAGCGCATCGTTTCTGTGGAGCCGCCGAGCCCATGGTGTTTATTTCGCCTCTTAGAACGTTCTTGTTTGTGATAAAAGTTACTTCAGCGTGTGAACCATTAGGTACAACGCTCCCTCTGTGCCTTCAGGTGGGAGGATGTTCCCTTTCAGGGGAGCCTGCGGGCCGTGCGAGGGCGGTCCGCGGGGGGAGAGCGGCCGTGCCCACCCGAGCAGGCCTTGCGGCCGTGCCGCCGCTCCCTAAAAGAGCGGGCGCTTGGGGATTGAAACACTGTATGTAGTTGGAAATGTGGCCATCTTCTGTGGGGGGTGGTTTGGCAAAGGAGTGTCCGATTGCTGGGAACTAAATAGTGGGCTTCAGGTTCAAAAGGGGCTGGGTGGAAGGAGAAGCTCGGAGAGCAGGAGATGGCATGAAGTGTCACTCTGCAGCTCTCGGAGGCTGGATGTGTGTCGGGAGTGCCTTTGCGTCTTCGTGAAATCACCTGTTAACAGAGCGTGGTGCGGAGGAGAGCCACCAGCTGTAAATGAAGAGTACGAAAGGTTTGATGTTTCGAAGGGGTAGCAAATTAGTAATGCCCGTATGAGAGGGTATCAAGAAGTTGTAAGGGAAAGAGGGAGTTAAGATTGATACAGAGACGTACATTTGAACAGGAATCTTGTTAAGCATTAGAAAGAAAAGGCTGAAATTAAGAAATGGTGAAAAAGGGAAGCCAGCAACATTTCACAGCTTGCCGAAGACAACACCCAAATTCTTGCTAATGCAATAACGTGTTTTTTCCAGAAGTACTTATATAAAAAATTATGCTTTTCTCAGTAGCTTTTCTGTTTTTCAGTTTGTTCTCGAAGCTGTCATTGAACTTGCATGGATTTGGAAGTGAAAGGAATTGCTGCTTCCCTTCGAAGGCAGGCTGAGCTGTCATGGAAGGGAAAGAAATGTCAGGTATGCTAATGGAACACTTGTGGTTGTTTTCCTTCCTTACTTTGACATTTTAACAAATATTTTAATCATACTTCAGAAGATTATTAGTTTGCGGTTATAATCCATTCTCTAGAGAAGAAAACTTTTAAAGAAATTTTTGTCGGAAAGGGATAGTTTAATATGACAACTTCTCAAATGAAGGTGAGAAATTCCAATAAAAACAGTTGTCCTAAAATAACTGATACTCTAAGTAGTTAATTGGGACGTGGAGATTTTAAGAATGAACTAGTACTTGCAATTAAGAACAACAGAATGTGTACTGTGTGCTGTCTCAGGCTGTTGGTGAAATTGGTAACAGGTGTATCTGGTTTTGTTTTTCAAAACAGCAGGAAAGTAAAGCAACCCCAAAAACATAATTTCAAAAGGCATGATTTCAGACTGACAAGTGAAATGAATCAGTGCTCTGCATTCAGAATGAAGGGGCATTTTGTTTTCTGTATATTCCTAATATGCTTTGAGATAAGGCAGGTGTGCAACCCCTGCAAGATCACTAGGCTAACTTTTAAAAGTCAGTTCAAATAGGATCTTGGATTCTGAGGGCCATTGCTTTTCTTATAGCTAAATATTAATATTGTAGTTAACAGTTGATTTTTCTCACAGATACTATGTACTTTATGTCCATGAACTAAAGTTAATTGCTAATCCTCCCTCAGCCCCCAAGCACCTATTTAACTTCCTTATTGGTTGGATGACCCTATCAGGAATTCTTGGAGTTTGACTGCCAAGTTGCTTTTTTTTCCACTTTCATTTGGAATGAAAAAGGACCTTTTGTAAATGTTATCAATTTTTTAATGTTAACTTTTAACCAGTTTTTTGAAATGTAAATGCCTGTGTACAATGAGAACATTTGGGGCATTTAGTGTAGGTTGTAAAAGAAAATAATGTCAATTTTTCTCTAATCTCTCATCCCTTTTCTTTCTTCTTTCTTGTGCAAGTAAGTTTACAAATTTAGACTCCCTAGTCTGTGTGATTCTTGTTAGTTTGAAAAAATAAATCTTAAATTAAAGTTAGATTGAAATGGTGTGTTTCACCCCAGTCTTCAGGACGATATTTATTTGCTTTCTTCCTAATTTGATGACTTCTGGAAAAGGAATTACATTAATGCTATAACATCTAGACTGTGGTCTGTTCTTCAACTCATCACAGTTGTGATGGTACAGAAAAAATGCAAACTTGAGATTTAATGCATTGTATTTAGTCGTAAGAATGAAGACTAAATTGTGTTTGACCCCTTCACGGTTTTACGTACATGACCACATGGTGGCAGTGTCATTACGTGCGACCTTAACTGCAGAGAAACTCTCTTAAAGCTGAATACGCTGAATAATGTTTTGAAGGCATTTGAGTAGTGTTGCTGAACTTATTTTTCGGGAGCAGGCCACAAGGGTATATGGAAAGAATGGAGTTACAGTTTTGTGAGTTATGTGGCTGCTCTCAAATCATGAAAGCTATTTGGGCATCGCTGGGAAATAGCATGTCTGCTCAGTTCAGGTTGTGATGCTGAGATCTCTGAGCTCAGAGGTGTGAAAAGAGATCTTGGCCCTGGTTTTGAACATTCCCAAACCACATTTTTTTTCACATTGGGAGTTGTTACTGTGTGCTTGCCATTGTCAAGCAGCCTTCCCTGGGGATTTGCTGTGAGCTGTTTTCAGGAAGCCATAGGGGGTAAGGTAGATGAAGCTTTGGCTCGAGTCTTTTTTTCTTACCATGTTCTTTCTCAGTTGAGTTTGGATATCTGTGAGGTAACAGCAAAATAAACAGTGTGAGCTGCCTAGTCATCATCCTGTACTTCTATACTAAAGCTGAGATGAAACAGTTACACCAAATATCAGGGGTTCTTTGGCGTCTGAGCTAGCTCCTTGTGAGCCAGCTGGTGGTTGGTATTGTAGTTTTGATTTAAGAGTAGGTTCCCAGGCAACAAGGACAATGTGACTTAAAGCCAGCCCTATGAGCAATGATGGTACAAAGTCTCAGGAACATGGATTATTTTTTTAATGTAGTATTAATAGCTGATGTGGATGCTATCTGGATTCTTAATGGCTGGGAATCTTTCTGTCATGATGAATATTCAGTCTTCCAGTCTAATGATCTGTAAGAATCAGCTTTCAATGAGTTCTTTCTCTTCTTGTTTGTAGCAACTTCATCAAGTATGTTGGACAGATATTTAGAGCCATTGGTTTTAAATATTCAAGGGGAAATTGAAAGAGAGAACTATGTATTTTAATCCTTATCACCTAGATATGTAATCATGTGTGATTCTTCTAGGGCTGGAGACCAGATACACGGGCTAGTCACAGTCCCCGCCCACCAGAGTAAGTCCATTTCTATTTCTGATCCCTTTGTTTAATTGTGCATTATTAACTCACTGCATTTGCATTTGTATTGATGTGCAACTCACTGTTCCATGAAATTTGTCATAGGTTTGTTTTCTCTGATTTGTTTTTGGAGTAGAATATTTGATACGTTCTTTAAATTGGAATTAAGTTGATTTACTTTTGGTTGAGCTTAACAGTGGAGTTGTAATCTCAAGCAGGGTCATCCTGGAGCATATGGCACAGGATTATGTCCAGATGGTTATGGAATATCTCCAGTGAGGGAGACTCCACAACCTCTCTGGACAATCAGTTCCAGTGTGTGGTCACCTGCACAGTAAAGACGTTCTTTCTCATATTCAGGTGAAACTTCTGTGCATCAGTTTCTGCCCATTGGTACTTGTCCTATTGCTTTGAACCACCAGGAAGAATCTGATTCCATCCTCTTGACATCCTCCTCAGAGGGTATTGCTTAGAGCTTTCATATATATAAATTATTTTTCTTGAATAATTTTAATATGTCTGTAAAATGAGAAAAAAATATTTTAACTATTGACCACTTTTTCAGGTATTACAGTAAAAATTACAGAGAAAGTGTTAAGAAAGGTTTTTACAAGCAACAGGAAATTTTGTTTGTGCTTTTAAAGTTAAAACCTTATTGGTTTTAATATTATTATTCAAGAACCATTTTTGATAGTTTAGGCAGTTTTGTTTACTGGAATGCCTTACAGCCAGTGTACCTTTCCACATTGTTTTATAAGTATGTATGACCATTACCTTGGATTGTTCATACCAAAGTCAAAGAACTTCAATTTTTTTGTACTGTCAGTCATTATCTAATGAAAAAAAGACTAAAAAATAAGGAGTTCTCTTATTCCAAGAAGTCATAATAGGGTTGCTTTGAAATATTGGTGGTAAAATATAAAAAGTATGTGTTCATGGTACTCTGCAGTATGTCTGGAGTAAAAAAGGCATGGAGATGCTTTGATGAATTGGAGATGTTTTCATTTCTTTAAGCAGTGCAAAGTACTGAAGTATAGTTGCCTTTCACTGTGTTAATCACTTAGAAAAAGTCTGGAAGATTTGCATCCCAAGAAGGGATCACTTTGTTGCCTCTCTTGACTGATTACAAAGGAATGTTGACAGAGACCTCCTCTGGAAGACACGGGTAACGATCTTGTTGCAGCAGCTCCTGCTGGAGAGTGAAGAAAAGGCACGATGGCTGTGCTGAGAGTGAAGAAGGGTCCTTTTTGTAGTAGAGCCAGAGTACTCTGCTGCTGAGGAAGAAAAGAAACTCAGTGGCCAGTTGCTGAGCTGAAGCTGAAGGAGCTAATAGGGATTTGCCCCGCAGGCCATATCTAGTTGCAGGGAAATTTTTGTGAAGGAGATAATAATAACTAATAGGTAGTTTGCTTTTACTGTAATTAAAAATAAGAGATTGTATTGCTGTTAAAATCGTTTTAACTTCCTGCAGGGTGCCATGCCTAGATCTAGGAAAGCTGGGAGATTCTGATGGAGAGGTAATTATAAATTAATTCTGTGCTGAATAGTTTTTAGAATTCATGTGTTGCAGGAGTTTGTAAAAATACCACTCTGAATGTAAACAATTATGATTGCTTGTCATTTTTTTCCTGTAATTTTAGGATGGGGACTCTTACATACCATACAGTGGAAGCTGTCCTCATACCTTCCAGCTAGATTCATCTTCAGATTGGAGAACGTCATTACAAACGCCATGTGCACAGCATCAACATGTCAGTCTGTCACTACAAATATCTATATAATATGCCCCTTTAGTAGTAATTTAGAAAACCCTACATACCTTCTTTAATACAAGTTCTGTCTTTTTTTCCTTCTGGTTAAACTCATATCTCCAGCTACTGTTAGCCAAAAATATTTTTGGCAGAGTACTTTTTAATGAGAAGCCTCTAGGATATTTCAAAAAACTATTTTCTTACATACCTTAGCGTCTCTTTGTTGGTTGATACACTTAACCTTTTGTTGTAATTATTTTTTAAGAGATGTATGAATAGCTATCTTTATTAACGATTTGTCAAAGGAACTGAAATATATAATACTTTTCAGATAGTAGGTAATTTTGGTTTGTCTTTTCAAACAAAGTGGAACTTTAAAATAAAGATAAGATTGGTAGCAGTCTGTAAGTGTATGATTGAAGACAAAACCCATGTTTACAAGCACTGAGTATTACTTCTATGGAAGAATAATTACTTCTGGTGAAACGAAAACTTTTGGAGTTACTTGCAGACATGTCATAAGATTTTTCTTAAGGCTGTTGTCTAAACGAGAACGATGACATAAACTTTGGAATTATGTTCAATTTGTCATAGCTCTTTTATTTGTTACAATTTCCGATCATATTAGCATTTTTTCCCCTGCATGACTAAGAAACTTAATCACCACTAATCTTAAGTTCTTTATAAGAAAAATCAGATGCTAACATTTTGGTTTATACTACATTAAAGCATTGTTCAGGATCAATATCTGCTGTAACAATTTGAAGAATTAATCTGATTACTCAGTTATTACAGTTCCCTGAATGAAGGAAAAATTTTCACTTGAACTCTTATATTTAAAGTAAATTTGAAAAAACGAATATGACGGGTTTTTATTTGATCACAATACATATTAAATTGTTTTCACTTAAACAGGTGTCTAGACAATTTTGTCATAACAACGTGGAGGTAAAGTAACTGAAAAAATATAGACTGTCAGAAAACATTAGCAGTTCAGTACTATGGTATATGCTCTGAAAATGTAGTATGTTTTAATGTCTTATGTGACAGGAACTAGCTTATTGGAGAAACTTTTTAATCTGCAGTATTTTGAGTGTTTCATATGTGATAACTAGAGGGAAAATGCTGAAGTACTACAAACAGTACTCTGCTTGTATATATTTTCTTCTATTATATATTCAAGAGATTTCATACATAGAACTTTAATTCAGAAAGAATGCTACCTGCATGGTTATTTTTTGTCATAATCATGCACCGTATATAATCATGGCAAAAGTCTCACAAGTAGTAATATGTTTTTGATTTGAGTGTCTCATGGTTTAACCCCAGCCAGCAACTAGGTGCCACTCACTCACTGCCCCACCAGGCGGACTGGGGAGAGATTGGAAAAGTGAAAAAACATTCCTGGGTTGAGATAAAGACAGTCAAATATGGAACTCAAAGGCACAAAACCAAACCACAACAAGGAATTAATTCACTGCTTCCCATGGGCAGGCAGGTGTTCAACCATCTCCAGGAGAGCAGGGCCCCATCACATGTGACAGTCACTAGGGAAGACAAACACCATCGCTCCAAACATCCCCCCTTCGTCCTTCTACCTATTTTGTATGCTGAGTATGATGTCATATGATACGGATTATCCCTTTGGTCAGCTGGGGTCAGCTCCTATCTGTGTCCCGTCCCAGTTTCCCATGCACCCCCAGGCTCCTCACTGGTGCGGTGGTACAAGAAGCAGAAAGGGCCTCGGCTCTGTGTAAGCACTGCTCAGCAATAACAAAAACATCTCTGCATTATCATCAGTATTCAGCATAAATTCAAAACATAGTTCCATACTAGCCACTGTGAAGACAATTAACTCTACCTCAGCCAAAACCAGCACAGGATGCAGGAAATAACAATTTTCTCTCTTTTTGGAAGAATTAAAAAATATACCTATTAAAAATCCATTATTTTAAAAATATTTAACATATGTAAACCTAAGACATATTCTAATGAGTGTTTAAAAAAAAACCTCAGAAGTGTAACTAGAGGGAAAACCAATTTTGAATTAATTTGTGCATAATCTGCTCCCCTTCAAACAAATAATATAGTTACTTGCAAGGCTGGACTCCAGATTGGCTGGAGTTTGGTGCAGATCTGCCAAGATCGCAATTTTGTATCCTTCCTTGTAAAGCCAAATAGCTTCTCAACTTGAAAAAAAAAATTGCATTTAAATAAAAACTCAAATGGCTAAGTGTTTTTTAGTCCTTTTTAAATAATGGACTAAAAATTCATTACTTTGTAGAATGTGTGCCCAACATAGGTATTTATGCATGTCTTAAGATATAACTGTAACGATGGAACTACTTATAGATTGTTTTCCTCTGTACTGCCTTATAAATGTGCAGTGCAAACATACTTGAGTTGCTATAACCTTTTCAGTTCTGGATACTTAAAATTTCACTGCTCGCTTTACCATTTTTTTTAAAAACAAAGTTCATACATACAGTTCTGTCTAGCTGCAGGAGTGCTAACGGAAGGTTGGTATGGCTTTGTCTGTTTCTCAGGGTCTTTCTCCCTTTCTTCTCTGCTTTCCTTTATCTCTTTTTGCTTTCTTTCTACCTTCATTTTGTCTTAAATACTGAGTGCTCAACGCGCTGGAATGTATCTTCTCTTCACTTACCCTTTTTTGCACTCTGTCTCTCTTTTTTTGCCTGACTTGCTCCCCACTTCTGTTTTGTTGAGAAGATTTTCAAGCTGTTCTAGAACACTTTAATGCATTCCTCTGAGCAGCCTTTATTTCTGCATTGCTTGCTTCTGGGGCCCTGACTGAGGTTTCCTTTAGCAAGATACATTCCAGCTTCTTCAAAAATTGTGTAGGAAGACCTTCCCAAAATAGGTCACTTTTGGAATAATAATTTAAATATAGTCTTATCATTTAGGAATTAAACAGTTAAAGGATGTGAATCCTCTCTTAAAAAGAGAAAGTTGGCCTTTCAAAAACATAAATCTTTTGGGGTTTTGAGAAATGACTTTCTAGAGCAGGACTGTTACAGTGCTGTTGCAAGTCGATGGTACATACGGTCACCTTATTTCTGTTGGCACTGAAGGAATATAACTTAAACGTTGAAGGTGTTAATTATTGAGGGAGAGAAAAAAGAATGGCATCTTGGCCTTCTGACACTGCTGATGTTTCTATTGATCCCAGCCTCCATTGTGTGGAGCCCTGAAATAGTCGTAAAGGTACTTGGCCTTTTCAGCTGCTCTTGTTCCAGGGAACAAAAGTCCCTGTGCTCATACTCATCTGCCATACAAGAATGTTAGAACTTCTGACTGAAAAATATCCATTTGCCTGTTTACAGCCATCCAAAGTCAAATGTCAGAATTTCCATTTCAGTGATCTGTAGCATCATGTTATAGGGTGGAATCACTGAATTTGGCTTCTTTCTTTATTGAAAAAACTAAGTAAAACCACTTGACTGCATGTTTTTAATGTTTAAAAATGGTAGAATTTGAAAAACTCAGTGAAAATTAAGCTTGGATATGTAGTCATGCAGTCATGTTTGCATTTCTTCCTAATTAGAAGCATTGTGTCAAGAAATTTCCGAAGTTATATTGGATAGGAATTATAATAATGCTGTTCTCATTCAATAGATCAGTAAGAGACTTCTATATTGATTACTCTTTCCTTTGACGTTCCGTTTTGGAGCAGAAGACAAGACCAGAAAATCTGCCATGCCCAACAGACAGATACAAAATGAAGCATCGTCAATGTGAACCAGATATGAAAGAAGAATATAAGCAGTATCCTCAGAGAATTGCAGAAAAGAGGAAGGACCACCTCCAGTGTCCAGACGCTTCAGTAAAGGTAGCTGGCAAAGTAGTAATTGCATTTTTAAATAACAAATGCACATTAGCATTTAATTACACTGTTTGTAGAGGTTTGCATGTGTGTGTAATTAATTTCTTCCATGTTTTTATTGTAAAGAAATAAAAATGTGTAATTTCAGTCTATAATGTTGAAGAGGAAATAAAACATAGGAAGCTTGTTTCAGTTGTTCTAGAGCAAGAAAGTGAGGTGCTCTGAGAATTTAAGTATGTTTGTATTCTCTGGTAAGAAAAGTAACATATTGCCCTCATAGGGCACCTGTATCCTGAGCATGACTGTTAGGGAAGAATTTACAGCCTAAGAAGATGATAGACAGCGGAAAGATCTTGGTAATATTAATTAAAGCTTTTTTATTTTTTTTAATATAGAAGTATTATAGTTATTATTCTATTAAATTGTGACTGGATATAGGACTTAAAAAAGGAGAAATGAAAGATCTAATCTGTCCCTGAGGGAACTATTAACACTGAAAATGGAAAGGAATATGGGGTTAAAATAATGAAAGATATTATCTATACTTTTTGCTTTGATGTTATATAAGATACGCTACAGTTGGACTGCAAGCTGTATTAATTCTGCCAGGTTTGTTTTGTGTTTTTAAATTAAAACTAAGATGCAAAGAAGGGAAGATCAGTGAAGAGAAACTGGAAAACAAAGGGGTGAAAAAACCCAACTTTCCTCTTGCTCAGAAAGGTATTGCAGAGAAGGGTGGTTGAACAGGGAAAGGCACATCACTGTAGGTGTGAGGAAGCAGGAAACTAAAATAAGCAACAGCTGTGAGGACTGGCCAAGTGCTGAACTCTGCTGTGAGGGTAGATGACCATTTAAGAATCTTAATGGGAAGTTAAGGATGCAGATGTTGAGGGAACATATTGTGCTCGTTGCTTTTCAGAGAAAAGATGTGTGGTGAATATCAATGAGTTTACTGATTTTATTTGCTTAACATTCAATGGAATGAAAAGGGAAGGTTTTACATAAGACAAAGATTATGTTTCAAATATTGTTGTTATTGTTTTACACATATTGTTGATAGCTTTAAAAGAGCTTTGTCCTCTCAGAGTCAGGCTTCTAGTGTTCAGAAAAAAATGGAGAACCTGCAAAAGCCTATAAATATTCCATGAATAAGAAGTGAATGAAAAAATGATCTGTTATTTTGTGGTCTAGTTTTATGTTTAGTGGCAGATGAGAGCAGCCGAGTTAATCTGAAAATGAAGAAATAGATGGGAAGTGTATATACTGGGAGAGAAAAAGCAGAACTGGCTTTTTCTGGTGATTTTTGGGTTCCAGAAAGATTCTTGCTAAGCACTAAAAGTATGTGTACCAGTTCTTAGCACAGATTTTAATATAATGTCTATCACAACAATTTTTTGTGTTAGACATTATCACTCCCTGGTTAGATTAATGAATCAAAACCTCTTTAGATTGCAATACACTTATTTTAATTGATTAGTGGAAGTTGTAATAATTTTTCTTTTCTGGAAAGAAGCTGCTTGTGGAGGAGCACTGCTAACAAACCTACTATTTTGATTTCATTTCCTTGTTACCTCCTTCCTGACTTCTGTAAACAATCTCCTTTGTCTGTTTTCTTCGTCTTCTTAATGTAGGAGATATTTCTGTTATACCTTGGGACTGATTTACAAGTCTCTTAGAACCATGCAGCAGCATGCTTTGACTTTTCCCTGTCTAGATTATATTTAACTTCTTTGCTGGTCACAAAGCAGCCTCACTGCAGTGTTGAACTTTGAGCTATATGCCTAACAGCAAATCCACTGCTTTCTCTTGGCTTTTCTTGAGCAGAACTGAAAAAGAATGAACTCCTGTCTTCTCAGAGGTACTACAGTCTGCTTTCTCTGCCTTGTTGCTGTTTTTTCATAAAGCTTGTAGGGACATAGTAGTTTTGAGCTTTTTTTTTTTTTTAAATTTATTTCAGTGTAAATGAAAGCTGGTAAATATTTGAAAGAGATAAGGAAAGACTAGAGAGCAAGATTTATAAGTTCAGTTTCTGTTGAAAGCTGTGCTTAAAAAATTCTTTTTTAACTAGCGTGAAGTAGAGGTAAATACTTTAAAGAAGAAAGAGAAGGACTTTAAAATTAATTGTTGAGGAAAAGGTGTGTGGGGGGGTTTGTTTGTTTTTTTTTTTTAATTCGTTAAATTTTATATATGAAATAATTGTATTTTTTGTGTAGAGTACACAGCTTGAAGATGGACATTATGATGATCTTGTAGCTCTTGATGAGAAAGCTCTCCTGCAACAATGCTACACAAACAAGCCCTATAATATGCAGCACAGTATAAGGAAATGGGAAGCTGTAAGTATTTTGACTGGTATTGTGCTGTTAACAGTCTAGATGTAGAGAATGACTTCCCAGATATTCAACAGAAGTTATGCCTTTGGTGATTTGGTTCTAATATGTAATTGCAACCACTGAAATCATGTAAGTTTAAACATTTCTTTCAATGGGAACTGAACTGAGCAATCCAGTGAGCATTTTTTAAATTTTATCTGCAATGCTTTTATTTTATGCAGTAATGTATATAACTGAGAATGAAAATTATGAATAATAAATACAGATATGTTCATACAACTAAGAATAACTGAGTGATTTGACTGAACCAGAGCACAGTGTTACACTCAGTGCCAGGAAGTGGACTTTGATGATCCTTGTGGGTGTCTTCCAGCTCAGGATATTCTATGATTTCCTCTGATCTGTAGCTTTTAGCTGAGCCTACATTCCATGATCCAAGGATTCCATGATTCCATCAGCTCTGATGTTAGTATTAAACTGAGTCAGCAATGGCTTTGACCAAGTCTTCAATCTCCAGGGATGGAGCTTTTGCAGCATCTCTAGGCAAAATCTTCATGTCATACACTACTCTCCTTAAGAAATTCTTCCTGTTGTCCATACCAAGCCTCCCAAGGCTCAATGTGTAACCTTCACTTCCTTTTATACTGTTGTCTACTGTCAAAAAAAGTTTGGTTATGTCTTCTTTGTAACTTTTCTTTTATCACAGAATGTTTTCAGAATGCCTCATAGCTGCTGTTTTTGCAAACTAAACAAACCCAAGCTCTGTTAGTCTCTCATTTCAATTGCTTTGGCTCTGATCCTCTATCAGATCCTATGTACCCAATGTGTTTCTTTAATTTCTTACATAGACATACATTCTACTCTTTTTAGGACTGAGCCATTAGGATTTCTTGAATTTAGGATCATTTACAATGATGAAGAACCTTGATTTGATCTTGCCTGATTCAGTATTTGCATATGCAAAGTGATAGCTTTCATAACTGGTTTTTGAAAGTGTTGTTGAGCAGAGTTGTACATTCTTTCTCATGGAATATTAATCCATGAGAAAATTTATGATGTTTTTAAAGTAAATAATAATTTTATTTTGTTTGCTCATGACCGTGCACTGAAATTTGCATCGTTGCAAGTCTTTATTTGATTTCTGATCTTGTCAAAATGAATGCAGATGTTTCACTACTGAGGTCAGTATTCATTTTCATGATAAGAAATCTTTTGAGAAAGTACTTTTATGAAGAACTTGAAGAAGCTGTTATTTTTAAAATAAAGTTAAAATCTATACTATAGGCTGAAGATAATGGAAAAAAGTCTTGAAGCATCACTAGAGTAACTACTTAGTATAAAGTCAAATAAGATGAAAATACTGAGAAAGGGAGCAGTGCAGGACCACCAAATAGCAGGTTCTCTGCAACTGGCATCTCTAAAAAGAAGTCAGGAGGTGTCTGAGCAAGGTATTACTGGGACCTTTAGAAGCCCTTTTGTTATTGATTAGCACTCATGGTTACATAGGTTGGTTCACTTTTTCTGGGAGCATCTCTTAGCTTCTCCCATGTTCGTATTTCTGATAGTGGTAGGAATAATGGAAAAATTCAGCAGAAGTAACTGCATGTATATTAATTCCATTGTGTAAATGTTGCCTCAATTGCTGCCATTTGGTTTTAAAGTGCTTTAAAATTTTGCTTGAGAATACACAATGTTAACATGTCTTTTTACTGTAATCATTACCAAAAAGTCAAATGTCAAAGTAGTAATCTCTTAATTTTTTTATAGTTTGGGATGAAAGTTTATAGTACATGTGTAATTGCCAATGGATGGCAATTACTTTTGAAAATAGATAATTCAATAACCTTTGAAAAAGGATGATTTTCTCTGAATTTTCATATTTAGGGAGCAGCAGTTACTGCTTTCTAACCAGTGAGAGTTGCTGCAAGTTCAGTATTTGCCTCTGCCTTCTACATTTTTGTAAATTCATAGTAGAGCTTTTGTCTAAGAGCTGAATGGAGGATGTTCCATGGAAAAGTACATTTAGTGACCTTCATTGAAATTCAAGGTGTAAGCTTTATTTTACTTTTTTTCTTCTTTGTTTTTCCTCTTTTTTTTTTTTTTTAAATCAGATTCTTTCCAGCATGCTAACTTGTTTGGGCCTATAAGCCAAGGTCCATGGAATATATTGTTTTAACAAATACTGCTCTGTATTATTCCTATGTCCTCCTTTACATCATGCTTTTTAATATATCTATTGTGACAGTTAATGGGCAGAATTAATAATTCAAAATAAAGCACCCTGTAGTAGTTCTGATAGGTACAAAAATGAAATCCGAAAACAAACTAAAAAGTCCCCTATCTCCTATAATTCAGAAATCTTTTAAGGCCTAAAATCAGTATGGAATAACCAACAGCTGGTCTGGTGTTACATTAGTTATTTGGGTTTTTTGGATTTGGCTTTTTTTTTGACTCGTGCCAAGCAGTATTTATTTTGAATTATGTGTATTCTACCCATAACATCTCTGTTGATTTCGGAATTATCTATTACGAGTACCTGTGTCTGGGAACAACCTTTCGGTTCTTTATCGGTGGAAAGACTTGATCTCTCTAGAATTTGGTTAGCACACAAAAATTGTGCAGGAAAAATTACCAGTTGGAAAACATCTTAATTCTTTAGTTTCAGAATACCTAAAAAATATCAGGAAGGTTGCATAAACCCCCTAAGTAACAATAACCTCTGTTTTCTTATATATATAAAAATTGTTTTTTGGATTTCTGTACTTTTTGATTTCTGAACTTTTTCACTGCAGTTGAATTTGCCTTTTGGAAAAAAAAGGCAAATTCAAGTGCAGTGAAAAAGTTCAGGAATCTGGAAGATAAAACAGAGATGCCGAGGTCTGGTTGTTGCTGGTGGCCTCTACAGTGTTTTGGGGTGTCCCCTTGTGGTTTGGTTTCTTTCTGTGTATGGGTAGATGATCAACATCTGCACACTTCACAGTGAATGGCACAAGGTTATGGGTCAGTGTTATTTTAATAAAAATAAAAAGTTCATGTTAAATCCCCTTCCCCCTTAGGATGATATTTCCTGAAAGGTTTTTCAGATTGGCCTGTCTCAGCAGAAAATTATTGTGGCATGCAGGAGAGAAAAATCTTGCACTGAGACTAAGTCTTAAAAGAATTTTTTTGACTAAATATTGCTAGAGGTAAAGTTTCATTCTTAGAGTTGGAATCTGTGTCATCCATGAAACCTGGAATTGTGTGAGTTTCCTCAGGCTCTATTGTACTTACATAATATCTTGGAAAACATACAGAAATAAGGATGCTTTCTGTCAGTTGAAATAATAGAATTCTCATATTTATTGACAACTAATATGCATAGACAAATTTAGTGTGTAGCAGAGAATATTAATGTGTATTTGTTATGCAAATAGAACTCTATTAAAAAAAGATGGGAAAAATATTAATTGTGACATTGGTGAGATTGTGATCTCTGAATGGTTAAAGAGTAATTTATTATTTGAAGTGTCTGGTGTTATATGTTTCATTTGCTCTCAGTTGGTTTTTCATTGCAGGAGGATGTTGCTGCAGAAAAGAGAAAACAGGCTGTAGTAGAACAAGTGATGGTGGATCAGTTGTGCAGGTAAGTGAATTTATGATGTGAAATTGCATTTTTCCCTACACAAGAATTTGGATCTGTGTGTGGGTTTTCTTGCTTAAGAGGTGTTTTTATCATCTTGTTCCAAGTCTTATGCACTCATATGTATTAGTAGTCTTTGCAAAAATTCTTTAAATGTAAAGTCTTTTTAACGTTACTTAAGATATCGCTATAGAGTGCTACATGTATGTTAATTTTTTTTCTGAGAATAATTTTTAATTTTATACTTTAACCTATTTGAAGGCATTTACAATAGCACTAGCTCGCAGAAATAACCCTCCTGCACTGCAACAAAATATATGGATGCCTGATGTTACAAAATATGATTCTCCAGTATTTATTGTCCTTTCTTAGAATCTTAGCTTTATTAATACTCCTTTAATAATACTGACATAACATCTTTCAGGCATAAAGGAGTATTATCCCAGTGTTGAGCAGGTAGGAAAAAAAGACACTGATAAATCAAGTTGATAAAAATTGTACAGTAAGGCTCTCCTAAATTCATTACTATCCCTTTAGCTACAAGAAAGCTTCTGTATGAAAAGATCCCCCTATTTTAAGCAAACTTTAGTAATTCAGGGCTTTATGCAAGCTGTCTAGTTATGACAGTATAGGAAGATGCAAGCTAGTTTAATATAGTTTCACTTTATTTTATTCTTGCTAAGAATTATCTGTGGGTACATCTACAATATGTTGCATTCTATGCCTGTTTTACAGTCTCTGTAGTCATCTGCATTGGCATTTCAGCCCATCATATCTTAAAACTTTGAGGTTGAAATGTTGTCACACTTCACCATTTTATTTTTCTTTGTTTCTGTTATGATGACTATTTAAATGACCTATATTGTTTAAAAGTCTGTTAATGCCTCTATGCTGTTTAAAAGCTGAGATAACAGGAAGGTTGCCTGAGGGAAACAAGACTGTCATGAAACATGATGATAAATTACAAGTGTCATTGTAGTAGGATTAAAATTAGGCAACTATTCAGTGTAGAAATCCCCAGTTTTCAAATAAATGCTTGGCCTGCGTCATACCAGTTTAAAGATTGTTACAGAGGTGGTCTTAAAAATACACTCGTTATGTTGAAGTGTTTCAGTACTACTAATGTTGCATTAAATGTACAGCTTTATGCATTTTAGATCAAGAATGCCCATTCTGTGTTTAACCTCCTTCAGCTGCTTTGCCTTATTTTTCCCATGCATTCCTTCTACTCTGAACCCTCTACTGATAATGTCAAACCAATATTCAGTAGTGCTACAGTTGCATCAGGATGAAGTTCTAATTTAAAAAATCTCTGTTTATGTTCCAAGTATAACTGTGCCAGTACGACCAAACAAATGGTATCAGATAGCAGGATGTTAATTGGAGAAGAGTAGTTCAAAACTGTTGAATAAAAAAAAAATATTAAAGGAAACACAAAGGTGTTTTGAATAATTTTTTTTTTTTTAGTAGAGCTAATTTTGCACTTAAATCCGTGTAACTGATGTGTGCAAAGATGGATCTGTATAGATCAGAGATCAAGTTTAGGAAACCATAATAGCTGTGCAAAATTATTTTTTTCCTTCTGATAACTATTTCAATAGTATAACAAGCATCTCATTTGTTTTTAAAAGGTCATTTCTTTACTTGCTGAACTGATAGAGAAAATATCAAAATGTTCAAAACTCATTTCATCTATTTCTTTTCTACTGGATGGGACTTTGAGATCCTATCAGCTCTGTAGTCAATGCTTTGAGGGAGGAATTGCCAGCGTTTTTGTTGGATGACAGATTGGATGGGGCTCTTAGCAACCTGATCTAGTGAAAGGTGTTCTTACCCACAGCAGGGGGTTGGAACTAAATGGTCTTCAAGGTCCCTTCCAACCCAGGCCATTCTATGATTCTTTGATGATGTCACTGCCACTATTAGAAAACTGCTGTCACTGATCTTGGTGGGAGCCATGAATAAAGAATATCACTGATGGAATATTTACAGAAATAGTGGAAATCACAAAAAAACCCCACAAACCTTCATAATACTAAGATTTTTTTTATATCAAAATGTAGAAAATATACTTCAAATAATACATATATGCATGTAAAATTACTACATATTAGTGCACTGCCGGAATATTATTGCATATATTTGATTTTAAGTAATAAGCTTAAGAATTTGTAAAAACAAACAAAAAACGAAATCCACAAATTTATGCAAGCTTAATGGATAATTCTGAGATTTTATTGCTATGTTATTCTTTGGTGTTTTCTTTCCTGAGCAAAAATATGTAAGACCTGAAATTGAAACATACTAATAGTCAGAGGGCTTCTCCCTGCCCTTTGTGGTCAGAGCTGTTATAAGTGACCCAGAGCAGTCTACGTGTTCTGATGTTTACAAGGAAGCTCAAGGACTTCTGGGACTCGGGACAGCACCAGTGCGTTTTAGAAAAAGAACACTGCATGAAACGAAGTAAGTTTATAGAAATACATTTTTCTGCTGATTTATTTGGATTTTTTTTTTGGCTCTGTGAAATTTGTTTGCCTTTCCAGATGTTTTATTTCTGGCTAGGATCCACCAGCTTCCTGTGAGGCCTTTTTTATAGCCTTCCTGTGCTTATTATTGCCTAGTGGGACCTTTTTATGTGGATTCTTTGTGTATAATGATTGATTCATAGAATTTGTAAAACCTGGGAGAACATTCTTAAGCTTATATTGATATTATTCATCATGAGGTTTTGCCAGCCTTTTCCAAGCAAGTTGGATGCTTGCAATCCTGTCATATCCTTTTAGAGATTCCTATCCTGAGGTGCATAAATTGCATAAATATGCATCTGTAAATGCTAAATATAATCTTGCTTTTCTTTCATGTTATGATTTCTGCTGCAATAATTAACCCTATTGGCATTTAAATTACATTCCTGGACTGTGAGCGTTGAAACAGTAGCTGCAAGGGCTTAAGAAAAAATAAAAAAACACTGTCATCTGTAAAATGCAGTGAATCTGCATGTCTGAGTTTTGTTCTGTAAATTTTTCTCAACATTCAGGCAAGCATCTCTGCTTTGTGCATTTTAACATCATTCTCTAAAGTCCTTCTCATCGAATGCCATCTTTGTAATCTTAAAAAAAGAAGAAAGACAACAAAACCAATCTCTCAATCTCTTACACCCATCACATGGACAAATCTCCATTTCTGGAACTAATAATAGGGCCAATATAAAATATTTAGGTGGGTAAAGAAACCTTAGTCTGGGTATTTTTGCAAGACAACACTGATTCATGGAAGTATGGTGAGTGGCAGAGGTTTAATTCTTTGTAAAAGTGTATGTAAACAATATATCCCATTCATATTTTTGCCTTCCGTGAATGTACTCTCATATTATATAATAACAGAACGTATTAGTACTCTGAGTTGCTTTCTGATTCAACTACAAGGGATTGTCTCCTCAACCAGTTGCCAAGGATACCGTATTTCATGTTTTTTTGCTGTTTTGAAATGTTTGATTTTTATGTAACATTTATCTGTGAGCCTATAGGTATTGTTAACATAGTGCATTATTTTCACAGAATAAGGACCAAATCAGGATTAACTGAAAACATGCTCTCCAACAAGCTATGCTTTGATAGTAGGATTATATCAAGGTAATCACAAATTTTGTGAAGCTTTTAAATTCTGTGAATTTATGAATTATGATATTTACTCTCTTGAACTATTAATTGCATTGAATGTTTCTGTTTCCTATGCTGAGGAAAAAAAGTACATGATGTGTGGTTGCAGATATATTCATATATGTATAATACAAATTTTGACACAGCTGATGAATAGTGGCTTTTCAGTCCCACTGTAGTGTTGAGATCTCTAAGTCATGTTATGTTACCATCATGCCTGTAGCTCTGATGAGGATAGTTAGTACAGGGACTATTTAAAATAGTGCTTTTAGCTCTAGCATCCCAGTTGATTAAAACTTAATTTAGCCTTGTCTTAGATGTGGAAACTATTGTGAATGTCACAATTATAGATGTGGTTTTGCAACTTATTTGTGGCTCCTTATGTATTAAACTTTAGGACATCTTTGTTCTGGTTTGAGTAGCTGTAGTATAAACATATTTTTCAGCTTTGAAAGTGATGGTTTTCTAAAGCTGTCAGCTGTATACTTATTAGACATAGCTGATGATTCAGCTACAAAGCTTCATATACCACAATGAATGCAGTAGTCCTGGTGTACGTAATCCTTTAGTTAATGAGTGAAAATTATATTGTATACTAAAACATCAAGCCTTGAAAGGTGTTTTTAACATTATAGAAATGGAATATTGCATTAAAATATGTTATTGAATCCACAAGTTGAATTTCATGATGGGTTAGAGAAAATAGTGAAATACCTCTTTAAAAAAAAGTACAATATGCAACGTTGGAAATAAAATGAATATTGAGAGCAGCCTTGTGGAGAAGAACTTGGGGGTGCTGGTGGATGAGAAGCTGCAGGACTCAGTGTGTGCTCGCAGCTCAGAAAGGCAGCCATGTCCTGGGCTACATCAAAAGCAATGTAGCCAGCAAGTCAAGGGAAATGATTCTTCCCCTCTACTCCTCTTCTGTGAGACCCCACCTGGAGTACTGCATGCAGCTCTGGGGTCCCCACCACAGGAGTGACGTGTACTTGTTGGAGCAAGTCCAGAGGAAGGTCATGAAGATGAGCAGGGGGCTGGAGCACCTCTCCTATGAGAACAGGTTGAGAGTTGGGATTGCTCAGAACAGAGAAGGGAAGGCACCAGGAAGACCTTATTGCAGCCTTCCAATGCCTAAAGAAAGCTGGACAGGGACTTTTTACAAGGGCATGTATTGGTAGGACAAGGGACGATGGCTTTAAACTGAAATAAGCCAGGTTTGTATTAGATATTAGGAAGAAATTCTTTGCTGTGAGAGTGGTGAGGTACAGGAACAGGTTGTCCAGAGAAGTGATGAATGCTTGATCCCTGAAAGTGTCCAAAGCCAGGTTGGATGGGGCTCTGAGCAACCTGGTGTAGTGGAAGGTGTCTCTGCCCATGGCAGGAGGATTGGAACTAGATGATCTTTAAGGTCCCATCCAACCTGAACCATTCTTATTCCAAAATAAGTGTTATATTCGGATTGAATTGGATTTATATAGACGAAAAACATAAAGGTGCTTTTTAATTTCCCTTCTAGAAATGGCCGCGATGCTTGTAGAGAGTTGATTGGATTTTTTTTCGCATATGACAGATCCCTCACTGTGTATGAATTTCGACAGTTTGGAAGAAACAGGTAGGATAAATTACTTTTTAAAACGGTTTTAGAAAACATATTTCACTGTATCAAAGAAGCTTAAATAAATTTAATTCTTTTAATACCAATTTTGAATAATTTCACAGAACAAATGCCTTGCCTTTCATTCAGAAGGGAGTTTATCAACATCAGCGTGGACCAAGGAAGGGAAAAGCTTATGATCTTAGTGACCTATACGTTGTAAGTATTCTTCTGGTAAATGTAAGGCAATTTTGTTGGCGACTTGGAAGTAATATTTAGATATTCGAATTGAAAATTGTGATCTAGCCTTCTGGTAAGACCAAAAGTCTTTCCCTTCAGTAATATTTTTGAATTAAAGACTTTCAGAAGTCTGGATTATTTTGCTGCCCTGATTCCATTTTAGGCTTCAGATTGAGGTGTAGTTTGTGACTTTTCCCCTAGAGGGCCCAAGACTGCAGGGAGAGGGGACCTTCTGTGGGCAAAATTATCTACTTGGGGACTCCTGAAGAGAAAGTATTTGTAAAAAATAAATAATCTTTGCAAGGTCTGGTGGCATTTTTAACTCAAGGCAATGATTAATTATTTTTTATACATGAAGAAATTGCAGGTTAATTGTTCTTAACCTGCAGTCTTAAATGTACACCATCAGCTGTTTAGAGCAAGCATTTTAAACAATGTTAAACTTCATCTGCCAGCTGATCTGATGACTGACTACAAATTGTATTGCATCTTCTGTATTGCTGTACTTCTGTACTGGGTTAAATGTTCATGGTTTATAAATACTTGAGCAAGTTTTCAAGTACAGACTGTTTTCATGGAGTTCTTCACATCCTCTAGCAAATCTGAAGTTCAGAGCAAGAACTATGCTTGTATAAAGTATTGAAAGTAAAAGAAGATGACATTAGTTTTTAGAATGCTTTGTCTCATCATATGGTGTATCCAAACTGCTTGCATATAGTGACAGTCTAAGAATTTCCAAGATGAAATAGACAAATTTATGATATGGAGGTTGAAGCTACGTGTTAGAGATTTTCTTTTTATTTTATTGTCATTTGTGTTTTTGTAATCTGCAGATGGAAATGGTTCTGAATAAAGATGTATCATAAAGTCATCTGGAAAATTTACTGCAATTAAGTTCAGTAGTTCTTTGGAATGATGTTGTATCTGTGAATCTCCATATCTGCAATCTTGCTTTCTGAGCTTATATTAAACATATACACATCTCTCACAAAGTCCAATTAGTTCAGACACTCGCACATTAACAGTGTCTCTGTCTCCTCCTTCTAAATTCTTGAGTTTTGAAGATTTTGTAACCCAAGCCTGCACAGATATTACAGTTAAAACTACTACTATTTTTTTTTTTTATTATTATTGTCAACTGTGGCAGTGAATAAAAACACGACCCTCCTGGGATGGTGAAAACAGAGAGACTGCTTTATTAAAAAATGAACAAGTTCCTATATTCAAAAAAGTCGTGGTTACAAAACATGGGGGGAGCGAGCACAGTCCTGTCCAATCACTTCAAAGCGTCTTTCTGGGACACCCATGCTTGGTCATCCTTTCGAGGACTTCCATCAGGACTTCAACTCCCAGTGTACACCGCAGCCATTACACAATAAATATCCTGTATTAACTTGCTCATAACTCCACACTCAGCATTCTTTGCTTTTAGTTTGCTGCTTTTCTTTCTCTCCCCTCCCCTCTTTTTCCAAACCAAAAAGCATCTTTAACTTTGAAGAATGTGTGAGATGTGTCCTCTGTCCCCAGCTTGGAAGGAATGGGAATTAGTAATACTCAGAAGAGACTATACTGGCTAGTAGAACTCAGTGCTACTAACAACATATTTTTATTCCATATTTCTTAGACAAATCTAGAATTTTTAAAGCATAACTTTATTGTTAAACAGTAAAATAACAGAAGAGTTTCTTTTAGTGTGAGAGAACTTTGCTCTCATGGAATCAGTGCTGTACTTTCCGTGACTCTCTTCTCTGGTCCAGTGAGTTTTGGATCTCATCAGGCTGAAGGGAGAAGAAAAATTGAAAAGCAGAGCCTGTCTGAGGGAACAGCAATCTGTAGCCTCACATTTTGCAGCTGTAGGTTAGGCAACAGTATGCCCTCTTACTAGCCAAACCTGCATGTAGAGGATAATGTGTCATCTTGAAGCCTGAAGCTCAGCTGGTTTTATTTAGTATTAGAAAGGCTCTGTTTAGAAGGTTAACTCACCCTAGCTACACTTTTTCATCGTTTCATAAATGCTTTTAACAAATGCTTGAAAGTTTTAGGCGATGTACTTTACAAAATTCACAGAATCACAGAGTAGTGTTGGAAGGGACCCACAAGGATCATCAAGTCCAAATCCTGGACCTGCACAGGACTATCCCCAAGTGTCACACCATGTGCCCGAGAGTGTCATCCAAATGCTTCTTGAACTCTGTCCGGTTTGGTGCTGTGACCACTTCCCTGGGGAGCCTGTTCCAGTGCCTGAGCACCCTTTGGGTGAAGAACCTTTTCCTAATATCCAACCTAAACCTCCCCTGACACAGCTTCAGGCCATTCCCTTGGGTCCTGTCACTGGTCATTACAGAGAAGAGATCTGTGTCTGTCCCTCCTCTTCCCCTCCTGAGGAAGCTGTAGACTGCAGGGAGGTCTCCCCTCAGTCTCCTCCAGGCTGAACAGACCAGATGACCTCAGCTGCTCCCCATATAGCTTCCCCTCAAGACCCTTCACCATCTTCGTTGCCCTCCTTTGGGTGCTCTTTAAAAGCTTAATATCTTATATTGTGGTGCCCAAAACCGCACAAAATATTCAAAGTGAGGCCGCACCAGAGCAGAGCAGAGAGGGACAATCCCCTCCCTCGAGTGCCTGGTGATACTTTGCCTGATCCCTCCCAGGACACGGTTGGCCCTCCTCGTTGCCAGGGCACTGCTGAGTCATATTCAAGTGGCTGTCGACCAGTACTCCCAGGTCCCTTTCCATGGCACTGCTTTCCAGCATCTCATTCCCCAGTCTATGTACATCCAGGGTTACCCCTTCCCAGATGCAGAATCCAGCACTTTCCCTTGTTGAGCTTCATATGGTTGGTGATTGCCCAGACCTGTAATTTGTTGAGGTCTCTCTGCAGGGCCTCCCTGTCTTGGAGGGAGTCAACAGCTCCTCCCAGTTTTTTGTTGCCTGCAAACTTGCTTAGTATCCCTTCCAGTCCTGTGTCCAGGTAATTTATGAAGATGTTGAAGATCACAGGGCCTAAGACATGACCTGTTTTTAAATCATTGTATCTTTTACCAACAGGGAGCTAATCTAACTTTCCGAAGTGTTGATCATAACCTTCCAGAAAGTGTTAAGCAGAACCCTGTCTTCACCCTTCGTGTGATAAGTATTGATGAAGAAGCTATGGATTTTCTAAAGTAAGTGTTGGTAACTGTTTTTCAAATTACCTTCCATTCCTGAAGCAAAAAAGATCTTTTTAATAAAAGCTTCTAATACCTTATTACTTATACTGCTAAAAACAGAATCTGTATTTAGGCTGTTTAAATTAGTAATAGATGTTAGTGGATTTTGCACAGTTCAGTAACTTTCTAGAACGATAAGGATAAAAGAATTAATTAAATTTTGAAGCTGTCCTATTTGCTAAGTTTGAAATTACGTGTTTTTATATACTAATCAAATACTAAAAATTTTCTTATGTGATGAACTAAAATACTACATTTGGGGAAAATGCTGGTTTTTATGATCAACATTATTATTACATCTTTTGGGACATATATGTTACAAGTTTATATCAGTCATGATAATATAAGTGTTTGAACACACACAGAAGAAGAATTGGAGGTTTATCTCTCTGGTTTTTCATTTTCTTTTTCATTCCTCTCCTCATTCTTGCAGTCATTGCTACATGTTAAAGACTGCAAGTTTTCTGCACTTATTGTTTCCAAGTGGTTTTTACTAATTACGTTGTCCCAGAGTCTGAAAAATGAGATGTTTTTTTTAGAATTTTTTCAAATCGTTAGGTAAATTGTAATTTTGACTATGTATCTCATACCAATACCTATACAGAAGTCATCTATCTAGAGAATTAGGTATCTTTCTCCATGGTTTCTGGCTTTTATTGTGAGTATAGCGCTTCTTAGCACAAATAAAATCTCGGTATAAAATGTATCACACTGCTGTGCCTGCCTGATCACAGAATTTAACAGTGTTGGAAATAAAAGTCAGGGTTTGATTACTCAGATTTTGGTGAGGAGTGTCAGCTGACAGCAGATGTTACAAGGTAGAAATTTTCATAAAATCATGGAATCATAGAAAGGGGCCTCAAGAGGGTCTCTAGTCCATCCCTACTGCACAGAGCATGGTTTATTGCAGCAGATTGCTCAAGGCTGTATCCAGTTGGGTTTTTAGATACCTCCGAGAATGGAGATTCTGCAACCTCTGTGGGCAACCTGTTCAGTCTTCAGTCACCCTCATGGACAAAAGTGTTTCCTAATTGTTCAGAGGGAACCCTGTGTTTCAGTTTGTGCCCATTGTCTCTTGTCCTGTCATCGGGCACCGCTGAACAGAGCCTGTCTCAGTCTTCTTTACTCCCTCATGTCAGGTGTTTATTATACACACTGGTAAGATCCCTCAAACCTTTTCTTCTCCAGGCTAAACAGTTCCATCTCTCTCAACCTCTCTTCATATTTTAGATGCTTTGATCCCTGCTTGATTAGGAACAGCAATAACAAAATCTCAATTACATATGTTCAGTATCTAAAGACTACTTTTGTTAGCACAACTTGACTATTATTTTTTTTTTCTTCAAGTGCTTATACAAATGAAGCTTGTTCTCAGTTATGGTAATGTTCACTTTAATGTCGCTTTATACTGAAAGCTTTGCAAAGGAGCTGTAGTGAGCTAACAGTGCATAGAACAGTAAATTCAAATTCAACTGGTTATAGAAATATATAGTTGTATGATGCTTAGTGCTAATTGTTCCCTCCATGAAATAAAATGCCATATAGTTTAATTTAAGGTAGTTTATGTAAGAAATTTACATCTCAGAAGCCTATCATTCAGGTAAACAGCTTTTTCTTTCATTTGTTGCTAATCTTATACCTGTGAAATTTGGAGTTGATCCAGTGTTACCTCTGAAGGTTTCAGAAAGGCTACCTGCTCACTGGGTTATAATTTTGGCTTTTTTGCTACCTGTGGTCAAATAGATTGTTTCTTTTTTTATGCTCTCTCAGTGTTCTTTCCATTAGTGACTAAATTTCAGACTGTGAAGTCTGTCTTCTTCTTCTGTATGAGGGTGTTATTGAGCACTCTTGTATTGAGTCTGGCTGGGATGGAGTTCACTTCCCCATAGCCACCCTCACAGTGATGTGCTATCCATGGGTAGCTAGAAGGGTGCTGATAACACACCAGTGTTTTGGCTGCTGCTGAGCACAGCACCAGCACTGTAACATTCCTTCCCCAGTCGAGGGCAAGATCCTGGGAAGAGACATAAGTAGGCCCAAACTGACCAAAGAGATATTCCATACCATATGATGTCAGCTCAGATATAAAAGCTAAGGCCAGGAGCAGAAAGGAGGACATTCATTGTCTCCAATGGCTGCCTGCTGAGGAACCGCTACCCGTGCCGAAGCCCTGCTGCTCAGGAGAACAAACCCTGCTATCTTTCACTTCTGTGCTTTTGCGTGTGCAAGCTTTTGCCTAGCTTCTGCTTTAATAAACTGTCTTATCCATACCCACAAGTTGTTTTCCATCTTACTCTCTCCCCTGTCCGGTTGGAAAGGGAAGTGATAGAGCGGCTGGGTAGGCACCTGCCATTCAGCCAAGGTCAATCCACCACAGCTCTATTCTTGGGTGCAAAACTTTTGAATTGAGTCCTCTTACCGTCATTACTGTACTGAGAGAGAATCCTGCTCAGCTACAGTCCAAAAGGTCTATTTCAGGTTTCCAGGAGCACTTGTGCCCTGCTATCACAAACCATGAATCTTTTGATTTACATGTTTTAGAGAATATGTTGTCCTCTGTAGGTGGTTGTTGACTTTCCAGTTCCAGTGGTTCTTCCACGTTTTTTTTTTTATCAACTTTATAATAATTTTTGATGAAGCTTATTAGGAAACCATTCTCAGAAGGGAACCTGCCAGGAAAAAACCCACAAAATTTAACCAGAATTCCTAAATATGCTGATCCAGCTTTTAGTTTACACTCTTTTTGTTTGTCTTCTAAAGAAAGATTTGTAACTACTTCATGTTATTTTCCTGTTGGTGATTAAACTCTTCCAGTGACATGAGCTGAAGATTAGGATTGTCTTGAAATAAATTTCTGCAGATCTTATGCACGGGAGGAATTATCCATAATAAGGAATTAGTAGAGGAGCTGATAATGGAATATTGTGAGAAAGGAATTTCTGCATATCTGCAGCTGTTCAGCAAGGACTTTTGTGGGTGCCCTCTCAAACTCAAGCAATTGGATATTGTGTTTATAAGGGTAGTATATCAATTAAATATAAAGTTAATTTTTTTTTTAGTACAGCTGTTTTGAATATAGTAGTATTACGTGTAATCTCACCAATCAACATTAATTTTGATTTCTTTAGGGCTTCTTCTGTGGAATTCAAGCAACAGTGTTCCAAGCAAGTGGTCAATGACAACAAAGTTTTCAAGAAGATTCAAGGTTTGTGTCTGCCAGAACCCATTTTATTTTAATTTCCATATCTCTACGTCTTTACAGCTCAGTGCAATGAACAGTAGTGATGTTATGAAGATTTTATTTGTATAAATGAAAATAAAAGTTAGATATTTATCATAATATTACTGGAATGTGATACTAGCACAAATTAGTCATAAGAATGCTTTCTGCTGTCTCTTTGAATAAACAGTCTGGGTAAAGATTGTGGAGAAGATAGAGAATAATTTTGAATGTTTGCTGTCATTTGCTAAACCTCTTTTATGTAGGCACTCTGGTCACTAGAATGTGCTTGGACATTTACTTTTAAAAAAATTTTGGGAAAAAAAATTAGAGTTATTTTTTAATCTTCTAGTTATTCCATTTTTCCCCCTTGCATAATAGACACAATTGATTTCTCAATTATCTGACTAGTCAAAAGTTTCCTGGTGTGGCCTGGAAGAAGGTTATGTTTGTATACTTCAAAGCACCTTTTAACATCCATCTGAGTATCATCTTCACTGGAAAAAGCTT
Source organism: Pyrocephalus nanus (assembly GCA_038380795.1). Lineage (NCBI taxonomy): Eukaryota > Metazoa > Chordata > Aves > Passeriformes > Tyrannidae > Pyrocephalus > Pyrocephalus nanus. Next base: position 13,192,238 of record CM076262.1, on the reverse strand, counting down.
CTTTCTTTCACCTTATGTCACAGGTGGGAGTGGGAGCTTCAGACAAAGTTTATTAGAGAAGCCCTCCCGTTAAGTCAGGAGGTGCAGAAAGGAACCCCTTGCTTTCTAAACTGCTTCTCAGAAAGGAGCCTGGGTGTGGCTGGATCCAACCTCAGCCCCAGACCTTGTCAATGGTTCTAAGTCTAAGGAATTACAGAATTTATACAACTTTGTCCTGCAGGATTAAAGATGGCAAACTGGGTATATTTATATAAAATGAATTATTTATTATGAGAAATGATCTGACAAAAGATCTTAATCAGAATTATTTACTATGCAGTGTAGAAACTAAAACTACTATAATAGGATAGGATAATGCACTATAGCAAAGCCATTATATTAAAGCTAGCAAAATAGAAATAAACTATTATTAAGTAGAGATTGATGTAACTGACCCATACAAACAACTATGGGCAGATCTCTTTCACTCAGCCTTGAGGGGTAACCTTGAGGGGTGTCCCCACCCAAGGGAGGAATCTCCACACACACTCCAAGAAGGGTCATGTAAGAAGAACCTACTGTATCGCAAATGGACTGGACTTATGTAGTATAAAGTGATTTACTGCCATGTCTCCAGGTCAGCTTAGCAGCTTATCTGCGAAATGTTTCCTTATTATCAGGATGTTAGTTTGGGGTTGATGTGTCAGACTGGTTTTAACATAATTCAACAACAAAAACTGCAAGACATATCCTCTCTCGGTCCCCCACTGATAGCTTTGCAAATAGGGAATTGTTCAGGTTACTTGTCCACATTTCAGGGCACAGCATCCTGATACACTTGCACTTATTTTGCTTTATAATTGTAGATACAAGTAATTTGAAGGTAATAGCAGGTGACTTCTTTTAACAGAGAAACTCGAGCATCCCTAAAGAAAACCTCCTACCTGAAGATTTTGATAAGGCTGTTGTTTTTACCATAGAAATATTTCTCTGCATATAATTCTGGAACGATTTTGCATAGTTACTCGTATTTGTCCTTGTTTCCACATGTATTTAACATGTTTGCACAATAAAGAAGCAACTGCTTCATAAGGGAATGTTTGCACTGTGCCAAAGTTGCTTTGTATGTTGAATCATGGTATGTATTCTAGCAGAAGTAAACAGTTTTATAATCTGAGCATGTAGAGGGAAATAGCCATTATTCCTTTCCTTCTGTGGTCTCTTTAAAAGTTTGTGAGATATTGCTGCTGCTTTATATGATTTCCACTCAAATATAAAGTAACTGATAGTTTCCTTTTGGACTGGTATTCTTTCATCAAAGATCAGGGAGCCTGGATCCATAGATATGTCATTTTAACCAACACTATGACAAGTAGATGTGGTGTTCTTTACTTCTATATTATCTCCATACCAAGGGGCCAACTTTGGGTAAATGTTGTGTCCCTTATTTCTCTAAATCCTCAGGTATATTCAGAGGGACACTAAGTAAAAGAGGAGTTCGGGTTATAATGGGCTTAGGAAAGTATTTCCGACAAATAGACAAGAGCAGAAATGGTTTTCTCTCTCAGGCAGCCTTTAAAGAAGCTCTAAAAGTGTTCCATTTGGAAGTGCCTGAAGGGGTAAGTCTAGCTGAAACTGTAATCATGGGTATTATCTTTCTTAATTTATGGAATTGCTTTCTTTTCTTTACTTAAATCTGTAGTTTAGTAGCTGAGTTTTCTTTTTGTAGTGTTTTTGGGTTGTTTTTTTTTGGGTTTGGGGTTTTGTTGTTTTTTTTTTCCCCCTTGTGGTATATTGGCATTTATGCATTCAGTTCTGTGTGAAATTCTTAAAAATAAAAATAAAAAAAATTTAACAGCATGCAATCTTTTTACATCATGACATGAAGAAGCAGATGTGATTGCAATCCATTTTTTCTCCTTTGGCTTTAAAGAATAGTTTATGCTATTTTCTCATGTTTTTTCTTTGTTTTATATGTTAGGTTTTGAAAATAGCCGACAGCTATCAGAACTGCAAATAATGTGAATTATGATCATCAATGACTGATATGCATTATTTTTACAAATCTTTGAGTGAGTTTGGATTTAGAAGTTTGGGGGTTTTTTTGGTGACAATATGGTAGTTTTCAGTTATAGCAAATGTGGTTTTTTTAGGACATAGTGAAGAACTTTGGCAAAATATTTTTAAATTGCAGGACTTTGAATCCATATGGCTTATTCTGGATGATAGCAAGAGTGATAAAGTCGACTATGGAGAATTTACTCGTGCCATATTTGGAGAAATGAATGAATATAGGAAAGCCTTTGTAAGAAAAGTAAGTTTTATTGCAGATATTCTAAATGCAAATATTTTGCAGTCTGAGTTTGGAATTAGTTACTTATTATGTTCTGATTGTTGAGTTTTGTTGCTTTTCTGAGTTGTGTATCTGGAAATCGACTTCTTAACGTTTCAGATCAGTTTATCAAAATAAAAGCAAATTAGAGGATTGCGTGCTGTTCCATTGTTGAATTAGTTAATTTTAAACTCTAGAAATAATTTCTTTATTATTTTGATTTTATGTATATTTGTGCTTTTCTTAATAGTTCAGTCTAGTGTATAATGCATCTGGCACCCTAAAACGATCTCTTCCAGAAGTCTGTTTCCTTATTTTGGCAGATGATTATATCAGTGTAGACTTTTTTCCCACACTGCCTGAAATAGGAGGCAATAATACTTGTCTCCTTTGAGACCTACAATTAGAGTAATTATATTTGTGAGACTTGTTGTATTTGAAGTGCCACTTGTTTTATGTCTATAATGTAATGTGGAGCTGTTTGCAGTATCAAACAGTGATTACGAACTAGCCGAATAGTATTATCAAGATCGAGAAAAAGGACATATACTTTCATACTTTCAATCATGCAGGGATCTGACTGTTCTAGGCTTTTATATTGAGCATGTGTACTTGAGTAAACTGAAATGAAAAAGAAGCTGCTGTTAGCAGTGCTGAAGAGGCTCTGTCAGAACGATGCAGGAATCTTAGTAACTGGAGGAGGCAGAAGGGAAGCAGCTTAACTTCTCATTCTAAGGATGAGCTAAAAATTATGGAGAGAAAAATTTTTTGAGTTGATGAGGGGACCACATTTGATGTGAAAGCTGTTGAGATAAACTAATCACGTTAACTCTTTTTCCCCCTGTAGGCTTATATGAAACTAGATTTCAACAAAACTGGGAGTGTGCCTATGGTAGATGTTAGAAAATGTTACTGTGCAAAGAAACATCCTCTAGTATTGGCAGGTAATTCATATGAACAAACAAAAAAAAATCTGTAGCTACTGAAGTAATTAGCAGAAGTAACAGATACAGAAACTGGTTGGAAATACAAACTGTTTTCATATTGGCTTAGACTTGAACTGTTAAGAAGAACTTTTTTTGTCTGATGACTTACAATGTGTCTATCCAGAACATGACTATAAATAGTAATGGAGTTCATATATACAATTTTAATACTGCTCTTTATCAAGCTGCAAACACTGCATATATGCAGAGTAGGTTCTTTTCCCTGCCAGTGTAGGACTACATGTAAGCAGTTATTTCTCAGCTTTCATCTGTAAGTTATCAGTGACAAATATGATATTAATAGTTTTCACTTAGGAGGATAGTCTTATTTTCACATTACTGTTTTCCTATAAAATATGCAAGGATTCCAACTGACACAGAGTGTACTCAGCACTTGAATAATTTATTCAGAAGGAACTTCATTTGTTTCTGGGACAGGTTTGTTATCCTCTACAGAGGAAGTGCTGGTTTCTTCATTATTCATTCATTATTCATTATTTTTTCAGGATTCTCAAAAATGTTTAAAATCTGACATTGAAAAAATAGGAATTTAAGTATTTGTATGGCAATTTCTAAACTAATATCTCCATGTACCAAACTAGTCACTGTGAAAGTCTTCATAGTGTTGTGACCCTTTTGGTTTTACCTGTAGAAAAGAGGATGTTTTTTGTATTGCCAGTGATTTTAATGGTAACATATGAAGATGCATGGTGGTATAGGGGTACAACATGTGAATATTTCCAATGCTATTGGCATATTTTATGCATTTTTTTCTCAATGATACAAAATCATCTTGAGTATTTATAAAGTCACTATGACACAGATATAAAATGCAGAACTTTTCAAATGCTAATTTGCATACTAAAGTTTTCCTAGAACTTTGAATTTGTGTTACATTAAACACACGCTTTCTTACAAGGTAACTTCTGAAATACCAAAATTTTAGTTTACAAATGTATTATTCAATTTTTTGCATTCACTTGAAGAAAAAAATCTTCCTGATGTCATAATTCATTGCAATTGTCTGACTATGTTCCTGCTGATATTTAATGCTATCATGCTATCAAAAGAAGGTGATTTCTACAACTGGTATTAAGAGAGCCAATGACTTAATTCTGAAATCAGAATATTGACTTTGCTTATGAAAAAAATATTTGAAAGCTAAAATTTGAAACTTTCTTGCCTGAAGTATATTAAATGCTGCATATTCACTGTTCTTTAAAATGTATTTAATGGAAAAATATGCTTTCATAGGCAAAGCTGCAGAAGAAGAAATTAAGTCGTCATTTCTAGAAACATTAGGAGAGACGTGCAGCAACCCCACTGAAATGTCCTATTCTGAGTTTGAAGATTACTATGAAGGATTAAGTTTTGGAATCGTGTGTGATGATGATTTTGTTAATATCTTAAGGAACTCTTGGGGTATTTAGAGTGGAAGATGACAAAAATTAAGAAGAAACATATTCTAAATGAGTGACTAAATAAGGGAGGATTTAGTCTTGATGTGCATTACTTTATAATTAGTGTGCTAAACTGATTTCAGCAAATGATAACTTTAGATACTTTCAGAATAATATGTGGCAAATTTCTTGGAGTGTCTGTTCAGCTATGCTAGCCACTCTGCTAATACAAATGCTGTTTGTTTCATTTCATTGGAAATAATAAAGGCTATTTCGTATCACAAAAGCCATCTTTTTATATTAGATTAAGGTGGCATATTTTAAAATAAGTGGGAATTAGAATACTAAAATGCATGAATGTGTATATGCAAGAGAAAATTTTGTTTTATGATGCATTGTGAAAAGTTTTAGGTTTGACTGTACAACGTATCAATGGTAGCTTTTCTTCAGAAAGTTTCTTATAACATTCTTTGTCTTGTTTCTTATGGTGGCATTTAGCTTGAAAGAGAACAGGTCATCCTTTTCCAGTTTTGAGGTTGTTTGTAGTACTGAAGGTGCAGAGATGTTAACAGCAACTAGCCCCTTGGCCTATGGATCATCTTGACTGATCTTACTTTGTCATTTTGGTCAGGAATCCAAAGCTGGGCATTGAATCCCACAGGTTTTATAAAGCATACATGAATTTTATAAAGCATATCCTCCTTTCCTATGTTTTGCTAAGTTGTTTTTCTAAACAAATAATTTCTATTTAAATATCTGTTTTCTTTATATCCCTTTTTTTTTTAACTAAAAGTTAGCAATTATATATTTTGTTGAGTGGATATGCAGTATTTCGTATCTACTCTGAAAGTATAAAACAGAAAAGTATTTAAAAAAAACAACAAAGCAACCACCTCTGTCACCACGAAAATTAAATCATAAAATATTCCTTGCTACTTCAAGTATACAAACAGATGCTGTTTTCAATGTAATATATCTTGTTAATTCTGTAAAATTATTTGTGTTAAGAAATAAAGTATTTTTAATTATACAGTGAGAGAGAGGTAGCCTTTGGTTTCAATAGACCTGTCACTAAAATTAACTGTATGTTGAACTGCATTTCTTAAACCTATACAATTAAAATGTATTAGTTTCCTTAGAGCTTGTCTGCCTGGTTTTGAATTTATAGTCTGTGGTTAACAGAACCTTCCTCTGAGACAGAATTTGTATTTCATAGGAATTAAAGGGCAGTGCTGGAATGGATGCTGAAATGAGGGACTTTGGTCTCTCTGTGGATGATGAGTATATCCTAGAAATAGTACTTCCTTGTTCTAATAGCTTGTGCATTTTTATTTTTTGATTGTTCGTACCCTTAATTGTAACAAGAGTTTCAGTTTCTGCTCTGAATCTTCAGATGAGAGATTTTGGAGGGTTCTTTTGAGGCTACAAAAGTCTGTGTGTATTGGTTTACAGGCAAAGGCAGATTTTGTCAATGGTTATTCTAAGCACGAAATGTGATGTGGCTCATTGCAATTTTCTTGTTCACAATTCCTGCCAGACTTTCTCTTGATGGAAAGATTTTGTTAATTAGTGTTTCTGGAACTGATGATTTTGAGAAGGGCAATTTCATCTGGTTGTACAGATGTGCTAGTTAATATATCAGTTCAAATAACTGAAAAATACCAAGTGATTTTTATTAATTGTTTTAAGAATCACCTGCTCTATTTAGACTTGCTCCCTTAGAAGAATGGTATCAACAAATGAAACTGTAGCTCAGTTTAATGAATGAAAGTGATGGTGAAGTGAGGTATTTTCTTTTTGCAATGCTTAATTTTATTGTTAAGCTTTTAGGAAGATTATTCCACATTTTCCTATGGAATGGAAAAATTCATGACAAATGGATGTATCCTAAGTGGGCCTGCTTATCAGCCAAAGCTGTGTAGGTCACAACTGCTGCAAATTTATTGTTTTTTATTTTTTTCTTATTGCAGAAATGAGGTGCTGTTATAACAATGTTATTGGCATAGCCTTGGTAGTCATGCATTATTTTTTTTAATCTGAAGATGGATCCCCTAACAGGAAAATCTAAGATAAATTCTAAAGGTCAAAAATTGCCTGGAAATACAAGCAGGTACTCTGTAATGATGTGAAATCTCCTAAGTATATAATTTCTTTTAACAGGGTTGGTTCCACAGGTCCTGCTTGACCAACCTGATCTCCTTTTATGACCAAGAACCTGCCTGGTTTATGCGGCAAAGGCTGTAGATCCTGTCTACCTGGACTTTAGTAAAGCCTTCAATACTGCCTCCCACAGCATTCTCATGGAGAAGCTGGCAGCCTATGGCTTGGATGGGTGCACTCATTGGTGGGTTAAAAACTGGCTGGATGGCTGGGCCCAGAGAACGGTGGTGCATGGAGTTACATCCAGCTGGTGGCCAGTCATGAGGGGTGTTCCCCAGGGTTCGGTATTTGGGCCTATCCAGTTTAATATCTTATGATTATCAGTGATCCGAATGAAGGGATTGAATGCTCCCTAAGTAAGCTTGCAGACTGTGCAGTAGTGTTGATCTGCTGGAGGGTAGGAAGGCTCTGCAGAGGGATCTGGACAGGCTGGATCGATGGTCCAAGGCCAGTGATATGAGGTTCAGTAACACCAAGTGCTGAGTCCCGCACTTGGGTCACAACAACCCCATGCAGAGCTACAAGCTGGGAGCAGACTGGCTGGAAAGGACCTGGAGATGCTGGTCAACAGCTAACTGAACATGAGCCAGCAGTGTGTCCAGGTGGCCAAGAAGGCCAATGGCATCCTGGCTTGTATCAGAAATAGTGTGGCCAGCAGGACCAGGGAAATGATTGTCCCTCTGTACTCGGCACTGGTGAGGCCATGCCTCAAATCCTGTGTTCAGTTTTGGGCCCCTCACTTCAAGGTGCTGGAGCATGTCCAGAGGGCAGTGAAGCTGGTGAAGAGTCTGTAGAGTAAGTCATATGATTACTGGCTCAAGGAACTGGGTTTGTTTAGCCTGGAGAAAGGGAGGCTTGGAGGACATCTTATCCCCCTCTAAAACTACCCGAAAGGAGGTTGTAGCAATGTGGGCGTTGATCTGTTCTCCCAGGCAACCAGTGAAGTGGAAACGGCCTCAGGCTGTGCCATAGGAGGTTCAGGTTGGACATCAGGAAAAAAAATTTCACTGAAAGGGTGATTAAGCATTGGAAGGGCTGCCCAGGGAGATGGTGGAGTAACCATCCCTGGAAGTGTTTGACTGGACATGGCATTTAATGCTATGGTTTAGCTGGCATGGTGATGCTTGGTCAAAGGTTGGACTCAGTGATCTTGAAGGTATTTTCCAACCTTAATCATTCTGTGATCAGCTGCCTCAAAACATCAGGTATGGTGATTATGATGAATTTTTAATAGCTTTTACAGAAGTCACTTTTATCCACCCACTGCTTTTCATTGTCTAAATTTCAGATGGCAACAAACAATTCAAACCAGCTTCTACCTAAGGCTTGCCCACCATGCTTATAGTCAGTAAAATAACACATGAACTGTATTCAAGCAAGGGTCTGTGGTATCTGACTTGTCATTAAAAGTGGTCTCAGTGCCCTGATTAATTGCATTCTGACTTGCTCTTATTTACTTTGGAACATTTAATGAACCTGCATTCTGTTATTTCAGCAATTTTTTGTAGCTTTAAAACTTTCTGGAGATGTCTGCTGGGGTTTACTGCCTTTGTTTTTCAAACAAAATTTTTTCTACATTTGCTACCTTTCTCAGAATTGCCCACATTTTCCAAAGTAGAATGTGTTCCTAGTTAAAGTGGGGTTCTCAAAGCAGACTGGCTTCTTCCCTGAAATTCACTGCTTAATAGAACTAATTGTCTTCATGCCACCATGATTTACACTTCTGCTAAAAGGTTTTAGCAACTTGCTGCAGTTGAGAACATCAGAAGTGCATTATGCTGTGAACATATTTTGTCCTATTAGATGTGTGGGCTCCCAGAAGACAAGTAGAAATTAAGTGAAGTGATATAACTCCTTATTCTCAATATCTGTAAGTACTTCATAAAAGAATATGCATTGTCACTGTAAGATGGAATGTGTAAGAGCACTTTGAAAAAGCAGAACACAGGCACACAGAGCAAAACCTTCAGTAGCTTCGCTCTGTCTGCTAATGGAAATACAGCATCTTCACCTCGGTTACCTTTGTTGCTGAGAGGATGTGTTCTTACTGATTCACACTCAAAAATTCATTTGTCTTCCCTAAGAGTTGCTGTCAGGTCATCGAATTGTGTGGGTCTTTGTGACCAGAACAACCAAAAGATTAAAAATATATCTACCACTGTGTGTTTGTCAGGAGGTGCTGTTTATTTTTGGATGTGGGTTGTTTTGGTGGTTTTGTTTTGTTTTGTTTTGTTTTTTTATAATTGTGCAATAGTTTTTGGTTTTGGTTTTTCTAGAGATTTGTGGTTTGCTTTGGTTTTGAGAATGCTGCCCTAGATAGTAAAAAAAGAAAGCCTAGAATTGATTTCTAACATGTTGAACAAAACAGGTAAGTTTCTGTGGCAGAAAAAGGAAAGGTGGAAACCACATGCTTTTTTTTTTTTTTTTTTCCCCCCTGGATATTACTCTAATTTATCCTTCTTCATACACAGCAATTTAGAGAATGAGATAGTTCAGTACTTCATCTTCCTAACCATCTTGTCTTTGAGAAGCTGAGTCAGAACCACTCTTGTAAGCATAAGACATTTCCAGTGATGAAAGAGACAAGTAGTATTTTCTTCCAGGTCTACTTAGGCTATTTTTTCCACAGGGAACATTTTTAAATATTAAGCAAACTGGAAGGTACTTAGGAAGGAAATGTGGTAACACATTACCTGCATGATGACCTTATGAAATATTTTGTTTTGTGGCTCCTATACTTTTTTGGTACTCATTTTTGATTGTGAACTCAAGGCTTAAAGATGATAAAGTACCTTTGAGGGGAAAAAAAATTAAATCTATTCATCACAGATTTATTAATGTTTATTAGAGCATCTGTTCTGTTTACCTGGAATTTATAGAATCTGACTACTTGTTTTCTGTTTTGTTTTTTTTTCCCTCCTCACTCGTGTTACATTTTGGATGGAATTAACTGGAGTTGTGCACAAAAACTTCTGTATTTGTTGCCACTGGCAGAATTTTGTGTGTCCAGCATCCCCAGAGAAGCAGCTTCAAGATAAGAAAAGTAATAGCCATTTCTTTGTGGTTTGTTATATTTTTGCAGGCTGGATTCTTATGAAAGATGTTTAATATTTTAACATCTTTTGCTGGCTGGTGTATTTTTTTTTTTAGCTCTTCTGACCTTTTGCTGTTATTTCCTCTCCCAATTTTAGGAGAAACTAGGAACCTGAGAGACTCTGAAAAAGGTAGGAAAAATGGTATTTTGAAGGTGAGCTGTCTAGATATTTAACAAATGAGGATTCTCCCTGTGGTAACTTGACACTGCTTTCGAACTGCCCTTGTGAGTAGTCTCAAAGGACCTCTTTGGTGGACTCCTTCCAAGTGGATAAAGACCTGAAAGGTTCTCCTCTTGCACAGTGGAGGTCAGTAGGCATAAGCACTGGTGAGAAGGACTAACCTCATGTTTGGCAGAGTCAAAGTTGCCTGCTTTGGTCCCAGCAGTGGTGTCTGCTTGCCTTGCTGCTGGGTGCCTTAGTAACTGCTAATGGTGGACTCCTTTTGTAGCTTTTGCTGGGAGAGGATTGTGGGAAGAAGACTTCTTGCATACATTTAGCTACCCACCAGTGTCCCGAGGTAAAAGACAAGGACTGTCCTTCTCATGGAAAAGCTGCTCTTTATAACAACTCTCCAAAACATCCATCACATAGTACTGTCTAGCTGCAGGCAAGTGAAATGGAGAGGGCAGAGACAAACTAGAGAAAAGACATGAAGAAAAGACAGGCAGAAGACTTAAAATGGAGATGAAACAGCAGGAGATGCAAAGACTTCCCTTGTACCAGGGATCTGTGGGGCTTTGAATCATAGAATTGTTGGGGTTGGATGGGACCTTAAAGATCATCTGGTTCCAACAGCCTTGCCATGGGCAGGGACACCTTCCACTAGATCAAGTTGCTCAAAACCCCATCCAACCTGGCCTTGAACACTTCAACCTCTTCCCCATATTTCTGTTTTATGCCACGTCTCACATTTGGTTGTAAATTGGGAGTGAAACTTGGCAAGACCTGATTATTTAAGGTTCAAAAGGGCTCTATTCCAAAGATAACTGCTGGTATTCTGGTGCCCTGTTTTTATCTGTCTCATTTCTAGGGTGGTTGTTGGCAGCTACAGAATGGGTAAGGATGGAAGAGACCACAGTGTGTCATCTGGTCCAACCTCTCTGTTCAGTAAGGGTCATCCCAGAGCACATGCACAGGATTGTGTCCAGACAGTTCTTGAATATCTCCAGTGAGGGAGACTCCACAGCCTCTTTGGGCAATGTGTTCCAGTGCAGTCAACTGCAGCCTACCCTAATGCTAGCAGTATCTTGAGGTTGAGGCTGAGGACTCCTGCAATGTGGGTGGCCCAGGTTAGAAATGTATGGAAGGAGCAATGCTCGTGCCATGCCATGCTCTCCTTGACATGCCTTTTGAAGTCCTGGTGTCCCTGGAGCTATAGGCACTGTGTTTCTTTGAACCCTAACCCTAATGGCAATTCGGGGTTCTGGCTGATGTCTCCAGCACCATGGCTGGCCCAGATTAGAAAGGTGTACAGGGGGAAATGTTGGTGTAGTTCTTTGCTCTCCTTGACATGTCTTTTGAAGCCCCAGTGTCCCTGGAACTGTAGGCTTTGTGAATCTCTGAACCCTGACCCTAATGGTTGCCTGGGGCTAAGGCTGAGGTCCTCAGCACCCTGGATTGCCCAGATTAGGGGTCACAAAACTTGCTTTAGGAGGAGCATGCCATGGACATTACCTGCTTTACACAGTTTTATACTTCACACGGTGAAAGACTTCTGGTGTAGGAAAGCATAGGTTAATATTGGTGGAAGCTGAACAGCAGCTTCAGGGACGTATCTTAGAACAATATTCCTTTTTCTTACAACCTTTTTCTTACAATTCACCAGTTAAGTGAACACTTAATGACTCCTATGTATAATTATGGGATTCTATGATTTGTCTTGGCATGAATTAAATCCTACACTCACACTGGTAAAATTATTCCCCTGAAGTAATTTCTTTTGACAATAGCATTTGCCTTGCAGATGCTCGTGATTAACCACAAGTTTCAGTTCGGAATACTGCAGTTGCTTTCATCCTCCAGACATTCTTGACTTCTTCTCCTTTCTCAGTGTTTCATGACTAAAGGGAGCAGGAACAAAAGTCAAACGAATGTTTTTGTTTTTCCTTTAGAATCATCATTTTAAAAGTGCCTGATATAGCAAAACAGTTTCAACCAAATTATACTCTGGTTTTTTATGGATTTAATATGCTTTTGAGAAATATCTGTTCTAGATACTGATGTTGCATAGCTCCAAGTAACCATGGGGAAATAAGCACTCAGAAAAATTTGTTTGTTTATTTATTTATTAAAATCAGCACAGTGAAAAGGGAATCGGTTGTTAGTGCCAGATAATTAACTTTCCATATTACTTATGTTTCTTTTCTGTTTCCTTGTCCATTATTTGAAACTATGTAATTTCTAAGTTCTCTTTCCAGTTTTATCTTGATATGCCTCCAAAGTCTTTTCTTTTGGGAGCATCCTTCTTGAAAATGAGATTCTTCAGTAACAACCATAATGCTAAAGAATGTTCTGAAATAAATCAAAATATGACATAACATCCAACAGGACAAATTTGTGGGGGAAAGGATAGGAGGCGGTGCAGATAAAAGCAAATAGTAGGTGGTATGGCATTCCTAGTAATTAATATTTTGTGTTCATTCATATCATTTGACTCTTCCCTCTTCCTTCTGGAATGCCAGGCATGAAGCAAAGCCTACCCTGTATTGGGTAGGTGTATTGTTCAGTGTAAATACTCTTCCATCGCATAAAGTCAGAAGAAACCAGTCTGGAAGAGATTTCACAAGGTTGTCTACTCCATTATCCTATATTATCTAGAAAAAAAAATGAGTGTGTGCTGCTTTCTCATCTGTGATAGAGACTTTAGCACATTCCCAGCTAATCTGTTCTCTTGCTTCACTGTGCTTCATGTTAGGAGAAGTTGCCTACTGATTGACCTGAATATCTCTCTATGGTTTAAGCTGATTACTGTTGCCGCTATCCCATCCTTTCCTTATGTAACAGCTTTGAAAATTATTACTACATCCCCTTTGATCTGAAGTTTGCTAAGTATGCTTCTTACAAGAATTGCATTAACTGGACAGAGTGAAGACCATTCTCATTTTTCTCCATTAAGTGCCAGCTAGTGCCTTTCTTGTGTTGAATGTAATGCCCTACACTAGGCTCAATGCTGTGGTTAGGGTCTTGCCCATGAGATATTTACATTACAGATCTTGCCTGTGAGGTATTTACATTATAGATCTTATTTTTATATCAGTGTGTCTTTCATCTCTTCCTTCTTTCCTCTATTTGCTCTTTCCTCTCATCTCTTTCCTCTCTCTTTCCTTTCACAACAACCTGATTTTATTAAATATTGCTGATTTTAACCCGTAGATTTTCTTCTCAAGAACTGATTTTTCTTGCATGATTTCACTTGAAGTGAAACAGTGAAGTTCTGCCACACTTCGAGGTATGGATAGATGGCCCTGCTGGAAAACTTGGCCTCGAGTGTCTCAGTTGTGTAGGAGCCTTGTGCTTATGTGTTTTTTTTGGATAGCTAACAGGCTCACGTCAGCTTTACCTGAGACTAGAAGTATTATTTCTCCTTCCTAGTTTTGCTTCGTAGGATATATGCCACTGAAATTCACAGCACCAATATGGAAATGGAAAATAAAGAAGAATCAAACAATTATTATTTTTTAATTATTATTTTTTAAGAGCATAGGTGAGGGTAAAGGGAATATGTACCAAAATATAAGGTATTTAACAGCAGATTTTTTCAGACACTGTATGTAAATGCTCTCTTATGCATTTAACAAATATAATGTAATATAATTATGTATGCAGGTATTTATCAGAATAGGTTTTATCGTTGCTTATTTTTGATATCATATGGAAAATTTTTTGTCTAGGCTGAAACATATCTTTGAGATGTGTAGTAATCCCTGCTGCTGTGTGATAGGTAGAAATGCACGTAAACCACCTTCAGTCTACAGTTTACTGTAATTCCAAAGCAAAACCTTGCTTCTCTTCCATATTCAAGGTGTAGGATGTCTCTTATTTCCTGCTCCTCTGTTTTTCTTTTCCTTAACTCATCCTGCATCTGGTGAACTAAAAGGTTTTGTTCAGTAAACATAGTGAAGACTGCAGTTACCAGGTGAGATTTTTCTTTAGCCCCCTTGTCAACTTACTACTGTATTTATGTCTGAAGTGCCTTCTTCCTCCTCCTCAGTGAATTAACTATCATAAATAATGCATAAAACTATGAACTGTCTTTCACCTTGAACAAGCAGTCCATAAGGTTGCTTTAGACACTAGTCAGGATTATGTCAAGATTACTAACTTGTTACTATTCGTTTTGGCTTAATTGCATTTTTCTCTCACTAAAATAAAAGGAGTAGTAAAAACTGTAGCTGTATTAGTTCCAGATAATCATGGACTTCAAACTGTTCCTTTGCACTTTGACTTCAAAGACAGTATTTTTTATAGCTTGTTAGACTGACTTGTGCTCTTGAGCTGTAGAGACTATTTGACAGCAGCAGTGAATGTAGGCTGTTAATTTATAACTCATAAAGGTGGAAAAAGATGGTTCTGACACTTAAAAAAACAATGTAGAATGATGACAACATAGGAATACTCAGTGTAGACAGAGTTTTAATTGCTGGTTTAAATGTCTTGGTGAAAACTGTTCAGAAGCATCAAATAAAAATTGGTATGGTAGGTGTCAGTTTAGTGATCTAATAAAATGTAAGTGGAAGCTGGTGTCATATCTTTGTGTTGCTGGAAGGGCCTTATGTCATCTCTGTACCATAAAGCTGATTGTCCTGTTGCCAAAACAGGACACAGTGATGCTCTTCCTTTAGGAGAAATGACGACAATTGGCCTTCTTGCCCATCTTTATTCTTGAATGCATTTTGCGTTAAGGGAAGGGCTGGATGGCTGTAGGACAGGAGCTGACACGTAGAACCCCCTGAGCAATTTTCAGAATTCGTATTAAAAGCCTAAGCCAAGAAGTTATTAAAAAATGTAAATGAACCTGATAAGCAGTGGTCTTTTTTCCCCCCAAGATTAGCGTAATAATCACATTAATTATGATACTGCTAGATTTTAAATTAGAGCGTCCTTTTCTGGTGGAGGAGTAGCAGTCTTTAAGTCACAGTAGTAGGAGAAGCTTAAATGTACACTTAAGATGGCAGCTCTACTCTCAGAGCATCTCTTTTAGCATTCTGTCTTCCACTGTGCCTCCTTTTGATGCTGAAACTTTTTGAGCTGGGACATGTCAGTTACTGTTTCATTAATGTGCTTTCTAGCTTTGAAGGGCCTAAAAGATATGTCATGGGCTGAGTTGAGCACAATGCAACGTATTATATTTGGATACAATCCTTGCCTCAGAAAATGTAAAATACCAGTTGGAAAAGAAATGAGGGAGGGAAGAGGTGGGTTTGTGTGCATGTTGTTGTTAACCTCAATCTTGAGAAAAGCAGATGAGATCCTGAGTGGAACACAGTGACATTAAGGGACTTCCCCGTGCATGCCTTGCCAGCAGCTGTCTTACATACTGAAGTGGTGTTGCATACTTAAATACAGTGATGGCAGAGAGACTTCTGTCTCTCTGCCAGTCCTCTTAACTGCCGAATTGCAGGCTAAGTAGAAGGGTGAAGGTTACAAAACTGACACCCTGAATTCCCGCGGGAGGTTGATAGGGAGCTTGTACCCATGCTGTGGCATATGTGGTGTGATTTTGAAGTGAAAAGATCTTCTTAAAAGGGGTATTAAATTCTCAGGTCATTTTAGCCTGCATGCTTTCAAATGGTAGGGGGATGAAGGTGTTACAGCAACCCATTCTCAATAAACAATGTTGTAAGTGGTTGTGGCAGGGTCTTGGTTAGTCCCAGGCAGCAGTGTGCTGCTTAACTTTAGGCAGCTGCTTTAGGTACCTCTGTTGTGCACACCTTTAGGTATCTGTTGTCACACTCATTAGGCTGCCTGCTTATTCTCTGCAGAAAAAAATAGAGCCTTCTAGACCTTTAAGGCGTGTGTCATTCCCATTCTAGATGTGTAAAAGCTTAGGGAAATCACCATAGCCAAAGTGACTAAGAAGAGAAGAATATTCACTTTTCCTGTGGGACATAGATGTTACAGATCGATCCCCACTGCAGTTTCTATTGTTGGGCAGATCCGATCAGGTCAGGACCTAACACTTGTCTCTGTTCTAAGTTTCTACCACAAGAGCTATGCAAGGCCTCTGACAAGACTGCTGATGCCCCAATGACCCCATTCCTCCAGTCCAAACACATCTCTCTACATCTCCGTTTACACCCACATGCCCAGGACAGGGAGGTGGCTGGGGCTGGCATTTTGTTGGCTGTGTTGTACCTCGTGTCCCCCACTCAGGTGGTGTGCTCAACAGCATCTGCTGCAACAGTAGTCCCTGAGCCCACACTTTTCCCCTTGCTCCAGACGAGTCCTCTTTTTTTCCTTTAGGGAAGGCTTAGAGCTACTAGAGCACTGCAGTTCAAAACAGATTGGGAAAAGATCTCAAGGGTATCAAATGTTGCTGAGATGTTTACAAGATCAGCATGGACATGGCACATTCTTTGACAACTAAGTGTAACAGTCAACGTGACCAATGTGGTTTTACTCTGTGACTAAGTATATAAATTGACTTATTCAAAAACATGGAGAAACCTGCAGTTTTACAGCCTTCTATTATTTCCCTTACACTGAGAAGGGCTTTGAACTGAGAGTTAGTTAGGCTGTTTCTGCAGACTTTTCTACCTCAGCATGACCTTGCACAGCTCTTTAAGGCTTGCTGGCACCTTGTCTCTGAAGAGCAAATGCTGATGATGCTACCTGCAATGGATCTTATATTTCCTGTCTGGCTCTCCCCTGCTAGGTAGGGTAATGGTCCAGTTTACGGATCATAGCAGAAATCTGTACCAGCACCTCTAACTTTGGCAAGCAGGACTGAAGCACAAGCAGAGGAGATGCAGTGTTTATCTCTTGAGAATACTGTTCTGTTTCCATGGCAGTAGACAGCTCAGTCCAGATTTGGGCAATCTTGTCTGCAAAGTAGCATGAAAAAAATTCGGAGAGGAAAAATTTGACTGCAGCTGAATGGAGGCAGTCAAAATTAATCAAGCTTGCATACACTGAGATTGGGTTTACTATATGAGACTGCAGACACTGTGAAGAAACCTCTTTGCTTCCTGCATAGCTCAGGCATCAGATTTCAAATCTGCCTGCCTCAGTCAGTGAGACTCGATGGGAGACTTCTGCGCCTTGAACTCTAGGAGTTGCCCTTCTGACAGGTGAACTATAGCTCCTCACAGTGGGAAGACAAAACCATTTCAAAAAATGATTATTAAACTTTGAATAAAAATAGAAGATTAACTGTTGTTACAAAGTATCTTCTAAATCAATTAAATTGCTGTTGCTGCAGGGATGCCTCGAAGATCATCAGTGCAAATGTCTTCCAAAGATAATATTTTAAAGCATATCCTTGCCTTCTGGGGATATGTGTATTATGGTCTCTTCCTAAATATTAATGAAAAGAGTGGAGTTTACTAGGGAGGAAAATGATAGATGAGGTAGGTTTCCAGTTAAACTTTGGTGAAACACAGAAACTAGGTGTAACAATGCCAGTCATCTGAAAACCCCTGTAGTCCTTTTAGTGTGTTTCCAATGATTTTGATGGCATGTGAGGGAGGGTTTGCTGACTTCCTCAGATAAATCACCATCATATGTGGATTATGTATCAGATTTGAACTGATTCTAGGAGAAGATTAGGAAAAGCTAACATTAACTGAAAACTGCTTCCAGAATATTTCACTGAATAGACCTAATCTTTTAAAAATACAGACTAGCTATTCAATAACAGTTTGAATATCAACTGAGGTAGTAGATTGAGTGTGTGCTGAATTACAGATAACATAATTTACCAAAATAAAAGTGTAAAGGTCTCTTTATTTTTTTCCCCCTAGGAGTCAAATTATGTCCAAATCAGTTTGATCACTTCAGAGACTTAGAAACTAAATATTGCATTAAATTTCTTTGCAAGGTTGATTAGGGGTATATGTACAGTCCCTCTGTGAATTGGATGTTTCTTAATACAGTCTTTGCCAATGAAATGAAAATGACAGATATTTCAGAGCAAACTGTTGCACCTGTTTTTGTTTTGTTTAGGGGTTTTTTGTTGTTGATTTGTTTGAGGTTTTTTTCTTTCTTTACTGAAGAGACTGCTAAAATAAATAATAATGCACTTCTATTGGACAGTTTAGTTCTTTCAGGGCATGCTCTTCTGTAGCTGAAGAAAACTAATTGTCCTGCATCTTCTACATGATTGTCAGTTATTTATATTATGGGAGTGCTTAAGACTTGCAACCAGATGAGGCCCTCATTACACTGACACTGAAGTTTTATTATTATTGTGTTGTCAAAAAACGTCAGTCAAATGAACAAAATGGATAAAAAATAGAAGATCACAGAAATTTTAGGAACAGCATTTCCCAAAATTTTCATGAGACTGCCAGGAAACAGAAGCCAAGTCAGTGGAGGCTAGCTCAGCTCTGCTGTAAGACAAGACATGTGGCTTGGGCATTTCCCCATTTTCCATCTCTCTGCACTTTCTGAATACAAATTGAAAGTTTTGTCCCTTTTGGATGAGGGAAGCTTGAACCCAAGAGTTGTTTGGAGGAACTGCACTCATTTCCCTGTCTCTGGGGATTCTGTAAGCTTGACTAGGACATTCCAAGACTTTTTTTTTCCATTCTCTGTAATACAAAGAGCACCTGGAAAAAGCTTAATCCATGTATTTACATTCTACTTGAACTACAGAGTAAATGTCTGTTGAGGAGCTCAGTATGGTTCTCATGGTTTAATGAGTCTTGTTTACAAAGACACTTCTTGCTGAGAGGTGACAGACCCTCAGAAGTGGCATCATGTGCGGGCAAGTTGTGAATGAGAAAAACACATCACTGACTTTTAACTGGAATTGAAGCAATTTTTTAAGGATAGATAAAAAATTCATTTCAACTATTTCAGCATTGGGCACTAAAAAATGTAAGTGTAGACGCAGCCTGAGGCAATACCACCTTTTATAAACAGAATGTAATATCTTAAAGCTCTTGTGAACATCTGTGTCCCACAAACATGAATCAGCACTGACAAAGCTACTTGAATTACAGCAGAAACAGGTGAGTAATCCTTCTTTCCACCATCTTGCGTTGCTAACACCTCTGGCATTGGTAATTTGTGGGAGCCAACAGGCACCCCAGGGTCATGAAGGAAAAAGGCAGTGCCTGGAAGAGAAACAGTTTCTAAGGGAAAAGCAGGTGAGAGCATGTACTTTGGAGAGCAGGTACCTGGTAAGAGCAGGGACTTTGGATCTGAAGGTTTATGAAGCTGTTTGGAGGAGGGTGATCCATTGGAAGGGCTCCATTTGCATTGTATGTGTGTTCTTGCAGCATCACAGGCAAAATGGTCCTGAGCTGGGGGATTTTCACTCTCAAGCACACCAACCTTTCCTCTTCTTTCAAAGAGAGAAACCCAAAGCCAAAATGTACATACATTTTACAGTTCCATCCCCACCACCAGGGAAGGCAAAGACTTAACCATGTAGCATGAGCTGTACCGGGGATTACTAATTAAGCAATCTACTTAGCACGCTCACCTTTTTTTTCTACCATGTCTTCTCAGGAAACCCCAATCTTGGGTTCACTTTTTTCAGTTTCCTTGGTAAATGAAACACAAGGGTCTTCTCCAGTTTTTTAATGAGAGATACCATATTCCCCAGAATTTCACAAGGACCTGAAATCTGGAGTGGGGGAAGGAAGATGAAGCACATCTGTCTATATACAGCCTCTCATATGGGGACTCCTGCCTGCTACTGTGGGTCTAAGAGTATGCTGATTTCATGGCAGCTTTCAGATTTTGTACATCTGTCTTGTCCAATCTTAGTTTTATTTATATTTCTCTACAATAAGACCTTTTTCAACAATTCTGTGTTATTGATCAAACCAAGCTTGTATCTCAAATGCATTAACTAAAAATGCAGTTGTGCATTGGAATTCAAAAATAATAACAATTTTCTGCTGGCTTTGTTTTGAGCCTCATCCAAATAAACACCATGGGTCCTTACAGTTTTATTTGAGAGACACTGACTTATTCTATTATTTTGGGGTTTTTTTGCAATTTAAGATTACGATTATAGTTTACCATTACTGTACTTCAGTATAATGTGGCTGTTATGTTCTGCAAGATCTGTAACGAAATAATATAATTCTAAATAGTAGAGATGATTATAAATAATAAGGGAAAATAAGAAAGCACATGAAAAAAGTAGAAACTTAAAAATGTTGATGACAGTGAATATTTAAAATAATTGGTTAATTTAATAATCAGTTACATTGATGTAAACAGGTCATATTTTGTCTTTGTTGCAACTATGTCTTTGTTGCACTATCTTCAGTTATAATTTTCCATTATAATATTGATTACTTTTGTTTCCCAATTACACTATCATATAAAAAATATGAAATGGTGATCTGCACTAGAAAACTTGTTGGCTTCAGCTTCTCATGCCCTCCTCAGGAAGGCAGATCTTATCTGGCTAGGATCACCTTCCCAGGGACTCATTAGTTAACAGGGACAGAGCTCCTCCAGAAGGTGATTCAGAGCATGACTTTAAGTGGGATGCACTGCAATTGGCTTTCTTTTGCACAAGTCCTTTCTTCCATTTACTTCTATTGATAGACAGCTGTTAGCCCAATGACTTTGTATTGCATTATATAAGCCTGCAAGAAGAATGACTGCTGCTAATAAAATGCTTATTTGGCTTAGGTTTCTCATAGAGATCTTCATATTTAATTTTATTTCTTTGTTGGTTAAAACAATGACATGGGACCTTTCCCTTTGTAAAGGACTTATTATCCAGCAGGGAAAACTGGTTGTGCATTGTTCAAAGAAAGTCCTAAATCCTGAGCTACAGAAATGTTTCCATTTGCCTTTTAAATGAATTTGTTTGAGAGTATGTGTAAATAGATTTTGGGTTTGTTTTTTTTTGTTTGTTTGTTTTTTTTTGTTTGTTTGTTTTTTTTTTTTTTATTTGCAGACATATTTCATGGTAAAAATCACTCAGCAGACACATTTCTCTCTCACACATATATATCTCATGCTTCCACCCTTACTGGAAGCACTGAGTCCAAAAATTCAGGTCAGGCTCTTTTAGGGAGAAAATTAATTCATAAATGCCACTATGTCTGTGTAGAATATTGTTATTCAAGAAAATTTCAGATTTGGAAAGTCAACGTCTAACATAATTTCATCCTTTACTGAGAAGTCTGCCACATGCTGAAACGTGGAAGAATGATACAAAGAGAAATTAATAGCATTATATTTAGTAACAGACAAAGAATATGAAAATTTTTATGTGACTGAAGGACTATTACATTCTGAAAGAGACCATTCCTTTTCTTACCAACTGGAAAAATTATTTCTGTGGCTTACTCTTACCCATGCAGTAAACCTACTGTGTGCTTCACAAGTCCGAAGGGTAAACAGGTTGCTCATAATTCAAGGCTCTTTCATGGCAATGGCATTACAGTATGACTGTAATGATTTTGTTTATGAGATGACATCCTTGTTAGTCTTAGGTTTCTTAGGGTGTTGGGTGGGTTGTTAGGATATTGTGGGTTATTTTTGGAGGGGGTCTGGGTCTTGTTGTTGATTTTATTATTGTTTTATTTTGTGGTGGTTTGCGTGGCTTTTTTCTGGAGGGCAGTGCTTGTCTTGTAACTTGAGCACAGATGTGAGACTTGAGCAGACAGTGACAGTTCTGCAGGAAGTCCTGGTATTCTGTGATGATACAGTTTGAGTAGTGTTTTGGCAGTTACTGCCACCCCATGGTTTTCCATATTGGATGAATGCTGCAGAGCTTTAATATGTTGCCTTTCTCCAGAAATCTCTTTTAGGTCAGAGAGAAGACAATAAATACTGACTTTGTCTTACTCTCTCCTTCTCTAAATCCCTTTTCCAGAAAAATCCTGTCTGCATAGAAAATCTAGTATGGCTTGAGTGGCCATAGGTGGCATAAGGATGGCAGAGTCCTTTCCATTGTATTTACAACTATGTAATTGAATATTAATTTTGGTTCCCAGAGCTTTCACTAATTGATTATATCTGTTTTGGCAGGGTATATTTTGCCCTTTTTTTTTAGGAACTCAAAATGTAAATCTGGAGAAAGCTTCTGAAACCCATTTCTTAAAGTTGCTGCTGCTTTGGGAATCTGAGTTTACATCATGGATACCACATAGAGACAGATCTGGGTTAAAGCAATCTGGTCTAAACAGAGTGTCCTCTGAGCATTGCTTTCAGCAGAGCTTTGCCCTCCAGATGCCAGCAAGTGCCCAGCCGAAGGCTCTGATGCAGAAAGTTTCAGACACCATTATTCCACTCATTTCCCTGTATCAGGCCAGGGAATACCCTTGGTGTGAAGGAAGATTTTTTTTTTTTCTTTTGAGGAAGTGGCAAGAGGGATTACCTCCCATGTTGTATATCTTATCTTTGGGGCTGGAAGCTTCTTTCCCTCATGTATTATAGTGCATAGGCATTTGTTTCCCTGATATATTAGTGGGGACTCTCAACTTCCATACCCTCCCCCTGCCTCCTCCCGTCCCCCCACTCCCAACCTCAAACCTATTAAGTTTACGAAGCATGAGAGAGCACCCACTGCTCTTTATCTGTTTTTTTCCAGCTGATATGAAAGTTGGATCCCCTCTCCTTGAGCCGGACCCCCTGCCCCCCGCTGCCGGCTCGCACCGGAGCTGGCTCTGGAGGCTCCCCCAAGCCGGTGCGCTCCCCGTCGCCGCGGTCATCTGGGGCTGTGCGGGCGCTGTGTGACCCTCTCCTGAGGTCTGAACAGCTCCTCTCCGCAGTCACCTGTAGCTAGCGCTGCTTTTCCTGCATTCCTCCGAAAAACAGCTATTCTCAGCCCCGATCCCTTCCCGCGTGTTTTACTTAAGCGAACCAAATGTCCATGTACCAGGAGCGGAGCTGATGTTGCCTCTCTCGTAAAGATGCGGTCTTTGCTTTCCCAGTCACCTCCCTGCGCCCCGCACGGGTGGAAGCAGGGGCCCGGGGGGCGTGGAGGGCTGGCTGCTCTGCCCTTGCCCCCGCCCCGGGGAGGAGCTTCGGCCCCAAATGAGGTGCGATTTCACCTTTGGGTTCGTCTTCCTGGAGCAGTGCTGGAATTACGGCCGTCCCGGTCCCCGAGGCGCCCCGGCTCGCTGCTCATGGCTCTGCTCTCCGCCGGCGGTCCCCTCTCCCAGCCCCGACGTGGAACGGCCGCATCCTCCCTGTAAAATGAAGGGAGCGGGATCTCCGCGCGGGCAGCGGGAGCTGCTGTTGCGCCTTCCGGAGTTGAGCATGGAGGGAGGTAAAACAGCCACCTGAACGCGGAGAAGCACCCGAACCACAACAAGTAGTTTCGGCTGGCAGGGCGGCACGGAGAGCGGCTGGGGCCGGAGCCCACCCGGGAAGAAAAGCCGCCGTCGCTCCTCCGGCCAAGGTAACGGCGGGGCGGCGGGAGGGACCCGCGGGGCTGGCGGCGCTGATCCCACCTGCCCTTTCCCGAGATGCGCGCTCGCCTTCGTGATTTGTCTGAGAAAGTAGCGAGCCGAGCTCCGCACAGGCAGCCTCTCCCAGGGTTTGCCTGCTGCCTGCTCTTATGGAGCGCTTGGTATTTCTTCCCAAAAAGCAACCCCTTCCTCCCTCCCGAGGTGGGGGCGGGGGAAGAGGAAAATAGCTAAGCCTTCTTTTTTTTCCCGCCTCGTTAAGCTGTTAGGACAATAAAAGATAGATGCCCATTAAATAATTAACCGCACACTTTCTGTTCCATCAGCTTGGTTCACGCAGCCCCGCGAGGGAGAAGGGGGTGGTGACGGTGGCGGATCCGTACGCGGGAGAAGCAGCAGCAGTGCCATTTCGGTAGCCTGCTTCCAGGGGAAGCGGGAGACAGCCCGGAGCAGTGCCCGGGGCGGGCAGGAGGCAGAGCCCTCCGCGGAGGAGCGTGCGGAGCTGCCCGGCGGTGGGTGGCGGGGCTGGCCGGCAGGGCTCTCCCAGAATGCGGGTCGGCGGGAGATTTTGGGGATGGAGGGTTCTGGGGCAGGTCGCGAAGGCGGGGAATAGCCCCCCTACGTGGTGCCTGGGGGGTTTCTCCTCTATTTTTTTCTGTTTGTGTTTAAGGCAGAAGCTCGTCTCCCGCGGACCTGCCGGCTACCGGCTGCCCCCCGCCCAGCGACCGGCGCCCCCACCCACTCCCCGCCGCCGCCTCCCGCGCTCTCCCCAGTCATGTCCCACCCGGAGCGATGGGGAAGCTCGAGGACAACGAGAGGGTGATCCTCAACGTGGGGGGCACGAGGCACGAGACCTACCGCAGCACCCTGAAGACTCTGCCGGGGACCCGCTTGGCTCTGCTCGCCTGCGAGTCCCAGAGCGAGTCCCCGGGCGGCGAGGAGCCGCCGCCGCCGCCCCCCAACCCGCCGCCGCCGCCGGCGGGCGGCTGCCCAGAGCCCGGCAGCGGCTGCAGCCCCCGGGGCAGCGGCGGCACTAGCGAGTTTTTCTTTGACCGACACCCAGGAGTCTTTGCCTATGTGCTCAACTACTATCGCACCGGCAAGCTGCACTGCCCCGCCGACGTCTGCGGGCCTCTCTTCGAGGAGGAGCTGGCCTTTTGGGGCATCGACGAGACCGACGTGGAGCCCTGCTGCTGGATGACCTACCGCCAGCACCGTGATGCCGAGGAGGCTCTCGACATCTTCGAGGCACCCGACCTGCTGACGGGCGAGCCGCCCCCCGACGGCGACGACGACGACCTGGCCGCCAAGAGACTGGGCATCGAGGACGTGGGGGCGGCCGCCGAGGGCAAGGGTGGGCGCTGGCGGCGGCTGCAGCCCCGTGTCTGGGCGCTCTTCGAGGACCCCTACTCCTCTCGAGCCGCCAGGGTAAGCGCCGCCGGCCGGCGCTCCCGCCCGGGGGCTGGGGAGGCCGGGAGGCTGCTGGGGTCCCCTGGAGGGGGAGGCAGGCAAGGGGAAGCTCGGCCCGCTTGGGGTGTGAGTGCAGAGTGATGCTTTTGGTGGGCCAGTGCATAGGTGAGGATGTGGTGCTTTTCTTCTCCACGTCTGCAGGCAATGTTTTGGGAGCATGACGGTCCCTCTCTGCCAGCATCTTCCCCATGGGAGTGCACGTGGGGTGAGGTGGGAGCTGTGCCCTGTGGAGCCTGCGAGGGAGCCACGGTCACCCCCCTGGCCTGGATGGGGCTGTGGAGGTGTACTCACTTGGGGCTTGTTTGTGTGTGAGTGTGAACAGGAACAGCCCCAAGGTGCCCTCGTCCTCCCTGAGCACCTGCATGAAGGGGCCTTTGGGGCCAGGGCAGCTGGCCTGAGGTCTCGGGTTTGAGGTAAGGGGGTAACAACGACACGGGAGAGTGACCTCAGCCCTTTCTCAACTTTGCACTGTCTGCACTGGTAGGTAATCCTGGTTCAACAAAGTTAAGTGTGACGGGAGTCACCCTGGCTCTTCCTCCATTGATTTCTCAGGGTGAGCATCACTGGCTCTGTGACTTGAGGATATGGGGATGAGACAGTAAGTGATCACACTGACTTTCTGTTATTTAGACAGACATTTTACATTTTGATGCTGACTACTTTCTACTTGGATGATTTGGATTTTAGTTCTGTCTTTTAGTTGCTGTTGTCAGGGGTGATGCAGGTTTGCTATCTAACTTGCTTTGGACCAAACAAATGGTTGTAATTCCTTTGAAAGAAATATGCAGTGGCATCTCAAATTTAACATCAAGAAAAGCAACCACCAGGAAATCCTCCCTGGAATACCAGACAAAGAACTTGAAATTGGAAATGTTTGATTATAAAATGGTAATAAGTGTTTTGCAGCATATTTATCAGGATTCCCAGAGCTAAGCCTCATCCTGCAGAAAGTGCAGTTATGGTGGGTGTCATCTCCTGGTCAGTTCCACTGATTTCACTGGCAGTCTCACAGATGTGCGCATAAATGTGTGGTTTAGTGACCCCATGACATGATGCAGTTTCTGGCAGCTCATCCTGTGAGCTTAGTGAGGTAAGTTAAACAGAAAGTAAAAGTCTTTGCAGCTATTACTATCACTTGCTAAGTTCCAATGTTATGATTTTGAAGGTTGCTTACCAATATGTTTTCCCTTGGCAGCTGGCTCCAGCTGACTCTTAAAATATGTCTTTAATAAAGGATGGGTTCTGAAGAAAAGCTACTAGAAGTGTCTATCTTTGCTCATCAGTGACATACCCACATTTCTCACATCTTAGCTATCTGAATCCTAAAGAAAATTTGGCTGTCAGTTACCTGACAAAAACGTAGTGCGTGTGATGATTGCCCTGCAGGTTGTCTTTCACCCAGTGTTTTGTGGGAAGCTGCTGACAGCATCAAAACTGCAGCTTTTACGATAGAGGATCCTTCTGCTCAACTTTGCTGGAGAACTGAGAAGTACGGAGTAAATACTGAATGGAAGATACCAGGAGAAACAGGAAGATAGGCATGCTGATTGTAGTTGTGTCCTGGAGTTCTATCTGGGTTTTCGGTCCCAGACTTTGGCAGAACCTGTAGGCACTCGCTTTCCAAATTTCCCATATATTTCCCATTCAGATCATCCTGAACTGTCAGTGGCTTGGGTGAAGATATATAAAGTTTGCAAAATGAATACTGTAATTCACACTATAATAGGAAATTGCAATATGGCAGTGTTAATCTCTTAGAAGATAGAGTATTTACCTTTTTATAACTTAAAAACTGGTTTTAAACATTTTATTCTGATTTCAACCCCAGGCAGCCAGACTAAGGCGGTGTCAGAACCATAACAACAGAATCTAAATCAGTGTTTTCATTTTTTCAAGGCTGCTACTCTGTGCTTGGTCTTTAGGGTAGAGAGACAACTTCGAGAATTTCTGGCAAGTTTTAAAGCTGAATATGTATTTAAGGACTTGCGTGCACTTAGTAAGCATTCTTGAACACAGTAATTTCAGGTGATGGTAACCTTAGTTTGGAACTGAGACATTACTGTCAATTCAACATTTTTCCACACCTGAAAAAAAAAAACACCACTATTTTCTGAGTATTCTTGCAAATACCCTCTTGTTTTATGTCAGCTGATGTGATGACTAACTCTAAAAACATTCGAGTGAAATCCTGGCCTCACTAAAATCAAGACAAAACTCTGTGAACATCAATCTTTATCTCATAGTGTTAGGTACTGACTCATACACCACTTAGATTATGGTGAGGCTGCTTAGTGGTAAACTTTCATGGGAACTGTGATAATTGTGGTTTTTTTTTAGCTTTACTGTCTGATTAAGTTCAGCAGTGTCTTTTTCAGGAGGTATGATGGTGATAAAAATGGGATATTTTCTATTAATGAAATGGTACTTAATATTTGTGATTTTCTTTATCCTAAACTGTGATCTCTAAAAATAGAAATTTATAGAAATTCAAATATAAGTTGCCATGGTAACCTCTTCAGGGATAGTGCATGCACAAGATTATTCTAGCAAGACCATCCAGTGATGTTACATAAATAGTGGAACTAGTTTATTGACAAGAAGGTTTACTTTATTTGCAATTCTAAAAAAAAAAAATCAACTTTTAGTGCATGTAGTTTGATATGCAGATAGTGGCATCTACTAAACATGGAGTTTGTAAATATAAAATATAATCCATGTACATATGATTGCTTTGAAACCTGCCACACTTCTCTTTGTTTCCCAAGTTCAGGAGTTAGATCTGAATGTTATTTCTGTTTTCATTGTATTGTTTCCAATTTCACAGACTGTGAAATGAAATTAAAGAGTGCAGCGGTAGTCCTTTCACTCCAGGCTTAATAGACTGATCATTCACAAAAGGCTATGTGACAGAATGCTGTTATGTAGATATGGAAAGTTACTGACATAAGATACTGTCATAGGAGGAGAAGTGCTGGGCAACTATATCTTTCTGTGCATTGGTTTAAACATCTCTGAAATAGACACCTGATCCTTATCTGACTCAAATGTGTACTGTTAGTTTTGCTAGTTAATACCTGTAAGTGATTTTGGTGTCCTTTAATGGCTCAGAAGTACCAGCTTTAGTAAAAATGCAAAGATAAATCCAAATAGTTTGGAAGAAAGTAAAAGAGGCAACATTAAGCACTGAGTTTAAAAGAGTGTCTGCAGATGTCCAGCAGGAACTAGGAAGTCAGTGCCTGTCTCAGATTTCATATTTCAAAGTAATTAAGCCTGTAAGGCCTTTTTACTTTTGAATAATATGTGAAACATGATGCTGTTTCAAGAAGTAATTAGTATTTGTCACTGATTTTTCCTAAGGATTATGTGTTACTCCTATACTTAGTTGAGGAATGCAAAAACGATCCTGGGATTCACCAAGTTCGTAGGTATATATCCTTAACTCCTTGAGAAGACTGTAAATCTGTTCATGGATAAGAAGGCAGCACCTGCTAAGTTGTGTGGTTCAGTGGTGCAGGAGTCAGCATGGCCAGTGTACTCAGGCTGGCACTGCCATTTGCAGCAGCTGAAGGCAAGTTACACAACCCCTTGGGTATATGGTCTTTATCTCTGGGAAAGATCCTTAATTACTTGGTTTACAAGGGAAATATAAAACCTAATCATCAAGTATTTGTCAAGTTTTGTATAAGTATTCACTGCAATGCAAATAAAACCACAAAAGCCTCGAAGTCCAGGAATCAGATACATACTTTTCAAGTGTTCTTAAAAATACTGATGCTGCTTCATTGTGACATGAGGAGCTGAATTTGAGCAATGGGCAGTGTTGTTGGAGGGAAGTACAAAGTTCCCATCTACTGCTTTATGTGACGCTAAATTGCCAGAGATTCTTTCAGTGTCCTGTAGCAGCTTTTCCAGCTTTGATTGTTCAGTGAGGTGAAGAATCAGCTGAAATTAGTGAGATGGGAGAGGGGAAAAATATAATTTTATAGACCCCTTTGAAAGGCTAAAGGTACAGAAATTATATTGGAGAAAATTCTTATCAAAGATAATTTATGTGTTTATTTGGTGGCTTGCTTACCTTTGTGTTTTCTCCAGGTACCTAGATACCTTTTTTGATGCGTGTCAAGAAAGCCTTGATTTAGGAAGCCTGCCGTGCACTATGATGAATAACTAAAGTGAGTTATATTTTTAGGGCTTTGCCTGTTCTGATGCAAGACAGGTTTTATTTTTGGTGGAAACAACACTGCTGCAATAATCTGAAATACTGTGAATGAAGTGGTGAAGATACATTAATCTCAGAATACATGTTTGTAGATTAATAGTGAATAGCAAAGGTTGTTTGCTTTCTTAAGTAATAGGAATACCTTCTAATATATGTGGAAATCTTTGTCGTCTATTCAACAAGGAAAGCAGGTACACTTTAGATTTTACTATTTAATTATTAGGTAGGCAGACATCTTCCGTCTGAAAATGATACAAAGAAAATAGCAAAGCCTGATACAGAAACTGCAAGGAAGGTATTGCTTTTGCCATTTCAGTAATCAAAGCACTGACTTTATTTGTAAGCAGGAAAATAGTCCATTAGATTAAATTGGTGAAAACCAGTTATTCTGTTTGAAGTGTTTAGCCTATGGGAGCTGTCATTTTTAAAGACATGAGAAGATGTGTTCTTGATGACAAAAATCATAATGCATCACTGTTACAGATATTCATACACTCTGTAGCTTCATGTGTACATGGGCTGACTAAATCACGTAAGTAGTTTTTATTAATTTACTTCTGCCATACGGGCTTTTAAAAGTCCTAATTGGAAATACTATGTTAATATATGATGTATATGATGTAAACTACCGTGATCTATGTGAAATATACATGGTCTGTGATGGTAATGACATCAATGAGGTAAAATCAGCAAGATTTCTGCCTTCCGAACTAACGCCTCTTCCTCTACAGCTGTTCTGCCTGATGCTGCTGGTGTTTCCATGGAAACAAGCCAGCTCTCGGCTTCCTCTTCCCATTGAAAACAGCCTTCTCGCTGTCACTTATTCATCTGGGAAAAGGATTTTGTCATGGCTCTGACATAAATGCCACAGATTATCTGTCTTATCGTTTCAGAAATAGATGCTGTTAGGCATCTGCACGTGTCTACAGCCAGATTTGTATTTCAATAGCTATAAAATAGTTTGGTTAATGGACTTAGACTGAATTTGCTTTGGTGTAACTGGAAGTGGAAATAAGCTTACTATACACAGCCCAAGGTGATAACGATGTGAGAAGTATTCTTGATTGGGAAATCTGGCAGACCAAGTTCTCTTCCTTTATGTAGTTAATATAGAATGTGGTATCTGTCATGATTGTTTACAGTGGTAAAATTCTTACGTTTTACTTTGAGAATGAGAATTTATCTTCAAACTGATTAAGATGGTGGTGGGAAGAATAGCTGAAGTCTTCATATGAATATTGTATAGATTTCAGTGCCACCATCAGATGAGGTATCATGTTATTTTGTATGTCATGTGATGCATTCAGGATATGAAAAAAGTGATGCAAGGAAACTAATATTTTCAAGATCCTTTTATTCTTGGGGTATCTGGTACTTAGTCCAAAGTAAATGTGTCAATCAATTCCCTGTGAAGAGATCAACATTTTTGTTTGATGTGGTGAATTTGGGTTGAGTCATAATCAAAGAGGTTCAGAACTCAAATTCCAAATCCTTGATTAGTATTCTCTACTGTAGGAACTTTTGAGATATTTTAGGAGAAGTTTGTGTAAAACTTGCCTGTCTTTTTCTCCCTCAGTGATCAGTGGCTCAAAGTGACTGTTCTCTTCCAATGAAGTTGCCTTGCAGTTGAGGCATAAGATGAGAGAAGAGAAAAGGCATCCCTCTATAAATTTTTAATATTTTAATAATCTTTTATAAAAGCACTGTCCAGGAGTTTTAAGATGGTAGAAACAAGTTCTTCTCATTATCAAGTGCTGCTTTCAGCTCTGTTCATTTCTCCAGAGATGACCCCTGCTTGTTCTGTGCTTCAGACTCATGGCTCATCTTGGGGAAACAGGGTTTCCTTCAGCCACAACTGGAAAGAAAGAGTTTATGCTCTCTATATCTAGCACCCAATGGGGATAATATAGTCCCTTTTAATTCTCTTTACTAAATGCTTCTTTAGACCTCACCTCTGGCTGCATGGTTTACATAAACTTACTGATTCACTGTGAAAACTTGCGGGGATTCGTGCAGGTCGTTTGTCTTGTCTTGTGTTTTTTGTTGTTGTTGTTTTGTTTTGTTTTTCCATTGTGGGTAAAGTAGTTAGGCAAATAGGTATGGTAACCATATGATAACCATTCCATAGGTATGGAATATCAGTTATTGTTTTACTTAGTATTTCTTATACAGTTCCTTTACACACGTTCTTTCACAAGTAAGCACCTTTCCAGTATAAATTAGTAATTCCATAGGAATAAAAACTTGTTTTTCAAGAAATGCTAAGCAAGGCTATTAAAGAACTTTATATGGAGAGGAAATAGGGGAACTACATCCACTCACATGTATTCTTATTTTTAAAGAGCCATTTCCCTGGTGCAAGGGCTGAAACAAGAGAATATTTCACAAGCAGAAATAATTTAAAGTGGTAAACAAAGTACTCAGTTGGGGTAATGTGCAAGGACATAGTAATATAAATTTAGCTTGGCAATATTTATCAACATGATAACAGGAATTCAAGTTGTAGTGACAATGTGGTACATTTTTTTTCCTATACTGACGTACATGGGTATATGTTGATATAACTAAATGGTAATTTTGTCAGAGTGCTGTAGAAATAGCTGTAGAGAATGAACATGAAATCACACGGCTTTGGTTTTTTTTTTAGTTCCACTAATGTGTTTAATTAACATGTCTGTTGATACTTTATGATGACTAAAGCACTTTTGAAGAAAAAAACTCCAGTTCCATCTGTTAATCACTAGTGTTAAAAATAGAATGCCATCTAATCACATGAAATACAATTTCCTGTGATTTGTGATTTGCTTTACAGATTTCTTTACTGAAGTGGTGGTTTGAAGCTTAAAAATCAAATTATTCAATTATGTATTATAATAATGTGTTGTTATTCCCCCTGCTGCCCTTAAGTTGAAAATTCTGAGATGTTGCTGTGATTTTGGCCTTTTTACCAGTACACTAATTATCCCAGTGATGTAATAATTCAGTCCTTTCTTATTACAGACAGCCTTTTGTAGTTTTCTTAATGTTTCTAGGTAAACCTTAGGTATCATGTCTTTGATGTATTCCTGCAAAATGCTGTAAACAGAGAACAGTCACTTAGCCTAGTGCAGAATAGTGTGGTAAAGTTCATTAATATGCATTAAATACACACAATATCATCTAGGCTTATTTCTGAAACAAGTATAGTTTCTTAAATGTTTACATTTTCATTATTGTATAGCACACAATATTATATTTTTTTACTGTGCCTAGTCTTTGTAAAAGGGTAAGTATCCCTTGAAGTTCATGCATTTGTTTTGGATAATTTGTAGAGTATTAGCTATATAGCGGTAAGCTTCTTTTTAATTGTTGAATACTTATCCCAAGAGAAATAATTCTTCTCTAGGAATTACTTCCACCTGCTAATATGCCTGCTTTGATAAAAGCACAGGGCTACTCCCATACTATGGGTCTGATAGTACGTGGGGCTTTAGAGAAACAGAAATTAAATGTGAAAGCTTAATTAATGGCTGAGAAAATTGCGTTGTAGAAGGTGAAATTCAGTAGAGTGAGACGGCTGCAGAACAGTGCTGTGAACTGCTGGGGACTTGCTGTTGCAATAATGAGGAGCACAGGCTGAGTTCTGTGTGATTTTGCAAAGGGACTTCATTGGTGCTGTCCCAGCACTGGGTGAGAGAGCTTGACCAGCCCCAATGGCATCCTGCTGGTGGGTGCTGTTAAGCAGAGGGGAAGAATATCTTCTAATAATATTTCTGTTGTAATTTCTCAGATCATAAACGTTCACAAAATATGTTAAGCTTTTATATGCTGTGCGTTACACTATAAGATTGAGGGTAATCAATATGTAGTAAATAATATTTTTAAAAGCCTGTGCAAATTTTAATTTGTTTAAAGTAGAGATAAAAAGAATTACAGGACAATATAAAGATATTTTTAAAGTGTACAAATGCCTGTGTAGAAACTTCCTTTAGTTCTTGGACAATATCAAAGGAGATGACCTCATTAGCCCTTATTTTTACATAGGTATTAAAACATGCTCTGTAGTTTTCAAGCAAGCAGTATTCTTCACTGGCATTTGGTAAACTTCTACTGATATAAATGGCAATTATTTTTAATGTTTTGTTTCAGGAATATCTTCATTTTCACAGGATAATTGTTAGGATCTGAAAGAGTTAACTTAGATTTTTTTTTTTTTTAAATATCATCCCAAGTGTTACACAGGTTTTTTTAATGACAGGAATTTTTCAGAATTCTACGTTTAATCTAGATGTGGTTTGGAGAAGAACCTTATTTGTCTTTCTAATTTCTGGTCACATTTGAGAAAGGAATTTTCTTGCATTTACACTTCTAGGTCTGATACCTACCTTCAGATTCTCATTTGAATTTTAGGGTATAATTGATGCACAAGCACATCTGAACTTCATCTTGAACATCCTTCCCTTAGTCTGCAAAATTATTTTAAAAAAGTATAAAAGCTCAATGGGGATAAAATTTTGTCTCTCTACAGCTTTCTGAGGAGAGGAAGGGGAGAGGGAGGTGCTTAACTCTTCTCTCTGGTATCCAGTAGCAGGATGTGTGAGAATGGTTCAAAGCTGTGTCAGGAGAGGTCTAGACTGGACATTAGGAAGCATTTCTTTGCCAAGAGGCTGGTCACACACTGTAACAAGCTTCCTAGAGAAGTGGTCAATGTCTCAAACTTGTCAGTGTTGAAGAGCAATTTTGACAATGCCCTTGATACCAGGCTTTAAGTACTGGTTCAGCCCTGAAGTGGTCAAGCAGTTGGACTAGGTGATTGTTGTAGATCCCTTTCAACTGAAGGAATCTATTCTATTCTAAAGAAATAAGTTCTGGTCTTCCAGCTTTCTTTTCTCTTACAGTGGAAAGTTAAGTCCATTTACTTAATAATGATGGTGTTTTCGCTTTTCATGATTTAAAAACAAAAGCGTATGTAGTAAAAGGCATATAATGAATGACAACAACTTTTTTTAGGGTAGAAGTTTAACAGGGTAGGATTTCAGTTGAGGTGTTGAGCATCCGCACTGGTGTATTATTCACTATCTAGATGTTCATTATCTGGCAATACTTTATGTAAAGAAATTGATTTAAACACCTTAGGTATCTCAATTCTTTAGCCAGTAAATCTTATTACTGGCTATATTTGAGCCTATTTGAATGTATTTTCAAATTTGAGAATTGAGTCCTTTGACAAGAGGAAAGAGTTATTTTCCTGATTGCCTAGGTGATATACCTGTGCAGCTTGGAAAAGAAATGGCTGTGTTTGTCATTTGTCTCCATAACAGGCATGTGAAGCTGATATTGCAGTGACCCATGAATGGTCAACAAAATTGGTTTGATGCATTGCAGCTACAGGGTCTCCTTGATTAGTCATTGCATTATTGAAGTTGGTGCCGTGATAGCAGAAAAAAAGAACTAGGGGAATTAAAAATGAAAAAAACCCCAAATAATAAAAGGGAAAATTAATTTTGGGGGGCAGTGAGCCATTAGGGACTGAAGCAAAGAATGTATTTATATTATTTTAGTTTATCACAGTATAGACAGCCAAACCTTAAAAGTGGCAAAGACACTTTGTGTTGCTTGTGTCTTTGACTGATGTTCATGGCTTTAAGGATGGAAGATGCTAGGTTTTTATAAACTGCAGGTTTATCTGCTGACACTTCTTGCTGCAGTTGCCACTTCCTTAATCTGTGAGAAGGGATCTTTGATATTTTGATCTTTTCAAAATTACTTGCCTAATGACTAGTTTAATGAGGTTTTTGAAACAAGTATTGGAAGTAGGTACAGTCTCCAACCTCTATACAGGAGCTGTGATAGCTCTAAGTGTCTCTTAAAACTATCTCTGAAGGCTTTCAGAATTGGCTCTAAATTGGCTGTTTCTTTACTCTTCAACTGAACTAGGTTGCATTGGGCATCTTGCATTGTCACTGAGACAATGACTAGCTATTCTAGTGCTTCTAAATCAATGCCCTTTCCAATGCTTTTATAGTAAAATGAACCATTCCGCTATGGCTTGAAGCACAATGATAGTGCAGATATCTCTCTTCTGTTAATACTACCTTTAGTGCCCGTGTTAGCAGCTTTTATTTGAAACTGCGATGGCATGCATCACTTACTGAAATGACAACCCTGCAAAATTTCAATGACTTTGTATTCTCAACAATGTAAAGATAGTTAAATTCGGTATTTGGTAGCAGAAATGGCCCATTAGTCTCTAGAGAAGTGCAGATGTAATTTATGTGTTGGGTTTGTATTTCACTAGAGCAATCTTTTTTGCACTGCAGCCCTGACAGATTTGTGAGATGAAGGCAATCCTCTTCGAAATGATACCTGCTTTTATTCAAATATCAATAGCTAATTTTCTAAAATAATGTGAAGAAATATTAAACTCCGGACTTGTGGTGCTGCTGCTGCTGGTTGTGTTCTCCTTATCAATACAGATCAGGAGGTGTGTGTTTGTAAGTATAACAAACAAACTTTGCAAATCTTATTTTGTTTGTTTACTGGCATTGCAATTTTGAAATAAAAAGGTAATTGTTATGGTTTCCTAATCACACTGTGAGTAATATGCTGTCTCCAGAACCCAGGTCTTGTCTCTGGGTCGGAAAGTCTTGGCCAAAGAGGAGGCTAAAGGAAAATGTGTGACCTAAATTTTTCATTGCAATTGTACTGTTCAGACAAGTATAGTGCGACAACTGTGCACTGCAGAAACGGGTGAAATGTGAGCCTGAGACAGGAGAGGAGAATGTTTGTGGCCTTAGTACTTTCAGTCTTGGTGTTCTTATCCATATATATAAATGTGGATGCAAATATTTTTGTATGTGTGTATAGATATATGTACACTTGCTCACAGAGATACATTTGTAAACAAAGTAATATTTTAGTGTTCCTGACCTGTAACTGTGATGGTCAAAAAGATTTTATTTTATTTTTTTTTCCATTTGTCCTTGAAGATTTTAATGAAGGCTGCATCCTAAATTTCATTACCTAATTCAGTGTGCTTGCTTATACTTGATTAATTCAGCTTCCAGCTGTAAGTTTGAATAGAGTTTTCCAGGAATGTATGGATATCTTGCTTTTTTACGCTATGACAGATCAATCTTACTGGATATGTATATATTATTATGTTGGCTTACAGTATTTTTTTAATCATGTTTGATGACAGAAGTAGTGTTCCATTCCCTATAAATTTTATCTCACTAAAAATTGAAGAAACCTGAAGGAGTTATATAACTTAAGATATCTTATTTTCTGTGAGTTATCTCATCAGTGACTCTTAGGGCCAATTAAAGTTTTTTTCTGCACTTGTCATATTACTAAATCTCCTTTGAGTGAAGATTTATTGCTGTCAGATGGTTGTTAACTCACAGCTTTTTCTCACTGAAGGTTTTGAATCTCTCTGTCTAAATTGGAGACTTATTTTCAAAGTCCTGTAAAGATTTAATTGTTTTCAAAATCTTTATCCTTTGGTCTAATGTTGTTATAAATGACCATCTGGTTCAGAGTTCTTCGATGAAGGATTGGTCAGCTTTTAGAAAAACAACAAGCCAAAGCAAAAGAAGGTGAAGTTGTTTTCACTTGTAAATTCTTGCACCTTAGGACATCTTGTCTCGAGAAAGTGCTTACATTTACACTTACACTTGTTGTCTCAGGAAGTGTAACTTTGCTAAAGTAATTTGAGCTCAGAAATAGGTTAGAAAAACAAGCAGAAGCTGAAGGACTGTTGTGGCCAGGTTGGGGTTTACTGACGTAAGGAAATCCTTCCACACCTGAGAGCTCTGCCTTTCGTGAAACAAATACTATGTCAAGATGGAAATTATTTTACATGTTTTGTGCAGGCATGATTTCATTATGACGTGCATTACGTCATTTAAAAAATACTTAATTATTCTAAAGCAAACCAATGTTTTATGGTGTTCATTTTTTGGAAAGCCTATAAAACTTAAGCAAGGAGACTATTCTTTCTATGACTTTATTTCAAACATCCTAATGTAAGTAATTCTATTGCTTTTATAGTTTGGTTTTTTTTTTTTAATATAAGTAATTATATAAATATATTGCTTTTATAGAGTTATAAAAAATGGCTCAAAACCTACAAAGAATAAAAGTTCTGGTAAGTTACCTAGAATACCAGCAGAATTCTAATGATTTTTTTTTTTTTAATTTTCAGAAGATATACATTCTTTATAATATTTAATAAGACATTTTAAGAAAATCATGTCTCCCAGGGGTGCTCTTTTTTCTTCTTCAGCTTTAGTGAGGGGATATGTTAAATACAATCAGATTTGGCAGTCATTTCCATCAGGTCATGTTGATAATACACACAAAGATGTTTCATCTTTGAAGTAATGCAGCCTGTTTTATTATTCATTTATCTGTCTTTTTTTTCATTTACTTCTTTTTTTTAGAAGGAATAGATCAGTTCGAGTTAAGTTTGTATGTCTCTGCTTCTTGTGAGGAGTATTGACTAAAGAGAAGCACAAAACCCATGAAACCAGCATTTAAGCAGAAGATGCAGAAAGTCATTGAACAGTGTAAGCCGTCAGTGGTATAGGGATTGTGTCATGATCTACTCATTTGGTCAGGCTAGGAGGGTGAAGAGGGATCAGGGACTAAACTGCTAGCAGGAGTTCTGGAGATCAGGTTTGTGTCTTCTGTGGTTCACCCTTGTCTTCAAACTGGTAAGATACAGATGTTCTTTTACCTTAGAAAGTAAAAAAAATAATTAAAAAAAAATAATGCAGTGCTCAAATAATGCAGTAAAAAAAAAAAAAAAGGAATTCTATTTAGTTGGTTACTGTCAAATGTAGTGCAAATGAGACCTTAGGTCCTCCTTTTTCAAGGAGATTGGGGATAGTTTGCTGGTTTCTGTGCCAGAAAATTTAAGCATACATAATCATCTCATGGCCGTTTTTTTAATTTCTTTTTTCTTTTCTTGTTTTTCTTTTTTTTACATTCAGTGAAGGAAGTAAAGTGGAACTATGTAATAATTTGGATGTATAAAGTAATGAGTATAAGAGGAAATCCTCAATACACTGATAATAGCGTTTGCAGAGCAGAATTGGAAGACTGTATTCAGAGAAGGCATATATCCCACACTTGAAGAATATGGAAAGAAGAACACTATTAATTCAGTAAGAAAACAGTGACTATTTTGTGAACTGAGGCAGGGTCTACATGGAAGAAGACTCTTCAGTCATATTAATAAAAGTTGCTTTGTTCAATGTAAACACAAGGACTTTGAATTAAAATCATAGCATCGTAGAAAAGACGCCTGAGATCACAGATTAAGGTGGGGTTGGCACATGATGGTTTGTCCAAGTTTTTTCCTCCAAAATGTACTGTTACCTTTATTAAGTAAAAGGCTTCCAGAATTTAATACAGATTGTTGAATATCTGAAAATATCTGTATTTGGCCTGTGCAATTAAATTCTAGCACAACAGAATGTAAAGTCTTAAAGTGAGAAATGTTGGTCAATCTTTGCAGTTGGCTCTGTCAATTTGATCTGCAGTATATTAGATGACTATGATAAATATGTTGAACGATCTCATGTTGATTCTTGGTTGTGTTCTGTAGCAGCTTTCTAGGGGATACATTTTATCAGACTTTAAAAAATAAAAAAAATAAAAAGAAGGCAAGATCCCAAAAGAATGGCCAGTGTCATCAATTCTTATGGTGGCAACTAATTTTGTATTTCAGGAGCATTTGCATTAGTTAGTGAAAGCTAGTAGCTATTCTTTGCTGCTTTACAGTGTGTTAATTAGTTGTCCTTAACTATATAAATCAGTATTGGCTAAGCACATGGCAGGGCTGTGATTGAGTTACCGTAAATTTTGGTATGAGTTTTTTTCAAAGGAAATTCATCCTTAATTAATCCTTAATTCTGAAATAACATCCGTCTTTGTGTTCTGTTTCTCTTGTACAAGAACTCTAACTGTCAATTCTCCTTATAGAGCCCTAAATTGGGGAAAGCATTTTCATGAGCATAGTGTAATGTGTTGTTTGATACTTTATTGTGAAACAAACCCAAACATTTTGCTTATTGATCAGAAACATAAATTGTTCTCTAAGGTGGAAGCCGTGGAGAGCAAGAGCAGTGGCATCAAAATTTTTGAAGTGTTTTGAAGATTCCTGAGGCACTAATGATGTTACTTTGATTTATTTTTCCCCCCTTTTACCTCACAAGGGGAAGCTATACTGAGTTCTTGTTGGAAATTCACTAATAGTTTAACTGCTGTGTTTTTCTGTTGGAGAAAAAACCAAACAAAACCAACATTTAGCTACATCTAGCCAAGACTTGAGGATGCGCTTAAAGCACGTGATGATGTTGCCAAGCGTGAAGTCTGCTGTGACTGTGGACAGGCAAGCAATTTCTGCATTCAGTTAATTGTTTTGGAAAAAACAAGATGCAGGATAAACAAGTGAGCTCAGTTTCTTTTGCTACCTCAAGTGATCACTACCTGTAGTCATGACAGAGAAAGGCTATGTTTTGGGAGTTTCTTCTGAGGTTTTTGAGGTTTGAAAAATTTTTCCCGGGTGTGTTGTTAATAGCCTTGTGTAATGCAGGGCTGCATTTCAACATTGATTTCTAATACAAAGTAATGTCAAAACTTAAAACTATATACAACATTTTATTTATAATTGATTGCACATTCCCAAGCAGTAAACCAACCATAAAGTATTTGGCAGGAGAAGATTTATGGAATTATAGCTTTATAAGTCTGTTGCAGATGCTTTCTCTTATGTACATGCACCATGCTGATGATATGCTAGTTCTGAACCAGGAGTGTAGGACAGATCTTGCTTCATGTTTCACAGTGTAAGTTGAAAAGCCCAAGCCTCTTATTACAGGAGTTTAATGTGAAAAAACAGTTCTGTGTATTCCTAGTGGTCCTTGCAAATTGCTTGCACAGATGACTAGTTTGACCCTGAAAAAGCTGTGAGCTGGTGGCCATGATAATGATCCACAGTGCTTTTTAAACTGTTTGGCACTAAATGTTAGGAAGGTCTTCCTTCAGTCCTGTGTTTTTTATTAGAGTGAAAACCCTAATAAGTGGAAGTATTTTCAAGACTTATAAAGCTAAATACCTTTCTTTTCATAAAGATTGGTGTTCCTAGTACTGTTCCGTTGAATCAAGAGTATTTGTGCTTAAAAGGACACTTTACTTCCTGCATTAGTCTGGCAGTCTCTGAATCAGGAAAGGTTTTCCTAGAATATGTGGGGAATACTGGGCAAAGTGAACATTGTCAAAATGTTAAGTGTGCTAGAGGATTGGAGCGCACCTGTAAATAGGAAAGCAATCTGAAAAAAAATACATTAAGATCTTGAGGAGAGAGGATCTTAGTTGAAAAATCTAATCCAGTGATGCCGAAGAAAAACGATACTTTTGAAAAGGCAGTTAAATAAGAAGAAAGGTCAAGGGTGAGAAAAGGCCTGTTGGGGAGGTGTGTTTTGTTTGAAGGCTACAACTTAAGTAGGGCTTTGAAAAATCGAAACTGGTCATACCCTGAAATGTAGATTGTGTTGGTTAAGGTTGCTTCTGGATTTGTTTTATTCTGCTGCCTAGGGAAGAAATAATAGGTGTTAACAGTTTTGTAGGGTGAAATATTTGCATTTAACGTAGTCCTGGGAATTCTTCAGCGGATTAGAATAATGTATTGGCAGGGGGAAGGGAAGGGAGAAGACTCAGTCGCCATTCATAAAGAGCTGCAGTCTTTATAGGTGCAGTTATGTACTTGGTTCTTTAATTTTGAAGAGGAATATACAAAATATTTCAGTTTACTGTGAATATCTCTGAAGCTTTATCTGCATGGCAAAAATATTGTGTACCTCTGTAAGCTTCAGAGTGGGATCCTATATGTGCCCTTGCTTTTTATTTTTCTGGAGAGTCCATAGCTCACAATCCTGACTCATGTCTATCAAAAATGGTGCTTGTTCTGCAGTAGTTGTAACTTTTTAGATAGAAGGTTTTGGAGTTGAATACTTGGAAATATATATATGGCATTGAGGTGTAACTGTGTTAGGCAAAACAATTTGAGTTAAGCATGTGCCTGTATGCAGCAATATTAAGTTTACTATTACATGGTGATTTTCAAGAAAACTGAAAACTGAGTTATTTTTTAATTTCGTTCATAGGAAAGTGAAAAATAGGTCATTTAAAAAGAAAAGAGGCTAATAAGATAAATGTTTAATATTTGAAATTCAGGAAAACCACTAAGTAGCATAGAAATTTTTTTTTCCTATTTCAAACTCATTATTTTTTACAAAATAGCCTTGAATAAAATTATTTTAAGGGGGCTATCCAGTACATTCTGACCTGGCCTACTCAAATGAAGGCTTTTTCTCCATCTCAAAACCTATTTTAGGACTATTGTAGGAAGAACAGTGATACTAAGGACAATGATTCTAGTTTTTGTGTGGTACTAATTCATAGCAAAAATAGTACACTCTGAACTTCCCCTTGAAAATAATTTAAGTTTCCTACAACCAAGCAAAGGA
Organism: Pyrocephalus nanus; assembly: GCA_038380795.1. Classification (NCBI taxonomy): domain Eukaryota; kingdom Metazoa; phylum Chordata; class Aves; order Passeriformes; family Tyrannidae; genus Pyrocephalus; species Pyrocephalus nanus. Next base: position 13,150,532 of record CM076262.1, on the reverse strand, counting down.
TTTCCAGTTCTAGATTACTTACAAGCATGACTTGTTTAAGCAATATCAGAATTAGAGGCACATCAAGTGAATGATGCTGCAAACCATCTTTTCTTTCTTGCTGTGAGCATAAAAGTTATAATCATTATAAATCATAAACAGTACATATAACAAAAACATTTTATTGCCATATTACAAATTTACCACCAGAAAAAAAAAGGACTCCACAAAGCTTCAAATAACCTTTAAAAACACTAAAAGGAATTTGTTTTAGCTCAAGTCTGTGACTCCAGAGGCCATCATATTCCTGTGTTCCAAATAACAGCTGATAGAAAACATACTGTTTTTTACTCTACAGAAACAATTTTAAAAAAGGAGGGGAGGGGAGAATGTCCTGAACAGTTTCTTCTCAATATTAGCTTTGACCAAGAAATGTGTGGCATGAGATCAAAGGAGGAATATGAGCTTAGGAAGCATGTTTATTTAAATTTTAAGTTTTTAATAATTTATATTTTCCTTTACTAAAAGAGTGGGAGTCTCTGAACCAGGAAATGTAGAAAAATTGAATTTGTTTTTAAAAGTTCCAACCATTATTTATAGCCATCTTCACCTTTATTCTGCAGAGCAGGATATTAGCCATTCTTAACACTATATTCTGTGGTTCTCCCTCTCAAAGTTAAACCAAGGGCCATCTGACATCACATAAAAGTAACTTTTGCAGAAGAATATCCCACGGTGGACTTCATCTCTCCTGTTTTTCTTAGTCTTCCATAACTTTAAAATGTTCCCTTTGTTCAAAAAAGTCAAAGAATCAGCTATTATGCAAGGTTCCTCAAGGCCTTATTAGGATACTTTCTGTCTATTAACTGTGTCATTGGTTTTCTGTCTTTAATGATGGCACTGTTAATGCTATTAGTGATTGTTAGATTGATATGAAGAGTGACAGAAAAAAAGAACAGAAGCACAAGTTAACATAAAAGGCCTTGCTGCTTTACCTCTAAGATACATTTTTAGTACTGAATTTAGGAGATTTATTATGTATCCATTCAATTAAGATGAAGACTCCAGGAGAAGAACAGTAAAAACTGAAAATGAAGCTTGGAGATCTGTGATACCCCTTTTCCTGAATTATAAATGATATCAATTAAGGTTTCTGCCTTGATAAACTGCTTTGTCTGTATTCATAATCAGGCTACCTTATGAAAATTTGAATTTTTTGGAACAAACAGGAAGTAATGGAACAATCAAACACGAAAACTGGTATATGTGAGTGAAGATTTTATGATCACCTTTCATCACAGGTTCTCTTTAGAACGCCTTATTGATAATTGTGTAGAAAGGAAAACTCTGCCTAGTCACAGCTGGGGACTGTTCAACTTCTTCACTAAATTTAGTTTTTTCTTAGCTTTCTTTTTTAAAAAAAATCAAATACATGAATCATCATCCTTATTTCATGATTTTTTTAATTTTTGGAACTAATTTTTTTGGGCTATTTCATGTTTTTTCTAATTCAGTTGTTTTTCTGCTTCATTTTCCCCCCTTTTTTTTCTTTTTCTTATCACTTGAAGCTTTCTAAATTTAAGTAACCCATTGCTCCTCTGTAGAAGATTCATCAGCAAGGCTGTTTTTTGTAAGTGTGGGTCTTAATAGCTGTAGAGCTAGTGGTGCATCCCATGAGTTCGGATATCTCATCCTGTACTACAGGATAAATGGGCAGAGTCCATACTCCCTCTTTTTTCCTTTTTAGTGAGTAATGTTAAAAACCACCACAAACCTCTAGAGACTCACAATTTGGAATTGTTAAATATAGTGAACGATAGTCTTTTCTTTTTGGACATAGTTAGACTTATAATCTTAAAACTGCAGGAAGAACTGCTTCTAGTTTTTAATCCTAACTGCACATGTGTTATATCCCTATTACAGAATCCTCTAAACAATTTCTTCTTGAAAAGTTCTCAAATGTTGCGGTATATAATTTTTCAGCTGTCTGGCCTGGAGGTGCAATTCAGTGCACCTAAAATTAGGAATCTAAGTTCCTCATGTTCTTAATAATTAGAGATATGGGCCTGAATGATTAAAAATAGCTGAGAGAGATGCATTCATTTGGACACAGTAAATTCTCTTTTGAATATTTTAAATATAATTCTGGTGTATGTGTGACTGAAATAGGCATTTGTTCTCTCTACTTCATTGAGATGCATTTGTTTTCACAGTAGCTGTACTACTGCTAACTAAGCAATGTGCACAGTGAAAAAAGAGTTGATTGTATCTGTATAAAAGTGGCACTGATCCAACTGAATTGTTTGCTAAAGCTGATTTGCCTAAGACTGTGTAGCAAGCTTGTATGACCACTGTTCTATCAATTAAAGAGTGCCCAGTACATTTAGCTTACTTTGGCTTCCAAATCAATTTTCTCATACTTCACAGAATGCAGTAGAGGCCAGCTCTGATATAAATAAGTCAATGTGTAAACCAGTTTAGCTGAATTGGTGTAATTTCTCTGTGATTTCTGTAAAAGGGCACTTGTGGCATTAAGGTATTCTGACCCTGATATTCTAGGAAACCATTGGTTCCGGCCTGGAGCTGTCAGTTTTGGTCCTGAATGCCTGAGATGTCTGAAGTACACTTGCTTTCAGTATGCAATACTTTTCTTGGAATTAAAGTATTTGAGTGAAATCACATTGAACCAAGACTTGAATTCAGCTACTTGCTTCTGAGACACTCACTGCCTGTTTTAATGATTTTTTTTTTTCAGTCCTTGCCGAAGTCTCTTCCAGCTATAAATTCCATACACGTGCAGACTGTTGTTGCCATATGTATACAAGTATTTGGCTTGTGCACATTTTGGATAGCATGGCAGGAGCTGTGGTATCAGTTCTGGGCTTCCCTAGTTGTTACTACACTAGGGAGAGTAATGAGTTCTCAGTGCAATTCACTGTCAAGTTTGTGACCTTATCAAAATCTAGCATATTTTTACAGAGCTTGAATGTTTTGGGTTTTATTCATCAAGTCAGTAAAATCATCTTAATTCCATTCTAGCCTGTCTTATTAATGTGCAAGAACTGTGACAGCTGCCAGCATACTTTACTGCAGTTTATAACATCATGTAACCACCAAGTGATGTTTTTTTTCATTCTTTGTACTTGTGCTGAATTCCCTCCTTGTTTGCCATGCCCTTCAAATGCACAGCAGAGGGATTGAATGCTTTGGGATGTGCTCTGGTTGCAAGAACCCTGTTGAGGCAGACCTCTAAATCTGTTACTTCAGTGTTAGTGATTTCCATTGCCCTTGGCACACCCCAGATTCTGCGCTTCTAAGCTGGGGAGCAGAGGCTGGGATGGTTGCACCACACAGGAGGATATACATGAGGCTGGGATGTGTTCAGAATCAGCAGAGAAGTTCTTGTAGTAAATAACAGGCCTGTGTTTCTGTGGTGAATTGCATGCAGGAGGATGGCTGGGTGAGGTCTTTTTGTCCTCTGCCGTGTGAGGCAATGAGGGCAGTACTGACAGAACTATCATAGTCTGCTGCCTGGGTAGACCTGGGGAACTCCATGCAGGTGCAGCCTTATTTTTGGCTTTCAAGCCTTTTTTGGTGATAGAATAAGAGACAGACCAGAAAACCAGCAACCATAAAAGCTGTTTTTCTACATGAAAGAGTAGATGGCAACCACAATCCAAATTGATGACAGCACATTTTAATTTTGAAAGGCATGTAAATAGTCTCTGTGCAAAGGGAAAGTAAAGCAGGGGCTCAGCAGGAAGCCTGAGAGGAGGCTGCAGTAGGCACACACCTGCTCAGCAGTGCTGAAATGATGCTCAAGTGCAAGGCACTGTGTGCCTATGCAGCATCATGGTAGCTCCTTTGAGTTTCTTTTTACTTTATGAAGATGGAAAAATTCCATAACTTTAAACTCTAGTTTTGCTGGTTTTATTTTTGATAGAAGAAACTATTGTCCTCTTCATCATTAAACATCTTCTTTCCACTGCTGTATATCCCATGTTCATTTTGAGGAAATGAATGCTGCCCTCTGTGTTGCATGGACTAGGAGGTTATACAGTTCCAGCTTTTATATAATTTACTCCTTCAGTGTCTTATTGAGGAACAGAAACCCCAAACCTTTGGAAGATCCTTTTATTGTTGTAGGTAGTACACCCATGCTTTCTTGAGTGAAATACTCTCAGGCACAATATATAGCCTTTAAATGTAGACATCACGGTGCAAGGCATCTATTAAAATTGTACAGTTGGCAGCCTGAATTAGGGAATACTAAAATTCAGCATTTAGCAGTAACACCATCCTGTATGTATATTTAAGATTGTAGTGCTAGGTGAGACTCCTAGACAACGAAGGCTGTTGCTACTTCCACAGTTTGTTCACCAAACTCCATTGCATGATATAGACATGTTGGTAGGTAGTTACTAGTTTGTCATGCCTTATATTACCTTGAAAACTTTGCAATGAATTCAGTATCTATAGAACAGGCAATCTGGTGTAATAAAAGCAAGGATCCCAATGTGGACTGTGAATTGATTTCTTTCGGGATTACTGTGTGCTATTTTGTGCTGAAAGGGTTTTCTTTTCTTGGAATTATATCTATTCTACCTCTGTGGAAAGTGAAAATATTCTTGTAACTTTGAAAGTTTATTGAGAAGATGAAAGGAACAGATTCAGTGATTAAATGAAGAGTAATATGCTGATGCTATAAAGACCACCTTGGCTTTCTCATTACATATTAAGCTACCTTCTCAACACTGCTGTGGGCATCACAGTGATTTGTAACTCTCCAAGCTGAGTTTTTGATGAGGTTGACTAATGTATGCAGTGGTCTTTATGGACAGTTTACTGCAATGTAGTGCTCAGCAGTGTCAAAGAGGCTAAAGTACAAATACAGACTTTCTGTCAAAGGCCAAGAGCTGCCCTACAAATGTTGCCAGAATAAATAAAGCAGTATGGAAAAAGTGCTTCTGAAAGACAGCCCACTATTGTAGTTTTGTTTTTTCAGGAGCTGGAAGCCAACTCTATTAACTGCAGCTAATGACTTCACCTATTTCAGAGAAAGCTGTCTTCTTAGTTCACTAGAAAGAGACTGATTGTCTAAATGTCATTGGAAATGTCATCCATATGAAAAAAAACCCAACTTTGCTTTAAATTTCAAATCAACAGTTCTTGCCAGTGGGACCCTAACTTGTTTGTACAATGTGTGGCTGCTTGATATCATTTCAACATATTTTATTTCATACTTGTATCTTCCAGCAAATGAGAACAGTTGTGAGAGCCAGTTCTTTTGCTGCTTTACTGGCTGGTGGATGCTTATGTGGTGCATTAACCTTATACTGATGTATTTCTTTAATTGTTTGTTCCTAAGTAAAGTAGCATTTAATACATTTTTAAATGTTTATAAACATTGCAGCATCTGACTTAGCAGAGAAATTTGTTCCACGATTTTGACCTCTGAGGACATACAGATTTCCAAGGTTTGGCTGTTGCAGAGCTTAGGTTTAATTCTGGATACAAAATAGTGTTTTGTTTAGTCGGGAGCCAGGCAATGTAAACAGTCATGTGAAGAGGCATGAACAGTCTCCTTTACCTCAATGGATGCTGAAGCCAGTTGCTGACCATATGAGTGCCAACATTGTTAACTCTTTAACTGATCAACACGTTACAAAAAATAATCTTACTTTTCTGTTTATTTATATATCTTGTAAAAAATGTGAAGTCCGTTAACTTGAAAGGATGGTAGTTTAAGGACTAAGATTATTATTATTTATTACTAAGTATTCAGTAGACTGATACCCTAAAAGATAATGTTTTCACTTGTTAAATTGTGAAATTCTAACGTTACGAAGACAATACTGTAGAGCTTACTTGACTTTTGTTATGTAGTTTGTAAGGGTTTTTTTTTCCATTTTTCTGTAAAACATGGTTGTCCTAGCTATATTTTCAATTGCAATTGAACAGCTTTATAATTATTTCCTAGTGACACCCTTTCAACAATAGCTGATAGGGAAAAAAAAGAAAAGTAAGATGTACCTTTTTATATTAGATTGGGCTCTAAACACACCACAGTATTCCTTCCTCCTGAGATTACAGAAACCCTTTGAGCTTTGCCAGTGCATTATTGCCCTCCTTCTCCTGTTGCACAGTTCTTAGAGGCTGTCGAGGACCAACAGCAAAGTTCCACTTCATGACAAGTTGGTAGCTGCCATCTGGGAACAGGAGTAGTTGATGCTACTTTTCATCTCAGAGCGTTGGTGTAAGTGGGTGGGCCAGGCTTGTTGCATTGTCTGCATAAATCATTTGATGCATAAATTACTCTTGAGCATCATCTTTTCATTGGTTGTCAAATTCTCGAGTGTCCCTAAACTGCTCTGAATTGATTACTGATAAAACCGTGATTTGGGAAAGATGGAAAACCGGGGAAGGTAATGAGTTAATGTGATCAAGTCTTCTAGGTATGCAGGTCTAGCTTTTTCTTCATAACCTCTGTTCTTCTAAGTGTGTTCATTTTTATTATGGAGCAAAGATATGGAGCTGTGGAGTAATGGACACTGTCCAGATCATTAAAGTAGTGAGAAATTTAGAAATGATGGCCTATGGGAAAGAACACAAGCTAAGGTTGTTTGTGTTAGGGAACAGGATAAAGTGGAGAAACACTGGGGACCTCAAACAGGTTGCTACAAAGAAAAGGGTAAGCTTTTCCGGTGTCCATACCAAGGAGACCAAAACATAACAGGATTAAATTGGAGGTAGAAGGATTTAGTATAGGTTTGCTTTAATTTTGGTTCAGTGCTTTTGTTTAGCCAAAATAGATTCTGATGATAGAGCTGAAGCCATAAGCATGAAACATCAGTCCTTACTTTTCTCCTATCTCCTTGAGTCTTTCCAAATTCTGTGGAGTTGCCACCAGTCTTTAGGCTTTAAAGTCATTCAAATTTTACTTCTGTAGCTTGAGAGTTAGAGAATAACAAATAATTGTCTTGGACGAGATTATCCATACTTTATTCCCATCCATGCTTGTTTTATGTTTTGGTTTTAATTGCAATATGACTTTGTAAGAGTTTTAAAAAGTGGTAAAACTTGTTAATATTTAGGAGATTATATATTTCTAGTCACAGAAATTTGGGAAATGTGCATTTGCGAGTGCATTGTGGAACAAGAGTGGCCTCAAATTGTAGATTAGGAATTTGTGTTGTCCTGATTAATTTTTATTTGGGTTTTTTTAGGCATTCTTTCTCCATGTTATCGTGGTGTGTACCTGCTAAAAGCACAAAGCGACAAAAATGTTTCTCTGTGACTCCTATGAGAAGTGTTGCGAGCTAAGAGAATTAACAAGTCAGGCAGTGTAGGCTGAAGCTATTTGTATTTCATATTTAAGTAAATGTGTAACAACTGGAAGAGAGCAGGGGTTCACCAGGAAGAGTTGGCTTGGAAGTTGGAACATTTTTGCTCTACAGTCTCTATGTGCAGTCATGAATTCGTGCTCCAGAGTTTCTAGTCACAAAGCAAGCTTTGGGCTTTTTCCCAAGTAGAATCTGAAAGGTGATCTGAAAGGTGATCGGGAGGTGCCAGATCCTATGGTTTTGATCACATCAAATTTAGTCATCATTTATGATTTCTGTCACACAAATCAAGGTTTACAAGCCTGTCCTACATAAGAGAAGGTGCCAGCCAATTTGTACTTCTGTATCTACACTCCATATGAAAGACTTATACTAGTTTATAAATAATCCTATGAAGGATCTAAATAAGTGCAGGGAAAATAGTCTATGCTTGTGCCAAAAATACGATATTTTTATTGAGAGACCTGTCTTATTCTCATGATGGAAAATGGTAGCAAGATTTTTACCTGAAATAAGATCTGAAAATAGGTTTTGAAAAGTTGAAAATAATAACAGAAACCATCTGGAATACCCTCTAAAACCCTGAGCTCAACTAGACTTTATCTTCTATATATTTTGTATTCATTCAACTGTTTCTTCTGAATTTTTCATGCCTTCTGATGTTGTGCCTTTTCTTGTTAGTGCTTATGCAGGAAAATGCCTTTTTAATGTGCTTACATGCTTTTCTGAGTCAGGGCTGTAATGTTTTCCTGTAGTGAGTGTGTTTCGTATGTGGAACTCCATTCAAATGCATGAAAAGCAGCTGAAATGCTGGGTAGTATTTATTACTTGGCCAGTAATAAATTTGTCGAAACTGCAGCTTAGAGGAGATAGAAATTATTTATAAATTTTCTGTTGTTGGATAATTTAGAGAAGTAATGGGAAGGTGCAACATTTTTAAGGTGCTGATTTTTTTTTTTAATCAGCAGTTAATTCTGAAATGTCATTCAGTAGAAATTTCACTAAAAAATAGAAAAGAAATGATGACAAGTTTAAATCTTCTGATTTTGAGGTGAAAAAATTAAAACCTTGAATAAAACCAGAAAAATATCCATTATGGTCTGATCTCTGTCAACATTTAGCATTTTGGTGTGTTCTTCAAACTGAGAAGCCCATTATTCTTATTGCTCAAGTGACTGTCCCTGATTAGACATTTAAGGCTTTTTGGGGAAGCGAGAAGAAAACAGGCAGAATTTAGAGCTCTCTGGAGGAGTTTTACAGTGGCAGCATTAAAGGGCAAAACATCCTGGATGTCAAACACCCAAAGCACAGCCGACAGACTGCTCGGGTCAGAGTAAGGGTCATGTGCTCAGGCTGCCTGAGCATGTACCAGTACATCTGAGTCATGTGCACTTCAGACAAGTTCTGTGTGGCTGTCAAGAGAAGGTTCAATAATTTCAGAGTAACAGTTGTCCTGTGAAAGGAAAAGTGGAAGTCATGACGAAGTGTTTCAGCAAAAGTAAGAGACGTGCAAGGTGTTAAAAAGAAGAACCCCCAAACCTGATGTGGTTAGTGGGTCATTAAATTGAGTTAATTAAATCTCAGGCTCCAGTAGAGGCAAATTTTAGAAAAATGTAGTAGATGAGATTTCGTATATAAACATGAATATCTTCTATTAAAAACCTGTGTAGATAGAGGTAGTGAGTCTTTATGAACATCTGTTGGGTTTTTGTCAGAGTTCATTATGCAGAAATATGTCTCTTCTGCTCATTTTAGAGTTTGGACATTGGACTTAATTGATTCATAAGAAGGCAACATGGGTAGTAGACGGTTATTAATGTGCATATCTTACTAAGGTGAGCTTTGTTCTGCTGAATTAATAAGTTAATTTTAGCAAAAATGGCCCAATTACTAGCAGAAATGGAATAGAGTTTCTTTGTAGACAAGCTATAGATAAATATTATCAATTTAGGTTACTTTTGAATTTTATTGATAGTCAAACAAGTGAGTGGAGAAGAATGTCAAAAGTTTCAGTATGAGAAATCACAGCAGTTAATGTCTTTGTAACAACAGCTATTCTGAATTAATGGAGTATGACTGCATGCGGGCAAGGGAAGGATTTTTCTCTTAAAGAAGGAAGTATCATCCTTGGAGTTACCACTGGAAAAAAAGCAACACAGAAACTCCAAAAAACACTTGAGAAGATATCTCTGCAAGGAAATCACTGGCTTTTGCTCTACTATTTTGAATGCCTACTCAAAACTTATTGTTACATGCTCCTATAATTTATGCCATGCTGCATCTTCTTTACACAGTGAGATGTTTTTGTTAGTGGTGTTGTCCAGATATCACTGAGCTGTTGCACAACTGTGTAGGCTTGTCCCTGCCTTGTGAATGTCAGCCACCTGCAGGGGCCAAGTTATCTAGTGCCAGTAGTGTGAGATTCTGCTGTCAAGTCCCACCTGGCTGGTGTGTTGTCAACTTGCAGACTTGTATGAGTCTTTCTCCTCTTCTAGAGAACATTGTAAGACCTACAGTGAGGGACTTTCCTTTCCTGTACATGGCGGAATTGGAAACTCCATCTCCGTGCTCTCTCTGTGCGTGTGTTATGAAGTCTTTTACACAGCACTCAGTTTTGACTTGTTTACGTTGATGAAGCTTGTCAGTCCAAATCATACTTCCAAGATTTGAATGACTGTTTCACTTTGAAAACCCAAAGCAGGAGAATGCTATTTCAAATAAATGGTAATTGTTTACCAAGATAAAAAAGTTCTGACCTAGACAGAAATTTAGACCAGAACTGTTCTTTGCAAGAGTAGTTACTGGTTGCAGGTAAATAAGCTTTTGAGGAGAAAGAGTTTGTACAACTTGCTGGCAGACTTATACAACAGGAAAACACTGCTGCTATGCGTGTTCCCTGTACAAGGAACCGTTTTGCAAAATTATTATATAAACGGTGTGTTGTGTGAAGGAATAGCTGTTAAAAAATCTTAATCCTTAATTGCTTTAAAATTTTGTTGTAGTATTAACAGAATTTTTTGCAGTCCTTATGCACACTGCACTCAGTGCTATTTCCCAGTCACTGTAGTATGAATTAGGTCAGTGATCTGTTTGACATGGTAATGAGAAGGATGAAGTCTGAGGTGAAGGCCTTTTGTACAGGAATGTCAGCAGACACATATGCCCACAGTGTAGGCTCATTTTGTTATTAATATTTTTTCTCACAGGACTGTCAAGATTAACTGTCTCCAGCAGATGTTCTAACAGCAGTGCAGCATTCCTGATGTTGCTGGAAGGTTTTCATCTGAGACGTAAAAAGCTTGCTTCCTCTATACTCACAATGGCAGAGAAAAATTCCTTCAGAGCAATTCTGCTAAAAGGAGAATGAAATTCTAAACTAATGAAAGCATGTGTCTTGAATATTTGAAATTAACAAGGTCTTTGAACGATCAAAGCTGCAAATAATTCAATCAAAAGAGGGGAGAGAGAAACCCTGAAAATACCAAACCCTCCCTGATAACTGTGTAACTGGATATGCTGATTTCTCAAATGAGCCCAGAGTTTGAGCAGTGCTGGAATTATTTTGGCAGCTATGCACGAGTGGACAGTGTAATCATTCAGCTAGTGGTCTTCTGCCTGGGAGTTTGAAACATGATCTTTATGTCTGTTTACTTCACTGATTCATCTGCCTTAAAAATTGGCCAGGTAAACCTGGATGAATCCATTTAAATGGATACTAGTGATGGAGGTGAGCTATGACCCACACAAGGACATTTTGGACTGCCTCCCCAGAATATCCATCATGGGGGGCCTTTTAGAGCAAAATGAACCTCATGGTTGTGTTCTTTGTTGAGGGGACTTAATTCTTCAGATGAGGAGCTGTAGTACCTATGGTGAGGAAAGAGCATGAAGGGTGGCTGGAAAATGTATATGTGTGGTTGAAAGGGCAAAATGGGGCCCCTCTGCTCTTCCTTCTGTCCATCCAAGGAGTAACAAGCAGTTCCAGACAGATTTGTTAGGAGTGATGGACAGAATGTGCTTCATAGCATTTCTAATATGATGATAAACTAGCACTCTTTTTGGAAGAATCTGATCTTGCATCAGTGAATGTAAAATTGCGCTGGGTGCAATCAATACTTTTTTGTTTTGTTGGGTTTTTTTTACAATAAATTTGTATTAATTTTCTTGGAAGAAATGTTGTTCTGTTCTATATATAGTTCCATATATAGTTCCAACATATATCCAAGACAGTAATTCTTTTGATCATGACCTACTGGCATTACACCTATTTAAAGAGTACCAAGGCGTCTAAGGGGCAAGTGGGAGAAGCACTAGAGAGATCTTTCAGTTCCAGGGAAGCCAGGGTGTTGATCATGGGAAATGGTTCTTTGAACAAGTCTGCCAAGGTAAAGGCACTTTTAGCTTATTTATTACTGATAGTAAACAGAACTTGAAATAGCATTTTTAATGTCCATTTTTTCTACATAGAGGGTCTACTTGTCATAAAAAATGGAAACTAGATTATACTTTTAATTTTTCTTAATGTCTGTGATACTTGAAACAGAATAAGGTGAGAAAAACAAAAAGAGATGAAAAATACATTTCTTTTTAATTCTGTGTTTATATGTCTTTCTATCAATACAATATGTTTGTATGAATAACAATTCTCGTAGCCAGATTTTTGGTGACTTCAAGACAATGGATGGATACTAGTAATAGGAATAGAATTTGGAAAATGACTACGCCAGCTCCACGATAACAGTTGTTAAATCTTTCTTTTGCTATGTTATAATAGAGCTAGTAATCTGAATATATTTTCTTTTCAATGAAGTCTGATAACTACTATAATTATTAATGCAATGCCAGTCACTTAAACATGTGGTATTCAGTATGAGTAATAGTCTTTCTTTTAAAACAATTTTTACTCCTACGGTCATAATTTCATTACTTACTTCATGTCATGTTATTATTAAATGGAGTATACCTAAATGCTCTTCTTGAAAAGATTTTGCTGACACCTTCAAATTAGTTTTAGGTCTAATTAAACTTCTACCATAACAGATCAGACATTTGAGGATTTCCAAATTATCTTTTTTTTTTTTTTTTTTAAATAGCACATGAAGTGCCAGAGATAGGCAGGCTTGTGTGACATGGTACATTTGATCAGTCACACCACAGTCCTTTTACCTTGTGGAAATGTTAAAGGCAAAGTGCCAAGTGTCTCAGGACACAACTGAAAATTAAAACTGTGACATTTGAACATGTTGCTGGTCAGATGGGATGAAACAGAGGTTGATGAGGCAAAATAAGAACATCTGATGTATTGAAGCTGGTGGGAGTATTGGAATGGGTAAAAGTCTATGAGAAGCCCTTTTTGTAAATTTGCATTATTCATCACTTTTGTCAAGCCCAGAGCCTGTAACGTTTCCATTAGCAGACCAATAGTGAAGTTTGGTCCAATCACAGGAGCACTGAATGCCTCCTGTTGATTTAGAGGCAAATGGTCTGGTCTTCCCAACATCACAGAATCATTGGTTTGTGTTGTACAGGACTTTAAAGAGCATCTAGTACCAATGCTCCTGCCATGGACAGGGACACCTTTCACTACACCAGCTTACTCAGAGTCCTATCCAGCCTGGCCTTAAACACTTTAAGGGGTGGGGCATCCATCTGGACAACCTGTTCTAGTGCCTCACCACCCTCACAGGAAAGAGTTTTTCCCTAATACCTAGTCTAAACCTCTATTTCAGTTTGAAGCAGGATGTCTTCTCACTACATCCTCGTGTAATCTCTCTCCATCTTTTTTGTAGGCTCCCTTCAGGTATTGGAGGAATGCATTTAGGTTATCTGGAAGCCTCTTTTCCATATTGAACAAGCCCAGTCCTCTTAGCCTTTCCTAATAGGAGAGGTTCTCCATCCCAAGTGCATCATCTTGCACTTGGTCTTGATGAACTTCATGAAATTCCCATGGGCCCATTTTTAAAATTAGTTTTAGGCCTGTGTAACATGTCAAAAGAGTACCACCTTCAGTGAAATTGCAGGAGGGGTCACATTATAATTCACATGTTTATTTGCTTGGGTTCTGTTTGCAGCATAACTTTCCAATTTGTAGTAGTTGTATTTTTTCAGTCTAGATTAGGTGTATATGTTTGGAACAGATTTAATTTTTTCAGCACTGAGATGTTTGAGAAGGAAACATTTGAGAAGGGAAATTGTGGATCTAGCTGCATTCACAGCTCTGGAGTTAAGAGAAGTATCAACTCATTGTCTTTATCCTACATGTAATAAATAAAACTTCTGTCATGTGAGACTTATTTTATTCCAAAAGAAGAACTAAATGATATTCTGGTTTCTTGTTGCTGCAGTTCTCCATGGCTCAGAGCTGTGGTTTTCAAAGGAGAAAAACTATGTGCCGAAGTGTATTCTGTGCCAATAATATTTCAGCTTATTAAACTGCTTTGTGATTTTTGGTCAATAGTCATTTATCACCCATCTTGTAAATTGCTGTGAAGTGGGTTTATTGAATAGTGGTGTAGTTCAGTGGAGCAACTCTTTGTTTATACCGCAATAGAAGTTCAGTTTTTTCCGTATTGAATGCATCAGAAAGTTATTATTACTGTTTCTTGATTTATTTCAGGATATTTTTCCCTCAGTATCACTATCTTTTATAAAGTAGGAAAAAGTCTCAGTTTTGTATGCAAGAATACCATGGCTTTACTTTTAATAAACATTCACATGACCAGATGTTTGCTTGTGGATCAGACATTGAATAGTATTTATTCTTTTGACTATTCAATGGAAAACTGGCTTAGGAGAGTATTTTCATTTTGTGAGGAGACATGACATGGTTATTTTATATTGCTCCAGAATAAAGTGCATCAGAGGCAGTTGCTTAAGAGCTGGGAATGAGGTTCTGCTGGGGATATCTGCAAAGCTTTAGAAATAATTTTAATATGGGATGGAAGCCAAAATGTAGTGCTGTTGATGGGACTTTGAACAAGTCTAGGTTTAGTATCAACTTCCTGTTAAATGTCACTGTCACAACTCATGGAAGTATTTCATAGACTTGATTAAGATTTGGATTTTGTGCTCTTTGATCTTATCAGGATAGTTACTTGTGTAACTTGTGATACGTCTTTTCCCATACTGATTACATTTTTATTTTCTTCTAACATAGGTAGATGTTTAAGCACCATTTCTTTTCATTTCCCTCATGTAACACAGCCCTATTTGGAGTTCTGGCCCAGTCACGAGCATGAAGGTGCTTCTAAGTCAGAGTCAAGCCAAAATGCTTGTTTATTGGCTTCCAGGTTTAGATTAGAAGGAGAGCTGAGGTCATGACACTCATACTAAAGGTTATAAATACTAGGTAATCCGTGATCCCATTAAATTCCAGTTGGATCACAGAATGGTTGAGGTAGGAAGGGGCTTCTGGAGATCATCTAGTCCAAAACCATACTTAAGCAGGGCAGCATGGAACTGATTTCTCAGTACTGTATCCAGTTTGAGTATATAAAAGGATGGAGACTCCACAACCTTTCTGGGGAGCCTGTGTCAGGGCTTGACCATCCTTTCATTAAAAAATTTTAAAAAATTAAAATTTTTCCTGCATTTGAATGTAATTTCCTGTATTCTGATTTGTGCCAGTTCCTTTTGTCCTGTCTTTCGGCACATCTGAGAAGAGTCTGGCTTCTGTCATCTTTCATTTAAACTGATGCATGCTTGAGCTGGGTCAGCCCTAAACTTGGCTTGAATAATTGTGATGTGCCTGTGTATTTGTATGGAGAGGCTTAAAGCATTAAGATACAGATCTTCTAGATTTTTCTAAGACCAGATGGAGAAACAGTATTCTTAATATTCCATTTGTTGTGGTTTACTAGTGTTGTATTTTTATGATTTTTCAGTGTTTAAAATAAATTATCACTCATTTGATTAAAAATGAACACTAACTATATTGGAAGAAAGGTAAATTTCTGTTTCAGAGGAAGCATCACCTTCTTATTGCTCATACTTCTTCTGCTGTCTGTTAAAGAAGTCTTTAGCTCAGTGAATAAAATTAATATGTGTTTATAAAGCAACATACTTTTACAGTGTCCCTTGTTGGCAGAAAATCTTGATAGCACAGAATGGGCCCTCATGTTAAAAAAGTACAAGATAAGAAGCTGTTTGAGATTTCAGCCAGTGGGATAGTGGGGTGTTTTACTTTCAGCAAGGAAGAAATACAGCACAGAAAACAAAAACTTTTGATGTTTACTTCACAGTGTGAAGTAATTAATAATCTTGCCTGCCATACCAAAGGATGAGAGCATTTTTCTCTGTTAGAGCTTGTGTAGCCTTCATGGGTTCATAATTGCCTACTCTGAGCAACGCATGTGGAATCTGTTTCACAGTGGCAAATGTTTCAATAAATCTTGGTGAACTATGAGCACAGCACACTAGCAATAGAAATCCCTCTTGGATTAATAAGCGGTTTTGTTTATAGTTTCTTCAGTGCTGAGCCATTTCCCTGTTACGTAGAAAACTGTAACAATTTGAAGCAGACTGGACTCAGAGACTGCAAGTGTCTGTTTCCAAAGCTCTGGTCTCTTGTTGTCTTGTGTTTGGTGTCCTTTGTGACCTTCAGAAAAAATCATATTGTCTGGACAACTCTTTTTTTGTGTGACATTATTAACTCTACCACTACTCTCTATCCTTGTTCCTAAAGTACTAAAACACTACTTCAAAGCTCATTTAGCTATCACCGTGCTACTTTTGTTCTGGAACAATTATGGATACGTCAGTGCTTCTAAGTCATGATTTTCAGGATATAACTACATGCTGCTCAGAAATACCATAGACAAGATATATTGCTAACAAGGTTTGGGTTTAATTCTTTTGTTCTAGTGGAAAGCTGTTGATGACTTTGGCTTGGGTTCAGAGCTTGCATGCTTCCCATGAATTGCTGTGTTGCCTCACCCCGGCAGCCCCAGCCTTCCCAGCGTCATCTTTCCTCTGCAAGGCTTTGTATTAGAGTGAAGGGATAAAAGGCTACTCTGAGGGCTTTTCTTCTCTAAGTGCTTAGGTTAAGAGAAACAGCCTTAGTTTCATCCCCCATAAATGTCAAATTTGAGGCTGGTTTTGTGGTATATGAACAGTTCTGCTAATAAGATATTTAAACACACGGTTTGCTGATTTAACCAGTTCATGTTCTCTGCTAAAAGAAAAATATTTATTTAAAATGACCCTTTTGTATCTCCAACAGCCTTATGAATAAAATGTATGTACTTCCTTTTCAGGTAAGTATAAATCATGGCTTGATAATTAATTAAAGAGGAAAAAGGAGAATTAGGTGGCAGTATCATGGTCTTCTAGTATCAAGCCTACACATTTCCAGAGGGGCATGAGCCTTTATATAAATAATTTTTTGGTGCCCTAATGGGACATACGCACCTTGAGGTGATTTCTCCTTGAGAACAATGTGTACACTCAGACTGTCCCAGAGTCAAGTCAACAGGGCGTTAGCTTCTGCAGCTGTTGCACTGTAAGAAGTCTGCAGGCTTTGTCTGTGAAATGATAATTAGAGTTTGTTTGGGAAGTAAAAATCCCCTCTCTTCAGCAGAATATATGATTAGATAACACGAAACATTGCCTTGGATTATAACCAGTGTGATTGCTGAGCCTGAAAATCTGGTGCTTTAAACTCCTTGATGTTTGAATATACCTTTCTTATCAGGATTTGGGATTACAGCAAAGGACTCCTATGAGCAGAGGTACAACAAGCAGATTGAAAGCAGCTCTTCCACTTCAGGATATCCCCTTGTGGCTGGTCAAGGCAGTATATGCTTGTGTGTAAGTGCTGAGGGGAGAATGAAAAGTTTCTGTTTCTAAGGAAGTCAACAAAAGTAGCCATTCCTTGCCTGTCTGCTCATCTGAGAGTAGTTGGGGATCTTTCACGAAGAGGACAGCCATGGCTCAGAAAAAATACTCAGTTGCACAGAGAAACTCTATATCCCTGTCTTCCTTTGTTTGACCACTGGTTTTATGCATTTCAGCTTTTTCATGGACTCTAGTGGAAAAATTGATGTTGATTTAGGCTAGCTTAGGCTTTACTGGAATTCATTATATCCAACAACAAAGATGAAAAAAATTATTTAAGGTAGAACTTAGTGCATTTATGAATGGAATTGGGTGATGAGGTTGCTAGTAATTGAACCAACTAGTTTGAGTCCATGGGTGTCCAGCTAAAAAACCCAACTTTCACATGTAGGAAATACCTACCAACATGATGCAAAAGATACTTTTTCCATCAGTGTGGAATTTTTCCTTTCATATTTTCACTTTTTATATCAATGTATTTATCAGGAGTAATAAGTTGAAAGATGAAGCATTTTTGTTAGGTTTTACACTTAAAGAAAACAAAATACAAAAACAACAGGTATATGCTTCAACTGTTGTTCCTATAGATACATTCCAGTCACTCATGAAAATTATCCTTAAAAACAGATATTTAGTCCTGAGATGGATCTCCTTCAAAAAAAAAAAAATCAATCTCTATATATTAAAATGATTTAGTAGTCTTTTTTAGACTTTTCCCACTTCAGTTTGTTTTGAGTTAGTGCACAAATATTGCACCTTTTCATTCAGTAGGTCTTATATTCAAACATACAAATTTATGTGTTTAATGAGATATTTTAAACTTCTCTTGCACATAGGATGCAGCTTATGTTTTCTTCTCAGCTTACATTTCCTCATGTGGTTTTTATTTTTTACTTTACCATATTTATTCTCTTTTAAAGAAATGGGTTTTTTAGTTGCATTTTGCTCTGGTGTCTGACATGAATTCTGAGGTTTTCAGCTGTGTTTCTGCCTGAACTGGAAAAAGAAGAGATTCACCAGCTGCCTTTGTCTGTTTTCCATGTGATATAATGCCTTTTGTGAGAGGTATTGGCAAGGAACTGGGATGCAAAAAACTGTGAAATACATGAAAATCCTAAAACCATTATATAAAAAATTGAATATATACATGTATAAAGCTCACACAGCAGATCTTCCTACCTACTACATATTTAACAGTTTCTCCTGAGCAATAGGCAGAGAGTGGTGTAAAGTTCATGAAAATTTAATTCAATGAGATGAAAAGTAACAATGTAGCAAACATGTAAGACTTAAATTTTAAAATTTTGTTTATTGCTTTTATTTCTGTGTGTGTTTTTTTTTTCCTATGGCTGAATCAGCTTTTCATCTCCCAAAACCCTTCTAAAATTATTCTCATCAACTTAGTAATGCTCATTGCTGAGGGCAGACCTCATCAGCTGGAGGTTGCCTTTGTGAAGATGTGAATTAAGCAGCAGAGCATGACATATCTTTGGTCTCGGGGAATTTTATAAAGAATTTAAGAAAGGGAGTTTTGGAACTATAATGCTGAATTTCAGAATTAAACTATAGTTTGAACTGGTTTTGCTGCTGAGAACTGTAATGTTCTGTAACCTTCTGAACTGAGGGTAGAAGCAGAAACCAGGGATGACAGCAACTAGCTGAAGAGAAGCAAGCCATCCCATATGAGATGTTTGTCCTACTTCTGGTAGTCAGGCTATTGTAGTTCTGCTAGAGTAAAGATAGAAGAGAAACATAATTTACAGGTAGAAATAATATATTTTCTGAGATCAGAAGGCATAGAGGGAAGAAATAGGAAAGGCTTTGTCTATGTAAGCCCCTGTTCAGATGAGAAGTGGTAAAAACAGATAGTAGGTTGATAACAATTGCTGTGAATTAAATTATGTAGATCATCGAGACAACTCAGAGAAAAGAATTCTTCCTACCTGCGGTGCAGAGTGTGCTGTTGTGATGGGTCATGTTGTTTGATCTGGAAGAGGCAAACCTTAGGCTGGTAAAAATTGCTGACATACAGATTTTCCTTAAAATCTGAAGGCGTTTTAGGGGGAATGCATTATCTGGGAAATTACTTTATCACTATGCTAGAATTACTTTTACTGCTTGTTGACAGGCATACCTTCAAATTATTATAATACAGTTTTAAAATATTTTTTTATGTCTTTTTTTTTTTTTTTCTCCTCAAGGACTCTTGATTCTGTTACACTCTGCCCTTACTTTTTAAAAAATGTTTTTCTTTCCTCCCTTTGTCCTTTCCTCTTTCTCTCTCATTCAATATACTTACATGAGCTTACTGTAATTTTTGTTTGTTAATCAGTGTTCTCTTTTCTGTGGCAAGATGTCAGGAAAGTTAACTGAATGTGCCACTACAAGTTCCCCAGATGTCATATCACATGCACGATATCTAGAACAGAAGTAAAGAAATAATCTGTATGCATTGTGGTTGGAGGCAGAGAAAAGGAAAGCCTTCAGCAGCTGCCAGCATTTATTTAGTACAGATGCTGAAACCAGGCAATTATTCTGCAGCTGTAGTTCTGAGATGGCCAGGAGATCTTCTGTAAGGGCCATCAATTTAATAACTGTCTTTAAAAAAAAAAAAAAAAAAGGGAATGCTAGTGACTGGTAATCGAATTCCAAAACAATCCCTTGTAGCAGAACACATGCAGTAGGACAGCCAAGAGCACCTGGCAATTCATGGCTGTGGAAAGGGGCAGAAATCAATGGAAGAGACAGTTTATAACAGCTGAAGATTTGTCATGAGTTGGTGGTTTATTTCTGTAAATCCTAAAATGTCCAATAGTATTCTAAGTGTGTTATCACTGTAAATCAGAAGAAGAAGGGATAAACCAAAACACACCGAAAATACGTGCAATATCCATAACTCCTCATTTGAAATTGAGGATTTGAAACACTATTTACTACATGCTTAAGAAAAGCTCAGGATAGTTTGAAACTTGTGTGTAGTAAAATGTGTATGTTTACACATATAGCAGTTGGAGGAGAGAAGAGAAGGTTTTGTGACAGCCTGTTGAAGAGATAATGTATTGTTGAACTGTGTTTGGAACAGGAAACTCATTCAGCCTAAATTTGTTCCAATTCGCATAGTCTAAATAAAAGGCTGAACAAATAGGCCTGGGCTTGCCTCCCTTGAAGACAGATCTATCAAGAAAGTTGAGCATTGCAATTAGAAGGATATAAAGTTACTATATATTCCCATTTGAACTATTCCTTTTTTTTTTCCTCCCCTCTTCTCTCCTGTGTGTGTGCCTGCCTTTCATGCAAGGGTGGTTGTGAGGATTAAATGTTGTGTCACAGCGTTGCAAGAAAAGCTGGAACTCCTTGAGTCCTCCTGCTGTTTTTCAAGCCCTGATTGCTCTTCTTTTTGCACATAAGCTTGAAACTATTGCACATTTTCAAAAGCCTTTAGGCTTTTTTCTTGGTATATGTTTATACCAGTAGAGTACCACTGAGCATTACATTCATGCCCCCTAATCAACACTGACTCTTAAGGTAAAACAGATGGAATTTGTTTGCTTATGAATTATGCCAAATTATAGTTTATTAAGTTCCTGCATTTTAATGGACAAATAAGTTAATGGCTATGTGGGTGGGCTGGGTACTACACAGTGTGTAGCTGAGTAGATGGACTACAATTGCTTCAATTCACTAACTATGCTTTCAGGTACACCTGTTCTTCATTGTGATTTTCAGCTGGAAAATCTGCCATCTGGAATCAGACCAGGTTTTGAACAAAAAAAATTAATGACTATGAATGTAGGTCAAACCAATTTTTTTTTCTCTGCTAAAAGAAAACACTTTTTCATGGAACTTGATAACAGAAACAACTGTTTGTTGAGAAATATAAGGATAGTTAGAAAGTAGGGTTTCATATTGCATGCTAATGGATGATGAAAGAAGAAAATGAGAGAAATACGTGAAGCATATTGGCACCACTTTAAATTTTACAGATTGCATTTAGTCAGAACTCATTTTGGCTTGAAATTTTAGTTTGTTGAAATTCCATATTTTATGTTCTGAGAGACAGAATATGAAACTCCAGTGACTGTTTTGATTTAAAGAGAATGAACTGGAAAAGAGAGACAGCAGATGACAGGTGTGTTATTTGTCTGTTGCCTGAGTTTATTTACTTTACATACAGACATGAGCTGTGCTTTTTTTTTTTTTTTTTTTTTTACAGCTGGACAAATTTGATGCAAAGTTCTTTAAAAATTGTCTTGGTTTTGAAGGATGCTGCACCAACCCAGTTTCATAGTATTAGCTCAAAAGTGCAAGGGTATCTGGTGGTGTAGAAAAAGCCACTAAGGTGGAAGAACTGATCTGTTATAATTCTTTGATTTTTCATGAAGAGTTTGCAGCCACGTAGATGACATTGAAAAGAACAAATGTTTAAAGAGAAATAGAAATAGTATTAGCAAATTAATGTTTAGTGGTTAGTTTTATAGTCAAAAACTAAAAAGATGAGCCAAAATAGTGCCAGTGCACTGACCTCCGGGTAATTGCAGAGCGGTAGCAAATGCTAAATGTGTCTGTTAGGAGGGAGCCTGAATGATAAACCATTTCCTCCACTGCTAAGGGAAAGGCAGATGCACTTTTCTGCAGACATCACAGATGATGTTAACAGTTACCCATGTGTTGTCACCAGGATGGAGGTTATTATGACTGAAGGATACTAGTTGCAAGGAAGAATTATTTATCTGTTTGTCATTCAGGTCTTACAAAATGCTTTATGAAGTATTCAGAGCTAAGATGAAAATCTTTGCTTTGAAATGAAATAAGGATGCTTACACATTTTTTTTTCCTGTGGAACTGATAGGCTGTAGGAGAGGACAAGTAACAAACAAGCAGCTTGCAGAAGACTGGTAAAACTGAGACACTCTGGTAGCTTCCAGGATAGTCAATGATATCTCTTTCCTAACTCTCCAGTCACTGCTTCATGATTATGATTTCATATTGTTATTTTTATGCCAGAGAGAGTGATATTGTTGATTTTGGTGATTTGAAAATATCTTTTCCCCCCTTCAAAAGGGGTATGTTTGACTGCTGATACTGCATGATGCATAAATGACGAGCACTGATGACAGCTGCTCACTCACATTTGTCATCATTATGTAAACTGCCATCTGTCAGAAATGGGCACTGTCCGAATAAAAAGCAGAAGAGCTCAGCTTGAATATCCACCACTAGGCAGGGCCAAGCTTCAGCAGGGCTGGAAAGATTGTCTGGTCATAGACTAAACTCCTTGCTTTTGCGTTTGTTGTAGCATTTGGCTTTCAGACAAAAATAGTGCACCTTGGCTGGGCAATTTGCATACCTTGCTTCTGGTGCTGTGCTCCCAAATAAACATTTAGCAGTGAAGAACTAAGCTGATGATGTAAATTGTTTCAAACATTGCCACTGACCATGGTGGCCTTTATACCATGTACACTGTGAACGTCAGTGCTATATTTGGGAGAAGAGTTGCACAACCTGGTTATTACTTTTCCAACAGTATAGCTCTAAAATTCTGCAACTGACAGACTTGGAAATAAGTAATGAAAGCATTCTGTGTCCTGAATAGAAGGAAAGAGTAAAGACTAATCTGAAACAGGACGACAGAGCTGTTTTCTTCTCTGCAATATAGCGTAGTTTGGACACAAAAAGGAATATTTTTGTTCAGTTATTAAGAGATTATGTATGAGAAAATTCCATCTAAATGTATTTTAAAAAAATCCTAAGGATAGTTACAAATTACTGTAAAATAGCACAAGTTAGCAACTGTGATGCCCATCTACAAGAAGGGCTGGAAGGATGATCTGAGGAATGACAGGCTTGTCAGCGTGACTTCAGTGCCGGGGAAGGTCATAGAGATGATCATCTTGAGTGCCATCACACAGCATGTGCAGAACAACCAGGGCATCAGGCCCAGCCAGCATGGGTGTATGCAAGGCAGTCCTGTGTGATGAACCTGACCTCCTTCTATGACAGAGTGGCCCACGGAATTCATGAGGGACAGGTTGTGGATGTTGTCTACCTGGACTTCAGTAAAGCCTTTGACACCATTTCCTGCAGCATTCTCCTGGAGAAACCTGCTGTTCATGGCTTGGATGGGTGCACTGTTCACTGGGTAAAAATGTGGCTGGGTAGCCAAGTTCAGGGATTGGTGTGAATGGAGATACATCCAGCTGCTGGCTGGTCATGAGTGGTGTTCTCCAGGGCTTGGTACTGGGGCCAATCCTGCTTAATATCTTTATTGATGATCTGGACAAGGGGATCAAGTGCATGCTTAGTAAATTCTCAGACATTAAGTTGAGTGGGAGTATTGATCCCTGTAGGGTAAGAAGGCTCTGCAGAGGGGTCTGGACAGGTTGAATCGATGGGCTGAGGCCAATTTAATGAGGCTTGAGAAGCAGTGCTGGGTTCTGCACTTGGGTTATAGCAAGCTCAGGCAGCGCAACGGGATGGGGGTAGAGTGGTTGGAAACTGGCCCAGTGGAAAAGACCTGGATTGCTCATTGACAGCAGCTGATCATGAGGCTGCAGTGTGCCCAGATGGCCAAGAAGGCCATTGGCATCCTGACTTGTACCAGAAACAGTGTGACCAGCAGGACTAGGAAAATGATTCTCCCCTTCTACCCAAGTACAGGGCTGTCCTGGTCAGGCTGGACTTTGAGTCCTGTGTCCAGTTTTGGGCCCCTCACTACAAAAGAGACATTGAGGTGCTGGAGTGTGTCTGGAGAAGGGTAACAGAGCTGGTGAAGGGTGTGGAGCACCAGTCTGATGAGGAGTAGCTCCGGGAGCTGGGGTTGTTTAGCCTGGAGAAAAAGAGGCTTGTGGGGAACCTTATTGCTCTCTACAACTTCCTGAAAGGAGATTGTAGCCAGGTGGGGGTCAGCCTCTGCTTGCAAGTAATAAATGATAGAACAAGAGGAAATGACCTCAAGTTGGGCCAGGAGAGGTATAGATTGGATATTAGAAAAAATTTCTTCACTAGAAGGATTGTCAAACATTGGAAGCAGCTGCCCAAGAAAAGTGGTTGAATCAGCATCCCTGGAGTTATTTAAAGGACGTGTAGATGTGGCACTTAGGGACATGGTTTAGTGGTGAACTCAGCAATGTTAGGGTAAGGGTTGGACTTGAGATCATAGAGGTTTTTTCCAGCCTAAATGATGCTATGATTCTAACCTCTGTGCTGTTCAGGTGTTTTTTTGCAAGTTTATCTCCTTGTTTTTATGTTACAGCTAAGTTAGCTTTAGTCTAAACCAAGCAGGGTAATATTTCATATTGGCCAGAATAGAGTAATACTGTAGTGATCACCAGCTGAGACAGCTCCTACCGTCAAAGGATTCTGGTTTTTTTCACAGGCTTTAGGTTGCTGTAATGTTCAAAATTTTCAGTCAAAATTATTGATTTGCTGTGAGTCTTAATTAAAAAACTATTGAAATTTCTATTTTTCTCATCTCCTGTAAATCAGAATCATCACAGAAGAATGATGCTGCCTCAACATTGCTGCATCACAGGGCTTGGACAGAGCAGGAGACAATCAAGGACTAAATTGTACTTGGGAGGTTTACCTGTCTGTGTTGACAGTGACACAGTATGACACATCATGCTCTTTATCACAGGCCATTTAAATTGTGATTAGTGTATTTACTCAAAATCTAAATATAAATAGAAAATAACCTTGCATGTAAAAGTGTTTGTTCTGTGTAGATTTTTCCCATGAGCAGTACATTAGCCAGAAAGAGGTTTTGTGCAGTATTGTCTTTTTTTATTAGCTACTGTGCCACACTGTGCTTCAAGAAAAACACCTCTATTCAATTTTAAGAAGCAGTAGAAAAACCTTTATTTGAACAGTTTCTGGTTACATGTCTTGGATGATGGGTGCAGAGAACAGTACTTTTAATGTTTAATATGTTTTTAGCCTTACTTCATCAGTTACACAACACATCAGAATTAAAAATGCTTTTCATTCCAGTTTGCTCGCTTTCATTGCAGCTTGATATCATTTACCCAAGATAGCAGATTTTGTATTGAGGAGTTTGGAACTGCACTGACACCAGTGCAGGGTCTGTGGAGTTTGGCTTCTGGAGCAGAACAAATAACAAATGATGTGTTATGGTGCACACAATCAGCTATCAACACAGAGCACTTTGAGTCTGTACACTGTAGACAGTTCTGTACCACACACCAGAAGCAGCTACAGACTTTTCCCTAAGTGTTTTTTATGTTTTGATGCCAAGCCTTTCTTCTGGTTCTTTTTACTCCACCTTGAAAAATCTACTTTTTTTCCCCCCCATCTTTTGCCTTTGCCAGGAGGCAGAAGGCTACAAGTCAGCTATGTTTTCTTTTGTTGCATTCCAAGCTCAAGAGATCAACTTCAGGGATCAAGACCATCTATATGCTTCTGTTGGTGACTTGACTCTGACTCTAAATGGTCCACACTATGTTATTGGGTGTGATACATTTTTAAGTAGTCTGTGGCTGCTGTGTCTATACCAAAGTGGCTATGCTTTGAAGTCTCTTTAATCATGCTATCTTGGGACTTAAATTCATGCTCAGGCTCAAATTCAGTATTGTCTTTGCTTATTCAGTTAGTTTCAAGGGATGTAGCCCTCTAATCTTGACATGAGAAAAGAGCCAAACTCCTTGTGATTTTCCCTGGTTGATTCATGGATGAACTTCAACCAAAACATGCACATGATGATTTTTGTAAATCATCATTTGCAAGATGTTCATAAAACGTCCGGAGTATTTCTAGTCTGTTCAAAGCCTTTTTCACTTGCTGCCTGCAAGGGATTTAGGATAAAAAGGTGGAAGAAACATCTGAAATAGACGTGTGCATCATTCTGCTAATGTAGTTAGCTGTCCTTGTGTGCCAGATATGCAAATACTTTCTTTCCAAGTGATTTTGCCACATGTATAGTTAGGAAAAAAATTGTATTTCCCATACTTTTATAGTATTTAAAATGAACCTATAGTGTTCTGTTTCAGTGGAGCAGCTTCTTCTTTTGTGTTGAGTTTGTTTTCTTCTTATTCTTTTCCGTCTTAATTTTCACCTGGGAAATTTTTAATAGGATTTCTTAAATCTTTCTGTAATGTGACACATTTAGTCTAAGAAATTTTTAGTTGTGAATTTACTGCTGAGATAAAATAAGCAAGGTGAAAAATGGAAAACTGTTTTGTGGAAATGAACCCACTGTAATTAAAGCTGAGACAGACGTTTTATCCCTTTTCTTGAGATGTGCATAGCATGTTGAAAATAATGGTGATACAATTTATCAAATTTATACTCTTTATTGGACAGTTTGTGAAGAGAATTTGTACTTAATTCTGAGAGAGAAAAGAGAGTGTTTATATATTCAGACTTGTGTTAACTTTTGCAGAAAGTAACTTGGAAACTGGCTTTAAATTTCTGTTTTGTCTCAAACTTCATGTATACTGTTTCCATGGATGTTCGTAGGGATGGAATTCTGTCATCTCTCATGAGCCAGAAAATTGAAGATGCGTTTTGACGTCAATACATATAATATTCTCTAAAGATTAATGATTTATTTTTGCCTGAGCAGAAGTGGAAAGGGAGCAAACAAAGAAAAAACAAAAACAAAACCAACAAAGTACATACAATTGACTTAGTTCTTGCATTGCACCTGTGACTCTACCATGTGGAGACCTTCCAGATTTGGGAATTTGAAGGGAAGAAAAAAACCAATGTATGTACTAGCATACTTGCTCTCATTTACTCCCATTGCAGCCACAGTATGTACTGTTGAGCTGGAAAAGTCATGAGAACAGACTTTTTGACTTGGAAAGTAGAGTTGCTGTCTGCTGTCCTTCCTGTGCAATTCAGTTCCAGTAAGTCAATTAGATGTCAGTTCTCCTTCTCGCAGCTTCTCCATCCTTCTCTTAAAGCCAGCAATATATATTTTTTCAATTAGGAAAAAAAGCATTGAATAGACAGACAAAATACAGAAGGACTGATGACTGACTCAAACATCTTCCATAGTTAGCTCTTCCCCTTGTTCTGGTTAACAATGCCTTATTTTTTTCGGTATTTTCTTATTGCAGCCTTTTTTAATGCCTTCGTTTCACTCACCAGCAAGACTGTAGTTTTTCAGAGCACAGAGAATCAATTCAGCTTCTCTGAACACAGTGAGAACCAAAGAAACACATAGCTGTAGCCTGCAGTTAGGTCGTCTGTTATTTTTTCATTGAAAATCCATTTTTTTTCAGTTACTTATATTTTTGTCAAAATCACTCCCTACCAATAAGTAGTAAATCAATTTTCAGTGCCCAGAAGGGGGATTTTATCAAGCAGATTAATTTCCCTAGCAAAGGGGAATTGTATTTTAAAAGGTTTATGCTTACACAAGGAGCAAATTATATGCGTGAAATTTAAAAAATTTCATGTATACATACAAATATTCACAGTAGTTACAAAGATGCAGATATAAATATTTGAGGAATCTATATCTTTTTTTAAATAAGTTTGAATTTTGTGATAGTAAGTAAGAGGTTGCTATTTTTAGACTGGCAAAGTAACAAATACAATTTTCAGTTTCCTTTGGTGTAGGGTCAGGGTTCCCAACTATGGAAAGCATGTAAGTAGTGATATGAAACCCTTTTCAAAATAGCTTTTAAAAGCTGCCTAAGCAGATAAGTGGTATCCCATATTAAGTTTGAAAACCTTTGATACAAGCTATGTAGGCTAAACTACAATCCTTTCAGGTGAGCAGAAGAGTGACTTTCTGCCCTGTCTCCTGAATCCATACAGAATTTAACTACGAGCTTTTGATTGAAAGTTCATTGTGTATAGTCAGATAGTAGAGGTAAAGTGGGGAAACAACCTTTTTTTTCCCATATCAAGCTTATCTTTTTTAAAATGTGGTTTTGATAGCAGCAGGAAAAATGACAAAACAGCTACCACAAAATACTACACAGCTTAAGATATCAACTGTGAGGAACAGTTTCCTAAAAAAATATCTACTCTCTGCTTCAGCTTTAATACTCTCTTGTGAGAATATTTTCACAGATGCTTTTCAAGGAGACCCTCTCCAACACAGGTGCTGATCTGGCGAGGAATACTTAGCACATACCTGACCAGCAACTCTTAACAAGCTCAGATTAGTGAAAGGGCAAGCTCTTGTCATCATGTTGATCTGTAAGATGAAATTTGTTGGAGCTCAACAGGTAGTTCCAAAAAAGCTTCTGCATAGCAGCAGATAACTTACTTTCAGTTTTCAGTTTTGGGGATGCACTGAAATTTGTAAGGTTGCTCAGAAATAACTATTAATAGTGCCATGCACAGAAAAGGTCTCTGATGCTTCAGAGAGATGCACGAAGCCTAGAGGGATGCTCAGAGTTACAGTTGCATGTGACTGCAGAAGAAAGTCATGAGGCTTGCACACTTCAAAAGTCAGGGCATGCAAAAGTTCAAGCAGCCCACGCAAATTCTCCTCCCCCCTTCTGCTTGCTCATTGCAGTGTATGTAATTGCTCAATCAGTTTAATTTCTTTAGAGCATCTCCTGTAGCACTTAAGAGATTTGATGATCTAAGTATGAGTGGAGTTCTTAAATAATGTTTCTTGGTATTTAGCTTTTTGGCCAAGCAGAAATGCAGGATTTTTGATTCATTGTTGCTGCTTTGCTTTTACAGTCCTTGTCTTCCTTGACCGTGCACTGGTCTCCACTGTTTATCACAGCAAGCTTCTGTTCTCACATGTCTATATGGTACATAATTTACTGGTGTTTTGGTCTATGGGTAGCATTTTTATATGCTGCTATAGCTGAAAGAAAAATTACTCATGAACAGTCTTCCAAAATTTAAATCTATCTATGGAAAAGATTTTATTTCCATAAAGCAAAGAAACATGTTTCTTTAAAAGACATAAGACTAATTTGTAGGGATGGAATCTTAACTCCATGTGTTATGGTCTTCCAGTCCAACAAAATTACTCTAGAATGATGCAGACACATAAAGATTTAAACTTGGCATAGTTTAAGTCCTCTCTGGACCATATAAAGTGAGGTGAAAATATACTAATCATCATTGTTACAGATTTAATGACAAAACCAGCAAATCCAACAATAGTAATAATGATTGTACTACTCCTACTCCTACGACTCCTCATATTGCTTCTGTGTTTTCAGTGAGAACACCCTGCCTCGTTTAATACACAGACCAACCTTTGCCTTTGATTTTAGTGCTGTCAGGCCAAAAGTGGAAGTGTTCTGGATTTGAAGACTGAGGTCTCATCTCTACCAAAATAAAATTAATCTATCCTTAAATGTGACCTCAAAAAAGAAAAGACCCTACTGCAATGCCTTTATCCATATAGAGTCAAGTAGTTCAGTATAATGGCTTTAAATAAGTGCTTTTTGACATTTACATTTCTCACAGAGTACTTTACATAAATATAAAGGCAATAAACTGGTTACAAATATTACTACAAAGTATTTTTATGATAAGGCAAAAGAGTCTAAATAAATTTATATTGATTGATTAAACTTTACATATAAATGGTAGGTGAAATTTGATAGATTTGACATGTACTAATTACCTCCAGATCTAGCTATTGCTGACTAATCAGCCATTAAAGACATAAAGTAATGTCAAATCTGCGAATACAAGCTATGGTAAAATACTTGAATTTATCTTCATAAATTATCCTTTCCCTCTGCATACTGAGCCAATTTAATTCCAAAGCCCTTATCACTGAATCATCAGGTTTTGGTGAGGCTACTTCACTTCATGCTCATTTTTTTCATCAAATAGTTATACTGGGTTTTACTTCTGTCTCCCAAAACAGAGAAATGCCAAAGTTAGTGGTCAACTGGAATGTTAACAGTGAAGGAGAGATAAGGCAGAATATTTTGAAAATGCTGGTATTTATATTTATGAAAAATGATTTTAAAAGAAAAAAGGAAACGGCTCATAAGTAAAACAGAGAAATAAGAGTCAGGCATGGTCTTTATTTCCATCGCTGAAAGAAGGTTTAGGACATAATTTAATCTTTTGGCATGTCTTTTTTTCCTCCGTCTGTAAAATGGCATGATAAAGGTGTACAGGAAAGCTCAGCTAATTCAAGGATGCAGGGTTTTTAGAGATCTGTGAACATGTCAGATAGAAACAACTAGAGCTTATTTCAGAATGAGAACTGACCTTATTTAAATTAACTTGATTACCACACTACTTAATTTTTTATTCTTCAACACAACTGTCTTCAATTAATAATTTTTTTTTCTACTGAAAAACAACTTTATGTTTTAAAATATCCATCCATCCATTAAGACTGAGCATACCATTGGTTTTAATTTAATCTGGATTGGAACATTTATTGTCTCAGAGTGAAATATTTAAGAGCTAGTCTGTGGAAATGAAACAAACAACTAAAAATAAGTGAATAATAAATTAATGGGATGCATGTTACTTACTAAAGTGTCTCTAAGGATTTATTGCCTTATGAAAAGAAAAGTGAGTATTGTGTACGTTTTTCTGGTGGAAAACCAGCCATCAGGAAGATACCGTCTTTGCCATTTGTAACCTCCCTGGGAAAAAATTGTTACGCTCCAGATTTTAAGCCATAAACTGCCCAGTTTATTGCGGCTGGAATTTGCATCTGGAAATAGTCACACACTCTTCTTTAAGAGAAATTTTTTTAATTTAATAAGAAAAAATAGGGTATTTTGGCAAAAGGTTTTACAGGAGTAAAATGAAACCAAGAAAAATTATTTTACTAAAATACTCCGCACAAAGAACCATTCCACAGAAAAAAAAGAAGGAGAAGAGTAAAAGAAGGAAACGGATTAAAAGAGTAAAGAAAGAGAGAAGAAAGAGAGGAGAGAGAGGAAAGAAAAAATGGTTATCAACAAGATTTGATGATTCACGTGGTGCAGGCAGCAGGAGAGAGAGACACGTGGAGTCTCGAATATTTATACAGTTTGGTTTTCCTTTCCAGGCAGGGTATGTGTTCAGTGCCTTCCAGTCCAGAGTGAGTTGTGCTGTATCCAGTCACAGGCTCCAGGGGTGCAGTGTAGGTGGGCTGCCAGGCAGGTCTGCCTTGACTGACAGCCCAGCTACAGGCCTTCAGCAATGCCGTGTGCTCTGCACGGGCACAGCCGTGTTGGCCACGGGCCTTCCAGCTCTGCCATGTGCTCTCAGGGACCCGGCCCTCTTAGCTGCAGGCCATGTGCCCTCAGCAGGTCTTACATGATAAGGCAGGTACCAGGTACCTTGCCAGGTACCTGCGGGTGTAGGCGCAGTCCTTCCCCCTCCTCCCCCTTGCCCCCACCACACACTCACAGTGAGTTGGTTCCAACCCGTATCAGTAATTCAGTGAGATTCGGATCCACGATCTCACACAAATACAGAGAAAAATCTGAAACCAAATTAGTTCTTCATGTAGGAAAAAATAGGGAAAGTACCAGGATTAACCACCTTCTAGTTAAATGGTAAGTTTTTATTGAGTTAGACAAATATTGTATATTTGAAAATTTTATCCCTAACATATTATTGTAGTTACTAATTTTGCTATGCCAAGAAATATGGATACGTAAAGCAGGGGGAAGGAGGAAGTTATTTGAGGTCCAGAAAGGAAACTGTTTTAACATTTCTTTTCAGGTTTGCAAGAACTCAAGGGACTTGATTGCAAGGTATTACATAAGAGAGAGGGATGAGCAACCTTTCAAAGTGCAGACCTTCTGAATACAGAATCCCTGGGTAGGTTTCAAAAAGAAGTAGTAACCAGATTTGTTCCACCTTTTGCCCCCTGTACTTGGCACTGCTGAGGCTGCACCTTGAGTACTGTGTTCAGTTTTTGACCCCCCACTACAAGAAAGATGCTGAGATGCTGGAGTACATCCAGAGAAGGGAAACAAAGCTGGTAAGGATGGCTGAGGGACCTGGGGTTGTTTAGCCTGGAGAAAAGGTTGTTCAGGTGAGACCTTATTGCTTTCTACAGCTACCTGGTAGCCAGGTGGGGGTTGGTCTCTTCTCCCTGATAAAAAGTGATAGAACTAGAGGAAGTGGCCTCAAGTTGTGCCAGGGGAGGTTTATCTTAGATACTAGGAAAAGTTTTTTTCAAGGAATGGGTTGTCAGGCGATGGAACAGGTGGTCCAGAGAAGTGGTTGAGTCACCATTCCCGGAGATACTTAAAAGACATCTGTGGCACTTAGGGACATGGTTTACTGGTGGACTTAGCAGTACTGGGTTAATGGTAGGTCTTGATGATCTTAGAGGTCTTTTCCAACTGAAATGATTCTGTGGTTCTGTATTCTACCTTTATAAAAAAAATGATGCCTTTCTCATGCCTGGCTGTAACTTTGAATGAGTTTTAGGTTATACAGTCCACACCTCTTATAATGTATAGAATAGGAACTTGAAAAGATATATTTCCTGGAAGAAAAGTATTATTTGCACATACAAGTCTTTGTCCTCACATAAAGCTCTTTTTCTGACTAGAATAATTTTTATTAGCTAGTAATATGCGGTTTATTATACCAATTTTCTTTTGAAAGCAATGACTGAAGTGGAAAATCATGCAAGTTAAAATGCTTTGTTCTTAAAAATGGTAGTTCTGAAATGTAGGTGAAATCACACTGATTTTATATTGTGCTATGTAAAACTTTAGAAGACTATGCAGGCAGAAAGATTTGAAACCCACATGCACCATCTAGTATGAATATCCATGGAAAGTTAACTGAAGGATAATCTAAACTCATAGGCAGTTGCCTGTAGTCACAGTTTTTGATATATCTCCAGAGAAATTCAGAAAAAAAAAATCTATCTGGAAGATTTTCAGCTTTCTCCAATTTCCCCCCCCCCCCCCCAATATTTAAACATAAAAATTAAGAGGCAGATATCTGGGTGACAACTATTGGAAATAGAATGCAAGAATATTTTTATGAATGAGAGTGGGATTATTCTTAGCAATTTATGTCAGGCTTGTAAAACATCCTTTGCCTACTCATCCATAACTACAGTAACAGGTTCACCCTGAGCTTTCAAAGACAGCTTGGGAGATACCAGCTTTCCTGGATACTTCAGGGTGAAGATTCATCTTAGGAGAAAAACTGAATTGTTTATGGTACCTCTGAAACCCGTGAAACCTCTCAGAACTTCCCTGAGAATGTCCTCTGCTTATATTGCATACAGGTCCCAGTGGAGTCCCAGACAGGATGTGATTTAGTTGTACTTAACCTCTAGGACAAGCATGAACAGACTATTAGAGACTTGAGTGGAAAAAAATGCTTAATCATGTAGAGGAAAGTCTGAAGAACTTACTGATTTTAAATGTGCTTCCCAGAAAACAAAATATGCTGACTTTTGTCCTTTAGACTTTCTGATAGTTCATTGCAACTTCCAAGAGCTATCCTGAAGCTCTACACTTGTTTGTTTGGCAGAGGCGGCTATGTTCATTGGAATGTCACATGAATAATTATCTTGTAAATCTCTTTTGACAGAGGTAGTGCGATGATGATGATGCGCATGCACACAGGTTAGAAATGTAATTAGGAAAAGCAGAAATTTCTCTTGTAGATTTTTAATTGCTAATTTCTCATTGTACATGGATTGTGGTTGGGGACCATGCACAAGTTCTTCTTGCAGTGGTATAAATTGTCTACTGTTGTGCATGTGGGTCACTGGTATGTGTTACTCTTCATACTGTTGAAATGCTGATCCCAGCCAACAGTATGAGTGACAGGGTAGAATAGATTACCGGTGATGGAAATGGTTGATGAGTAAACCATTCTCTTTGCCTAGCTTAATCCATCTAAACATTACTTGTCTGTATTTAGCTCGTTACTGCACTCTCACTGCAGTCACTGAAAAGGGCTTCCATAGGATAAGACTGATCGCTCTCCTGAGATACCCAACTCTATCCATAGATTATAGAAGAGTAATTCTACTCTTGGTTCCTCATCTAGCATGCTGCTTTCCTGAAGACATCCCTAGTTAAGAATGATGTTTGGCAAAAGTACTTGGGTTTCTCCTAAGGTACTGATTTTTTCCATATATTATGCGCAACCAGATCTTTATTCAAGCAGCCAAGGGTATATATTAGCCTTACCTGAATTCCTACTGTGAAAAATACAACCTTTAGTATCTCCACTCCTACTTTTGTTCTGATTTGAGCTTTGTGGTTGAGGTACTTCAGGCTCTTTGACCAAAATCCATCCTGTCCCTGTGCCTCTGACTGCAGACCGGTCCAGGATAGAAGGTCAGTCACTCATATATGTGGATGTTGCCTTAGCTGGAAGAACTTGACATGTTTTCCACCTAAAGTACAGACCCTGTTCATTCAAAATGAAGCTTATCTGTAGCAGTTAGTCTTTTTCCGATTGCTTTAACTGCCTGTTCTCCACACTGGTTATCTGCTAGATCCTTAGTTACCTGCTAGTCATTCCAGCTTCTGCTAACCATTTTTTCAGGCACTTCCCATCATCTTTGTTTTACACCATTTATTTTCTGTTTCTTCTCTTGTAACTGTGTTGTTCACATAAAGGTAACTAAGGTAACTGTTGCACTACTGCACTTCTGGGTGCTGCAAAAAACTACCAAATTCCTTGATTTTCTTGTTTTTGTTTTTAGAACCTTTTCTTGTAGTGAGAGCCTTTCAGCTGGTTTACTTTTTTATTTTATGGATGAAAACACAAAACCATTTTAAAATATATGTACAGTAAGATTCTAGAGAAGCTGAAATTGCTGCAGGGGAAAAAATGGTGGGGCTGGGTGCTAGGAGTAGAGTAATTACAACTGTGGGCAAGATGTAAATCATTCTTCCTGTAGAGCTGAGTGGGTGTCTCAGGCTATGTTGAGACTAAAGAATTTCTGCCTGAGGAGATCCTGGATCTGCCAGATCCTCCCAGGACTTCAAGCTTTGCATGCCTGGCTTTCCTTCTTGGTAAAACTTTCTGGAGGAGGAAAGGGAGAGAACTGTTTTGTATCTGGGTCTTGACCACTGTACAGTTTTAGGACAAGTTGAAGCAAATTCCTGGACCCATGAACGCAGAAAAGTTACCAGCTCCAAGTTCAGCCATGTGATGTGGAGGAGCCTTTTATGCAGATGGGAAATAACTCTTTAAAACACCATTAGGCCCAGAAAACCAAATTAGATAATTTTTTCCTCTGGAAAAAAGTTTTAATTAGGTTTTACTCTTATGCAGCTTTTCTGAAGGCTGATATTTAGCTGAACTGCAGTCTATTGTGGCAAGGGACAACTAAATGCTCTCTTGAAGCCCCTTAAGCAACTGTTAATTGTCTACACTACGTAAGGACAGTAAGTGCTGGAGGATAGATGCTGCCTACAACCCTTGTGATAAATAACCAAAGATTGACTTGCATTCATGGAAGGTAACCCTTGGCGTTGCCTGTGAAAGTCTGACCTTAAAGCAAAAACACACCATGGTTGGGGATTTCTGCTAGCTAGAAAATCTTTCTAATAAGAAAACAAGGATTGGCAGGGTAGTGCTACTTTTAGCATAAATTGTGCTCCAAGGCTCTGGCTTGGGCTATACATGGAAGCTGTGACTTTCAATCGCTTCTGTAGATTTTATTTAATGAATTGTAAAAGTTATGTGCAAATAACAATTTTAATGTTTCTGGGGCTGTCTGCCACGCCAAATATTTAGTTCACCCTCAGATAAGCCTATAGACTATATAAATTCCATGACAGATTTCACATCTAAATATCTAAACAGTAACAGTTAATTGAAAAAACCTGCTAAAATGTATGATTGCAGGCTTTATAATTTGCATTACAGCTGGGTTTGTTCCTAAGAAAACACTTTAAAGATAAATTCCTAGGAATTATTTAGTTGAAGATTTATTAGTGTATGTGTCCATCTCTCTGCAGGCTCATCCAGTCTCAGGCCTTTTGAAAAATCATTGGTATTTTGAAGTCCTAGAGCAAAACCAAGTATCAGTCAGCCTGAAAAGACTGGAATCTGATGCAGCAGAAATATATACAATCAATTTGCGAAAATAGTTCAATGATAGTTTTACAGCCCATGGAAATGTCGGTTTTGACTCTGATGTTCCTGGTAGGAGGCATAGGAACATGTGATTTCCATGGGTTCAGCTATTCCTTGGCCAGGGAGAAAAATCACTTAAAATGTACACATAGTCTGAATAATCTTTGTTGAGTTTAGTGACAATGTTTTTACTCCCTAGGCGAGATACTGCAGGAATTAGCAAATAATTTCCTCCCTTGCCCCGGTATAAAATGGGCTGTGGAAAAAACCCGGACCATGAGCACTTCCATGTGTTAATAACAAGTATTTTCTGTTTCTTTTTGAAATAGCCATGTAGTGTCTCCTACCAGAAACTAAACTGAGCTCATATGTGTACTTCTGCTCTTCATAAGAAAAGTATAATTGACCTTCAAACCTTTATTTGTAGACTAATAAATCAATGTTGAAGCCATTCCATGATTACCTACTGATTTTGAGTATTTCACCCTGAATTGTAACGCTTGATGTCTGCCTGTGTTCCTGTCTGCATTGGTCACACTAAATGAATAAAATTAAAAGTTTCAGCTAAATTAATTCTTAAAACTAGTGCATTATTAAAATGTCATACTGATTTTTTTTCTTTAAGCTCACATCAACCGGAGAGTCTTCAAATAAAAGCTGGTTAGTTCACTGGCACGGGAGAAGTTCAAGATCAGCACTGAACTTTGTGTCGTGGGTGCAATGACAAGTGAGAACTCATACAGTTCACAAAAAAGTGAAAGAAGAAAAGTTGTAACCTTAGTGTAAAAAGTGCACAAGAGCGTCTGTTAGCAACACAGTTCATAAAAGTAAGAAAGCTACTGTTAATATCAGCACCCAAAGTATTTACCACTCAGATGCTGTGGCTTTGTAGAGTAGTCCCAAGGGAGGATGAAAAGGCAAAATAATTCCTGTCTTTATTACTTGGTGGGAGGACAGTTACAGAATTATCCTCCTTCTTGCACTTGTCTGGCCCTGTTTGGACACAGTAAGCCCCAGAAGGTCCATCTTCTAAAAAAACAAAAGGAAATTCTAGCACGTCCAAATTCTTTATCATCCATATAATTCTCAGTTCTTTCTTGTAGGTATGTTGCTTGGTGGTTACTGGCATTTGTATTGCATTTTCCTTTGAGGAGACAGAGATGAACGTCTGCAGCTGCTGAAGTTAAACCACCCCAGAACCTTGATTGTGCTTTTCTCTTTCCAGTGTTTCTGCAGGTGTGAGTTTATCTATGAGTTTTTTTTGGGAATTGCTTTAGTTTGTTCTTTCATGTGTGCTTCTCTTGTGCTTGTCTTTATATAACTTTCACATACAGAGAACATCTCCAGCGAAACTTCCCACTGCTCTTAGCTTTTCTCTGTAGAACTGAGTATGTCAAAGTTTACGTGTTCCAGGACTATTCTGCAATGGCAGAAGAAAATCTTGGGGCAGAGGTGCCGTGCCTTTTAAGAATGCTTATTTCTCTACACTGAAGGGAACCTAGATTTAGATACCTGTAGTACAGGCATCTACATCTAATCATTAATGCCTGCCTAATGCTGTGCATGCTAATTGTCGTCTTTTCGGATTCCATGTGAAGTGAACCATAAGAATAAAGGAGAGAGTAATTCTTCCAGATTTACTCTTGCATCATTTGATGGGTGAGGTCTGAGGTTGAGAAGGAGGAAACTGGTTGGCAGGACCTGTTGTTTAAGTGCTGTGTTAGAGCACTATGCAATGCCTTGCTTTACCTGACTGCAGAAAAAGCTGACTTTAAGTAGCTGGGAGTAGGGCAACTTTCTGCAGTGCCAACCTTCATATAAACAAAGACGAGAGATACTTTTTCTGAATGAGCATGGAGAACCCACATTCTCGTTTTTGAATGTGTAAGCTCATTTAAACTGCAAGGAACGTTGTCTTTATCAGCAACTGAGTGGTTATGAGTATATGTGTATAAATTCTATGTAATGCATATATTTATTTATAATACATAAATTATTGTGTGTATATACTTATATATGTAATTTTAATGTATTTTAGAGAGAGGGAAAGAATCAACTATTGTGCAACTGTTTTATTTTCAAATAATCCGTGCAATCTACTTCTATTCTGTGTGAGTAGTAGATATCATCCACCTTTTAAGCCTAAAGCTACAGGGATTAACAGATTAATTGCTGTAATACAAAATGATTCAATTGTCCCTGCAAATCATGCTCTGTGAGAATTGCAACTAATTAAGGCTTGTTGGCTGTCCAAGTTGATGCAAGTAGAAGTACCTAGACGCAAAGCTATATTCTTATAATGAATTAAGTAAATAGCATTTTCCCTAAGCTTTTTCAGAAATTTCTTCCATGCTTTCATCAAATAGATATATTCATCTAAAATTTTGAAGCAATTAAGCCATTAATGATTTCATGGATTCAAATTATGCTAGAAACTCTCTGGGGCAGGGACTTGTCGCTTTGGTATTTGTGAAATTCTGCTCTCATTGAAGCTGAAGGCTCGGTACTACCACAACTGAGTTAATAGCCAAAGATAGGAATCTTTTAATTTCATATTTTTAGGATGTGCATTAAGTAATTTATGGAGGGTTTTACTTTGCTCTTTCTGAATAGGACAAATGTTACAAGCACCTTCTTAAAAATTGGCCCTTTCCTCTTTTTACTTCCACATGTACTTTACTAATATGACACGTTAATTTCCATCTTCCTATGTAATGGAAAGAGCTGTAAAACTGCAAGATTTGTACATTTGCTTGTGTCTGAAGAAATGTCACTTTTATATAGGTTTATTTTTCTTCCCTATGTGAAATATTTCATATTTATCAGGGAAATTAAAAGTCCTTTTAAATGCAAGGTCAATATACGTTAAAAAACCAAAAACCCCTGAATTTAAAGCCTAGAAATCATTTGGGTAATGATCTGGATGTACACATCTTTGTATTTGAATGAGTCCTAGTAGTTACAGAGAGAAAGAACTTAGTGGTAGTTGAATTGTAGGTTCTGAAGCCTTCTGTACTGAACTGATGACAATTCATAATTGTATTTGGAGCAACAGATAACTGCAGTATTTATGAGTATTTATGTGTCCTTAATGTCTCCTTAGCAGCAGTCAAATAACGAGATGAACATGTGTCTTTCCCAAGCTTCTTAAAAAGAGCTGAAGAAGAGGGGGAAATGACTTATTAAGCATAACTAATGCAGCACAAAGTACCTCTCTCTTCATCATAGATTCACATTTGCATGGTGTGGTGACATTCTTGTTATGAATAAAGCAAACCTGTGCCTGATTGCATCCTGACTGTGGTACATTTTTAGTGCTAGCCCTTGGCATAATCTCTGTGACGTACACATGTTTAGGAGAGCTGCGTGCATCTGTTTTATTTACAGGCTTTCAAGTAACCTTTTCAGGTTATTTGGGGATATGGAGGGAAGGTAAAGCATACCCCAGACTGATTGTTGTGGGGCTGCAGAGCATCAGGAACCTGACAGAAATGAATTGCTGCTGGCCTCAGCATCTCACATGTTTTTAAGGGGCTCGGGGAAGGTTTTCTCACTGCCTTCAGCTCAGCTTCTGTGGTCCAGGATGCAAGGTGACTTTTGGGGACTGTCTCCTGACACATACCCCAGTCATTATCTCCAGCTGGGTGACTTTCCTAGTTGCTGATGCAGACCTGTGATTAAAAGGCATTAGCTCAGAGTGTGTAGTTTGTTCTAGAGGTTTCTCTAATGCAATTTGTATAATCATTCCTGTCTTGTTTATCTAATATGGAAAACAACTCAGGTTATAAAATTTGCAAGACTTGTGGCCACAAGATTTTGAAAATATAATGAATAATTATTTTTTATGCCTTTATTGTTCTTTATGCAAATTGGCTGATGAAAAATGAATGCAGTATTTTTTCTGTAAGCAAACTGAAAACATGAGACATGAAATCCTCTCCCCTGCACAGTTCTAGCTCATTAGTAAACCTGAATTAACATTTTTTCTTTTTGGTGGTTTAGCACAGAGAATGAAAGTACTTGTTATTGCTTGAATAAATCTGTCACTACCCAGTCACGGTGCATCATACATACTGTTAAAGTAATGTTAGAAGTATTCTAGATGTGAGTGCTTATGTAGAAATTCCCACTTCTACTTTCAGCATGTTTCACAAAGAGCAATGTCTCTGGACTGCCTCTCTGAATAAGGCCATAATGGTGCCTTCCTCTGTTTGCTGTGCTCCTTCTGCATTTAGATTTTCTGGTACATCACACCTCCTCCCTTGCTGAACAAGCCTTTAAATTCTGTTCTGGGAATCATGAAACTCTTCAGCTTCCATGTGGATAAACTGTGCTCTGTGCTATGGCACATACCTTGTGTGCTCACTGTGTGACACTTGGACTGTAACTTCTCATGTGTTTATCTGTTTCATTTAATAAAGGAGCACTGTTGCTCCTTCCCTTTGACTTGTGCACGTGCTTAACATGTGCATCTTGTTGCATCAGATTTTCTGTTGCTTGTTGACCAAGAACTCCTTTGATGACAATGTTGATGCTGTCAAGGAAACAATAGCAATGGTTTGCTTGTATCACTGGCTCAATGTAGGCAGATCATCAACAAGAATATAAAATTCATTCTGTTTAAAAATGCTGTGTGGTATTAAGAATTCAATGTTTGTATTCATCTATATTGACTATATCAAAACGTGATCAATGTTATGTCTTTTTATGCGTCTCTGTGTAATTTCTGTCCTCATTTCCTCTGACAGTAAGGAGAAAATCAGTGAAAACAAAGCTGTTTAATGCACTTGTCATCTATGCCACTCAATGCTACCAGTAGATGTATTTCATAAAGACCCACTTTGAGTGTGCTAAGATAGTTTTGTTGCAGACTGTTCTGTTTCACCATAATGATGTACCATCTCATCATTTTTATGTAATGGATCGTCTTGCTTCATAATGCTTTTGTTAATTTTTTCCCAAACCTTGCCAGGCCAAAGTTAAAGCTCACTGATCTTCAAAAGTCACCTGGAAATCTGATAAGAACTTGTATTTTCCTCTAAATTTCATTAAGTCTAGAAGTGAGAAGCAGGATTGTGTCATTAAGGGCTTTGTGTCTGGTAGCATACACGAAGATGTAGTGGGAACAGTTAGAACCCTTTTCAGGAGCACTGCCTTTGCCTTTGGAAGAATTCTGATAATTACGAAATGTAACTACAACTGGAAATTCGAAAACACAATATTCACTCATCTGTCAGACAATGGAACAAGGTAATTTTTTCATAAGAGCTCGCTCCTGTGCATTGGATAAAGCTGATATTGCAGATAGTGTTGTTAAATCTTTGTCTAATTTCTGATTACTCACCTCCTTCCAGAAGCAATTCTTACAGTAAAAGCCAGATGATACCACTAATCATGTTGTCTGTTTTTCAATTTCTTAACCAGTAGGTACTGATTCCTTTAAACTTTACAGGGAAGTAACAGTGGAGGATGTGGGAAACAAAGTAAAAGAAGATAATAAGAAAGAAGAGAGTAGTCCTGTGAGAAGATAATAACTTCTGTGATTACTATCTATGGATACATGATCTATACATCTGA
The DNA here is from genome assembly GCA_038380795.1 of Pyrocephalus nanus. NCBI lineage: Eukaryota > Metazoa > Chordata > Aves > Passeriformes > Tyrannidae > Pyrocephalus > Pyrocephalus nanus. The sequence continues at coordinate 13,108,815 of CM076262.1, read as the reverse complement.
ATGGTTTGAAATAGATGCACAGAAGCAAAACAATCACAATGCAAAAGCTGGAAAATATTGAGACAAAGTTATATTAGAAAACATCTACAGGAAGAGACAAGAAAAGCCATCAATCAGTTTCTGAATTAGCAATGTGTTTTTCAAATAAAAATATTGGTATTTTCAGTAGAATTTAAAGATTTTATCTGCTTATGTATGTGAATATAAGTTAGAAGCAAAGTATTTTTAAACACCTTCCTCCAATTTTTTGACTTCTGAGGAAAATCCTGTATTTCTTTTAAAAGACCATTTAAGTTATTTTCAAATGACAAAAGAAAAAGTAAGGGAAAGAAACTATTTTTACACCTAGGGTTTGGTGATTCCATTGCAGAAATCAGGCAGTGACACATGGAAAGAGAGCCCTGTATACAATAAATCATTCTTGACATATCCCTTGGGCAGTTGGCTTTCTTATGCTATGCAGTGCACTGGGACGTACTATTATTATTTCCCATGTGATTATATGTGGGCATATGCTGTCACTTTCCATTGTTGGAATAAGCTCTTTGAGATAGATTTTTGAAATATTCCTCTTTATTCATCAATGAAAAATCAGTTTGAGGCCTTAATGAATTTGATTAGCTAGGAAAAAATATAATCTTCCTCTCCTTTGTCCCATCTCCTGTTTTGTAGCTAAGGAGAGTCAACAACCTTTAAGTTGTTACCTTAGATGCTGGAAGTGGTGTGAAGTAGAATGAAAAAGTTACAACCTTAGATGACCATTTTCCATTTGAAGGCCTCCAGTTTGAATTTGTTGATTTTTGACAGCTAGCACTGAAACCCAAAGGAGCTGTGTGAGTATTCATTATCTTCCCACATCTAGACCTAAGGAAAGATACATAAGGAAAGATGCATCAAGCACTAGGAAAGAGAATTGTCTTTTGTAAATTGCCCTGTGATGCCCTGTGTGGTTTTCAGGTTGATTTTATTTGTGACTTTCTGTCCTTCCATCTCTTTAACTTAGAGCCTGGGAAGATAATGATGCTTCACTGTATTAAATCAGGACTAAGATCTCTGGGATTCCTAATCACAACCATATCTAGTTTATCCTGGTAGGAAGAAGAGTCTGGTTACATTTGTTTGTTCATGAACCCTTTTCTTTCATATTTTTTTGACAATTACTGTTTCTCACTATGGGTGCTTATTGTAGGAGCAAATACATCTACATGCCATTTGCATACAAGGAATATAAAACACTCAATATTTTGTACAAGGGGTACTCATCATTCTGTGGCAGATTTATTATTCTAGTTAATATTGCTGAAATATGACTGATCATTTTTTTGTTGATCACTGGGTACTTCAGGATGTCTTTTGCTGTGGAAAGCCATACAGATTATACAGGTTGTCTGCAGTGAGAGGGGCAGGTTCCTAATGCAGCAACTCCTGTTTGCTCTGAGGTTGCTGTTATTTGCCACCTTTAACTACAAAGGCCTAGAGTAGGAAAAGAGAGGAGATTTCATCACCCAAAATCAGACATTTCATTAACCAGCTACAGCCAAGGTTTTATCAGACAAAGCCGTATATGTGGTGCTGGCCTGTGTCAGTCCTGCTTTGTCATGGACCCATCATTTTCCCTTCTGCTTTGCTCTCTTTGCAGTTTTGCCACACAGCTTTTTGCAGCTGTGCTATGAATTGGGTTTGGAAATGAATGGCTTAAAAAGTGCATGAGCTGGGAAAATTTAAGTCAAAAAACCAATGCATCTCGGGAAAACACAGACAAATTCAGAGGATCATCTGAGAAACCATATGTCATATGTGGAGAAAGAGTGATTCCTTGATAATGCTTTTTTTGCTACAGAGGTAACTAGCTGTAAGTTAACTGAGGTGAAAATGATTTATAAAACAGCAGAGGAGCCCTAACTCTGAATTGCCCTTCTCTGTGACTGTAAATATGGATTTTGATTTAGCAACCCTTCCTATGCTCACAGAATGTGTTGTGCTGTGTATCTTGTGCAAACCAAGTTATTAGCAATGGTATGAGCAAAAACTGGATTTTTTTCTTGCAGTTTTTTGTTTTGCAATCAGTGGCACCTGCTCTCTTTATGCTTTATGAGAGGAAATAATTTAATTTAAAGCCATTTTGTGTTTCTGTTTAGCATCTCCCCATGCCTGAGACTTCTGAGATTTTCCTCTCCCCTGGTACTTGTAATGGCTTTTTCTGTCTGCAGTTAATAGTCACCATACTCTGGTTGCAGCTGCTTCAGAGTCCATTCACTGAGCTGATGCTTTGGGCAGAGAAGAAGTGAGAAGCTGCAGCCTGAGGGGTTGCCTTCAAAACCCACCTAGCACTTGGCTGGTGACTTCAATAGAGTTTATTTCAAAGTATTTCTGACTGTGACTAGCTGTGCAGCCAGTGTGAGTTATCATGCTGTCAGATGTGCATGCTGGATACGACCCATTGAGACATCAGAAGGTTATTTCAGCCTTCTATTATTGAAGTGTTTAAAAATAAACCATGGCTTTGAGCCGATGTCCAAGGTGAGGAGATGGTGAATGCGCCCTTCCATGCTGGAAGAACAGCTGAGAGCCAGTGTTTTCAGTTCTTTCCACATTATCAGAAGGAGACAAAGAAAATTGTGCAGTTTCCTGTCTCTTTTCTTCCCCATAATCAATTACAAGCCTTTTTTCTGTATTATGATATCAGGTGCTAGGAAGGAAAACTGTTTTTGTTTGCTTGGGTTGCAGAAGGTACATAGGAACTCCCTAGTAGGTGAAATTAAGGGTCCATACAAGTCAGTGTTCTTTGGTAACTTCAGATCAGCCAGCAGCATTTCTTCTTGCTTTACTTTCTTTTTTTTAACCATGAGATCTCTCCTAATACAGTAGAAGCAAAGAGAAAATTGTTTAATATAGAAAGGGATACTGTTTTAGGATTACAAATATTACAATAAACATATATAAAAAGTTTTCTTGGAAGTGGGAAATATGCTTGTATGCATGTCTATATAGAGATGGTAATTTGAAATTATTTAGTATAAGACAGTAAACATATTGTCACTTCAAATGCATGTTATAGATTTCCCATAGAGAGGGTATGGGGAAAGAATGGAGACATAATTTTTTAATCTGTGTGCTTGAGTGTATCTTGATGCATTAACAAACAATTTAGAAGAAAGTACTTAACTTCAAGTATAATTCTGCTAAAGCTTTCTAAACAGAATGGTGATTTTATTGCTAGCCCCAAGAATGTGTCTTAAGAGACCATTGCAGAAATGTATGTTTTGTACAAATCATTATTTAATAGTTGTATTATTTCATAATGGATAGTGAGTCAACTGGAGTGTAAAATTATGAAAAGCAATCATTTCAATATAAAAAAAAAATGCAAAGCAAGTATTTAAATTTCTTCCTCTATTCTTTGTTTACATGGCAAATGGAACAATAGATAAATGATATATCCACAAAAGAGTGAGGTAGGACTGAAATTGTGCAATCACCATCTGTTGTAGTTTGAACCTCTCTCTAAATTGTGTCTTGTATGTAACTTTGAAAATAAATGAAAAAAATTTTTTCTTTCACTCATGCTGTCCATCTAACAACTTCAGTTTCATCCCCTTAGTTAAGAGTATGTTCCCAGAGTGGTGACCTTCTGACTTCTGTGGCCTCCTCTTTAAGGTATTCCAATTGGTGTCCTGGTATCCTGCCCATGTTGTGCCTGTGTTGTGAAGCAGCTACTATGAGGTGTAAACCTTACTGCTAAACTGTCTTGCTCAACCATAGTAAGGTACTCTGAGGGCCAGATGCTGACACATCATGGGTATTCATGTAGGTGTTTTATGGGCTGAACTGTGCTCCCCTCCTGCGTACTTGTCTCTTGGGACATGCTCTTTACTACTCATGATGGTGACTGCTCATTTCATGAACTTTCAAAATGATAGTCATGGACTATCTAACTATCACTGCTCTGCAACAGTGCGCTTTTTGCTGCAGTTTTCCTTGTTGGCTGTTCTGACCTTCTTTTAACTCTTCACTGTCTTTTAACTCTTGATCTGTCAGCCATCCTTTTGTCATTGAGAAGACCTGCAAGGAGAATACAGTTCTGGACAGGACTGTGTCAAAACCAGAGATTTACTGGGATTTGTTGAATGTTAAGAAAACAGTTACTGTTTCCCTCTTCCCCCTGCTCTCCTCCCCCAACCTTCCTATATTTTAAGAAGGAGGTTTGTGAAGGTGAGGAGAAACAGCCTGTCTGGCAACAAATAAATTTGCTCTTTTGACTTGCAGAGGTGGAAAATACTGAGAAGGTTCAGGGAGGGCTTTGTCTTGGTCATCTTCTGAGCTTTGAACAGTGCCTTCTTACTGAGTGGTGGCAGATGAAATAAGGAAAGGAATACTGTTTTACCATTATATGATAAGAGGTTTGATGTATTCCTTTCTTTCCATTGGTCCCTGCTGGTTTTGGTGGTCAGTCAGAAATGCCACCTTCAACCCCACACACCCTGAGGAAGGTAATAATAAATAGGATAAAGCATTTTGCAAAATATCATAGTTTTTCATGTGAAATTTGGGCTGAACATTTCTGATCTTAGTTCATTTAGTATGCTTGAAAAGCCTTTTTGGTGTATAGTGTCTCAAAGGGCAAGCACATTTTGCTTATTTTTTTTTTTTTTTTTTGTCTGCAGAAAGGAAGACACCTGGTCTTCTTATTTCTGTTAATTACTGTTAAATATTTGTAAGCAGGTGGAAACAGTTTATACAAGGCAGGTAAAGATAAGCCTTCCTGGAAAGAGAAAGAAATTTCATGGAATTATAAATGTATGGGAGTTTAACTTTGCAGTTAAAGTGAAAATTATTGTCACTGAACTTAAGAACTTTTCAGTATCTTAAACCAAATTTAAAAGCAAACCAAACATCATGGCACCATTGCACTAAAAAATATTTCCCTAAATTGAAGTTGCTCCTAGGTCTCTATGGCAAGCATTTTTACATTGCAAAAGAAAAAACACTGAGAAGAAGCATACTTACTGTTATCTTTTGACTGATATTTGCAAATATTATTTCTAAACACATTTTAGCACCATTAAGTACATTGAGAGTTAATCCCCTTTTGGTATGTGAAAAACAAGAAATGAAAGCCATAGCAGTTTAATTCATATGTAAACCTGCTTGTCAAGACTCGGCAGTTTTTTAACATTATGATGTGATGTTCAGGGATGAAGGACAAGGAGAGTAAAGCAACCACTTACTTTAAGAATTCTAAGAACTCCTGAGGCGTTAGTTTGTAAGTCAGACATCCTTTTCCCTTAGGAGGCTTACTGATGGAAACAGAGGAGAAAACAGAGTGCTTGTTTTCTTTTGTACTCTTACTTTTGAAGCAATAGGGAAAGGAGTTAATCAGGTACTGAATTTTGCTTTGATTTTCCTCTTTCAAGGCAAGCAGTATTTATTAGATTTTTGTTTTGCCTTGCTTTGTCTTGCATTGATAATTCCACAGAAAAATGCATCCTGTGTATGTGGAGGCTGAGCATGTAAAAATAAAAGGCAAAGTATCAGATACTTCTTAATTATATGAAAACCATATTTAAATGGTAGAGAATGAGGTTGACTAATGCCTTCAAAGGTTGGCAAAAATTTTTTATTTTTTACTTGAATTTCATTATTTAAATGCTTCTTATTCCTAATTACTAATAATTTCTTAGCTTTAAAGATTTAAAGAGCTATCTACAATGCAATGCTTACTTCTTTTGAGTTTTCATTATTATTATTGTCTTTCTTTTGTTCCAGAACAAAAAAGAGAACATAGAGTCTAAAGGTACATCTGCCAGGCAACAAGTCAGTTTTCTCTTTAGATGCTGAAAACCTAGAGGTATAAATACATGTAGTTATCAGCAATTCTGAAGGTCAGCGATTTAAAAAAATTAATTTTTCACTCCATAGAGCCATTTTTTCAGCTAATGCCTACTCTCAATGGTTATAAATCTGCTCATGTTAGTTTACACCTGTCTGCTATTTCTTACATAGGAAGAGTGCACCAAGCAACAAAATAATCATCCTTCTGTTGTGGATGTATTAAAACAGTGAAACTTTTCTATTCATCCATTTATTTTTGCCATTGTTACATATGTATAAAGTCCAAGTTAACTGCAACAAGAAATGCAAAATATGTTGCAGTAAAATATATCTAATTTAGGAAAATGTAGCAATGATAACACATCTAGGAAATAGGAGATTTGTTGCGAATATTATTATTGACTGATTTGTCAGATATTTGGAAGTGGAATATTAACATACTGATGTAGGCTCTGTGTATAACAATTATGTGTATGTATTTTATGAAACAAGTTCATAAAAGCATTCAAGGGTGTGTTTTTATAGATCTAGAGTATTGTGATTTATGTTTTCTTTTTGTAAATGAGTTTTTCTACGATAACCTCAATATCTTATTTTTAGATACAGATAGATAGTAATTGTAGTAGCAGCTATGTAGCCCTATGTATTTTTAAAGCACTGCTATGATAAAGAAAACATGAAGAATCTCTTTGAAAAATAAAGTGATTTTAGCTTTTTTTTCCTCATGAAAGAAATTGTGTGGTCTATAATTCCTTTTCTTATCTTTGAATTGAGTTGTATTTTACCTGGGGAACATGAGGGAGGATTAGGCTTTGTTAGTAGTTCAGTAGCCAGAGTGGGAAGTAGCCAGATTAGACTGGATTTGGGTAAACCAGAAAATGTAATAGCAGTTTTAGTAAGTGAGAGAATTCTTCTGAAAAGTGAAATAAGTGACTACTCCTAGCTGTGGAGCCACGGCAAGGGACGGGAAGGAAACTGTCACTCTAGCCTCCTGTGAATAAACTCATTTGACCTCATTAAGTGTCAATTTCTTGATCTTTAGAACAAAGATGAAGAAGAGGTGTGCTCTGATGGTTTGCTAATGTTTGTAAAAGAGGTTTGTTATGTTGCAGTCACTCTTGAACTCAGCAGCATATTGTCCCTCTGAAGATCCCACATTCAGCCCTGAAGTCTTCTGAAAGGTTTCACATGAGTGTGTGCATTGAGACACCTTCAAGTTTCTGATGAAGCAATTTCAGAAAATCCAGTCTGGTTGGTAGGTCTCTGGGGAGACTTTCAAAACTCATGTTCTCTGAATCATGATGTCTAGCTTGAAAAATAGCAAGCAAATCCAGGTTTGCCCCTGTAAATAGAGTTTTGCTAGTGTAACTGTAATATGGTCCCTGGGGTTAGAGACACTCTTTGTATCATCCTATATCGAAGATGTTTTTTTTCCCTTAAGCTTTCCTTTGCTCTTTTCTGTAGAGCAAAATATTTCTCAATTTATACTTAAAATAAAGAGTTTGTTCATTAGAGTGCTTTGTCACTCTAGTATAGAAGTTCATTTGTAGACCTACTATTAACTGATTATTTCTCTACCCTAAGTTGTATACTTGCTTTTAAATAGAAAGAAATGGCCAGTAATTCAACCAAATAGAGTGTATCTCAAGGTCAAATTAAGATGGCATGCTTTGCTTCCTGATAAAATTGCGATGTTATTCTCTTTCTAAAAGTTTCTTCTGATTTGGCTTTAACAATACACAAAAAAAAAAAAAAGTAAAACCTGCCCTTGTATTACAGTTCCCATTAATGCCTGACTAAGCAGAAACTTCTTTCTTAGCTATTATTGCTACTAATGTCCTGAGATGCAACAAGCAGAAATTATTCCTTTGTGTTTGAGGCTCTGAGACAAACATTTCGATTTGAAAATAAAAAAATTAATTGACTTTCAAGGATGTCTGAAGAATTTAGTGCAGTCTAATCACAATGAAATTATTTCAGAGGGGAAATAATCTCCTCACTTCAGTTTTGGGTTTGTTTTTTTTTAGTTTTCTTTTGTTTGTTTGTTTTGATTTTGTGCTTTTGTTGTTTTGTTTTTTGTTTGATTTTGGTTTGGGTTTTTTTGAGTGAAATTTTAGAGGTTTGTAAACATTTCTCTTCCATGTAAAATCTCATATTCAATATTTCAAACTTTCCTCACGTTATGTGAATTTTACAAATGTGTGTCCCGTCTCCCTCTCCTCATACTAGGGTAACTGAAGCCTAACAGTTTTAAGTAGAACTGCCATCACTATCAGATCTATTGTCTTAAGAAATCTGCTCTCTATGTATGAAGTAGCTACAAGTTGTTTAAATGGTATTAGTATCCCAAGGGCGTTAGATAAGAAGATGGGAAGTATCTGCTCAAATATCAGTTTGCACAGAGTCGTTCAGTCATCTTTCATAATCTGCGTGTGCACAGAGTCGTTCAGTCATCTTTCATAATCTGCAGAGTCAAATGCCCATTTTTGTGTCCTGTAGTCCAGTTCTATAGGAGACATCTTCCTGGGCCAAATGAATGGTAGCTTAAAATTGCCTCACACTCTCTTGGTTATGGAGAGGCTAGAAGGTAGGAATTCTATGCAGACTCATTGTAAATGTGAAAGAATGTCTATTTTCTGGAGCCCCAGTTAGCTTAAAGAGAACAGAGAACATAAAATTCCCCAAATGCAGCTCTGAGTAAGGAGAACATGTATATTTCCTGATGCCCAGAAAATTACGAAGACAGTATAGGGAGTCAGCTGGTAATTTTGGGCACCTCCAAGCTCTGAGGAGAGATAAGGAGGCTCTTTTAGATTATAGTTTGATGGGTTTGGGGAGAGTGAGTCACATGTAGTGTCTAATATCTCTGAATTTGGCTCATTAGCCTAGGAACCCAAGAAAAGTGGAGGTTATTAGCTCAGAAAAAAATGGCAATATAGGTGCCAGTTTGAAAAAATAGGCAAGTGGTAGATTTTCAACACAAGCTTATTTTCCACTAACTTTGATGAGATTTATTAGTCCTACAATAATAGGAACTTACAAGATGTAAGAAAACATCCTTTAAGAACACTCCTTTGAGATAACTTCCAGCATGGTCCAGGATTTCATAACATTCCCCATTCAAAGATGATGTGTGCATGCACATTTTAGATACAGTAATTATAATAGCAGCTATTGCACTGTAAATTTTCAAAGCATTTCAAAGCGTATTTTCATAGTATTAAATGTGGTTTCAAGTGCCCTGTCTCAGCACTTATGGAACATACATCAAAGAGGTCTAAATCCTGCCAATCCTACCAGCTGTTTCCCCTTTTCTATGTAATTTAGTTAATCTTTCAAGGCAAGTTGACACATGTAGTCAATTGGTTACAGGGAATTTTAGATCATATTTCATATTCTTCTAACAGGCTAGTAACTATGGTAAAGTCTAACTTGGGAGATTTTCAGCTCCGCTGAGAGTTCCTCATTGTTAAATTCAAAGGGCATATATGCTGATTGATTTCTGATTAAATCCTTGTCTTCTGGAATGGTCTTATGTAGTTCATCTAGACAGTTTATTTTGCAGTCATATATTAAGAGGGAATAATTCACCATGTTATGTGCAATTATTTGAAACAGTAGTGATTTGTTCAGTAATATTTCCGTAATTCCAGACACTGGCAATGTAAACTGCTATAAAAAGTTCATTATAGTTCGTATTGTTATAATTTTCCTCACATTTAGCTGCTTTCATGCATTATTAGTTACTGTGAAATTTTTAGGCAGCTAGAGAAACAAACAGCTATCTAGTGTAGAGCATGAAACCTGCATTTAGTGACTGCTGGCCTCTTGACTGATGTGCAGAACAGCACAATAATAGCTGAAAAAGTGGTATATAAACAGTTTACTAATGAAGCAAGAATCTTTAATTAGGAGTTTGACCAAGGCCAACTAGATATTAAGGAGAAGGTCATGAGCAGAAAATTGGTTCATCAGTAAATGGCCTGATTATCTGCAGAATGAAAGCAGGGACTTGGCATGACTGATAGCCAAAAAAAAGAATTCATAGGGGCTACAAGTTAAAAGATTTAATGTTATCACAGTGAGCTGATGATGGGTCAGATGCTATTCCTGACATACCACTTTGAATCTGGACTTCTGAAATTGCTGAACCAACATGGGTTTCTGTTCCATCTATTTTTCACTGTTGCAGAACTGTTCCTGCTCAGGCGTTTCTGGAACATGTGTAGCTATCAATGTTTATCTTCACTTTTTCCTGCATCCCTGTAGGAGGAGCATCCTAACGGAAGTGAGCCAGGGAAGGTAGGAGGGACTAGGACCTCCCATTAGGGACCAGTTTGCTGACCCTTGGCTTGCTGAACTGCAATGAGCAAGCCTTTCCAGCTGGCAACAGCAGAACAGCTATGATGAAGGACAGATGTAGGGCTGTTACATTCAGTGGAATTAGTCCAGGCTTGCAGCTACTCAAGTGGCTTGTTGTTGACGGTGGCACGGCTGTTGTTGCTATGAGAAACCCAACCACATATTGGCAAGAGAGAAAGATTGCGGATTAAATATTTATGCCATGGTTATTTACCTTTTCATTAGGAGAGAAAACAAATTAATTGCTTATCCCACAGTCAGGTTAAAGATAAGATGATTTTTTCAATGTTTTAGGGAAAATACGGTCTCTAGATGCACTCTTAAAACGTCCTAAGTTGAGAAATTAGCATGCTGTGGAAGTTACAGAGCAACCAGTAGCAATGGCATATTTTCAGTTAATGTATTTATATTTGCCAGGAAGAAATCTTGTCTTCTAAACAGCAACTCTTTCCCTCTTTCCTTTGTAACCAAGTGTACAAGAGCAGTTCCCAAAGCTGTTACACTGAGAGAAGGAAAACTTGTTTTATTTAATGTTTTCGAGTTATGGTAATTGTCATAAGCTTATTCCTCACAGATTTTCACAATTAACTCACCACCTGCAGACATGCCTGTGCAGTGGTACAAGCATGTGATCTCATCTATGCACAGTTAGTGGACTGAATCTAAACTGAATGTTCCATCCTCGTTCTTCCGTGGGAGGTGGTAGATTTTTATGGAAAATCTCGTTTTGATTGTGGCACAAGTGACTGCCAAAACATGTGTGAATGACTGATTATGTTAAATAGGTACTAATGATCAGAGCATATGTTCTGTCCATGCCCCATTTTCCCCCAACTGGGCTGTCTGCTTGAGGAATCGGGATGCTTCTCCCAGGGCAAACACTGTAAATAACCATTTGACTGAAGGTCAGCTCTAAGAAAATGGATTACAGTTATTTGTGGTGAGTTTCTACATTACTGTGCTAAGAACAGCTCATTTAAAGGTACCCTGCAGCTCCCACTTGTAGACATGTAGCCTCAGGTAGACTGCATCCTATTTTTCTGTTTCATTCCAATATCTAGCGTTGCTTTGGGAGATCCTGATGGGTTCTTCCTTCTTCTTTACTTCTTTCTCAGTCTACCAAGTTGAGAAAATAAATAAGCTTTTGAAGCCTGGGATTTATTTCCTGTTCCAGTGAGTGTAAATGAATCTCTATTACAGTCGTCAAAATATAGAATGAGTTATTATAATTTCTTGGAGTTTTCTCTTTAGTCACAATGTGGGCTGAAAATGTAAAATACGTTAGAACCACACAGACTGTTCAAACATGCACAAGAACACTTACACACTCAGGACATGAAGAACTTCAGAAAATTTAAACCTTTGCCTTGTTGTGATTTTTATCTGTGATTTAGACCAACTGTCCAAATTACATGTATCGGAGCAACAGGTAACTCTAAAGAAGTTCTTCAGTACTGTGTGGTGGAAGCAAGCCTTTGAAATAAATAAAACTGCCCTATTTTCAGGTAGTGTATTAAAAAGATAATAGGACACGGAAATGAAAAAATATTTTACTGTGTCAAGTATGTGAGCCTTCCTTTCACTCTTAACGTGGGAATTCCTCCTGTCTCCTCTGTGAGGTAGTTAGCCTGCATATAAGAAGCTCTCAAATCTAGCCTGAGGTTTAGAGTAAATTCATGCTGAAGATCAAAATGAAGCTTCTAATCAGATGAATGCCTTTAATTCAAAACATTTCTTCTGGCATTTCATTGACTTGTGTTGCTTCTAAGATAAGAATACCACCAGAGGTTGAATAAGGGTGTGTTTATTTTTTCATTTGTACAAAGCTACATTATATGGTGTAATTATTAGCACTATTCTTAGAAATTAGGAATCAGTTTATGAAACTGAAGTTTGGAAAGCAACAACTGTTTGAAGTCTTCTATAAATCATTCCAGTTAGTAATCCCAAAAAATCCCAGTGTCATAATCTTAAAAGTGCCTTGGGGACAGCTGGGTAAGTTTTATTTTACCAGCCTTTTCTGTTACACCAACCTATCCACATGTGCCTGGTTCACAGTAACAACTGAGTACTTTAAATTTGGCTTGTTTGACATATGAAGAGTTTCCAGTGGCTTGATGCATATGTATCATCCAGATTTAATAATAAACACTTTTATCATGCCATTTGCTTAGTGGAGATATTTAGCAGGAACCTGTGTGAACTGGAGCTTTCTCACGTAGCCTGTCACCATTTTGAACTTCATTTCAATCTTACTTCTGAGGTAAATGTGTATGAGAATATTAATTAATGATTCCTTGACCAGCATCTTGCTGCATGTCTGTGTATCTTACACCCCTGGGGTTAAATATATTTGTTGGGCACTTCCAAATTACATGATGATCCTTTCCAGATTTAGTTGGAATAAAAGAAAGATCTTAAGGTCCCTGTTCCAAGCAGTGGATTTCAGATTTTGTTTTATTCCTTCTCTATAAATCTGTTAACCTAGTAGCTGCAGAACAATACAGCAGCAGTCTCTGCACACTGAGTGAGCTTATGCATACATAGACACATAGAATCAGTGTCACATTACCAAAATCGACGTGTTTATTCCTGTGTTAGAAAGAATCTTAAGCACATGCCCCACTGAAAACTGTCTCGTCACATTGACAGGTCTGACATTATCAGGCTAGGTTATTTTTTTGGCTTACTGTCTCATTTCTCCTGTTCTATGACATTTAGTTTGTTTCTGTTCTCAGATCTAACAGCATGAAATTCCATTGGATCATACTAAATTATTTTGTTATTAGAACTGATGTAGCCGCATTTGTAATCAGGTCTTGTAGAGTGATGATCAACCAATACAGGAGTACAAGCCTGATTCAGATTATATTTTTGGAAGAGTGTCATTGATAATGGGAGCATTGCAGGCAATCTGGATTCAAATGAAATGAAGGAAAGATGTCTTGGTCTGTGCAGGTTGTTGCTGCTCTATCACATAGATGGATGCATGCGTACTGCATTAAGTCTTACCTGATGGCCTACTGCCTTCCTGGTGTGCCTTGTAAACGCACATTCGACTGGCAAATGTTCTTTTGCCTTTGCATGTGGCTTGCCTTATTGCCTTCTATGATATTTCATGAGCCTGAGTTTTCAAATGGACTGCTTCTGATGTCTGTGTGCATCCGTTCATAGTCATGAATCGGCCATATATTGCATGAGCCAATTTATGCACTGTCATTTCTACAACCAAAAAAACACCAAATCATTTTAGGATCTGGCTCTTTTCACACAGAATTTTGACTCATAAGGGAAGCTTTCCACCTACCCTGTATTCTCCTTCGGAAAGTGCAAGAACCTCATGCATCAAACTAGTTATGGCAATTGTGGCCTCTTTATCCTCTTACAGTGTGCATATTTCAGCAATACAGAACTGCAGAAAACAAATACAACCATGTTTTCATGTAGTAAGATAAAAAATACTTTAACTCAACCAGTATAGGTAGTGACTTTCTGTTATCCTGTTTTCGTTATCCAGTGGGGTCATGGGTTTGTGAAAATGGATAAGGTAATATACCAGCAGTTGGTTTTTCTAGAGTGGGCAGAGGTCTATCTAAAAGCGCACAAAAACCTTCCCTCATTTCTTCATCATCAATTTCCAACATCTGAGTATTTGGATCATTAGCCATTGGTAGATAGAAAGGGATTTCATAATAGACTTTTGAGTATTTTTCCGGGATTTAATAATAGACTTTTGAGTATTTTTCTGGTCATATCTCAAATAATTTTTCATGCATTGGAAATAAACTGTTAATAATATGAAGCTGTGAAGCTTAGGTTTTCCCACTGTTGCTCATAATTTCATATCTGAAGCAATGCTATCACTTGGTAGCATGTTAGTAGTCAAAACAGTTAATGAAATCCCTACGAGTTATATAGGAAATAAAAATTAGTTTAACTTTTAAATGTAGACTTACACATTATAGCCTGGAAACATTCTAAAAGCGAGGTTCTGAAATTATGGATAGCAAGAACTTGGGAAGCAAGAAATATTGCTTCTCTTATCAGACTACCACTACGAAACAGTTTTTGAGAGTACTTTTGTAAAAAACAAGGTTATGTCCCCCATTGAAGTATGTGTCAGGACAGCTAAGATGGTGTTTTGCTCACAGAGTGTATCTATTTCCCAGGATGCCTGTTGAGATTCAGCTGAAATTTTACAGCTGAAATCTGGAAAAAAAAAAAAGAAGTCAGTAATACATGAATAACTATCTGCTATTTCAGAGAACCTCCCATCCTGGCACTGTAATTTTCTGTACCTGAAGGATTATCTATGTCCTACTTATTTACCTTATGCATAAACTACATGGCACTTACGAACAAGAAAGGCTACAGAATGAGGAGACTTGTGTAATGGCAAAGAGTCAACAAACCCCTTTAATCTTGGTAGTGATTTAACCCCATCTAACATGGAGAATTTTCTGAATCCCAGAAAATTTTTAGAGACTGGGCCAAAAAAGAAAGCTATGGCTGTCAGTGTGGGTAATAGTGTGATCTGCACTAGGACATTATATAATCAAAGAAACAGTTGAAATGTTGATCAAATGAAAAAAAATTACAGAAAGCTAAGAATATAAGGCATGAGCTCTAGAAGAAGTAAAATAAAGTTTGCTTTAAATCCAATCCAGAAATGAAGGTGAAAGCCCAAGAGTGTCAGTTTAAACAGAGTGTAAAAACTGGTATTTCTAGTGGTTTTATTTTCTATAAAGCTAAAGACTTTTGTCAGATTCTCACATTCATATGTTTCCTACAGGCAGCCTGGATAAACAGCCTTCGCTGGACAGCTTATCTGTCCCTCTAGTGCGTGTCCTCAGTTTCCACTGCAGGAAGTGCTCAGTTTTTCATTGGATTGAACGTGGAAAGCTCCATACATAAGGCTCCAGTTGAGCTCCAGCTACTTTTTTTTTTTTTTTTTTTTTTTGTGGCTTTGTTGTTGCTGTTGGTGGTGGTGGTGGTTTTGTTTGGGGTTTTTTTGTTGTTGTTGGTTTGGTTTTTTTTTTTTTAATAGAAATAGTATTGGTGCCAGCTGTGCAAAATGGAAATATAAAAAAAGCCCAAAAAACCCGAAAAAAGAAACCCATGCAAAAAGTCCACCCTGGCTTTGTCTGATTTCTTCTGGATTGAAGCTCTTGTATTCAATGAGTGCCTGGCCAGGCCATTTGTCTGAAGGCCAGTTTTTGTTCTAGTTTGGCAGTATAGTATTTTTGTGAGCTCCCCCCCCAGCTATCACTGCAGCTGCACCTGGCAAGAGGAAGCAACTGACAATCTAAAAAGCTCATCAGAACAATAATGTCTGCTTCTCTCTTGACAGGTTAATTAATTGTGTGCCATTATATTTTGTGTGTGGTTTTTGATGGTTTTGATACTTTTCTTTCAAGTGTGTTTCCCAGTAGGATTTGAAAATGCTTCTGCATTGTCTGCCTGTCTGCCACTTCAGATGGTGCTTGATGTAGAAAGAATAGATGAAGAGAAAAAGAATGAGAGAGAACACGTTGGAGTGTTACAGTTAGAAAATCTTAACTCAGTAGGAACTGAGATAAAATAATGGTTATGGCTGACTGAAAAACAAAAATTTTGTGTCTTGAAATATTGGGGGTGTTGAATTCCCTCCTGAAGAGACTGGAATCCCCAGTGAAAATGTCACAGTTTTTGTCCAGTTAACAGCAGCTTTTCAGCTCTTGAATTGCATTATTCTAGAAATTAAAGTAGCAGTAGGCAAGTGATGTGATACAACTAAGGGAGTTGACCAGTCATTAAGATTTATCAAACTGGAACCTTTCCAGATGTTGTATAAAACCTCTTTATGTCCTCCCATCCAGAAATATATTGAGACTTATTAGAGGAAGAAGTTTGACAGTTTTCTGTCTTCTTGGAAGATCCACTGCCACTGGAAGTTTTAGAAGATATAAGTGCCTTATTCATGCATTAAGACTATGGTAGATAAATGGGATAACATATCAATGTCCACATTCAGCACAAAGAAAGATACTACTAGAAATGTGTTATTCATATCTTGGATTTGGAGGGCATCTGTTATATGGCCTAAGACAGAAGCTTTGTCTCCACACAAGAAGGTTCTTGTGAAAGACCCTGCATGCCATGCAGTGTGCTGTCCTTCCAAACGTTTGCAGTAATGTGCAAATGTACTGGAATTGCTAATGGCTCTTAGCGGGCACTGCTTTTGTATCTGCTGTGTGTGGTATCAAAACAGAAAGTGTGTCCTGGCATCGAGAGTTCAACTTCACAGGAATTAAGGTGAAGGACCAAGAGAAAAAAAGTCAAATCAAAGCACAATGACTTATCCGTGACTTATAACTGGATGTCATTCACAGTTTAGGAATTTTTCATTTCTAGGTGAAGAGAGAGAAATGAGAGGTCTGAAGGTCTGGGGAGCAACCAGACTGCTTAAGAGGTGTGGGAGACAGGTTATTTTTATCTGAACTTTGATGATTTTCATCTCTGTTGTATATGAGGAAGCTAAAAATAGTCCTTTTATGGAACTAGGACATCTGTAGCTGTGTTGTGGCCTGGGAGCTGCCTGCTCTTGCTATGATGGGGTGGAACTGAGCTCGGAATCAGGAAGGACTATAGACACCTGGAATCCAAAGTCCAAGCCTACACAGTACAGATGGTAACATGGATCTTTCCAAAGTATTTGAGCTGGGTGGATGAAAAATATTGTGGTAATAACAGATAAATCTCTTTATTATTGATTTTAGTTTAGCGAGTAACTTCTCTTTTCATTCTTTTCCTCTAGAGAAGAGGAGGACTGGGTTTGCAGATGGGAGTCACTACTGTTGTGAAATCAGATGAGTGTTGTTTAATTGCAATGCTAAAAATGCCCTTTGTTGCAACTTTCTTTCATTTGTTGGGTGGAGATGCTGCTCTCAACCTTGGTACCTCATGTGAGTCATCACACTCACCTGACACCAGTCACTCCCTGTGTCTCCCTAAGAGCCAAATTCATAATTGCACTGAGAGACATGCAGCAGAGAAGCAGGATGTAAAACTGCAGGTCAAACACGATGACGTATAAACAACCTGTATTTGAACTGGAAATAGCATATATTGCAAACATAATTATAAACATAGCTTACATGGTAAATCTTGCATGCAAATGATTTTGTTCTCAGCTGTTCATGTGTTGAGGGCAGGGGAAATACATGACTGGCTGGGATGACATTTATATTTTAGCGTCTCCTTTACTGAAGGAAGAAGCAGCCTTTTATTCCTGAAATGGAGCAGGAAGAAAACCTCTCTCTGCCATGTGCTGCAAACTAGAAAGAACTCTTTGATGCATTTAAGTTTCTTCTGTTTCCCACAGTCTTCCTGGTTTGTCACATAGAGTCTATTAATGTGTCTCTACTCTTGCTTGGCAAAGTAATCCTGAATGCTGCAAGTGATAAGTTTATATTTTAATGAATATCATCTGCCACCCCCAAAAAACCCCACAGCTGATGTTTTAATGCAGTTTTTATAGTTCTGAACATCTTAAGGGACAGAGAGTCTCAATGGCCAAGAAGTGGTTGAATGTAACCGTTTTTTCTTAGGATTTAGGAGGCTGAAAAGAACACTGCCATCCTGCTAATTTTTTTGTTTTGCCTTATAAACACCACCAGTGACCGACTTCTGCTGGTATGTCCCATGCATTTTTCAGCATTGACAACACTTGTAATTCCACGTACAAGTAACCCGCTCCTTATTTAAGAGAAGTATGCAGGCAGATGAAACCCAGTCTTGAAAAGAATGTGCGAGCGGTAAATATCCCATGTAGACCTTAAACTGGAAATGGAAACTGCAAAATTTGCCTCAGTGCAGCATTGCGTGCCACTCCTTTTGCAGATTACTTTCGCAAATGGTCTCTAGTGAGCAGAGTCTGCCTGGTAGTGGCAGCAATGGCAATTCGTTCTCCCAGAGTCCCCCACTTTGCATAATCATCAGCAAGATCTTGTGTCTTTCTTTACTGCCTGATTTCCTGACTCTGGTTTCGCCACAGAAATGCTTTCTAGAGAACTGTGTTCCCTTAATGCAAAATTTCCACTCCATGCTGTGAACGCTGCCTTTCATTGCTGTTAGAGTCACTGGAAAGATTCAAGCCCACACTATAACCAGTGTGGAGAATGTAATTAAAAAGATCCTGAAATGGCTCCACTGTCTGTATTCCAGTATTGATTTTTCATAAGTAAGCTAATAATGGAAGTTAAAAAATAAGTGGGGTTTAGAATCACAAGGAAAAGGATAAATATATTTATTTTCTGAAAAACTTTTATACCTCTGAAGGAGACAAGAGTTGTCATAAAAGGCAAGAGTGCAGTAAACAAACAGTAGCTTTCTATGGCATGTTAAGGCTTCTTCCTAAGCCTGCTGGATTGAGATGAATGCTCTTGTCTGTATCAGCACTTACTTCTGAAGAAATATATGCTATGGTGGATAGACAGGTCTGACAGAGGAATTCATTCCTTGGTTTTCCTGAGGTCACAAAGCAAGTCCTGGATGGTTCCCTTCTGCTGATAGCAAGCTCCTGCTCATCAATAACAAGCTCTTGAATAAAGAAATTTTCAGCAGGATGATGCACAACAGTGCTGGTATTTGTCCTTTTACTGATGAGTCCAGCTCTGAGTATAATTAATAGTGTCAGTCCCTAGGACAAACTGGTGATAAAGCTCTAAGGGAATGTTTAAGCTAAATAATAGGAAATGGTGCTATATGCAGTTTCAGTGCTAATGCTTACAATGGCAACAGCTTGGAACATAATCTATGTATTAAATAAATGTGTAAATTGGATTTGGAAATATTCATGGAGACAGAGGGCTGGGGGAGCCTTTTGGGTCTTTGAGTCCAATCCTCTCTTATCACAGGCCCAGTGTCATAATCCCTCTCATAAACTTGTGTAATCTTCTTCATATACTTAAATGTGCTCCTCCCAGGATCTAGAGGAGGGACTTGAACTATCTTTCATCTCAGTTCAAGTGTCTGCTTTGAACAGGGAATGAAATCTGAATGTCACAGTTGTTTGAGTATCCTAATAACTGCTGTACTGGTGGCTTTTCTCTTTCTTAGTTTTCTCTTTCTCAGTTCAATTGAACTGTCACTTCTGCATCCCTGGAGACAAGGGTAAATGGAGTTTAAACGTATTAAAAACTGGAAGCAAGCTACATATAGTTCTTTACCTATCTTTAGAAAAGCCTTCAACAAGATTCTGGGCAACTGGTTGACCAATGCAGTTTTTTGGTACCGTGAAGCCAAAAAATAGATCTGAAAAAGGGTGCCTCTATGAATGAGTGTTGTCTGGGGTGATGTGCTCAGTTCCTCAGAGTCCAGATAAGCCTAGCTGACTACTGTTGCAATGAATAATTCACTGTCTCTAAATTTAGCTTTGATCTATGTGATTTTGTTGAAACATACTCACATATATCAAGCACAGGAGTTTCAGCAGCCTTACCGTTCCCTCTCTCATAAAAACACCCTTCTGACCTAAAATTCTTCTCCCAGTGCATCACTCTTTCAGCCGTACCAGAGTGTTAAGGTGCATAGTTCATTAATTTAGGTATCTCAAAGATATGGATTTTTTTAATATTAGAAGACTTTTCAGAGTGTCATGTGAGATCACGGAGTAATTGCAAGGATACTGTCCTGTCTAGCCTAGGAAAAGGCTAAAGCTGAGATACTTCTTTTTTATAGATTATTTAGTGATTTTACTATATAAGGGCATAAATATTTCTCTGAAGAGGAACTGTTTTCATTTTATTAGATAGTAGATTTATCCTACACTCCCTTCCATTTTTTGTGGAATTTAGTTGATAGAGGGGAGGAAGCCTTCCATCTCAAAATGAGGCCGAGTTTGGAAGAAGAAATATCTTTCATCGGACCAGTAATTCAGTTGGAAAAAGCAGATGAGTTTGCAGGCACATGTACACTTTAAATACAAATATAAAAGTCACAGAAACTTCACAGGGAGTGTACACTGGCATAAAAATCCTGATGAGATTGTGAGAGGAGTTGAAAAGTTGTGAGTGTCTGGACCAGGGGACCATGGAGTGGTATCAGCACTGGAGCAGAAGGAAGATGAAGTTGCTTTTGGAGATGGAAAATAGGAAGGTGGTTGTGGTTTATGTCAAGGAGAAGTGTTTGGAGGTTCAGAAATGTGTAAGGAGGTAGAAATATACGGAGATGAAATTAAGAGGTAAACAGGTTGCCTGAGCAAACCAACTGGGACAAATAGCCAGGATAGCACATGAAATGAAGGATGAGGCTGGAGGAGGACCCTGTAAAAGTGGTAGTGCATCAGCTCTGTAAAGAGAGCTGCAAATGAAAATAAAACATGGTTTGAGATATAGGACATGGATATACAAATAAGGGTAAGAACAGGTTGCTCAGAAGAAGAGAGGAAGAAAGTCTGTGATCCAACAGTAAACTTGAGGAGCAGAGCTGGGGCTGAGAAAGGGAATGAAGGACAGGGAAGAGAGTACCAGGGCGGGGACCCACTGAAGTTGGAAATGCAGAGAGAAGCAAACTTTGGACACCTGGGGGAAAAAAAACAACTGTACTACCTAAAGTATTTTCAAATCAGAACCAGGGAGTTTGAGACTGCCAGGTCTCAGCACTGTGTGCTCAGCCACAAGTCAGTTAAATTACCCCTGCTCGTCTGCTTCGCTAGCACAAATAACAGAGGAGTTTTGTCTATGGGATTACAACTGTGACAGTTTCTGTTAAAGCCATAAGGTGAAATTTCTGTGTTCATCACTTGCTTTTATTAAATCTAGGTTGCTCCACAAAACGTTCTCCATTGGAACCTCATCATTAAGACTGCCATACCCAGCAACACAGGTTTAGGCAGTGCCATAGTCTAGGTATTCTATTCACAATGTTTTTGCTTTCCCGTGACTAATTTGCAATCATGAAACAAAGGTACTGGTTAATACCACCTCTATTTTATTACTGCAGTGTAGGTATTAAAATTAAACCAATGCTACTTAAATAGTGTATGGAAGAAAGGGCTTCCACTCAAAAGAGACCTGGTGATCAGCTGTTTGAGGGCTCTGCATACACTTATGAGTATCGCTTAGGGGGTGAGGGGGATCCCCATGGCAAATGGACCCTGTGGGCACACTTTGCATTGGGGAAAGAGACACACACACACGCGATATGTGTCTCGCAAAATGGCCGTTTAATACAACAAGAAGTTAGCTTTTATACAGTGGGATACAGAGAATTCGGGAACAAGGGTGGGTCTTTGCTTGAAGCATCAAATCCAGGGTTTTACAGATAAGGGGGTTTGAAAGGATAGGCTAGGGGGGTATATTTGGCCATATATGGTAAAGGGAATGCAAGGGGGGAAGTGGTGGGAGGCACAAACAGGGGGGTTTGTGGGGGTCTTGCTAGCTGCTCTTATCGCTGGACTTCAGGCGTATCCTGTAGCTGCAGTTGTCAAGGTAGATGGATCTCTTCCTCGGAGGCCCCTTCCTTGCAGCTCTCCTGCATTTTTCTCCATTGCTTGTAGACCACTGTAGGCCCACTTCCTACAACTCCCCCTCTTCTGTTATTTAGGACTGGGAAGGCCTGGGAAAAACTTTTAGTCAAGGATTTTTTAGCACAACAAATTAGACATGGAAGGAAGATAAGGATGGAGAAAGTGATAATTAGAAACAAGATGATTCCTTTAACAACCTTGCTGACCGAATCAGAAAGGGAAGGAAAGTGGAGCCAACTAAAAAGACCTGAAAACCCTTTGTCCTGGTTTATGGTGATGTCACTAACAAGTTGTTTTAGAGTGTTAATGCTTTTGTACACACTCTCAGAGTGGTCTGAGAAATTCAGACAACACAGCCCTTCAAATTCTTGGCAACCGTGGCCATGGGCAAGAAGTAAAAAGTCAATGGCTGCTCTATTCTGGAGAGTAGCTTCTTTGATTTTCAGGGTGTCTGCTATTAGGCCCTCAATGGCTAGAGAGGTAGCATTAGCTTCTTTGGCCATCCAGCAGGCCATGTGGGCTAGAGTGGAGAGAGCTTTGGCTGTACCAATGTTGGCAAATGGAAAACTTCCCCAGAATCTCTGGGCATGGGACCAAATTTGAAATTTGGGGTCACAGCCTGGTGGAACATGGATTTTTAGTTCATCCTCCTTGGCTGGATTGCTTTGAAGGGCATTATGTGGCGGTGGTTTAGCGTCAATTTTGATTGGGAGTGATCTAGGTTTGGTTTGCATTAAAATAGAAGACCTTTTATTTCTAATTGGTTTGGGTTCGTCAGGAATTTGGTTCCTGATTATTTGCAATTTAGCTGGGTTGTACAGGGTAAGTTTTCCAATGGTACATGGTCCTCCCACTGGGTCTCTTGGTATGCCTTGCAACGTTCTATCACCACAGATAAGGAAGTAGGTGGAAGGCAGCTTAGTGGGTTTAGGGAAACTCTCAGTAGGAATAGGGTAAGGTTGGGAGTTATTGCACCATGCGGTGGTGTTAGAATAGATGAGAGAGTTAGGGGATAGGTTAGGTTTTAGTTTAATACGAGTACTAGTGGGTTTAAATCTCAGGCAAGTGGTAGCTACAGATGAGCCTAAAAGGTCTAATTCTTGGGGATCAGTATCTAGGGAACCTAGACGTAAGAGAGTTTGGGAAATAGTGTTTGGAGAAGGAAGGAAATTATTTTCAAGGGAAGTGTTTTGGATAAACCTGTTCCAGTCAGGTATACCCACAAGACAGCTTTTGAATGGATGACTCACGCTGTCGAGGGAAAGGCACATTGTGTCTGTGTTGGTAGCTTTGGCTAAGGTGATCCAGATGTTTTCTGTCGGTTGCTGCATCCAGCCTGGAACTGAGAAGGCTGAGGTAGTCCACGGTGGAACAAAGATGATGAGAGTCAGGAAGGTCTGGAGTTCTCTAGGAAGGGCTTGATTCTTCTTGAGGGAACCCATCGTGGACCTGTATCAGTGAGTATACATGCATGACCTCTTCCCCAGGTTATGATGGGGAAAGGCCCCAACCACTTGTCAGATATTAAGTCTTTGTATAGTACTTTGGCTTTTTCAATTGGAATGGAGTTTGTTTTGGTAAAGTGTTTAAAAACTGGTGCCTGCCCGTCCTCAATCCTGTTAAGGAAGTTGAGGACATACATGGCTTTTTGCAGACACTCATGTGGTGTAAGGCCACTGCTTTTTCGTTTCTGCCTCTTCAACATGGATTTAAGTGTCAGATGAGCTCTTTCAACTATTGCCTGACCTGTGGGAGAGTGAGGAATACCAGTGCGGTGTTCTACACCCCACAAGGCCAAAAATTCCTGAGTGTTTTTTGCTATATAAGCAGGTCCATTATCGGTTTTGATTTGTTTAGGCACACCCATGTGAGCAAAGGCTGTGGTGAAATGTTTCTGTACATCACGGCTCTTCTCACCAGAGTGTGCTGTGGCCACAATGTAATTTGAACAGGTGTCAATGGACACATGAACGAATTTTAATTTCCCAAAAGAGTCAATGTGTGTGACATCTGTCTGCCAAATTTGCAGTGGGAGTAAGCCTCGAGGGTTTACTCCTTCTGCAGGCAGTGGGGTGACCAGTTGGCAGTCAGGGCAGGCTGAAATGATGTCACGAGATTGTTTTTGAGTGAGGCCAAATTGTTTTTGCAGCGCTCGAGCACTCTGATGGAAGAAATCGTGGGAGAGTTTGGCTTGTTCTAGCCTCTGTGGGACGACAGCTGACCCTGCTAAGAGGTCTGCTTGTCGATTCCCCTCTACTATTGGACCAGGAAGTGTGGTATGGGAGCGCACATGAGTGATAAAAAATGGTGAAGAGCGGTGATTTACAGCAGAAAGCAATTTTTGGAATAGCCAAAATAGCTGCTCATTTTTAATTTCTTTGAGGTATGAATTCTCACACTGCTGAACAATACCTACAACGTAGGCCGAGTCTGAGATGATATTGAGGTTATCTGGGAACAAGGACAAGGCACGAACAACTGCTGACAGTTCAACTAACTGAGGAGAGCCCTGGACCTTGTGAATGTCTTGTTGCCAATGCTCCCCCTCTTTCCAAACAATGACAGCATTGCCTGTGGTGCCTGAGCCGTCAGTGAAGACTGTTAAGGCGTTTGGAAGGGGGTTAGGAGACCAACTGGAAGTGTATTTAAGAGGAATTTTGTCTATGTTTTGGATAAATTTGCAAGGGGGGGTAATGGATTTTAATTTCACCCGCAAAGTCAGATAAAGCAATTTGGGAGTCCAGGCTCATGGTCAGGAGTTGGTCTAGATGCTGGGAAGTGAGTGGCAGGTAGATGTAGGCGGGATCTACACCTGCAAGTTCCCAGCACCTGGTCCTGCCCTTGTAACACAATTTGGCCAATAGTTCCGGGAGGGAAACTATGGTTTTTGTGAATTGGTGGGGAAGGAAGATCCACTCCCATAGACACAGCTTACTGTTCCTGTCGTAGAGTTGACCCAGTAGTGCGAAAGGCTGGGTGGATCCTCTCAGCACCACAAGAACAGCTTCTTCTTTCTCCAGGCGTCGATGTACCTGAAAGAGACTTATTTTGTTGGCAATTAGTTTTAAGGCATCCCTAGCAACAGGGGTTAGTGTCCGTGGGGATGTTAGGTCTGGGTCTCCTTTTAAGAGCTCAAACAAGGGATGTAGGTCATCTGTGGAGAGACCCACCACCGGATGTAGCCAATTTAAGGTACCCAGAGTCTTTTGGAGGTCATTTAGGGTGGTGATTTGCAAGGGAATGGAGATTTTCTGTGGGACAATTGCTGAATTGGTGATCTGCCAACCCAGGTACTTCCAGGGAGAGGAAGTCTGGATTTTGGTTGGGGAAATAGTAAAGTTATTGCGTTGTAATGCAGCCAGCACTGCACTTGTGAGTCTTTGGACTTTGGCATCAATGCTTGCAGCGAGCAGAATGTCATCCATGTAGTGGTAGCAAATAGCATCTGGAAAGGCAGACCTGACAGGAGAAAGGATGCTGGAGATGACATGCTGACAGATGGTGGGGCTGTTTTTCATCCCCTGTGGGAGAACAACCCATTGGTAGCGTTGGAGAGGCTCTGCCACATTCAGTGTTGGAAGAGAAAAGGCAAATTTCTCCTGGTCTGCAGGATGCAAAGGAATAGAGAAAAAACAGTCCTGGATGTCAATAATAACAATAGGCCAGTCTTTTGGAATCATAGCTGCTGAAGGCATCCCTGGTTGCAAGGCTCCCATCGTTTTGATGACAGCATTAATAGCTCAGAGGTCATGGAGTAGCCTGTATTTACCTGAGGCTTTTTTGATGCAAAAGATGGGAGAGTTCCAGGGACTGGTGGATGGGACGATATGGCCCAGTTTCAATTGCTCGTGGACTAAATCTTTTAAGATGGAGAGTCTTTCTCCTCTGATTGGCCACTGGTCTACCCAGATTGGGGAGGAGGGAACCCATTCCAGGCGAAGTGGCTGGCTGTGGCCAGCGGCCATTAGGACAAATTTGTGGTGAGGACAACACCCCACTGGTCTAAAATGTCTCTTCCCCATAAGGTAAAGGGGAGGTTTAGAATGTATGGCTTGGTGGTAGCCACTTGATTTTCAGGGTTTGTTACCTGAATGATGTCGTGACTCTGTATGGGAGTCTGTGGACCGCCTATACCTGTGATTTCTGTGTCACTTTTTGTTGTGGTCCAATGCGTAGGCCAGTCAGTTGATCTTATGATGGTCATATCAGCTCCAGTATCAAGCATGCCACTAATCGTGATCTCCTGGTTTGCTGCTGGAGAATAAAGGCGACAAGTTAGCATGGGCTGGTTATGGGAAATTGGTTTGGCCCAGTTTACCATGAGGTGGTCTCCTTGAGCGCAGTTCTCCAGGAGTTGCAGAGGCTGTAGTCGAGCTAGTGGAACATCGGTGTACAAGCGAGCTGGAAGAGAAGAGGCTTGGACATTTATGGTTAGGTTACATGGATTTAGGTTAGACAGTATTTCTGGGACAACAGTTATCCCTTTGTCACGGCATTCTAAGTGTGCAGTCAGTAGGAATTTGTCATTTTTGTTTAGGGCTTGGTCTGGATGAACAGAGACTGCAGTGATGTCAAGAGTCTCTAAAACTATGTTGTCTGTAGGATATAGGAGGATCTCTTGGACGTCATTCGTGGATGGACAGTCAGGACTCTTGGGGTCATCGCGTGGTCCTTCACGCTCTGTTATCCGTTTCCCTGGTTGAAGCGGTGATGCTGCTGGTTATAGGTTCTGCCAGTGGTTCCTCCTCCTTTGGAGCGAATGGGGTCCCCCTCCTTTGTGAAGAGGGAACGGCAAAAACGTGCCCAGTGATACCCCTTTTTGCATTTTGGACACAGAGTCTTAGGAAACTTGGGGGTAGGATCTGGGTTTGGGCAGTCGTTTGCAAAGTGTCCTGGTTGCTGGCATTTGAAGCACACAGTATTAGCTTTAGCAGCAGCCATGATTGCTTCCTGGATTGCCTGTGCCCTTACTGGCTCCGCTTCAATTAATGCATCTGCTATTGTTTTGCTTTTAAACTTGCTGGAGCCAATCTCCTTGCAGGCCTGAATCATAGACATAGGTGTAGGATTAATTAGCGAACGTAGGACAGGTTGGCAGTCTGAGTTAGCTTGTTCTATAGCTAACCTGATAAACAGAGCATCTTGGGCCTCTAAAGATTTCACTTGCCTAGATATAGCTTCCCTCAGTCTGGTGGCAAAGTCATAAAAAGGTTCTTTAAGGCCTTGCTGGATATGTGCAAATGAGGGAGAAGTGGTTGTTGCTTCTGCCACAGCCTTGATAGCTTCTAAAGCTAGGCTTTTTGATTTATCCAGCCTGTGGAATGGAATCCGAGTTTGCATCCCATTGGAAGCATAAGGGCCCTCTCCATATAATTCATTAATTAAATCCTGCACAGGGATTCGCAAGGCACCGTGTGACCCATCAGCATATTGGCGAATGATTTTTTTCCACTCTTGTTCAAATAGGGAATACTGCATCAAATTCAAAAGCCCTTTGGTTATTACCCTTATGTCAGAGGGTGTTAAAGTGTAAGCTGCAAACAGGGAATCGAGCATGCCAGATACGAAAGGAGAATCTAAACCATAATCACTGACAGCCTTCTTAGCGTCCCGGAGAATGGGGTAGGGGACAGGTTTCCAAATTGGTTGTCGGTTGTTTTCTCGGAAAACCGGGAAAACTTTCATTAATTCTAAGTCTCCCGCGTCTTCCGCCTGCTTGCGAGAACTCTGCCATCTGTTTTCAGAGGCAGGAGAGTCAGTGTCTGTGTCAGAGCAGGCTGGGCTGTCAGCGCGGTGAGAGGAATGCAGGCTCCGGCCTCTCCCCCCTGGGAACCTGACTCCGCGTGGCCGTGGGGGAGGAGGGGGGGTGGAATCGGGGCTGACGTCATCCCGGAGTGGGGGCGTGGTTAGCTGTTTCACGCGGCGAGGGGCGGAGAGGCAGCCCTCGGCGCCATCTTGTGAGCTCGGTGGGCGGGCTTTGTTAGTTTTCGCGGGCTTTTTGGATGGAAGAGAAGGACTTCCCCTGCCCTGGTCGCCATTTTCGGCGTGTCTCTGCTTTTTTAACTGCGGCAGAATCAAACGCCAGGACATGAGAGAGAGACCTGCAGCCTTGTCGCCTTGTTCAAAGGCGTGTGCTAACGTGTCTCCCAGCTGATGCCATCGGCGGTATGTTAGTAAGTCTGCAGAGAGCAGTTGGTGTTTAGAAAGCCATTTGGTTAATGCTTTAAGGGACTTTTTATCTAACGGAAGCCCCTCCGATGTTATTAAAACCTTAATACGTTCGTAAAATTGCTTCTCTACGTTAGAAAGCTGATTTCCCATATTTTAGGGTTTAAGGGGTAAATGGTTCACTCACTCGAATCCTCAGTTGGTCACGAGTGGACCGGGGCTGCGCTGCGTGGTCGAGCGGCGTGTTCGGCGGCGCGCGGGCTGCGGGGCGGGGGCTCGGCCGAGCGGCCGGCCGGCCGGGGACGGGCAGCGGCAGGAGCGGCAGGAGCAGCACCCGGCGGGCGGCGGGGAGCGCGGCGGGCGGTTCCGGCGTCGGCGCGGCGGCGGCGCGGGGTGCCGCCCGGAGCGCCCGCGTTGGGGGCGGGGGGGGCACCCGGCGCGCGAGTTTTTTCGCGGCGCCCGGGGTCGGGGCGCGCGGCAGGGCCGGTGCGACCACGGAGCGGCCGGGCAACGTCCGGCCGCGCGGCTGCGTGGGCCCCGGCGAGGGGGGGTGGCGGCGCCGGCTCTCGGCTCGGCTGCGCGGGCTCGGGGCCGGGGGCGCTCCCGGAACGGCGGCTGCCCAGGCAGGACGGGGCTGCTCCCCGTGCGGTTTTAGCAGGGAGCGGGGGGGGCGAGTCCTGCCGCGTGAGTGGCAGTCGCAGCAGGTCCTGTTGGCGGCGCGGTGCCTCTGGGGCAGCAGCGTCTTACCGGAGCGGTCTGAGCCTGCGCGAGGTCGGCGCGGGTCCGGGGTCCGTTTCTCCGGCGCGGTTGCTGCATCAGTGCCGGGGTCTAACGCAGCTGGACTTCAGCAGCAGGAACAGCGTCTGAGGACTGACTGGACCGAGTCCAGGGGTTACATGAGTGAGGAGGTCCTTGGGCGAGCCCGGACTCCGGAAATCCGAAACTAGCAGTAGCTCAGGTGAACAGGGATCTTTCTTAATATAAGAAAGATGAGTCCTGGCCACGTTGAGAGCGCCATTTATCGCTTAGGGGGTGAGGGGGATCCCCATGGCGAATGGACCCTGTGGGCACACTTTGCATTGGGGAAAGAGACACACACACGCGCGATATGTGTCTCGCAAAATGGCCGTTTAATACAACAAGAAGTTAGCTTTTATACAGTGGGATACAGAGAATTCGGGAACAAGGGTGGGTCTTTGCTTGAAGCATCAAATCCAGGGTTTTAGTGATAAGGGGGTTTGAAAGGATAGGCTAGGGGGTATATTTGGCCATATATGGTAAAGGGAATGCAAGGGGAGAAGTGGTGGGAGGCACAAACAGGGGGGTTTGTGGGGGTCTTGCAAGCTGCCCTTATCGCTGGATTCAGGCGTATCCTGTAGCTGCAGTTGTCAAGGTAGATGGATCTCTTCCTCGGAGGCCCCTTCCTTGCAGCTCTCCTGCATTTTTCTCCATTGCTTGTAGACCACTGTAGGCCCACTTCCTACAATGAGTATCTTGGAAATGGCTCCATCCCTTCAGTTTCTAAGAAGTAGCTTGGTAATTTTCATTTCAGCACTTGCAGTAGAAGTCCTATTATAGGAGAGACATAGGACTGGAAAACCTGTAAATAATTCCAGTACGTTTTGATTAGCTTTGGGATGGCAAAAAGAGGAGGTTACGTGGGTTGGTTATAAGGCTTCTCTTGTGAAAAGTAAAGCTCTATGACAAATCTTAATGGATGTCAAGCCTCAAAATCTCTTCTAAATTCACCCAAGTGTAATTTTAAATTAGGCCATCAGACTTGTTTTCAGTGAGAGAAAAAGTATATATAAATGACCCTGAGTGCTTAAGTGAGATGGAGATGACAGGGATGAAAATGTTTCTGTAATTTTAATGGACATAAGATTTATGTACTAAGCAAACTACATTATAATAGAATTTTCATTAATTTGTCTTAAGAATCTCTTTCTTTCTCTATTTGTCTGCATGGCTGTGAAAGTCTATTAATAATAAATAGTATTATACTGAAGATTTTTTCCAGTTTTGACCCATTGAGCCAAATGAAACCTTCTCATGATAAATCAAGTGCAGAAAGACACTGCCTGTGTAGTATTTCAGGCTGCCAGGTCCTAGAGCCTAATCTCTGCTGTAATGATGTGAACAGCAGGTAGACCAGAGAAGGGCAACAAAACAAACAGAGAAGCTAATTCAACTCAGTATGTCAGTTTGGGTTTGTCTAAAATGGGTACTTCAAAATCTGCCCCCTTCTTTACTTCAGAGAATTTTAGCTTTATTTTGGAATACGCTCTTCTAGAAATAAGAAACCTCTGCATGTCTAATACCAGACCCAGAGTACAGGCTGCAAATCCTCTTTTTATCACCTTTACTTTGACTCTGGGAAGAACATCCATTGCATTTTTGCAGCTGCTAGAAATATTTTGCCTGTTTGATTTATAGCAGTGTTTAATGAGTGAGTGGCAGTGGTTTGTTTATCGAGCTACATAGTCATGCAGGCCTTTTCAACAGGCAAGGGCAAAGTGAGCCTTGCTGATTCCTTTTAAAGAAATGATTGCTAGAATATAAATGCCAAGTCTAATTAAAAAATTCACACAGCTGGCTGTTAAACCAAAAACGTTGCTGCAGTATCACAGCTCAGAAAAATCACAAGTGAAACAAGCTTCATAAATTTAAGTGGATGGCAAAGGCGGCTTCTGGAGGCAGCATAATTGCTATTCAAGCAATTCTGCTGAGTCTTCAAGGGGCAAAAGCAGGCAGTGGGATGTATGTCGTGACTCGGTATGACATGTTTTACTTAGCTGCTGCATGGAACAAAAAAGTCAGATGATTTTGATATGCCTAGTGGGAATCAACAGTGAACATTTAGGAAATTAGTAGTCTTTTGAGATGGGAAGCAATCAGGGATAGAGTGCAAGAGGATGTCCTGGGCAGCAGATGAGTCTTGTCCCTGGGACTCCCAATGTGTGAGGTGTGGTCCAACCACTGAAATGCATTGTCAAGTCTTCTTTCCAGCTGCTGAGTAAGAGAATGTATCTAAATTAGGGTAGCTTTTTAAATGGATTTTGAATTCTTTGGGAAGATATATATCAATTAAATGCAATTAAAATGCGGCATGATTTGTAACTCTGATTTTCTTTATGATCTGCTTTAAAATGTACGTGACTAAGATTTGTTGAGTTGATACGTAAAATGGAAGAAAAAATTTTCCAAACAATATTAATATAGATAAGGTATAGGGCAGTTCTTTAATGAAACCTTTCAGGTACACGGATACATAGGCACACGCACACGCACCCACAGAATTCTCACACTTTTTATAACTAACTAATTGCCATATCTAGTGAGTACATCCAACCCAAAACCCATTTTTGCTTCTGGTACCACCCTCAGAACTGCCCCTTTGGAGCCTTTTTAAGGGTTCTGGGCCCTCTATCTTGTTTTAACTACAATATATCTTATTATTCTGGTCCAGGTGTACGTCCCAAACAGGATGCCTTTGCTAAAACATCTTTCCTTGAAAAGACTGTTATTCAGAAATTCAGGAAGGTAGCACCAACTGTGGGAAAGGGTTTTAGTAACTGTCTAAAGTGAAAGAAAATTGTATGGCTATATTAAAATCTACAAAAAGCTAAAAATCTTTAAGCATGAGAGTCAGATGCATATTTGGGTCAAAATGGTTTTAGACTGCTGATTTACCTGACAGCTTAGTTGGAGTGACTTAATTTTGGACCTCAATTTCTGAATATGAAAAGTGACATTAATAACCTTTTTATTTGTGCTCCAGCTGGTAATGAAAGACAACTGCTTAGTAAAACTATAACAAATGGGAAAAGAATGAGCAAGCAAGAAAACATTTGTGTTCTTACTACTACATACAGATGGTAGCCACTCTCAGCTGTAAATACTACTGCACTCCAAATCTACAAATAGGCTATTAGCTATGGGCTGTTCTTAAACATTATCTCAAAAGTGTATTGACATACAGATTTTTTTCATTCAGTTATGACTATGCACAGAATTGTAACAGCAGCATGCTAACCACTAAATTGAATGCCAAATATTGTTAGCATGAGAGAGTACTAATGAGGAAGAACTGTAGTGAGGATTTGAAAAGAATAGACTTATCTTTCATAGGGTGAAAACAAAAATACTGGGGGGAACTATACTAACTATGGTTTGATGTTGGTTGAGACATTATAATGGCTGGAGTTTCATGGCTGTGATGCTAATGTTGGGCTGTCAAATCTTTATGTGTATATTAAAAAACACTTTATTGCTGACATTCCACCTTATCCCCCAAAAAGAAGATAAGTTACAGATTTTTAGAGACATTAAATTGGTCTTAGTGCCTGATTCATGTATTGTGTTTTTGTTTGTTCCTTGAAGATTTATTTAAAATGCCATGTCTGTATCCATTCCTTAATCTTTAGAGAGGGAGAATGTGAGAGATTATGATTTATGAGTGATGAAGTAAACTGATAGTATATTTGCCTTCAGTTTATATTTTAAATGGCAGTAGTTTGGTTAGTAGCTACTGATGGTATTTTTTTTTCTTGCTAAGTATATCCAGATACAGTGCACTGAAAATGCATCACACCATAAAAGCATGACAATTTCCCAAAGGGAGCTTATAGCTAAGGAAGAATAGCAAATTTGAGAAATAGAGCTGTGAAGACACTGATAATATGTTTGTTGAGATATTTGGGTTTAGGTAAAATACACATTAATATTCAAATTCTAGAACATTTAATTGTACAGAAAGTTAAATTCATCACAAGAGCTCATTCTGAAATCACATTATGATTTTAGCAGTCTCCTGATAGCCAGATGGAATTTAACAGAGGGAAGAAAAATCTATCATGGTAAAATCAGAAACAAGGACAATCTGTCAAATCTAAATGCAGAGACAACTCTCTTTAAAGCTGGAAGTGGTATTTGATTCTGTGATTTCATTACAATGTTAGTTGCTACTTTAAGTGAAGCATGCCATGTACTTTACAAATACAGGGTTTTTTTCTGCTTAAGTAACATTCATAGTTGAGTCATATTTTCACTGAATGCCCAAATCCCTCAAATTTATTGGAATTTTTATTTTTTTTTTTAAATACTTCGGTTTTATATGACTGAACAGCCTATAAAACTAGATTAAAAAATCAGCATTGCAAGTTAGTTGGGACTAATTGGAAACAGTATGTGATTTTGGCTTTATTCCTTGTTTGGCTGGGTCTCACTCAATCTCCCTGCAGAACCAGGGGGATTTCATAAAGCAACTGGCAGTTTGAATTCCTGTAAGAATAAAAAAGGCCTCTGGAGAGTATTATGGGACAAACATATGGAAGATTTACAGGAACAAAGACTTTTCTTTCCTTGAGAGAGAAAAAAAAAAATCAATATCAGCTTGTAATGTTCATGATGGGAATATATCATTTTGGTGTAACCACTTTTAACGGATTTATTCTAAGAGATACTGTTGATCAATGTGTTAAAATATATGTGTAGAAAATATATAAAATACAGTTTATATGACTAAATTCTTGCAGTCAATGAGATTGGATATGTTTAATGCATCGATCAGCTTACTTTTTGTGGTCAGAGGGTTAGTAAGAGGAAGAAATTGAATCAGTTATTTTTTCAAATAATTTGTATCATATTCTGAATTATGAAAAGATGAGGCTTTAACAAATGTGAACAGACATCACTGGAAATAATTTTTAAGTCTTTAAAGTATGGAATTTTTTTTTCTTTTGAAAGTGAGTACGGTATTAAAAGAAATACTGCTTTCCTTTTAAGTAGTCTGTTATCCTACAGAAAAATTACCCTGATTTGAGACTTCTGCTAAGCATGAATGATCTGGTGGGAAAGCAAGGAACTTATGACTGGAAACTCCTCCTCTTTTGTTTTGGTCAGGAAAAGTTAAGTCGTTCAGTAAACTCTTACCTTTTTTTAAAGAAAACAGGCTTTTGATTATAATAGTGAGCAAGTTGTCAACTTGTAACTAACTTGTAACTGTTTCTTTAAGAAAAAAACACCCATGGTCTCTTTTCCATGATGCTCTATACTTGTATTTTTAGTCTACAAGTGTGGTGGCGAGGAGCATTGATTTCTAAAAATTGTTTAAAATTCTAGCAGCGTGGATGTATCAATCTCATAATGTGCCTGTGAAGATATTTATTTAAAGCAACATTATGTTCTTTTTCTTTAAAGACAGTTCTGTACCTGCATTAGAGAATATTAAACACTGTAATTCCAAGGGCTTATTAAATATTCAGTTGTTTTCTTTTTCTGCTATATCAAGGGCAAGACTTCTGTGTCCTGGAATGAAACTCAAATAAATTAAATGAACCTTTTAAGCTGCTATTGAAGGCTCACATTAGGAAATAGACATTACATAGTGAGGGGAGTTGAAGGAGGAGGTGTTGAGATCCAACCCCAGAACAAGTTGCATACAGACAGGCTACATCCTTTTTCTGGGAAAACACTGAAATATTGCAAGAGATTTTATTCCAAACTTAAATGTGAAGCAATAAGCAAGTGTGACTAACAGTTTGTTGTGCATTAACCTCTTCACTGGTTATCATCAGCATTGGAATAGCTTGTTTTAAGTGTATGAGGTGGACAGATGAAGCATATTTTAAATATGAAGTAGTATGAGTCTTATTTTATGAATATCTATAATACACCTGAGTGTAAGGATCCATTTCTAGCTCTGCTGGTTTTCCTGGGCTGTGTCTAAAGCTGTTAAGCCTTAGCATGACTGCAGTAAGGCCCTGGCTCCATGCCCTGGCAAAGGTAAGTTGTGCAACTAGTCCTATGTCTGGGTTTACTTGGAAAGGAAACTTGAGCATGTGGGTTATATATGAGCCACAGCATCCAATAACTAGGTGGCTTTTCCTACTTCTAAATCCAGGCATGGCCTATGAGACTGTTGTCAGGTCATTTTCAGCCACAATTTTTAGTGACATTAGTTTTTTAAAGGCACTTGGGGAGCTACGTACAAGGTTAAACATGAACTTTGGACTCTACTAATTCTTCTAATCTACACACTGCTCAATTTTCTGTTCTAGAATTAGTTGTCAATTTTGAAATTGCTTTAAACTCTGAGCTACTCAGTTTTCTATGAGACACTGAATTTGAAGTAGGAAACATAAAGTTTTGTTCTTTCAACAAATTATCTGCAGGCATCTTACACACTTTAGATTTATGTACTTCATTAAAATCAAGTTGTGGATGATTAATCCACTTACTGTGAACATTAGTAGAATTTAACAACAGAGCTTGACTGGTGATCCCATCAACTAGACAAGCTTGGAGACAGAATCTCTACCAATGTCTGAAATGTGATGCTGACATACAAGAACAAAATTGGGTGCGCACTGGCTTCAAACTGTGAGCACAGGGAATCAGCAGCCTACTGAGAGCTTTAACTGCTTAATGAGGAATGTTCTGCATGCTGTGTATTACATACGGAACATTTTTGTAACTTTTAACTGCTCTTTTGTGGCAAAAATGTACTGAAATTTTTATTAATTTGATTTGTGTTAATTTCAGTTTTGAAAACAGTGGCCCTGGAGTGTGTCTACAACCATTCTGTGGCTTAGAAAACTATTGTCCCTCGGGGTAAAAAAGAAAACCTAAATGAAGAAAGATTATTTTATCTTATGCATTGAAACAAACCAGAAACAGCTATTAAAGAAACCCCCAAAAAACCAACTTTTAAGAATGAGAAAAGGATCATGATTATTTGGATCTTGTTTGAAAATTTTTCTTCACTTTTTTTCTAAAGCATTTCAAGCCATGTGCCTGGGCTGCAATCTTTGGTTTAAAAAATGGGGTAAATAAACTCTTTTGCTGTACACCAAGGCTAAACTTGTTTTGCAGCTAGTCAAAACCTAAGTTTTCAGAACTCACGGGAAAGGTAGTAATGATTCAAGCAGAAAATTGCCTCTAGTTGTAACCTTTCCGAAATATTAACTCCTTTTAGATTTTTGTGCTTCATAAAAGAAAAACGGAAACAAACAAAAAGTTATGATACAAAAAGTGATACACCGGTTACTGTGGACTGAGGAACTACTGCAGGACGGAGGAATAGAACCTGTCTTCTCACATCCACCAGAGAATCTGGGAGTGAAGATCTGTACTTTGTCTGAAAGAGGATGCTTGCCCACATGAACAAAAATGGATGTATTTTTAGAGGCTCATAACCTTAGAAGAGCTAGAATCAGGATGAAGGAGAAGGAATTAGGATGAAGGAGAAGGAAAGTGTAAAGTGAGGACAGCACATGGCTTCATTTCATATCTGTCATTGCAGATGTTTGTGAAAACCCTGCTAGAGTCTTTTCAACATGATGCCTGGTATTTATATAATGTAATACTAAGGAATAACCTTTGTTAATGTAAAGTAAATCCCTAAGAATTTTTTGTTTGACTGATAAAATGTTCCTTCTTGCATTGATCATTGCATTTTCTTTTTGCATGTTCTCTGAACACTCTAATTATTGCAATAACATTGTAGGTCCTTTATATCTGAGGTTTCATCATGCTAGGTGCTGTGCAAGCTCTGTTCTGATCCAAGGAGTTGACAATGTAAAACCAAAGGCAACAAGAGATAAAAGGAATTGTTGTCTTTGCTCAAAATCAGTGATGCCATGCATATGCATGGCAAAATGTGTACATCTCCTTGTTTTACATTTCTGTGAATGGTTATTGCAGGATTATAAAAAAATCTGTCACCAGATTGCCTTGTCTTTGTTCTAACCTCTGGAAGATGACTCTTTGGGATAATGGAGTAAGATACTCAGAGGATTTGGGACATGACTAAATTGTCTTTTTCCTTTAGGCATCGTAAAACACTGAATGTAGGTGCACAGCTAAAAATTTCAATCTGCTTTGCCAAGTTCTGAGAGCCAAAGTGCACTGCGGCCTTTCACCACGTCAGTCTTAAGCAAAACAGCAATAAATAGCTTGTCAGGAAGTTCTACCAGTAATTAATCTCTTGGTATTTGGCATCTTTTTTAGAAAGGTTCTGAACCAGAATGGACTCTTTTCTGAAACACAGAAACAAGTGCTACTTACTTACATGCTGTTAGATTCACTGCACTGTTGAATGCACAGTTAATCCTTATAATATCTACTTGTTGGCAAATTATATAGTTGTTGGTAAATTTTACTTTGGCTAGGATGAATAAAGTTTTATTTTCAGGCAAAAAAATGTTCGTGGTTGTCTGAAATCAATGTGTTGCTGTTGAAGAGGTTGCCCAATATTTTATCTGTTGAAAGTTACCTTCCAAATTGCAAACTACACTGCTGACTTAGCTTCAGTGATTCTTATCTCCACAGATTTGTTTGCTTTTTCCATCCTTGACTGTGTAGAAGGATCCTGGAGGATGCTCTAGGGGCATCACCAGTGGCTTAGAGTCTGATAAATTTTCTATCCATCTTATGGAGAGGTTTTGGAAAGATCTGCTGAGATCAATTAACTTAGATTATATAAATCTTCTTGTATTTGCTGACTCTAGTTGTCTCACACAAGACTGAGGCTTTTTTGTGTGTGTGTTGTTGTCAGGTGCTGTGAGCTATAAGCATGAAGCAATTTTGTGGTTAAGGCAAAGCCAGAAAAGCCTGTTCAGTAAAAATCAAACAGGATAAGATCGTTTGCTTAGCTTGTGGCTAGGAGTTCAGACTGGATGATAAGTGTTCAGTTCAGTTCCTGAGGAGTCAGTCCTTTTTAAAAGATAACAGATTTAGAATGTTTATAATTGTAGGGCACGGTGTAATTTTTTTTCGTTGATTGAGGAAAGGAAGCCATAAATGAGATGCAAATCTCTGATATAGGTAGATGTATGGGATTTTTGGTAGATGTATCTTGTGAGTCTGAATGTAATAAATTTGCCAGGCCTGCACTGCAAATTTAAACTTGTTTCCCAGAATGAAAGCTATTCTCTCTACTGGTTGTAGATACAACATTTTGTTGTCCAACCAATGTTCTGTGTTAGAAAAATGCAACTATTCTGTCTTGTACCAGCCCAAATGAGCTTCTGTGGCACATAACACTAAATCTTGAGTGCTAATACTGAATTATATGATTGTTACACAAAGTACACAAAATCAGTTTTGCCACAATGTTGTATCTTGGACTAAAGTGACAGAACAGAGGCAGTCCTGCTTATGGCTGTTGTCCTATCTGCCTTGTAACTAGAGTTTTTCCAACAAGGCTCAAGATTTTGGTGTGCTAGCAT
Organism: Pyrocephalus nanus; assembly: GCA_038380795.1. NCBI lineage: Eukaryota > Metazoa > Chordata > Aves > Passeriformes > Tyrannidae > Pyrocephalus > Pyrocephalus nanus. The sequence continues at coordinate 13,070,712 of CM076262.1, read as the reverse complement.
ATAGGCACTAGCTATTTTTAGAAACCTGTTTAGGCATCTTCTTGTCTCTTTGGGCCCCTTTTACCTTAAAAAATCTTCAGGTCTTCAGAAGGCTTTTTTTTCCCCTAGGATAATATTGACTATAAAATGTCTATTAAGCTGAAAATTCAAAATAACAAACCTATTGATAACATGTTATAAGCCCTGGCTCAGGGAAGGATTTAAATACATCATCTACTCAGGTACTAGACCATTGCTGTTAGAATGCTAGATAATATGGTGGTAATGCAATGTCATAGTGAAGAAATTAACCATTGTAGCAAAAGAACAACTGACTTCACCTTTTCATTTTGTGTGTTTTACTGGTTATAAGAAAATCTATCTCTGCTTCTTGCCTCATTGTTATTTTTTGAGATCTTGTCCTGGATGTTCTCTTTTCTTCAGTGTTTTGACTATGATGACTGAGTTGAGGATCAGACAGTGTATGTTTTCTAAGTCTTAAAAAATACTCTGTAATAACTGTTTCCAGGTTATTTACCTGTATTTTTTTCAATTCATGTGCCTCTACTGAAACTGAATTTATATTTCCCTTTTTGTTCAGATTGTCTTGTTTTGTAACTTTGTTGGCAGAATTGTATATCCTAACACCCTGTCATACCTCTGCCGCCACAGTGTGTGAGGTTCTGCTAGATTTACTTTTAGTGCTTCCTAAGAGAATGAGTGATGGAGGACTGCAAACAGAACAGGCTATGCAAGCAGCTCTATCTGTAACACAGAAGGTGTTTTCTACCAGTAAATATACTGTGTTTGTAAATCATTGAAAATCCAAAGGAAACCAGGAATTTGGATCTGCTCCTTGGTCCCTCTGAGATGCCCTTCAGTACAAGTGTGAATTTTGAACCATAATTTCAAGGCCATTAGGGTCGGCCCCATTTTTCACTGTGTGAGAGGTGGATATCCTTAAATATTGCTGTGGTTGGTGTGTATGGAGGCTGTTTATAAGGTACCCTGGCAACTGAATGGAATTCAGACAATTTAGCACAGACTAAAGAATTTGTTGCCATTTTCTTAATGAGTTGCATCTTGTCTTGGTGTCCATCATCAAGACTTTTCCTGCTCCCAGACTCTTGGCCTGTGTGTGAGAGCTGTTTGCTGTTCTCCTCTGGCCTAGATGTAAATTTTTATGCATATGAGTTTGTCAGTCATTTGGGGATGCATAAGTTTTATAATAAACACTGATGTTGTTAGTATTAATGTGAAGAGCTGTGTGGTTCTGATGTCTCTTTTGTCTCTTTTTGTTTCAGTTCATTGCTTTTGCCTCTTTATTCTTCATCTTAGTTTCAATCACAACCTTCTGCCTGGAAACACACGAGGCTTTCAATACTATTATAAATAAAACTGAGCAGGTCGTCAATGGGACAGAGACTGTGCTACAGTATGAGATTGAGACAGATCCTGCCCTGACATACGTGGAAGGAGTCTGCGTTGTGTGGTTTACATTTGAATTTTTAGTGCGTGTTGTTTTTTCCCCCAACAAACTTGAATTCGTCAAGAACCTCTTGAATATCATCGACTTTGTGGCAATCCTGCCCTTTTATCTAGAAGTAGGCCTGAGTGGGCTCTCCTCCAAAGCTGCTAAGGACGTGCTTGGTTTTCTCAGGGTGGTAAGGTTTGTCAGGATCCTGCGGATCTTCAAACTCACCCGGCACTTTGTGGGCCTAAGGGTGCTGGGTCACACGCTGCGAGCCAGCACCAATGAGTTTCTGCTGCTGATAATATTCCTGGCACTTGGTGTTTTGATATTTGCCACCATGATCTACTACGCAGAGCGGGTGGGAGCCCAGCCTAATGACCCGTCAGCAAGTGAACACACACAGTTCAAAAATATCCCTATTGGCTTCTGGTGGGCTGTTGTCACCATGACCACCTTGGGATACGGGGATATGTATCCACGGACTTGGTCAGGGATGCTGGTGGGAGCCCTGTGTGCGTTGGCAGGGGTGCTCACCATAGCCATGCCTGTGCCTGTGATAGTTAACAATTTTGGGATGTACTACTCCCTGGCCATGGCAAAGCAGAAACTACCGAGGAAGCGGAAGAAACACATCCCTCCTGCTCCTCAAGCCAGCTCACCCACCTTCTGCAAGACAGACTTGAACATGGCCTGCAATAGCACACAGGGTGACATCTGCCTGGGCAAGGACAACCAGCTGATGGAGCACAACAGATCATCAGGTAGGACCCCACTGGAAATGCATGTCCTCTAAAAACACTTTATAGACCAGTATGTTTGGTAGGAGTCAGAAAGCAGCCAGCCTTTCTGCCAGGAGAAGACATAGCTCCCACCCTTCTCCCCTCCAACGTTTGCGTGTGTCAGTCTCATAGAGGACAAAGTAGGTATAGTGATGTTCCCAAACCTCTATGTAGCTGGTCTATACAGTTTTGCTTGCTCTGTTGAGAATGCTTTCCTGCTGATGATATCAACCTTTTCTTTTGCCTGTTGTTTGTTGCGTCGTATGGATGTTTCTTGTTTTTCTGCATGACTGTGACTATTTGAGCAGCCACCGTGTCCCACCCTGTTGGACTCCATGGTGTTTTGCCTCAGTGTCTGTCTCTTGTGTCAGCTTTGCCTGTGCCACATCGTGGCCTGTTAAGCAAGATCCTACAAAGAAGCAGTCATTTAAAAGGAGCAGGCGCTTTACATCCAAAGCCCAGCACTCAAAGGAAATAGGAAGAAATTTTCTTTCTAGTTTTCTTTCCATTTGACATTCTGCTTCCCTGGCTAAAAGAACCTCCTTTATCTGTTAACATTGCATGATATTTACTATTAATTAAATAACAATAGCATAGGTGATGTAAAGTTTGTCAAGAAAAAAGAAAATTACAGCCCTTAGCAACATCATTGCTATTACTGTTGATTTTTGTGATTTCTATTACCTTATTTGTTAGAGTTCCAAATGATGAATAAGAAGTATTTTTTGCTTTTATCGGTGAAAATGCGTATCAAATGACAGCCTCAGCCCCTCCAAGCCACGGCTTCCTATTCCATATCTGTTGCAATTAAAGAGTAAATTTTACCTCTCAGTATAATTAAAACAAATTTTTTAGCAGCAAGAATATTTTTTTTGTTTCTTAGGTGTATTTATTCTTAAGCCAAGCACAGTCTGCTTATAAAGCAAACATACCAGTCATTGGAGTCCTGTTGAAAAACTGCTAAAGAATAATAAGAGCAAAACCACCCATGACCAGTGTCATTCAGGAATTGAAATTTATTTTTTAAAAAGAAGAGTCTATAAAATCTATCTCTGAAAAATATCCTTCATTGGTCTGTTGCTCTGTTACTGAATAGCATTTATGTTCAAAGAAGCTCAGTTTCACTCTCTGAGTTACTGTTCACAAAGTTAACACAGCTTTTTGAAACCCTAAATATTTTTAAGAGGACAGAAACCCTTGAAAGGACACACACTGAGCGTGAAATATAGTTAGTTTTACAGTGCTTTGACTAATATCCACTTTGAGATAACATCTTTAAAGTATTAATGATAACAGCTTTTTCATGCCATCAGGTCCTACTAAAGGTATTTTGAATGGAGGAGGCTCAGTGTGACCACTACAAAGGGACACTTCTTTGTGTCTGCAGCTTTATTTACAAGGGGTCCTTGATTTACAATAGTCCTTGAAATTAGAGAGAAAGCAGATATGCAAAATGGAGACATTTTAAAGACTTAACTTTCTCTTCAGTAGTGCCACCACTCACATCATGCACTGTAGCTTTATTTCTGAGAGAGAATGCTATTAGAGTCACTAGGAATTCTAAGCAAAACTTCAAGGCTGATTTTTACCCTTTGCATTCCCAGTTCAGAAAAAAAACCATGCTTATGTTTAAATGCAAAGGTAAAGCTCAAGTTATGTTTTTACTGAATTTGACAAATCAGGAGAAGTACAAAGTTTGCTCTTTGACAAAATAAAGTAGAAACCAAAGACAGTGTTTAGTATTGGGTACTTATGATGACAAGCAGTCCAAGTGTTATATATAAAGAAATGAAAGCTAAGTGTGTTAATTAACAACCCATAGTGCCAAATGTTGAAAATTTAGCCCTCCTGGGTGAGGAGTTGTCTTTAAAATATGCTAAACATCATATTCTAAGCAAAAATGACTAACTTGACCTCTTGTTTAGCAAAAAGGATAGCCAAAATATTAAATACATGTTTGAAATATCCAAGGCTGACTGTACTCTGAAGTTACAGTCCATAGTAGTCAACTAACTGAGCCTTGATTTGATTGTTTCTTATTTCATGTTAGTTTAATATAATCTTATATGAGTTTTAGAAGAAGAACAGGAAAGTTGAAAGATCATTGTTCTCGAATAAAACAAAAATCTTTTGCCATTTTGTACTGCTTAATGATTAATTGCAGAATTGTTTTCTTTTAATGATTTACTTTATAACTATTTTTTGAGTGATGGGAATATCTGGCATTCAGCATAAGCTCTTTGTGATGTCTCATTTCCTCATTCATTATTGTCTGTAAATGGGCATGGTGCTTTAACCAGTGTTATCAGGTGAAGACAGTGCAGGAAGTGAGCAGCCACTCTCACCTGGTGAAAGGCTCCCTCCCATCAGACGTTCTAGTACAAGAGACAAAAACAGAAGAGGGGGAACATGTTTCCTACTGACAACAGGTGATTACACGTGTGCTACTGATGAAGGGATCAGGAAAGGTATGGACTTCTTTCATTAGATCATAAAAGGTTACTCAGCAATGTGCTTGTGAAAAACAATCTTAGAGTAAAATGATGTGCACAATGCTCTTAGAGGAAAGACTGTACTCACAATGTATCTTTTTTTCTTTACTCCTAGTCATTCTTTTTCTGCTTTCCTTTTAGAAACACTCATCCCCTCTAGTCTTCAAAAAATATGCTTGATGTTGGACTCTCGTTTCACTTGTCTCTTCATTTGTCTGTTATCTCCAACGGAAAAGCCTGCAATTTAGACCTTGCTCATTCAACCACTCATCACTCAGTATCATTTGTCATTCTAAAAGACAACTTAGTCATGTAATAACTCTGGTCTGCTCTTAATAACCTAGTAAAATTTGCAGCTGAATACACTTTAAATGTCAGAAGTAAGCAACATTTTTGTTCTAAACACAAAAAAGCATATTATGAGATGCTATTTAGATTTCTTTCGAATAAAAGTTTGAGCTTGTAATGCCAAAAAATGTTTCTTCCTTGCAATACACCACTGATACTAAAAGGTGACTTCCTACCCCAACCAGAATTCAACTACAGTAAGCAATGCTTGACCTTGCAAGGTGCTAAAAATACCTATCTACTTATTCAGCTTCTTTAAGTCTAATTGCTCCCTGTTCAGTAGGATGGGTCCCAGGCAGAGTTTGCAAAACTCCTGTTTCTTATTTGTTCCTCTCACATGACTGTTTTCCTAGCCCATCAGGCCACAATTGGCTGCAAAACTAACATCAGGACATAGCCCTAAAATCAGCAATGCCAGTGGTAGTCTTGCCATTTCCTTAGATAAGAATTGCTTTCATTTCTTTGCAAATTACATTCTGAAATTGTATTATTCTAACAGATTCCATGTTCCTGAGTGCTGATGTGTAGTTATTCACCTCAGAGTTCACATGAAGTAGCCATGAGGCAGTGGCCAAACATTTTTGGCTCAGATTTTTCTGACTTTTTAAAAAAAAAAACCAAACAAACTTGTTTGGTGTATAGGGAACATGGGTGTCCCAGCCAGCTATACCCTAAAGGAATTCTCTTGGGTTGTTCTGCAAATGCTTTTTTTGCACTTCAAAAGCATGAGCTCACTAGATTAAACCTGTGAAGGCAGATACACAACCAGAGTTGTATATGTATGGTATTCATAATGAGTATGACTGTCTCTATGCTCCTGCATTTTACACAATCTTATATATAATGTTTAGATTAAATGGAACTTCATTGCAAACATGTTTTTCACAGATTCACTGCACTTTCCACTGAGCATATATTTCACACTGTCTTCTTAACAACTAGGATTATTTAAAGTTTCTCTAATAGTAACAGTCCAGTCTTTGAGGAGGTCAGTAACACCTGGATAAAGCACATTGCCATGGCATCTTGCAAGATCAGGTTCTTGCCTTCACTCAGCGAGTTATGGCAGTAACCATAATTACAACAGATCAGAAATAATAAAAAAAGTTACCCATCAGCTCCTAGAGACATATTTATATAACAGTAAAATGTATTTTATACTGGAACATTTAATTTGTAAATCCAGATTTAAAAGACAATTATGTCATAGTTTTTACTAGAAAACTGGGGCTTGAGATCAGAATGGACAGGTTTTTTGATGAGAAATGCGCTTTCTGTCTGGCTGTGATGATATAATCTGAAATGTTTTAGCCACTGGCTTTAAAGTATATTTTATATAGAGTAGGGAAGTTTGTGCATAAGCAGAAAACATCTTAAAATAATGGGTTTGAATAATTGAATTTAATTTGCACATCAAGTCTACTACTTTTTTTTTTCTCTTTCTTTCTTTTTTTTTCTCTTTCTTTTCTTCTTTCTTTCTTTCTGTACATCCTTCTTGTATGGTTTGTTCCTTGGATGGTTCTTGATTGTGTTCAATGATAATTTATTCTGATTTTTTTCATTAACATCTTATCTCCATCTCTAAGATGATACTGATTCAGAGCTGATCCACTAAAATACTTGAAAAGTAGTGATTTTGGATCATGCGTCTGTCTCTATTCATTTTGTGTGTCTGGTTTTCGATTTTAGGAGTACCTATTTTCTTTATAATCTTTATCATATTCCTCTATCAGTTCTTTCCTTTTATCATTGGAAAAGTAGAAGGAAAATAGTCTTAAAAATTACTTTCCTAGTTTCTATGTAAAAAAGCTGATTTTTTTTATTATTTTTTTAATAAGCTTTATGTTTACAGGGAGATTAAATATATATACTAGCATTGTGCTTCCCTTTGATTCCCCTTTCAAATGTAATTCTTTCTAATTTGTGTAAATACTGATAGAAACTCAGAAACTGGAGGCTATTTCTGAAATTTATCAGAAGACTGTGTAGCATCACAGTCTAGTCTGCCCTTGCAATCTGGAGAGAACATTGCACAGTGTTTTAGCAGACATGAGGTTATCCATTTGCTTTAATTATAGTTCTACAGCATGCAGTTCTCAGAAGGTAAGAAATATGTTAATTGTTGTTAGGGGAGAACCTAAGATATGATTTTCCTGGAAGATGCTGTCTGGTAACTCTGTTATCTGAACATCTGGAATTTGAGCTAGTAATCATTCCAGTCAGGAAAAAAATGTCTAATGACATTCCATGTGATGTTTAGCTTTATTGTCATTGGTATTTTATAGTTTCTGTGAGAAAAATCTCAGTATTTCACTGTAAGCAATTTGTACCTGAACATCTTAACCTGACAAATGCTTAGATGCATACTTGTCTTCAAGGAAATAAGTAGTGTCACTGAAATCAGTGAGACATCTCATACTTGTACTGAAGCATGTGTCCATGTACTTGAGGAGCAAGGTCCTTTCTGGCTTAATCTTTGTTGTATTTTCTTGCGATATCTCTCTTCAGATTGAGATTCTTTCTTAGTGGGGTTTTTCAGCTAGTATTCAAAATACTTGAGTATGAAGATAGTGATGCAGTGAATAGCAATGCTTTCTCATTGTTTTACAGCATAGCTTCTACGAAGTGAAAAAATTATGTGGCAATAAGTAAGTAGCTAGAGCTCACAGTGCATGTGAACAGAAAAGTCTGCAAATGCAATGTTCCCTTCAAATTGTGAAATTTGTGTAATAATTAATTATTTACTACTTGCATATGTGGATTAATACCATTTATTTCAATAGAGTCAGCTGGAAAAGAAACACAAGTACAATGTTTTAAATTTACCGTTTGGGAGGCATTTGCAAGTATGTCAAACTCTGCTGTCTTATTGGACTTTAGAATTAGACACAAAGTCTAAGGATTGAAATTTCTGAAGATGGAGCTTCTTTCTCAGTTATCATTCAGTCCTCTGCAAAAATGATTTGCACATACTGTATACAATTTATCTAGTTTCTGGTTTCTTTATTTTTTTTTTTTAATTGTCCTTAATTAGGAATTGAATTTAGCAGAGATTATATAATGCTATCAGTTTCTGTAGTCTGTCTTAATGGGTTTTTGATTATGCCTAGCCAGATAGCTCACCAAGTAACTCTGTTGGAATCCCTTAACTTGCACTCTGTGCAAGCCTGCTCAAGCCCACAAAGCAATATTGAGTGCAAGATGTGGAAGAGCAGGTCAGACCTTTCTTGTGGCAGTCTATTTAACTTTTTGGGGAAAAAATAGCACCATTACTTTGTAAATAATTTTATTTATTAGTATCTTTTGGTAGTAATGTGTGTCAGCATTGAGTTCTTTTGCAGGCAGATTCCCTCCGAGTCCCCAGTAGCTCCTTGGATTACATTACATTGTATTGTTTGTCTTTGTCTATTTTTTGGCTGACTTCAACTGATGTCTCTGCATTTTCTCATACAAGGCTATGAAAAATCTCGAAGCTTAAACAACATAGCTGGCTTGACAGGCAATTCTCTGCGACTGTCTCCAGTAACATCACCCTACAGCTCACCTTGTCCTCTAAGGCGCTCTCGGTCTCCCATCCCTTCCATCTTGTAAACCAGATGGCATCAATCGGCTACATAGTATTAAATCAAATACTGTTTACCACATACTGGAAACAAGTGTAGCATTAACCATAGGCTCCACAATACTGTCTAACTCATGCATGATTACAACTGTTTATAGTAAGAAAAGCCACTTGGGTAGCTGAAGATTTTTGTCTTGGCTTTTAAAGATCACTTAAGTAGCACTTCTCCTTTTATCTGCTATATTGTCATACTTTCCTGTGGCAATAAAAGGACAGTTAGTGGATGCTGTTGTCCAGTATATTCAATAAATAAGCATATTTTCAGGGAGATTTACTTAAAATAATGTGCTTCCAACTAATTATCAGTCACTCCATTGAACCTCCATTTCTTGTGACTCTAATCCATTCTGAAGATGTCTGCTCTGAAGGGCCTGCTCATTTGCATGGACCATCCTGTCTCCATCACCTGACAAGCACTGTTGCTGATTGTGGAGACCACAGAGGGCTCTGGATGTGTGTTATCACATTGTTACCATTCTGCTGAAATGAAAGCACTGCTAAACTGGTCTGCATGTGGGATTGTTTTTCTTTGTTTAACCTTTTCCTTTATTTTTTAACTATCTACTTGTTTATAAATGGCTTTATTTTGTGATTAACTTATTTCGGTACTGGATTGCTGTATCAGAGTTCTGAATGTCTCCGGTTGTTTGCACACAGATAACTGCAAAGAGGTTGTCATTACTGGTTACACGCAAGCAGAAGCCAGATCTCTTTCTTAATGGCTTGGGGAAGGCACAAAACATGCAAGAAAGGTAAACGCCATCCAGACTTGCAATTTTAAGCTAGCAAGTGCTGCTTGGTACTGTAGTAATTTCTCTACTCCAGGTTCTTCAACATTTTCAGAGGCTGAGTACCAAGTAAAATTGAAATGGTTGTTGGGGGCTTTTTTGTACCATTGTAAGAGGGTAGTGGTTCTCAAGACAGGTTTTTGACCAGCCTTATACCTCTGGCTCATGAGCTTCAAAAGTTTCTTCAATGTTTTTTGAGCTTTGTCCTATATGTTGTTTGTCTGTCTGTTTTGCAACCTGTCTCCTGTATTCTCCATCTGTCTTCATAAAGCATAGAGATACTGTTAAAACAGCCCCCTCTTTTAAGTTTAACTAAGAGCATTTTTTCTCCTTTTCTCTTTTTTTTTCATATGGACTATACATATGTGTATAGATAGAAATATATCTATTTTTCAAGTGCAAGTTAGTATCGTCTAGACTAACTCGTGTGCACTCTGAAGATTTTTCAAGTGGGATTTAGTAGCGGCTTTACAGCACTGACCGGTTGCCTATTGCATCAGTCTTCCTCCTAGCAACCAGCATTCATTACAATTTTGAAACTGTATCTCCTCTAGTGTCTTTTTCATTCAATATTAACCTCTGTTTATGCAACAGGACAAATGCAATGGCAAATTTGAGGTTCTGGGCTGGTGAGGAAAAATTACCCTAAACCATAAAGTTTTAGAACTACATGGGGAAGACCATAATGACTGAAGTCTTAAGAGATCATTGAAATTGTTGAATAATACCTTATTGCCATGTTTTATTTTTTGTTAGGAAAAAAAATATTGTTGACCATGTAACATGTTCTTCTGTATATAGCCTAGCCCAATAGCATGACCTGCATGTCAGAGTTCTTGTACAATAATGTATTTATCAAAGTATAAATTTCTGATATTTAGAGATGTAAATTGATTTACTTTTGGTAAACTATTGTCAATAGAGAGATAATTGCGAACAGCTTTTAGCAAATTAATTAATACAATATTTGGTGCTGCTGTTATATTAACTACAGTGTTGTACAGAATTTATCATGGATTTTTGACTGCTGAAAAAGGGACAATGGAATTTAGCCATACCAAGGACTGTACTGGAAAGAGACTGCTGCTGCTGAATGGGCCCTGATAAACAACTCACACCTTGAGGAGGTCACTGAGACTTTACGTGTGAAGTAGAGCTTGTTAAAGAAGATTAAAGACCGCTCATAATTACTGCTGCCAGAGGAAGGGGTGACTAGTCACTGTTGATGAGTCAGCTGTAAATATAAAATGTGTGTGCATGGAATAACAGTTTTTATCTATATCAAGGAAAGCTGAATTCATGTCATCATTGCTAAGGCTCCATGCAAAGACCCACACCCCTGTATTTATTCTTCCTGGTTCCTGCAGTAAGTTGTGCTGTGGATCATACAAAGACACACACTTAATAATGATAGTGATGTAGTCTACATCTGTCTTGACTTCTGTCATACTAATGGCATATTTTGCAAAGGTCACAAATTTGAACAGAGTAGGTTTGCCTAAGTCCTTGCTTTCTCTCAGTTTACCATGACCTAAATTGCTATGAATTCTAGTGTACATGCCAAGTCTTAAGTTTACTTTTCACTTTGATAACAGAAATGTGACTGCAGATAAACATCACTGACTTTGTTCACAGCACACAGTCTTCTTTCATTGTTACCTCAAACTATAAGTATTATCAGAAATAAAATTCTGGCAGCAAGACTATTTTGTTTTTTTAAAAATTCAAAGTGTTGCAAACCCAGCATCAATAAGTATAAAAGTTGTATTAAAATTATATCCTAAAATGTATATTTTACATAAAATATATATTCTTTGATAAGTTATTTTCTGTGATTTTTGTGGTAAATGGATCTAGTCTATTCTATGTTTATGAGACATTGTAGTGCTACGATGTAATAATTATGTTCTCTCCATCCTATTCACTGGGAAATTCTCCAGAATCTGTTTTGTCACCCTGGTGTCCCAATTGTAGGGATCTGTCCCAGTTGTGAAACTCTGTATCGTGGAACTTCTGTGAACATGTCAAGGTGCATGCACAATCCTGGTGGAAACCAGTGGAAATGTAATACCTGAATTGGAGAATAAAAGGCAAAAGACCTGGGGAGGAACTTGGAACATATCTTCTGAAGTGGCTCATGCGCTTTCTTTAGCTTTATTGGTCCCCTGCCTGCTACTGGCCATCCCAGTTCTCAAACCAGCTTCCTGCAGTGCATGAGGAGCTAATTCAAAAACTAGCATGAGCTGGCTTCTGAAACAATTTAAAATCTATCTTCTTCTAATGACGCTACACCTCGTGCAGAAGTTGCAATTGGATTAGATGTTTTAAGTCTAATGGGAGTTTTATTGCATCCTGGTGTGACATCATCCTAAAAAAAGGGGTGATAAATGGTTGCTTAAAACTTCTAACTAATACTGTATTTGGGGCCACCTGTGAAATCCCCAAATACACAAGCAGTGTCTAAGAGGGGTGAGGTAGCTAGTACAACTGTACATTGGATCAGAGAGGCTGTAACGCAGTATTTTGGCAAATGTGCCGAAATGTAGGAAAGATTCCAGAAAACAGGATCAAGAGGTGTTCAAGTGTTGGAAAATGACTTATATATCAGGAAAGCTCACTGTGCCCAAAGGGTTACTGTCACTGTCTTGTGACCTGTGAGCAGTACCCACAAGAAGAAGAGGTGTAGTGGTTAGGCAGGACAAGGCTCACAGCCAGCTCCAGTCACACAGTTGTGATGTCTCCCCAAAGCATCCAGAGAGAGATGTCTGGTTTTCCCCAGTGCTGCTCAGGGATGGTGATGAGCCCCAGATGGGATGCATACAAGGTGGTGCATTGTGTTTGCCAAGACTGTAGAAAACACTGATGGCCAGATGGTGTCTGACATCTACTGTGTCTGAATGATAAGGAGCCTGGATGGACCTCCATCAACACAGGACTTTGAGCCCCAAATATCCCGGTTGCAGCTACTTATTTATTTACTAGAGAACCAAGCCCACTTTTACATGCTTTCTTTTAAAGCACACTTGGAGGACAAACCAATGGTGAGTCTGGTAACTTATTCATTTATCTTGGGACTACAACCCTCAAAGATTAACCCCCTCCTGTTCTTCCTCTGCTTCTGGGCCCAAGAAGGGGTGAAAGTGCATTTTCATGAGAGGTGCTCCACCAAGGTTTAAATTTCTCAGGCTGAGGAAGGCTTTGAACCTAAACCTCACTCTTGAGGGTAATGCAGTTCATATCTCAGATACAATGTAAAGGATGTGCTTCATGTTCTCATTCATTTCCTCTTTTGGCCATCCTTTAAAGAAAAGTAGATGCACTGATCTTTTGTAAAGGGGGCCCTCACAAAGAGGTGTGCATACACAGAATAGCTCTGTCCAAACTCCCAGAGGCCTTTGGCTCTGCAGAAGCAAAATTGCACCTGTAGAAAGGAGTTTTGGTTCAAGCAGGAAGACTCTGTATGGGTATTCTGGGGATCAGAGGAGTGGTTGTGGGAATTTCTGGGCTTGATTTAGGAGTCAAAAAACTTAATCCTTGTATAATTAAGACTTAAGGTTAGAAGTCAAAACTAGAAAATAAGCAGTGAATTCATAAGTAATGCATCAATTAAGATAATTTACCAAAGACTATTGCTTATTCATCTTTTAAAATTGTAAAATCAAGATGTCAAAAAATGACATCCTTTTGAAAGATAAACTGGTGCAACAGCAAGGTTCGTGTAGAGAACAAAATCTGTGACATATGTGGAGATGAGCAGATTATGGGACCTTTGGACTTTGAATGCAGTTACTGTTACTCTGAAGCTTCATTCAGCACTGAGAAAACATTGCTGTTCCAGTGAATTTTGAGACACTGCATTATGAGTGTTATAGGTGTGTTCTGTAAACTGGTTCCAGAATGCTAAGAAGCATGGAGCTAATGATAATATAATCCTGTGTTTCAGGGGGCTTTGTCATGTGTGAAACAATTACTGTTACTAAAAGTTCTCTTACAAAATATCTGAATTAAAATTAATCTGCTAAAAGAGATGGAAATTTAAGGAAACCTTTGTTCAGATGGGTTACTGAAAACTATAGGAAGGGATCAATCTGACATGAGCAAACTTGCCAGCATATTTAATGTGAAGTATGAATTTTAGAAGTCATGAATGAATTAACTAATTGAAAGAGGAGAGTATTTTATCATCAGAAAAAAATAATGAAAAAGTCAGATAAAGGAAATTGGAATGGAATACTGCCACTGGAAAGAGAAAATTAATATATTGATATGTTTTATTACAAGCAGTGACTTGAACAATTGCATAATAGAGCCTTTGAATACTAACTGAGAAAAAACTGTGAAAGAAGAGGAAGATTTCTATAATGTTAAAGTTATCAGAAATATTAATATTTTTATAATACATTATTTCCCCCTTGGAAAGACTTGTTATTCATTTGATTTCTAAGCAGATAAGTTATTTTAAAAATTGTGGGGTTTGAAGTTGAGCAAATACTCAGCTGTTAGTGTTGGGTGTTGGGTACCTAGCTGGTATGCCATTGTGAACACTTCCCTCCTACTTTACTGAATATCCCTGGCACATGTTGAAATTGCAGAGGTATCTGATTGTTGACCCTAGAAATGGGGATCTGTCACATGCTGTTTCCATGGGAAGCCTGGGATTCTCTCCAGCCAGGCAGAGGTCCTGGCTCCATGGCACAGCCTGCAGAAGCATCCTGAGTTTGTTCTGGGTGTGGCTTCTCATTGCCTTCTGGCAAAATATGCATGCTTCTCCCACCCTCTGCAACCCCTGCCCCAAAACCCAGCCTTCTGTCACTTGTATTTTTTTTCTTAAGAACATGTTGATGAACAGCTGACAGATTTCAGATTCCTACTTTCACAGCTTCACGTTCACAGATGGCAATATTCTAGCATGTTTTAAAAAAAAGAAGCTGGAGGTGGACACTTCTTGAAAATTTGGCACCAAAATGTTTTGCATTTCATTTAACATCTTCTGTATTATTTGCAGGAGGAACACTGGAGATCAGTTTAAACCAGGGCCACAGCTAGGGTATTCTGAAACTGTTAGGATGTGTTCCTTTTATATTCTACGTTTGGTTAGAGCATTGCTGCATTTTGCTATCATATGAAGCTCTTGGTTTTCTCCTCAAACGGGACTTGGAGATGATACAAGGGCAAGTCAGAGGTACTGTTTTGAGCTGGAATTGGAACAGGCTGCCCAGGGAAGTCGTGTAATCACCATTCCTGGATGTATTTAAAAGACGTAGATATGGCACTTTTGGATACAGTTTAGCAGTGAACATGGCAATGCTGGGTTAGTGGTTGGACTCCATGGCCTTAGAGGTCTTTTCTAACCTTAATAATCCTATGATTCTAAGGCCCCTGGAAGACCCTAAAAATGAATTGTATTATGAAGAAAAAGAGACTTCCTGGGAAATACTGAGGCTGTAATAGATGGCTGTAACCTATCTTTGTTTTGCAGAATGGTATGGGCACCTTCTCGTTAAAACACAGAAAGCAGATGATTTTGTGTCAGCCTCCTCAGAGCAACATTATACTTGCATAAGATAATGAACTACCAAAAGAAGAAAGTGTAAGTTGTTCCCCTTGATCTTAAGACAGTTTATTTGCAAAATTAGCAAGATCAGACTTCTTAAAGAAGCTTGGTCTTTGCAGTGAAACAATATAAAACTCCATCAATCTGAATAATAGTTAACCATAGCAACATTATCCTATTAGGCTGATGCTAAATATAGAATGGATTTTCTGTTCCTTATGGGGATTTCCTTGCTTTGTGACTAAATGCAGCATCAAGGTTTTATGAAAATCTTATTTTCTTCATGCCTGTGAATGCTGTTAGTACAATGAAGTTTGATGCTCTGAAGTCTTAAAATAATGCTATTGTTTAAAGGCACTTTTTGCATTTTGCAAGCATGAAAAATCAGGTTTCTTCTGAACTGGAACACTGGAAAGAGAGGTAGAGGGAGCACTGAAAGACATGGTTTTCTTGAACTGTTACAAAATCTGCCACATGAAACTGTGACCTGACAAATAAAAATACACAGCTTTTGCTATGTCAGTGTCTTGACATTGATTGTAACTCTTCCAGTTCTGAAACTCTTCTTAGTTTTGTCTCGAAATCACAGCAACAAAATTTGTTTCATTACTGCTGTTTATAACTTGTACTTAACCCTTGATAATTATCCTTTAAATTGAATAATGGAGCCATTTTAAAGCTTGAGCACATGAGGACTGTGCTCAGAGAAGAACTTAAGCACAAACATGTTGGTGCATACCCTTAGCAAGCTGCTTGGGCTTTTCCAGAGCTAAAGAAGATGGATTGTTCACGTCTAGAAATGGATGTTACTCATATCTTAGATACCTCTTTCAGTATGGGTCTGACTGATCTCTGTGAGTGCCCATTGACAGAAAAAGTATCTGGATCTGTCTCCCTCCTGGCACAGGGGCAGAGGTTCAGTGCAGAAGCAACATGGCCTGCTCTAGTGCCCCTCCGGTGTTTTGCTTGGTCTTGCAGAGGTACAGTGCCAAGGCTGTTTCATGGACATTTTCCCTCCACTGCCCCAGAAGTAGTTTAGTTTCTTGCAAGAGCAAGAAGCACTTTTGTTCTTTTCAGAAGAGGAAGGGAGTGTGCAATTGGGGCCTGCCTGGAAGGTGGCTCATGATCAGTTGTATGTGGGACAGACAAGTCCCCAAACTGACTCCTGAGCTTGCTTCTCTTTTTTTGTTTTTGCAAGAATTACATCTCTGACTGAAACAATCCTGTTATGTGAGCTCCAGGCATACTTCAGAAACACTTCTTGGAATAGCTTTAAGCAGAGCTCGTGTTTACCTGTCTGCTTTTTTCCCCCTTCTGCAGTTTACTGAACCCACTGTGTAGATTATTCCCTTGTTTTCTTTGCATGTGCCTTCACTGCTCTCTGTCTTCTGCAGCTTTCCTAGCTTCAACTCTGCCCATCCTGTATTCAGGACTTATCCACATGCCTCATTTGCCTGTCTCCTCATTACAGTGCAGCTGCAGCCTGCATGAGAGCTGCTGGGAAAGGAAAAGGTAAGTGAATTTGTACCTTAATCACAAGGGTAGAGGAGTCTCCTTTTGAAGTTGACTAAAACTTGCTGGAGATGTTGCCTTTTGCAGTTGGGTCCAGCCCATCTTGGACTGAATTTGCAGTTCTCTGCAGCAACTTCTGTATAGCCAACACAGTTGGGAACATTAAATTTTGGAACCACAAAATGCTGTCTAAAAAGCAACACAGCAATAAAGAGCAATTTGCAACTGGAATGTGGCCAGTGCCTGGGCCACTTCAGAGGGACATGCCAAAAAAACAGATAGAGACGATTGCTTAGAAACCAAATTCAGAAATTAGATTTTCCAACCGTATATTCACTGAACTATTCATTTCCCAATCAATATAATAGTACTGAGCAGAATGATTGGAGTGATGAATATGTCATATTCTGTCAAAAATTATGACACATACTGACATGATTCTTTCTGTCCTTTTTTAAGGCTCACTGTAATACTGAATTTCCTTCAGATCAAAGATAATGAAAACAGGTGCATTAGCTAAATTAATATCAGGAATTAAACATCTCTCAAAGGTAACTATAAGAATTTACTTTAAGAGAAGTTTTTATATTCTAGTCCTAGACAAAAGCTCTGCATTAAGTTTTTTTCATAGTCCTCAGTACCCTTCAAATAGGGCATAATTTCTAGACTTCTATTGTCCCTATTACTAGGAAGCCTGTTTCACTTATCTGTATTTGAATCTTTAGGCAGTAGCAGGTAATTTTTTTATTCAATCATTCCTACATTGCCTGCATCCATTTAAAAATACTAGACAAACTGTGTTATACACTTACCCAAGTTTTCAGGTAAGGTGTTTTGTACCAACTAGCAGGGCAGACAAGCATATGCTTAGCAGCAGAGATGCTCCAGGTTAACGGTCTGTAGTTCACAACAGGTCCTTAGGGAAATTTGTGGGCCTGACTTTGCCTCAGTGGGGCTGTTGCTACCTAAGCTAAAGGGAGTTGGAACTGCAGCTGTCTGATTCTCCATAAAAGTTTCTGCACTCAATGCTGAGAGGTGCAAGCATCTGTCTATAGCTGGCACTCAGATTTAATTCCCTGCCTCCCAAAAAAGCCCAGCCTAGCTCACTGAGCAGTGTGGTTGTCCTCTGCAGGGCACAACCCTGGTGTTACACCTGCACTGTCAGCAGCGTTGTCAACACCTTTCTGGATTCTGGATCTGATTTCATCCCTGCAGCCAGCCGGCCACTTTGGTTGGGACCCAGCAGCAGAGTGTAGGGTAAGTGTGACAATATCCAAACCTTGAGATAAAACTCTGCAATTCCCGACAGAAATTTTAGCGAGTCTTGTGCTGCTTACCCAAGAACCAATGTTATGTGACAGCCACTGTGCTGCTGCAGCATGCATCTGTGTTCCCTCCTCCTGAGGATTTCGTGAGGGTGTTTTCTCCTGTGTGGTGGACTTTGCTCATTGAGCTGCTGGCAGGGAAGCAGAGCTGTGCAGCCTGTGCTGAACATGTCGCAGCCCTCTACTGGGTCCCCTTTGCCCTTCACAGAGTAGTCACATCATCACAAAAATATTTGAATAATGCCATATCTTGCTGTTTAACAGTATCATATGCTCTGTGCAAAGCAAGGCAGTGGGAGGCAGGGGATCTCCAAATCTCTCTGCAGGAGTATGCCTTTGGGAGCTCAGCTGAAGGTGATTTTCTTGCCCATTGAGTAGGTGGGTAGATTTGGAATTTCATGCAGGTCTGGGTGGGCCTGAGAGGAGAACAGATGTGCACTAGATGGTCCCTGCTCCACACATTTGCCTGCCTGCACCAAGATCCAAGAGATCTGTTTGGATATGGACCATGCTGTGAGGGCTTGAGACAGTATATCCCAAATCAGTCTCAGTGGCCAGATCCTGCTGGTCCACATTTGCTGGGGCTCAGGTTGTGGACTGGAGTGAGCTGTGCTGCACTCCCTGTGCAGCTGCAGAGGGGCAGGTCAGTGGGGAAGAGCTGTGCCAGGGCCTGGGCTCAAGTATGGGGCAGCCCAGTGGGGTGCACCACCACCCACTACATGGCCCCTTCTGTTCACAGCCAGAGACATCAGTCCCTTTGCCACAAAGCTCTACCTTGCTCCTCCCCCAGTCCCCTTGTTTTCTCTTTTAGGGCTTGATGGGCCTCTACACACTCAGGGAAAGCACAGAGCATCCCCCAGGATGGATGCACAAAGAAACATTTGTTTCTTGGGTGCCCTAGTAATGGGGAGATCCCCCTTTCCTGGGCATCATTTCAGCCACCTGCTTCTCTCCTTCCTGCCTCATCTTGTACCCCATACGTCCTCAGCAGCTGAAAAATAAGAAACCACTCTGCATTTCTGGTGCTAATGAGATTTTATTCCTTCCCTGATGCTCTGTATAGTGCATTGTCACTGTGAAGGCAATGCCAAGTATGTTTATCACTTCAACCAGCCCAAAACAGTGTGGCCAGTGTTTGCTAGATAGCTACATGGGCTTGGTGAGGACTCTAGACCCCTAGAGATGCAGTTATTATTCATTTTGCATAAGGGATTATACCAGTTTTGACTGGAGTTGTATTAATTTTTTTAATAGCAGCTCATATGGGATATATTTTTTTGGATTTGCAAACAAGAGTCTTGATAACACCCATGTTTTAGCTATTGCTAAACAGTGCTTACACAGGGTCAAGACCATTTCTGCTTCTCAGACTACCCCGCCAGTGAGCAGGCTCAGTGTGCACAAGAATTTGGGAGGGGACACAGCTGGGCCAGCAGACCCCAGCTGGCCAAGGGAATGTCCAGTAATACCATATGACATTATATTCAGCAGTAAAAGCTTATGAGGGAGGAAAGCTGGGGCTGCTGTTGCATGGAATCTGTCTGGGTATTGATTGGCTGATGGTGAGCAATATTTTCGGGGTTTTTTTAGTGACTTCTTTTTTTTGGATTTGCTTTTCTATTTTGTTGTTTTTTATTTTAATTATTAAACTGTCTTTATCTCAAACCATGAGTTTTTCCAATTTCCATACACTCCCAGAACCTGCTTATTGTTGTGTTTATGGTGATAACTGGGCTTGTTTGTTTTGCTTGGATGTTTTTATTTCCAATTAGTCTTAATTATCGAACTTAGCTTCTACATAGAAAATTAATTTTTTTTTCCTTTTCTTGCAACACTATTTTCTCTTTCAAGACAAACTCGAGGCAGTTTCAAGGAGACATCAAAAGCACAGCAGCTGACATTGAAATGCAAGTGCTGGCTCACAGTTTCACAGCTGCATATGACCTTTAGCCTCATCAGGACTACAGGGCCACAAGTGTTTCTACATAACTTCAAATAGATTACAATACTAAGGTAATACAAGTGAACATCTCCCCCTTTTAAAGGATTCAAACAAAAAATAAAGGAGAAGTTCTGCGCTTTCATTGGCATTGTGGATTTCAGTAATGAGTTTCATGTACAACAGATATTGTCAAACATTCAAGGAAGGATCCCAGGAGCTTTTAAAAGGTGCTTTGTGTATAAGATACTCTGCAGGGGGAAGCTGGGACTTGGGTAAATGATACTTTCAGCCTTGGAAAAAGCCCTTCCTTGTACACATGTCAAACATATCTGACGTGAAGAAGCACCTAGTCTTTTTTGTCACAAGTGACTTGGGAGGGTGCCTGATAACCTCTCTGACGTTTCCACACACTGAGCTGCAGGTGAGAAGGCTGCAGAGGGACTGTGAGTGCTGAGGCACTGCCAGGGCTCAGCAGTTCCAAAGACCACTAATTCCTCAGTCATGATGCACTAGCATGCAAAAAATGCCTAACCTATCCCTTCAGTCCCCCCCTCCCCCATAAAGAGGGTATTTTATCTTTCTCATCAGATAATGCTGCAAGTAGTGCTTGTGAGTGTGATTGCCATGAGCAATACATATGCAGGTGGACTGCATGTTTCAGAGCTCAGCATTCACAGAATTTTTAGAACTATCTGGGCTATTGTGTTGTGCCAAGGATTTCCATCACATCATACACAGCTGTCTGGAAAGCACAGGGAAGCCACAAATGTGCCTGGCAGATGGAATTAGAGTGCTCTGTGCCCCAGGCCCGCAAAGCTGAGGCAGGAGACCTCTCCCTCAAGGGAAAGGCATTTAGTGGTCAGGACATGCTCTCAAAATATTGGTGAAAAAGGAACAAGGATGAAGAAAAGTTATACTTGCAAAGCAGTACTCTGTAGCTTTGGAACACTGTTTAATATAATGGTTGTCCAAAAATGATGTTAACAAGAAAAAATAACTTAAGGAAGAAAACTTCATGTGGTTTAATGGATGTCCATTAGTTCACTTCCTTAGTTTTTGTGTCCCAAGTCTTTCATCAGAAAGATTCCTATTTACTGTTTATAAACAACCAAACTACAGTAACAACAAAAGTAACCCTTTTCAATAGTCAACCCAAATGACTGATACTATATTTTTGACCTCTTGATCACACTGATATAATTTTTTTCCCATCTAAGTAAAAACTAGAAAAATAATTCTGTTTTAGTTTCTATTAATATTTAACACTATCAAAATATTACTTCCTCTCGTGGAGTACAGAGACTGCTATACACTGGAGAGATAAAGATTTCCCCAGAACTAATTCTTAACTTCTAGCATGTGGAGAAGCAATAACATAAGGCGTTACTGGGCAATAGTAAAGGGATTATGGCAAGAGCTGTGTTGTGTGGTTCCTGTTCACAGTAAAGTGTTCTTGACCTTCTGGCTTTCCCCCCTTGTGTATCAAACAGCCATTGTAAGGTGCTATTAGCATAAACTAGTTTTAACGAGTTATAATGGCAAGCTGAAAGTAGCACGTTACATAAAAAGTCTTTGTTGAACTTCCATTTCAGCAAAGTTATGTTCAGATTCCATATATGTTAGTCTTTTGCATCGAGACTGTGTTCAGCTGTCCTTAATACACATTTGCTGAATCGGCTTAACTTCTGGGTAAGCTGCTTCTGACACGGTAGCCTCGACTCCTTGACTGGGACATATGGCCAATACATCAGTCCTGTTTAACTGCACAGAGGTGAACATGCTCCTGCTTGTCACACTTACCCTGTGCACAGGATGAATCTGAGCAGACAGTGAGTGCTGCAGAGACATGAGCTCTTCTGCTGCAGATGTGCGACACACACAAACATTCTCAAAAAAACCACAGTAGTCATTAAAATATTCAGCCAACTCCAAATGGTATAAAGGCTGTTCAAACACCTCTAATTGACATGAATATGGAATGTCTCATATATTCTATTCACATCATAGCCAATCCTTTTTTTGGGGGAAGATGTTTCTTCCTGCAATATAGGATTGGGAGCACAGTTTCAAACTAAGGAATTAAAATTTTCTGGTGAAAGTGGTATGAGAACCATGACAGCACACTGTGTGCTTGCCCACTGCACAATGACTGGATGTACCCACTGTACAGGAGGAGTGAAAGATGAGAAGGGCACTTGACAGGGCAGAACAAAAAGACAAATCAGCCATATGAGGTTGTTCCCATGGAGCATGTTATGTCAACAAACCTGCCTGTATATTCTGGTGTCAAAAGAGAAAAAGGTAAACCCCACCCCTCCACCTATGAAAAAGATTAGAAAGATTAGCTTTTCTGTTGACCTTACCGAAGTCTCAGTGCAGCTTGTTCTCAGAACTTTATAAACATTATGTCGTGCAAATTGGCTACATCAGGAGTTGATTTATAGTTTGATAAATGGAAATCCTGGTGACTCATGGCCAGTGTAGAGCTGACATTGGCCCCTTAACTATAAAACTTGGAGACCACTTGTAACATTCATCAAAGTCCACCCAGACAGCATCCCTGCCTTTGACATGGGATGCCCCTGGTTCCTTTCCTTCTTTGGCCTCTAACTGAAGATGTGAGAAGACACAGATTGTGGCATCATACTCATAAAAGAAATAAAAAAGGGGAAGTAAAAGGAGAAAACCCTTCTTCAGTTTGTGTGGTTTTATGTGTCTGACTCTCAGCATGGATAACTTACAAAAAAGTAACTCTTGAGTATAAATGGCTTGATACAATCAGTCAAGCTGAGGGCCTGTGAACGTTGCATATTGCTTTATACACAGCCTTTGAGCTTCTGCCCGCATTTCATGTATTCCTCACCAGCAGCAAGATAACTATAGAAATATGACTTTTCCAGAAAACTCACATGAAAGTGCACACTGTCTTTCAGGTTGGTCCTAAGCACATTTGTTCTCTTTTCTCAAAAAGCATCAAAATAGCATCTGCTTTCATATTTTCAAAACATGCTGAGACTGTGAAATTGTCTTTTGAAATTGCAAATGTATGAAGAGTACTAATGCAGGATGAAGTAAATATCTATTACTTATAATAGAAGGTTGAACCTGATTTAGAAAAATACAATTGATAGAAAAAACAGTAGTATATGGTGTCATGTGCAGACTGAGTTAATATGTAGTGTGCCAAGAGCAGGCATCTTTGAAGTGTGAATATCTGAGCAGGAAAAAACAGCAAAGATGCAAGTGAAAAATAACATGTTGAGTCTCAAAATTTTACTGCAATCCACTAATCCAAAGTCTGCCCCTGAAAAGATTATTGTCCTAGAAATGTAACTGTGAAAGGAAATCTAGATTATCTGCCCATCACTGAAAGTGAAAACCAGTACAGGAGTAAATGACAACCTAATAATTCAGGACTAAAAATTCATCATCAAAGTTTAACCTTTCTTAATGGTTTTGAGGACATAAACAAATACAGAAAATGATTTCCTGGAATAGATCTGGGGAAAAAATTACATATATATATAATTTAATATATATGAATATATTAAAATTTGTGAATGAAAACTTAGGCATACATTCTGGACCTAGTTATTTTTCTTCTCTTCTTGTAAGGTTGCTGCTGCTCCAAAAATATTCAATATTCCAAAACTACCTAAGAAAACAGATATGAATATGGCTTATTGTGAGTGTGGAGTCCATGGGGTCTGCAAGTGATCCATGTTTCATCTATGTGTGGTCATTGTTATGACCACATTGTTATGTTAGGAGCAAATTTTGTATTTAGCCATTTTGGTTGTAATACAGCAATGTAAAAGCATAAAGATATCACCCAAGAAAATGTATAAGGGAAGAGAGAGATAAAGAAAGAGAAAAAAAGCACCCAAGGAAATGCGTAACAGAAAGGAGAGAAAGAGAAATTTTTTACTCATTATTCAGGGGTCTCCAGCTAATTTGGTTGTTGTCTGTCACTGATGTTTTGGTCAGCTGGGGAGTGGTGGGGGTGAAAAACCCAAGAAATGGTAAAGTTTGATGGGATTATATACCCTGAGAAACCCTCCTGGTGCCTCCCCGTGGAGGTAGGGGGGGTGGGGGAACGGGCTGTTTTTGCAGGCGCTGTTTTTTTGAAAAGTTATTTAGGCCTGAGGAGGGGTGGGCCACTTTGGAGGCACCCCTGTTAAACGGGAGGCATCGGTGATGGGTGTGTGTATAAAGGGCCCCTTTTGACTGCAGCCTGGCTTATAGGAGATAAGCATCACATGCCCAGAGTATCACTGCTGGTCTTTAGATAGGCATCACACACCTGAAGAAGCATCACACACCCAAAGAGTTGCTCCCGAGCCCAGAAAATTAACAGTTTGTGGGCTATAGGCTCCTCCCCTTAACCTTTATCTTCACTCTTCTGGCAGGAAGTTTGCATAGCTTGTTATAGTAGGAATGTTTTAAGGCAATTTAAAAAGTCCAGTTCCTCACAGTCATCTATGATTAATTAATCACATCCCTTACTAGACTAGCATTTCTGTAATAAAAATTACTCTGTGGGAATTCAAAGTTTGTTTTTCTACTATCACGTCAATCCACAACTTTTCATTTTGCTTCAAAGGCCAGTGCAGTAAATCTTCACTGTCCTAAACCTTGCTTGTTCTTATTGTGATGATTAAAATAGTGCACTGAATTCATGTCATAGTATGCACAATCGTGGGTTTCACTCAAGGTAAATGGAGATACCAGTAAGATTCAGTGACAGAAGTGTTTGTTTAAAGCCAATTTGAAAAATAGTTATGGGTATGACTCAAATGCATTAAAAAATAAGTGATGACTCATGTAAAATATTTGAAAGCATGCGTTCAGATCCAGAAAGGAGTTTCTGCCAGTTTAAAAAAATATATCCAAACAAGGAGTATTTTTTTTCCACTAGATTAAACAAACTGATGCTTACTTTGCTCCAGGCAGCAAGCTTTTGCCTTTTCTGTACCACCAACATGGGCTATTTCACTTGTCTTTTCTTCTAATTTGGCATATGTGACAAACCTTTAGACATTCCATAATGCCACAGTTCAACTCAGGTCGATCTAAAGTATCTCTGGTTCCCCTCTGAAATTTTTCAATCCTGAATGACCCTCACACAGCCTTTTAGAATGCTTTTTTTTTTTTCTGTAAGCATTTAGGAATGTTTCACCATTCTGTTCCTAGAAAAAAAATCAAAGAAATTCCAGTACTGAGAGCTCTGCCTCTCAGTGATGCAAGGGGCTTAGAACATGCCCAATGAAGCGTTTAATAGGGGTGCTGATTGCTTCAATTTCCTTCTTCCAAGCCTCATCCTTAGCTGTATTCAGTTTTTGTCTGAGCTCTGGCACAGTTTTTTTAAGACAGTACAGAGTCTTGTGCTGGTCCTTGTGCATTTCTTGCTGCATTTCAAGTACAGGACTCTGTGACAACTGGCATCCTTTTGGGCTTCCTACTCATACCTGTCTGAAAGTGCCAGAATCAGTCCTACCTTTTGGAAACAACAATGCTTTGGTCGTTTAATTGTAATACTGCTCTCCTAGGAAGTGCCTCAGTATTTTCAATATGATCAGTATACCCTCATTTTCTGTATGTTCAAGTTATGTATGTAAAAGTTGCCCAGTTCTCCATGAAGAGCTTAGAGTTTATCTGCAAAGCACATGTTTGGTCTTCAAGGGCTTACCTGGCACTCACAAGATCTAATAGAATCAGTCAGCATATTTATTTAGTCTGTTCCGGGGACTGGCAAGAACATTTTAAAGCCTCTCACTATCACTTCTTGTGTTATCCTCATTGTCTTCTGCTGTCATAAAACTTCAGCTTCTGAACTCTTGCTTGGATTTTAATCACAAATCCACTGAAAGCCTTTGTCTAGTAATTGCTCCTAATGCTGACAGTCTGGGCAGGAAGATCAAACCCAAGACACTCAGTTCTTTATTTAGAGTCTTTGGCATGATTCCTCACCTGGGCAACACTCTAGTGAAGGCACTAGCAATTTTGATCTTGTAACCTCTACGTTTTTCCACAATGGATTTTTTCTTTTGTTCCCAGTAGTCCTGACCCCATGTTTTTCATCAGTTTTTCACAGCCAATCTGAAAGTTGTCTGCTTCATCCTTGTTCTTAAAGTTTTGTCATATACATCATTTAACTCTCTCTGACTTGAGGTAAACTGAGATTGAAAGTGTAAGTGCTTTTCACTGTGCATGTTTCTGCCAGAAATGCTTGGTCATGATTGCAGACTATCAAGATGAATCTCAGGGCTAATGTCTAAAATCTTCATTCTTAAAAATGATCCCTTGATAGCAGAATAGCTAGATACACTTGAATGCATGCACTTATGAAAACCCCATTGACTTCAGGTGTGCTTAAACCATGTCTTTAAGTGCCTTAGTAAGGCACCGTTATGATCAAAATCCAGACCTTAAAATGCCCTTTTAGCAGATTAAGATCTTGTAAAATATTTCTGTGAGATTTTGTTTAAAAATAGTTTCCTTTTCTAAATCTTCAATAAGGTGACTCAGCTCCTTCTCATCATTCACAAAAATCTGCTGGAAATGTTTAATCAGTTCAGGAAAATTCTGGCATCTTCAAACTGAATGTCCCTTTCAAGGGCATGTGTCACTTCTGCTTACTAATAATCAAACAGCAGAAAAGAAACCCCGAACAACCAAGCATAAATTAACCTGAAAATAGCAGCATTAAATGTTTAATGACTCTGGAGACTGGACACCGTTGGGTTATTCACTGACATAATTATGTGTAAGGTTTTGTCCAACAAGATTTTTCCTTGGGAAATCTCATACCTTTGTCCACTGTTTATGAAACCCACTGCCCTGGGGTGTTGTTTCATACCCCTTTATGGTCTCACCTTTGCATTCAGTATATGAAAGGACTTGGGTACTCACCTGACTTGCCCCTTCCACCATCAGAACTTTCATCCAACACTTAGAGCCTCCAAAACACCGCTTAGTGGTGCCTAAAGACCAAAGGGTTCTAATTTTCCAGCACCACCAGCAGTACATCCACACAACTTCCTGCACAGATACTCTGAGTGTGCCAGCTGCTTTCCTTGTCTTGGGTAGATCAGCAGCCAGGAGGTTGCAGCCCTTCCCCAATTTTGCAGCGATGACTTCATGTGCCCAGATTTGTAGATGGAGGTACAGTTGTCAAATCTTGAGGACAATAAGATGTCTCTGGGCACATGGAAGTGGATCACCCGTTTCCTTGGGCCCCCATCCCCTCAGCCTTCCCTGAGCTTTCTTGCCCCCAGATTATGTTCTCTAAAGCAGGGCCTTGCAACCTCTCTATATTTTGATCTTAAGCTCTTGATATGGATGTATCATAGAGAAAAGCTGATAAGGTAATATTTCAGCAACCACATTAATCAAATATTTATAAACTAAAATATAATTCCTTAGAATATCATAGAGCTATTTCACACAAATGGAACACTGGTAAATTTTTAAAACTCTCACATTGCTCTGAACTACAAATTTAATAGGAACACCTGAGTGACAGCTGGCTTTCATAAACAGAAATATAGCTCAGAGAAAAGAAGTGATCAGCAGGCTGGCCTATTTTGGGGAATGGCTCGCTGGCTGGCACGAGGGATTCACAGGCATGGAAAGCATGTAACTTGAAGACAGTTATAAGGGAAACTCTCAGAGAATCAGGCTTACTGCTGTGATCACTGATCCATCCCTTTCCTTATAAACATTTTTACAGCAGCTAAAAGCTGTGCTTTCTTCACAATTGTTCAAAGTGCACTTCTGAATCAAACCCTGTTAGTGGAATGCAGCCTCTTAAAATTTACTCTTTATCCAATATTTATCAAGTATGTGTTGCCCAAGACCTGCTTTTCTGTATGCCCCTTCACAGTTCTCTGTGATAAATGTATTATTATATTGATAGTATTTTTTACTTCTTTCTTTCCTTCTTAGTTTGACTTCCTTTCTATCCATGATGCCTTGCCCCAGATGAGATTTTGGTTCAGGTTATGGAGACCTCCCATTGGTCATGGGAGGTGTCTGTCCTGGAGGAAGATACAAACTGGCTTCCCTTTGGTGGGCTCACCTGCACAGGAAGCAATCAAACTTTTTGGGTGCAAACGGCTGTCCTCTCTTTGGTTTATGGGGCTTGCAGAACGCTTTGCAACACCCAGGGATATTCTGCGGAGATGGCAACACAGCTCTTTAGAAAGAGAGATGTGGTGTGATACACAGGAAGACTGCAAGTCAGAGTGCTTGAATTGTCTTCCCGGGTTTGTGCCTGACTTGCTGAGAGATGTTAGGCTCAGCCTGTTCCCCAGTTCTTACAGCTCCATTAGTATTGTAATATGTGCTGATGTCTTTAATAAAGTGAGTTTTATGAATGTCAGAATGATGATTATTGGCTCAGACTCATTCTTCGGAAATGCTTACTCACATGAAAGATTTTCTTTTCTTTTCATAGGCTTAAAAGATATTTTGGCTAGATTGTTCCTTTCAAGTAAAGCATCTCACATTTGCCATGGTTGGATACGAAGTTGTTCAGCAGTATCATCGCATTAGTAGCTTGCCATTCATGTTCTCAACTTCAAAAGGGATGCTTTGATGTACTTTATGGACTTCTTCCAGCTGGTGTGTATAGCTCATAGTGTCTGTGCTTCTGTAGCAAATCATAACTGGACTTGTGGGATTTTTAGTATTTTACTGACTGCCTGAGAAATTATACTGAGGATGGCCCTTTGAACAATATAGGAGCTGGATAACAAGATGACGCCCATAAATGGAATATTGACATTGGTAAACTGGTAAAACTTCCCTATAGTTCCTTAGATTTCTGCAAAGGGAAATGACAGTATGTGGCATCTGACTTGCTTCTGGCTTCATTTTCCTCTGTTTCTAAGTTTCCCAAAGTGGCTGGTTGAAGCCCCAGTGATCAGCACGCAGATCTAACCTTAATGGTCCTGCTGGCTCTGCATGCCCTGTGGCACAATCATTTTCCTCACCATGTAGTAACTGGGTTATTAAGTCTCTTCTCCATGGGAAGGGACCCAAGGAGCTTTAGAAACCATTTTGCATGGTGAGAAAGCCTGATGCAGTCTGGCAGTTGCCGTGTCCCCATCAGATGGTGCACTGCTGTCTGAAAGAGGGGTGCAGGCAATATCCTAACAAAGCCCTGCATCTCTCCTGGGGTTGTGTGTGGAGTGATCAGATTTGGGACACTGTGTCATTACTGCAGGATCCCTTACCTGGGGATTTACTTCAGTATCTCATGGCACTGGTAAACCTAAGGCTAAACTCTAACATGGGACCTGCACATAGCTGACACTGCTCCACCAGTCCTGCACTGCACCCAGGCAGAGGGTACCACTGCCACAGCTCAGCGTACAGATAAGGTTAGGTCTTAGGATTTGTAGCCAATTGCTAGACTTAAATCTTTATTTTGAACATGTGCCCAGAATATCTACAAAATGTACTTACATGCTGGGATCAAGACCAAAGCTGGTGACTGCCAAGCGACTGCTGGGGCTTTATGACAGAGGTGAGGCTTGTCTGTACTGGGCGTGGCCCTTTTTTCGTGGCTGAGCCAAGACCGTGAAACTAATTGTGCAGGAACCAAGAACCTAAGCTGACCTTCACATACTCTGATGGTAAAAGCCATTGCTTTGACTGGCTCAAATCCAAATATTTTAAAACATACATCAGACCAAACTAAATAAAAATTCTATCAAAACTGAATTTTCCTCATGTCCCAGCCTTCTACCTCTGGGGCAAAGCTGAGAAGCTGAACAGTGTGTGACTGATTTTTAAGTCCACCACTTAATGCATTATAGGTCTGTTGCTCAGATGCTATGGTGGTGAACATGTTCTAAGAGCTGACACAGAACCGAGCGAGTTTGAAGAAACTCAGACATCATGTTGAATTTGCGATTCAGATTGAAGGGCATTAATAATAAATTGGAAACATGTATTATATATGGAGGTTCCTATTGAAACATTTCTTGAGGGCAGATGAATTTTAGTGCCATAGCAGAATGATAATAGTTTTAGAGGAAATGTAGATTACTGTCATTTCTCTTGCAAATTGTGTTGAGAAAAAATTATGAACTATGACAGGGCTTATACAGGGTATGTCACAGGAAACTCAGCCTGCTGCTAAACTCTGCATTCCCATCTCTAGCCACAGAGTCAGATCTTACCAATAGCTTTGGTGGAGGAAAAATAAAAAATATGCTGTGGGCTATAGGTCAAAAAATCACGAGGATTATGTCTGTAAATGATTTTAAATGAAAAAATGTTGCTGCTGGAATTAAAGCCCTCTAACTGAAGTCACATTGTTCCCAGGAATCCAACCTACTCATCTTATAAAAAATATATGAAATAGTGGAAGCTTTCTGAATACTTATTTTTGAGCTTAAACTTAAGGATGATGGGTTGCAAGTTGTATCCAGAGGGATTTCTTCAAATTCTTCCGTCTTCCATTAGAAGGCAGGGAGATGTAGACCAGGGTTGTAGTCACAACAGCATGTGCTCTGCTTCCCTCAGAACCTTCAGATCTCGCTCTATCCCAAAACTTTCATTCAACCCTTTTCCTGTTTTATTGGGATTGCATGGCAAGGTTCTGGTAGTGGAGGAGCTACAGCATTAGTTCTGTGAAAAGGTGCCAGAAGCTTCCCCCAACTCCAATAGAGCCAATGCCAGCTGGCTCCAAGAGGTACCCACCACTGGCCAAGGCCAAGCAAATCAGAGATGGAAGTAACACCTCTGTGATATCATATGTAGGAAAAAAAAAAGGAAGGAAAAAAATATTATTGCACGGAAGAAATTACATCCAGAGAAGAGAGGAGTGACAATATCTGAAACAACTATGCAGACACCAAGGTCAGTGAAGAAGGATTCCTCTCCCTGAGGAGGAAGCAGTGGCAGAAACCTGTGATGAACTGACCATAACCCCCATTCCCCATCTCCCTGCACCACTGTGGGGGAGGAAGTAGAGAATCAGAAATAAAGTTAAGCCCAGGAAGGAGGGGAGGGCTAGGGGGAAGGTGGTTTTAGGATTTGTTTTACTTCTCTCCCCTGCCCAGTTGAGGAGGGTAGTGATAGAGCAGCTTTGGTGGGCACCTGGCATTTTGCCCAGGTCAACCTCCCAAACCTGTATAGAGTAGAGACAGGGGTTTTTAATGTGCTCTGTGTGTCCCCTGGAAGTATTAGAATTGGTAGAAGGGAATATCTGGTACTCAAGAGGGGAAAGAAGATTTGCTTATGCTGGGGGACAAGCACTGAAAAATCCTTAGTTAGGTTTAAAATCTCCTTCTGAGTCAAAATCTCTTTGGTCCTCCACAGACCTTGTAATTCAAGTGGCCTTAGGGGCTCTGGGTAGCAGAGCTGCCCCTTACAGAGATAAAGGTTCCTGTTTCCACCATGAGAGGTGTGGTAGAGATGCTCTCTCCCTACAGAGAGACAAGAGCATCTTTGAAGTGCCTTTTTGTCATGAACCCAGACTCTGGTCCTTTTCTTTCCACACACAGACCTTTCTGTTGAGAGAGTGCTTCTGGACCCCCAGGGATTGTGTTTGGCCTTGTAACATCCCTGCTGCCAAGTCTGAATACTTCGTGCTGGCAGGACATCCCCTTCGTGCTTCCTGTCTGAGCCCTGTTGGTGGATGTGGGCCCTTAGAAATGACTGGAATGTCTGCCCACCATTCAGTGACCGTCTACTTCCCTAAATTTATGTCAGAGAGGTGCAAAAGCCAACAGAATGGCAGTTTCCCCATCACTCAGAGAGTCCCATGAGCTACCAAGCATGAGAAGCATCACCAACCTCAAGCGAGACACCCTCACTCAACTAAGGGTTTCCCTTTCTCAGCTACTGCTGTTGCTGTAAGAATTTTGCCCCATTTTCTTTTTTGGACACTTCATCCCTGCATTAGTGTTTCTGGCTATCTTCACTCTGGAGCTATAACTTTGTAACTGAAAAGGTTGGGCAGGGAGAATGCTTTCCCAGTTATAAGAGTCCATTTTTGTTATGAGAAATGCTCCCCATATGGAGGAGCTGGATGCAGGAGGAGAGGCAGGATGGTGCCTCCTCCCCTTTTGGTGCTCTCTCTAGCTGGAAGTAAGCCCTGACTTTGCCCTCACTTTGATTGATTACATGGGGATTATGTGTCAGAACTCTTTTGATTGATTACATGGGGATTATGTGTCAGAACTCTTTTCCTTGAACCTGACTAAACCACTTCTTGTGTATTTCCTCTTTTTTTTTTTTTTTTTCCCCTGTCCATTTTTCCCCCCCTAAATGAAAGCTGTGATCCTGATGTAATCTCAGGATTCAGAACCAGAGAATGAGGGCTGAGTGTAAGTCCTAGATTCTCAGATGTGCTTAGGTGTATAAATTCTTAGGGGAGCTGGGAAATAACACCTGTGCCAACAACACACTGCTTCCATGATCACCTTTTTTCAGGTCTTCTACTGCTAACAGACAGTAAGGGCAGTCAGGGAAGAAAACACGTCATGGTTTAACCACAGTCAGTAACCAAGCACCATGTAGCTGCTCACTCACTCCCCCACCAGTGGAACTGGGGAGAGAATCTGAAGGGTAAAAGCTGGAAAACTTATGAGTTGAGATAAAGACAGTTTAGCAGAGAAAACAAAAGCCACACACACAAGCAAAGAAAAGCATGGAATTAATTCACTGTTTCCCATGGGCAGACAGATGTTTAGCCACCTCCAGGAGAGCAAAGCCCCATCACACATAACAGTTATTTGAGAAGAACAAACACCATCACTCCAAATGTGTCTGCAGCCCCTTCATCCTGCTTCCCCACAGCTTTATATGTTGAGCATGATGTCATATGGTATGGAATATCTGTTCGGTCAGTTCAGGTCACCTGTCCTGGCTGTGTCTCCTCTCAGCCTGCCATGGACCCCCCAACTTCCTTGCCAGTGTGACTATGAAAAGTAGAAAAGGTCTTGGCTCTGTGCAAGCCCTGCTCAGCAATAACAAAAACACCTCTATGTTATCAATCCTGTGTTCAACACAAATCCAAAACATAGCCCCATGCTAGCCACCGTGAAGAAAATTAACTCTACCCAGCTGAAACTGGCACATATTTCTTCCAAATTAAGGAGAGTAAATGAATTAGCTGAAAACGAACTGAAAAAAACTTGTTTACCTTTGCAGAGTTCTTCAGGAAAAGAATACTCAACCTAGAAGTGGGAGAGATCATCAGCATTAACAGCTCTGAGGCTCTGCCTCAGCCCTGTTTGTCCAACTGCAGTGAAACAGTTCCAGTTCTTCTGTTCAGTACTCTACCATGGGGCTAAGCCCTCATGTCAGGATGGGCAGAAATGGTGATATGGGTCCCATGCTGCATTTCCTTCAGTGTTTCAAACAAAGACCTGGGCATAGTGTAGGTAGTAGCATCCTTACCCAGGAACAAAACGATGGAAAGGAGCCACGCAAACTTATTGCTTGTGAAATAGAAAAAAATACAGCCTCCTACAGTCACTATGAAGATTTTCACCTTTTAATTTGATAAAGAATAGGGGGAAGCTAAAAGCATTGGGATTGAAAAGCAGACCTTTATAGCTCAGCAGAATATGTAAACCTTTTGAACTAATAGACCAGGAGAGAGAGCCTTTATCTGAGAAGAAAACATGGAGACTTTGTAAGTGAAGTCCTAGCAGGCTGTTGGCATACCTTCTAATAGCTTCTAACAGGTCCTATTAATTTTTTGAAGAAATATTTGCAAGGAGCTTGGAATTTCTTTAAAAATGAACTGTATTTGACTGTTAACTGGCAGAACAGTAGAATAAATTAAGCAAAGTCCAAGTATGCAGCTCAGTAAAGATAACAGAGCAGTGAGAGTTAGACAAGGCAGCATAAAGTTGGGTTTCATGTGAAATTTGCATATGAGTGGGGTGCTGGGACTCCCACACTGGTTGATTTAGAGCTAGTCAGCAGTTAGTGGAGCCTAGAGAATGATTCAGTTAGCTCCAAAGGAAACCCAAGGCATGATTCAGATGTCATTTACAATGCCTTTGAGGAAGCTAGACAACTCCATGGGGCTGTCAGAAACGTCACAGGATCTACAGGGGACCTCAGGTCACCTGTAGTGGCTGCTGAAGGCAAGGCAGATACCCAAGGGTGTCTCAGATGGTACCAGAAGGCTAAGTTGAAGCAATTAAATCCATCTGAAAAGGTAGCCTACAGTCTAGGGTCCCCTGTCTGCCTTTTCTTCACTGAATGTATTGGGAAATAAAATAGTCATGAAGTTACTGCTTTTAATTGAGCTTCTGCCTCCACAGCTGGAAGTATTGACTCTCCCAGCCCCAGCCATCCTTAGTGCCAGCCAGTTAAGCTGCTTTATCAAGCATGGCAATGAGCTTTGTGCAGACTATGGATAGATACAGTGCCCTTGGTGAGAGGTCTATATTTCCAGCCAACAGTTAACATTGCTAATTCTGTTTTTCATGTTTGGCTTATCAGATCTCAAATGCTCAGGAAGCTTGGGTAAGCCTTGAGCTGCTCAGTTACACAGCCCAGGTAACTTATGCCTTTATTTTCTATACCTGTTAAAACAGAGATACTGATTCCGGTCTCCTTTGTAAATTGCTTTAAAGTGTCATGAGCAAAACTTTTATGTAAACTTCAGAGGGAAAAGAAAGATTAGTGCCAGGTTAGTGCTATATCAAATACAAACGTACAGAAAATCGGCAAAGAATTGGTCAGCTACTCTCTTGTGAAACCATTCCCAGGAGTCCTCAGCTGCACTATCTTCCAGCTGTTAGCATGGAACACCTTAGATAACAGTATAGTTGATTTAGGAAACCACAAACTAATGTTATTTGAATTTATTTGCAAGTGGAAAAAGTTGGACTTAAATTGAGCTTCTTACTATATCTATAATTTCTGATTTTACAGCAAGACTATTAGGACCACTTAAAGAAGCAAAGCCACAGAAAAGCTTCATTTTTTTCATGTGTAGATCAGGAACCCTCACTCATCTGGGTGCTGTTAGGCAGAAGACAGAATGTAATGATAAACAGTCCATGTTAAAATTTTATGTTTTGAAGGAGTATCACACATTATTTCATTGATAAGTCACAACAAGCCAGTGTGCTTCAAAAGAAAAATTACGGTATCTGGTTAAAAGAAAATTAGCTGAACTTTTCAAAGCTTACAGAATCATAACCACAAAATAAAAAAAGGAAAATTAGATTTAGTAAAATAAATAGTTTTTAACTTCTGAAAAATTAAAAAAGTTTTATTTTATAGCTCACGGCAACTATTGGTTTGCAAGGACACACCATAGAGAGTTCTGTTGGAGAGATCACAAACAATATTTCAGGAGATTTCAGGAGGTTATTTTTCTATCAAGTTTGTCTGTCCAGTGAAATTCCAATTGGGAGAATTAGTTGTCTTGCACTTCTGATGGGTTGACCTTGTCTGGATGCCAGGTGCCCACACAGCTGCTCTATCACTCCCCCTTCCTTCACTGACAGGGGAGAGAGTGAGGTGGAAAAAAACCTCATGGGTTGGATAAGGCAGTTTATTTAAAGCAAAAGAGGGAGCCTGCGTGTGCAGAAGCAAAAGGTAGCAGGGTTTATTCTCTACTTCTCATGAGCGGCAATTCGGCGACTCCCGAGCTGCAGGGCTTCGGCACGTGTGATGGTTCCTCTGCAGGCAGCTATTGGAGACGATGAATTCCCTCCTTCCTGCTCCTGGCCTTAGCTTTTATATCTGAACTGACATCATATGGTATGGAATATCCCTTTGGTCAGTTTGTGTCAGCTGGCCTACTTGAGTCTACTGCCCTCAGTTGAGGAAGGAATGTTACAGTGTTGGTGCTGCACTCAGCAGTAGCCAAAACACTGGTGTGTTATCAACCCCCTTCTAGCTACCAATGCAAAGCACAGCACTGTGAGGGCTGCTATGCAGAAATGAACTCCATCCCAGCCAGACCCAATACAGCACTGAACTCCAACTGTGTGCCCAGTTTTCAACTAGGTACCATTATCCACAACTGGAAGCTGTTTCAGTATGAAGAGGACCCAAGCCACAGCCTGTCAGGGCTAAGGTTTGTAGTATGGAGCATCCATGCAATGTGGGCAAGCAGAGCTATAGTCACTGTGATGGTCACTGCACAAGCCAACTGCCCTCGCCAAAGGGGCTGTTTTCCAATTGGGGTCTGCAGGGCCATCTTCTCACAACCTGCTTCATATTGTGGGCATGGACAAAGATATTCACTTTTACTTCTGTACTTGCACTCCCTTTTGCATGGCATACATTAATGACAGTTACTCAGCTGCTGACCTTTTTGCCAGGTTTGCTAAACACATATATAAGCTGTGGCAATTTATCAGGAAGAGGAAATCCCAAGTTTGCTAGGGTGAAAAGAAGCATTTATTAAGGTTAAGGAGAAGGTGAGGAGAGAAATGGGAGAGTTTCTTGTATAGCCTACACTTGCAACCCCCTGAAAATACATGGGTTTGAAGAATGTACTAAGTCGTGTAAATTGGAGTGGCTACAAAGTAAATCTTCCCCTTCATTGCTCTTCAAACATTCATCATGCTTATGAAGTCACAGCAAAAATATCTGTGACAAGATGGAATATGACAGATTGCTTCTGTGGTTTAGCAAAATTTCAATTCATGCCATGAAATGATGACTCTGCATTTTAAACATATGCCAGACTTGTGGAGTTTCTCATGGCTAAGTTACAGTTCTTGAAATATGAAAGAGTTGCAGACTTGTTCTTTTATATGACAGGACATAAGACAGTTTTTAAATTCTTATTTTGAACTTTGCTATCCTAATTTTTATATTACTTTTCATCTCACTCTTAAGCTGATTGTTACAGTCAACTATTCCCTTCATATCTCCTCATTCCCTTAGTAAGTTTTATTTAGTCTTGATCTAAAATCAAAGTGCTTATAATACACAGATGGTAACAGTGTTCTCACAGTAATGAAGTTCAATTAATTACAGATGTTTTTTAGTCCTGTATTTTCTTTGGCCTCTAAAGTTACATATTATTTTTACCTATTAGAGAAATGCTTCCCATTATTGAAGGACATAATTATATTCAATTTCAGCAAAATTTAACTGTGTATTTTCAAAGTAAAGGCCACCATAAATATGTTCCTTTCAGATAAAAAACAACAAACAAAACCAAAACCACCAAACAAACCCAAACCAAACACAAAGCAAGTCACAAAGCTTAAACATTCAAAAACAAGCAAGAAAACCAATCCATAATCATGAATTAAATAATACTAGAAGAACAAGAAAGAATTTGCAATAACTAGCCCACTTAACAAGACTTTCTTTAGAGCAGTGGAGAGACACAGGCATGTTCTGTGGAGATTCATGTCATCCCTAAGATAAGAGTTGAAGCTAAATGGCATGACTTGCTTTCAGATGTCAAGTTATTCAATTTAGAAAGCAGAAATGTACACCTTAGATCAGATGTCTGACTTTTATATGGTGACAGCTAGGTGTCCAACCTTATCAACCATCATTGCAGTTAATTACATTCATGGGAAACACTTCAAAACAATCAGCCACTGACTGCTTATAGCAACTGTGCTGAAGACATGCAGATAATGGCAAAGAGTTTCTCATGCCCACTACAAGCAACTGATTCTATCATGGATGTCAGTCTATCTGTATCTTTCAGTGCCTTATTTTCAGCTTTTACATAGAGTGTTATTAGACTAAAATGACACTTGTCCTGATGCACTGGAAATTCAGTCTTACCAAGTTGGTTGAAAATAATGTTTTAAATGTTTTCAAATAAACTTTTTTGAATCATCCAGTCAATGATTGTTTAGATCAAGAAGAGAAAGATGTCTTTTGGATAGCAGAAGCAGCTTTCTTATCCAGCGCTGAAGTGCAGCTTGGAGCAGTGACATTGCTTAGCACAGATTCAGATACTAAAATTTCCACTGCTTCCTTTATCAGCATTCAGAGATGCAAACTTGTTTACTACCATGTAGTTATGATGGTACAGTACCTAGCAGTATATAGGTATATCAGTACTGGAGGACCACATTATTTTCAGAAACGAGCTGTCATCTGAATATTGTTTTTTATATCCTTACTCAACCTAATCATGAGGAGGTCAGCATGAGGATAAACAAACCTCATGCAAATTCTGTTACCTTATTTCTGTGCATATTTTCATGCTTCTGTTTGGGCTTACAACCACATCAACAGAGGAAAGGGAAGAGGTGCTTTCTGACACTGCCACCCTGTATTGGCTTGTTCCTGTCCCTCTGATGGCACTTACTGTGTCTGCAGTGCAGTCTGTGGCCATGCAAGCACTTGTCAATCATTTCTGTGAAGTGTGGTGGCCTAAGCTGTCCTCTGAGATGTCTGACTTTGCTAAAGAGGTGATCATATATCTTTTCTGCTGCCTGCTGTGCTGCTGGAATAAAAGATCTGGCAAAGAGAAGTAATGATATCTTAAATCATTGCTGTCCATTGCTACATGAAGGTATGTATCTGGGATTAACTTAGCCAAATATTCAGAATTAATTGATCAGAATCCCAAACGTTTTAATGATATGTTAAAAATGAGGATTTAAAAATAATAAATGCCCTAATTTCTAATTGCTTCCTAACTATTTAGGTACTCATGGATTTTCTAGGCTTTCTTTGCAGCTAGGAAGGGTAGATATTAAATAGAGATTCTGGTTATCCTATGATTTCAGAAGTAGGAGTTACCAGAAAACACTCAAAATATTGAGACAAGATATTACGCTGCAACAAAGAGAGAGGTCTGTATATTTACCTATATGTTTCAGTTAATAAGTAGTTATTGATGACATAAGAAATTTTTTAGACTGTGTGTTTTCTTACAGGGTAATATTATAAGTTAAGGTTAGTGAAATACAGCATTTCCTCATATATTTTATGTGTCAATCAGGAAAACTCAGCAGGGATTTATCTTTTCCCTGAATTTCATTAAGTTCTAGCATGATCTGCAAATATTTATCTGTTGCTTGTGTGGTCTTTTGTTGAAGATGCTTCTGAAATGTTTGGTGAAATTTGGCTTTTCTTC
Source organism: Pyrocephalus nanus (assembly GCA_038380795.1). Lineage (NCBI taxonomy): Eukaryota > Metazoa > Chordata > Aves > Passeriformes > Tyrannidae > Pyrocephalus > Pyrocephalus nanus. The sequence continues at coordinate 13,031,840 of CM076262.1, read as the reverse complement.
AAGGAGTTCTAAAATCTTGAGATTGTAGAAGAACACTTCTTGGTAAGTCCTTCTTTCTCAAAAAGTGATTTAAGCAGTTTGTCTCACATCTCTCATTTGTTCAAAGTGTAAGAGTGTCATTGTCCTACGGCTCATCTTCCATCTTCTTTCTTTCTTCTGGAAATAGTGTCCAAGCAGAGTGCTCTCCAACAATTAGCTGTCTTCATGGGCATCATCAAAATTATTTCTAACAACATAAGAGGTTTCTGATGTGCCTCATCTATCAGAAACCAGATGAATGACAACCAAAGCACTAGTCACTAGAAGAACAGCTCTAAAAGCCATCATTAGGTCTGTTTTAAACAAATAAATATATATTTGTAAAGTATTGATCCATGATACTTCAGGTACTTTTTTTACTATGTTCATCATTGAATCCTCTTTCTTATAAATACAAATTCCTTTCTTACTTCTTTAACTCGAAACACTTCTGTACTGGCAGCACCACCACATGAGAGAAGATTTTCATTAGGTTGTACAAAGGCGTCTTGGGATTAGTGTAAAAAAAACAAGTTGTAGGCACAGCGCTTTTAAATTCAGGCCTAACAAAAATTATTCAAATATGGTTTTTTTTCTGAGTGACATATGGACTGCTGCAACTTTATCAGTATTCAGGCAGAGGAATAGATAGTATATAATAGGCTAATGCAGACATTATTTTAATACAAATCTTAATATCCTAAAACAAATTTAGAGGGTTAATCTGTATTGTTCATCTATTTGAGGCAAACAATAAGCCAAAATGTCCTTCCTGATGGTGACTGAAAGCCAATGTTTTAACACAATGACGATGTCTGGTGTTCACATGCAACAATTAGTTCAGTTAATTACAACTACTCTGAAAGGATTTTTCAATTTTATTCTCTATATTTTGATCTCTTTAGGTCATGCGTCATTATTTACTATTATGCTACAGTATTTTTTCCAGTATTTTTCTTTCACCCTTGGCTCATTTGTATGACAAGCTGGAAATGTGCATTCCCAAATGAGTGACAGAACTTGTCTTAACCAATGGATGGAAACTGATGGCAGGCCACCCTTGCAGAATGACACAGATGAATGCTCCTGCATTTTTGAGGAATAAAATCCTTTCTAGTGTTGAAATAAATGGGAAAACCAGCACTTATTTGATTAAAATCAAACTGAAGGGCTTCTATATGCGAATGGCTGTTTTGGATGCTAAGTCATGAGTCTAATTGAGGAGGTAGCAACTGAATCAGATCATCCACCTTTGTTTTTCTCTTGAGCAAACTATATTTTCTGGTCTTTTTATGAAGATCAAACCCTAGGCTGTTCAAGGGTGGTATAGCCTTCAGAAAGTGGATCAGAGAGAGCTCTCCTTATGGATTATCAATTATACACAACTGCAGAGGTGAACCAAAACTCACAGAATCAGTAATGTCAAAAATAAAGTGCAACAAAATAGCTTTTGCTAAACGATGACAAGCTGTTGGAAAGACTTACTTATAGAATAATCAAGTCATGGGGACAGAAAAGAAAATAATGTAAGCTGAAAATAGTGAGAAAGAAACACAAAGAAAAGCTCAAAATTATATGGAACTGAGCTAAAGTTCCTCAGGGGGTTGATAAGAGTAGATGAGTTTTTCTAGACACATGTGGAAGACAGCAGTGTTAAAGATGAAAGGACAATTGCTGCAAAATAAATAAAATCAAAAAGACTGAGGTAATGAAGAGAAAAAAGTCTATGCAGGAAAAGGAGCAAGACAATGTGAGGAAAAAAGATCTTTCTACTGAAAGCTAGTGCTCCTATGTGAGAGCCTGTGTTTTAAAACCTGAAAAGACATCTTCCTATGAATACTACCAAAGAAGTGGAAAAGAGCTCTCAGTTTACAAGTTTTTATTTTAGTAGCAAAATTGAAGGGAATGTATTGGGAAAATGCAAAATAACCTGAAAAATATGGAGAATAATAAGAATAATTATTTTTAACAATACTAATACGGAAGTAGCTGATTTTGCAATTTCCATAGGTCATCATTTGTAGAAATGGAAGGATAATAAAGATGACATGTAACAGATACAAATTTTCTGTACAATAATTAATAAATCACTTTCTGCAGTGTGGTGCATGAGGAGATGTGTCAGATCTTTAATATTTTGTCATTGTGCCCTGTTTTTATACAGAATTGAATCTTCTGTGAAATTGAATGTTGCATGTCAGCTAATAAAACATGATTATATGGTTTCCTCCATGAGTATCAAGTGTGTTGCTGTAATTAAAATGTGGCCTCTGTGGAAGAGTTTATGCAGAGGAGACTTTAGTGTGTCAAGTAGAATAGCAATGCCTAAGTCAGGAACAATTTAAAATGAAGTATAAAAATGTATTTTTGTTTATATACATGACTACTCTGCAATAAAATCTGTGGAATTTGATAATTTACAGATTTTTTTTTCATTCACATAATCAGCTGGATAGTCAGGATAGCTTATTATCAAACTTTGTTACCAGAGCCAGCTAGATCCTTTCCTGATTTCTGATACCTGTAAATACGGTTAGATTTGACAGAAAAAAAAAAAGTCCCATCAGGAGAGAATTGCTGATTATTCAATACAGCTGATGTTATAGGAGAAGGCAATAAGTGGGCTTGAAAGGTCATCCTATTGCTCTAGTAACTGTTTCATTCAACAACTTTTGAATGCTGAAGCCTTTGGGTTCCCAGAACCTTTATCTTGAACTACACTGACAGACTTTTGCCACTGCTTTGAGTTTTGAAGTTGGCTACAGAAATTCTTGAACGTTCTCAAACTATCCACAGAACAGGAAAATAGACCCACAGTGTGCCTGATCCTTTAAATAAACAGTAAAAATGAATGGGTAATTTCTAGTACTTTTTAAAAAAGTCTCTGTGTTTTGCCCCATTCAAAGCAAGAATACTGTGGCTATGTAATGGGGGATATCAGTGTTCAGGTGTTCATCTAGCCCACAAATGCCTATCTGGTTTGGTGGTGGGAGAGAGGTCATGGTATTGACTGAAGAACCTCAAAATAGTCTACATGGCTCTCTCATTCAAAAGTCTTTAACCAAAGTAAAGCCTCACAAATTCCAAACTATTGATTCAGATATAGTAGGTGCTTTAATCAGTGGAAGGTTATACTTACTATAACCATCAGTGCTGTCAAACTCCAACTGTGCTGAGGACAAATGCTTCAAAATAAAAAACGTTTCTCATGGTAAAACAAGGCAATTGAACCACACCATTGATGGAGTTTGCTTTGCTGTTCAACAATATGGCTGTTGGCAATAAAGAATTGTATCATTAAAATAGATTGAGCAGGTGTCTTTTGATATTTTGCAACATGGTTAGAAATATTTTTCCTTTCCAATAACAGAATAATGCACAAAACTACATCACCTCTATTCAGGTGGACCATATTAAGCATTACATTGCTTCAGGTAGTAACAGCAAGATATGAACTCACTGGTATTTTTTAACTATACCAAATGAAAGTATCCTATAGCAAATGAAGAAAAGATCTCCCTTTGACAGAGGATGGAATGAAATTATTTTGATTTAATAAGGAAACTTCTTTTAATTGCCGTATCTGGGCTTTTTCCCTCTATAATGTTAGATATGTTGTCACAAATGTAATTAATTCAAACTGAAATAAAGTGGTTTGATTTGAAATGTTGTTAAATGAGCTTGCCAGCCAACTAAGATTTTAAACCCAGATAAAATAACCCATAAGTTAAATAATAATTGACATGGAAAGAATTGGTATTGCTCATTAGAATTCTACTGCCCAAAGTCTTTGGTTGGTTAATTTTAAGTGGTTTTAAGTAGATAAAATGCAATGCAAAAAATTCGTGATGTCTAGTTGAAGCTAATGTTATTAAAAACTTTAGGTTTAATACTTTACTGGAAGGAAGGAGGCAATCAAGTACTGCTGAAGGGTTTGAAGCAGGTTCTTGGTGCCAGTTTGGATGTCAAGGGGCAGGTAGTTAAATTTGTGTGTGTGATTTGTGTACATCTCTAAATGCTCATGAATCTATTTTAATTGCAAGTTTCTCATTAAGATCCAATACAAAAAAATCCCTTAGCTGATGCATACAGTAATTATTTGTATTGCTAGAACAGAGTTAAAAGTGCAAGAAGGCTGTTATGAAGGATTTATGACTTTTTTTCTGTCTTCACTAAGTGAATTAAATCCAGTCTGTAGTGCCAATTTTCCTTAAAGATTGACAGGACTGTGACTGAGCAGTAATGAAGCACCAGCTGTGATGGATGCCCTCGACCCCTTAAACAAAGCAGCTGGAGTTTGGTACAAACTCCAAATGAGGTAAAGACCTCCTCTGTGGCTGGGTCAAGAACCTCTCCAGGAAATCCACAAAGAGGCAGAGTGGCCCAGTGAGCACTGAAGCATATGAGCTTGGAATGCTGATCATGCCACTAACATATGGGTAGGAGGACACTTTTTCAAGACTCATATATCAAGGAATAAAGTAAGTTGTGGGTACAAGGAGTGTTATTCATACCTTTCCTGTAGTATGCTATTTGACTAGGAGCCAACCACTTTATTCCATAAACGTAATAGCCTGAGCTGCCTTTGGGCTTTCCGTGCTAGGCAGTGTGGCTGCATGGTGGTGATCTCCCCTGGAGCTGGGAGACCTCTCAAGATTGCTCTGCAAGGCAGAGACACCTTTTACTAATGACAGATCTTTGGATGAGACCAATTTGAGTTCTCTCCAAATTGCAACTCAATTGCATACCTGTGACTCTCCCCTTGAGTAGGGATGCCTCTCAACGTTTGAGACTCCTTATCTGAGGCTAAGAGATATTCCTTACCCTAGGAGTAGAGACTACTTACTTGCAACAGATCATCAGTAAGTGACTGATAGCAGGATGAATTAATGCTGCTGAAATATTGCATATTTGTTTAGTTATTCAATATTAATTGTTACAAACTTTGCATATATAATAATTTAGACATCAATTGTTGACCAAGTCTGGGAATAGATTGGATTCAGCCACACCTAGGCTCCTCTCTGAGAAGGAGTTTAGAAAGCAAGAGGGTCCACTCTAAATCTTTTGAGTCAATAGGAAGTATTTCCTTGCCCTTTTGCATCTCTAGTCTCTGTGTAAATCATTCTAGTTTGATTATGACCCAATTTTCATTTGTATCTTTTTTTCATGCAGTAAGTAATAGAGGCAACCTTGCCTTTGGACTTTGTCGAAGAGATTAGCAAAAATGTTGTAAAAGCAAGACTTAGCAGTGATTCTTTAAGTGATCTAAATTACTCACCTGATACAAACACGCTTAGCCAGCAGGATCCTCAACTGGGACTCATGACACCAGCAGACATGGGCAATGTAAACGAAGAGATGAGAAGGAAAATTCAAATTTGCAAGATCAATACAACACCACACATATCTTCTACACTGTTGTTCCTTCTTCTGTAAATTAAGGTCACTATCTAACAAGGTTCAGTAGTAATTGTTCTAAAGAACTTCAGGGTGAAACTGCTTAGTTCCAGTCATATTTTCTAACTCTGAATGAAGTTCTTTCTTCTCCCAGGAGTAGCAAACATCAGAACAGACTGAAGATTTCTTTTGGTGTTTCTGTTCTTCTACAATCAACCTGGAAAATTATTGTGTTTTTCTTTGAGACCTCAAGCTAAGGCAGTAGCACCAGGGAGCCAATGTATCAGAGCCCAGACTGGTATGCAAAAACTGCAGTCATACTGTGACCTGAGGCCCCACTTCTCCTTTGTATTTCAAATCTGTGTCATCATATTTAATACCTCTGTCAAAATTATTGACTCCTTCAGATAGTCTCATCTGCCTCCCTTAGCTTGCTCTGTCTTTCCATGGGAATCTGGAGGCTTTTCAGTCAGACAATTTTATATTTTTTTTTTCTGCAGAAAATGTTATGGAAAAGGGTATTTTTAATTCCCCAGAAATAGCAGTCTTGCTGTTATGAAGTAAGACAAAATTTGGGCAAAGCTATTTAGTTGTCAGTTGTTTGTCATTCCAGGGTTGTGCAAGTGTTTGGTGAAGTTTTTGCTACAGAAGGTCTTGTATCCAGATGGAAGGAGGGGGCAGAAATGTTGTGCTGAAGTCCTGTGGAGATTATGTGCAGAAGGTAAAAATCTAATTACTAGTGCTGGATGGAAAACAATTTTGCACTTTTATAAAATGAAGAAATCAATGCTTTGAATTCTTTTTAACTTTCATTTTCATAGAATCACACAATGAGTGGGGCTGGAAGAAGCCTCTGGAGGTCATTTTGTCCAATGGCCTGCTCAAGCATGGTCACCAAGAGCCACTAGCCTGGGATGATCTCCATATGGCCGTGCCAGTGCTCTGTTACCCTTGCAGTAAAAAAGGTTTTTCTGGATAGTCAGAGGGACCCTGCTGTGATCCAGTTTGTGTGCATTGCTTCTGGTCCTGCCACTGGGTACCACTGAAAAGAGACTGGCTCCATCCCATTTGCACCCTCTCTTCAAGTATCTATATACACTGATAAGCCTCCTGAGCTTTATCTTCTCCAGGCTAAACAGACCCAACTCTCTCAGCCTCTCCTCTTAGGGCAGATGCTTCAGTCCCTTAATTGACTTTGTAGCTCATTGTGCGACTCTCTCCAGCAGGTCCATGTGTCTTGTGTATTGAGGAGCCCAGAACTGAACCCAGCACTCAAGGCTTGGCCTCACCAGTGCTGAGTAAAAGGGAACAATCACCTCCTTCAACCTGGTAGCAGCATTTCTACTAATGAAGCCTAGGACACATTAACCACATTTTCAGGAAGGACATATTGCTGGCTCATGTTCAACTTGATGTCCACCATGCCCCCCAGGTCCTTTTCTGTGAAGCTGCTGAGTGAAAAGAAGCACATTTTGCAGAAATCTAAATACTTCCTGAGCAAAAAGACTTGGCTGGTTTCTATTTTTTGAGGGGAAAATGCTAACAGCCTCACTACTATCTGCTCTCAATTACAGTGGCCTCCTGGAAACAAAGCCTTGCAGATGTTTGTGACATCAAGGCAGAATACCATGAAGAGCTGTCTCTGTCCAATACATTTCCACAAAAATATCAGTAACAAAATCTTTCCCTGCTGATTAATTGTTGCAGTCTTTTTCTACTGAGTGAGGGTTTGTGCTGTCCTCTTCTTTGATCAGTATCAGCCTGTGATCAGGCTGAACACAGGGTTGCTTTTCCTTTTAGCTCATGACTTCAAGTATAATCTCCTTCCTTAGTATGACCCCTGTGCTCTTTCACTTACATAATTTCATTTTTACTATAACTCATGGTTACACTCTGTGTAACTCACAGAAATGAGCACTATTTTGTTTTAGATTGCTTTGAAGATGATAGAATTATTAAGCCCCTTTGAAGGTTATCTGTACCATGGCCATCTTTTTGTAAGTATATTTAAGTATATTTAAGTCTTCCATCATCATAATGACCAGCTTGTAATAGTCAGGAAAGGAAAGGAAGAAAAGGCTTTTTTTGCAGTTGTTACTCACCTGATACCTAGCACTCAGAAACTCCTCCTGACTGCATCTTCTCTTACTAGTCCTTCAGAGCACAGGGTTTCTTCATTATGCTTTCAACACCTAAAACAGTTCATGTTATTGGCACCTAATAAACAATACCAAGACCCACATGTTTAAATATGTTTAAATGCTTGAGCCATGTTTCCAGGATATGTATCTAAATTCTTTCATTGCACCTATATTACAAAATTCTTTTCAAAGTGGGGCAATCACTGCTGCCCACCCTGGTGCAACATTACCTGATTACTTACTATTGAAATATATAGGGTTTACATGCATCAAAGAAGTAAAATCTTTACATGAGAATGAGAAAGCCATTTAGTGAGAACTGAAAACAAAAAAGGAAAACTGAAACATTTAAGAAAGAACACATAACAACATGCAGATCTAAAGGAAAAATACTGGATCCTATGCCTCACCTTCTAAGAGCTACATTTTTTGCCACCTTATTTTAATTGTATTTGGGGAAAACTCTTTGGAAAAAAAAAGCTTTAAGCTGTTTGGATAAGTTTTTCAAACATGCAGAGAATTTCTAAATCCTTTTACTCAAGCATCAGGCTCATGTGAAAAACAATCCCCCCAAACACATCTCTCTTGGAGGCAAAATTCACGTGTTTCTTGCCTTATCCTGAAACAAATGCTTTTGCATGAGTCATCTACTGTGGAACTATTAGCCCTCATTGAAATGCACATCTAAACTGACACTTAACCCTGATTTTTTTTAGCAGCACATGAGGGAGTGGGTGATACTTATTTGGATAACACCTTGCAGCCTGGAAGCTTTAGAAGTGTTTTATTTACATAATGTTTCATTTATTTTGTAAGAATTACACTCTCCCCATCACTTCTATGATCTGCTTTGGCATAGAAAATATCCAACAGCTGTTTATCAGCCTACAGAAATGCTGTGTAATAAGAAATAAAAAGAGATTGTGCATCTCACTGAAAACCATGGAGTGAATCAAGAAGGAACACCATCAGGAGGAAAAAAGAGAAAATCAGCGGCTGGGCTTCCACCCTTCATTTGTACAGTCCTGCAGGTCACGGGTAGACATAGAATCAGATGGGCAGAAAGCACTCACTATGTTAACACCCATGACTTGTACAGTCTGGCAGGCCCAGTACACTAAGGCACAGCAACCATCCTGGGCAACCTCTATAGGGAGCAGTATTTTATATAACCTAAAAAACAAATGCATAAGCCAAGATTTTGAGAAGTGACACATTCTTTGGCTGTCGAATAGAAGGTATTTTTAAAGTGGGTAGAGCCTATGGATTTTTTTCAGAAGCAGATACCTATGAGGGAGTGAACACTAATTTCACCACTGGGGCAGCCAGTGACAACCACAAGAGAGAATAAATTGCGGGAGATAAATTGCGTAAACCTTCAGAAATTGCACACCTGCTGAAGTGGTTTTTATTTTTTTTTTTATTGTTTAAAATAGATTAATATTCTTCTTCATGTTTGATTAGGATAACAGCACAGGAGAAACATCAAAACTTTATTAGTTGGGGCAGCTAGGTGGGAAAATCTTATTATAGTTTAAACATGCTACATAACCTCAGATGTACAGTGGGAGAGACAGTTATAGAGCAATAGGAAAAAAACTGCTGGTATCTTAGAGGTGGGAGGGTATTTAGGTGTAGAGAAATGCAATACAATTTTTGTTGTGAAAATTTTAGCTCTTGCTAATTATAAGAGACAGAATTTACAAAGCGCAGTATTAAACCGGGGGAGAATATCAGAAACTTTACTAAGAAATAATTCGTTGTTCAAGATACATTTTAAGTAAACACACTGAAAGCAAATTCATGGGAAATTGCCTTGAAATACAGAAATTAGTGAAATTAACTGAGTAGATATTGGGATGGCAGGCTTTGTGGACTTCTCTCTTCAGAAGGAATGGAATATTTGGGAATGAGCACATTGCCATTTATCATTATCAGCTGTAATTGAAATTGGGGCAACTCAACACTTTGCTCTGAAAGTGTGAAAGCTATGTCATCGGGTATTGGGCTAGCACAGCAGAGGGCCGTAATGTTCACTGACAAGAAAGCTTTGGAGCATTTAACACCCTCCCTCATCAAAAGTTTAGGTTATTAAGTATGACAGTAGAATACGTATGTAGAGGGGAAAAGAGCCTCAGTCATAGATTTTATATCTTTTTTTGGTAGTGGATTCCTTGCAAAGGTCTTCCAGGTGCTCTTGTCACAGATATATGCCAATAATTTTATTTAGGGACTCTAGCATTACTCAAGCATATTCAACTGACTGTGAGAGAATGTAGAATATTTAAATTCGAGGCTGCCAAATAAATTTAGCTGTTACATATAAAGACTAGTGATTAAGGAAAGACAGAGCTACAATTTTTAAATTACTCAGGTTCTCCAGGATGAGGTTTTGTGCTAAACACAGATTTGGAGAGTACTCTCATCTGTCTTGCCTGATGGCAGGGACTTGCAGGACAGGATAGCTTGCTGCGAGTCTACAGGCGGCACACTACAGGCTCTTTAGGTGGCTTTCCATTTCTAAATTTTTTTCTGCTTAATACTTCCCTCCTTCACCTTTCAGAGTCTTCTCTAAAAATTGTCATTCAGGTAAACTATGAAGACTGGTATACAATGATAGTTGTGCATTAATTTCAGCATATGGTCTTGAAATTTAAGGATCTGATTATATCTGGAGAAAAAGTGTCACTACAGAGAAGGAGAAGTGTTCATACTTCAGGAAGATGATGCCTTTTGTCTAAAGACAGGGGTTTAAAGTATGTGAGTTGAATTGCCCTTCAAGTTGCCTGACTTTCCTCCATCAGCTGTAGAGGAGATCAGATGACAAGCTTTCATTATAAGTCTAAGCTTTTGATGGATAAAAATTAGATAATTCTCCAACTGAAGTGAGACAATTCCCATCTTTGGAGGCCAGAACTGCTCTTGGTATGTTCTCTCCTGGTGAGAGGGAGAGTCTGGATAACTAGATGTGCTGAGGAAGGGGGTTCATCTCAACTAATCCCGAAGAAGAGTATGACTTCTGTGGTTTCTTCGTCTCAAGAAACAGGAAGCTCCAAATGATGGACTCTACCATCCTGAAACACTTCAGAGAGATGGGGTGGATTGTTGTCTAAAGATACTATCCTCATGATAAAGAAAAACATCTTCTGTAATCAAACGACTAAATGGTGAAAGTTAAGTGAGCTGAATTTAAATATGACAGCTCATATTTAAATGAGTCACTGTATTGGGTGTATCAAAGTGTTGTCACCAGTGGAGCTTCAGGGGTGTCCTCTGTGAGAAGATATCAGGGGCTATGCAGCTGGTCCCAGCTCCAGGTGCCCCAGGTGTCAGAGCAGATATCCCTTGCAGCCCACAGGGCACCAGTACTGCAGCAAAGGAAAAGTATCAGAAGGAAGGAACAGCAGAGAGAAACTGCTGTGTACTGATCAAAATAACCCAGCCCCATAGTGCTTGCAGCAAAGGAGAGGAGGGTAGAGAGAACCTAAGTCTGAAACAATGGGAAAGAAAAGTGTTTTCAAAATGTTCGCATTGTTGTTTTCCACTACCAGAATTAGTGATTTTTTTTTTAAACAAAATAAGTTAATTTTCACAAAGTTGAGTCTGTTTTGACAATAACTGGTAAATGAACTCCCCGTCTTTTAACTGATGAGCTTTTTTGCTCCTTTTCTTCTTATTTCTCCCCCGTATCACCAAGGGGATGGAGTGAGCAAGCATCTAGGTGGGTGCTTGGTTTTAGCCAAAGCTAACCCACCAGGACCACACTCACCCTACATTTTCATAATTTACCTTCATGTGCCTTTTCTAGGGGAAAAAAGGGACCCCACATGTATACTGTTGCTTTGGAAAATACAGCAAAATTCCACTTGTGCTATCGAATACATGGGAGACATAGCTAATGTGAAAATTCAGATAATGACAATATTTCCTTTTCCCAGATATTTCATGAGTGAAGATTAGAATAGTCTATCAAAAGGCAAAATAGCTTTGGCAATATCAAAATATTTCCAGATGTATGTGTGGAATATGTGAAAACCTGTGCTAATGTATGCAAGAACTCAAGTGGCTGTCAGATTTGCATTGTAAGATGAATAATTGAATTTGGAATGTATTTTGCCTTCAAAATTCTAGTTTTCTGATCGTGTCACTAACTGAAGTAGCAGAGGAGCAACAACCATTCCAAAAACTGTAATAAATCATCTGAATCGTTTAGTTTTGATTTAGGGGGACAAAACATTTCATTTCAGATTTCACCTTTTCAAGAAAGTATGATTATATTAATTCTTACTTTACAACAGCTTTTCAGAAGTGTTAAAACTGGGCATTTCTATATCACACCATTTTTTTCCTAAATTAAAGGCTGTCAGTACTGACATATACTAAAAACATGTCATGGTGGGTGTGTATACTACGTACCCAGGAAAAAAAAAATCTGATTAAAATGTTCTGACAGACCATTTAGTTCAGACCATCCTTTTCTTTATCTCCTCTTTTCCAACGACAATGGAGCAGGTTTCCTGTTCAGAAACAGTAACCTTGGTTGGTGTCACAGCAGTCACCTTCTCTGTAGTCACCATGGTTACATGGCAAAAGCAGTGTTCATCCTTGGTGCTCACTCTTCAGCTATCCCTATTCCACTTGCTACCAGCAGTCCCACAGTACTGGCAGGGCTGCATTCCTTGTTAGCTTCCTTATCCTTTTCTCCTGGGAATGAGCAAAGCCTCTCTCACACTGCCTTTCTCTTAAGTGTTAACCCTGGTGTGATGTTTTGAGAACAGCGACATCTTGCAGAGAGTGTTCACTGATAGCCGTCAGGTGCAAAGGATGTACTTAGTGCACAGGACTGTAGCTTAATAATGCAGTCTTGCAGATGCAGTCATAATTTTCAAAAATGGGATTCTTTAGGTTAGGTTTAGTTGCAGCTGGCTACTCCTGGGATCAGAAAGTAATGCTGTAGGCAGCAGGGCAGAGGAAAAATAGAAAAAAGCATCTGGATAGGATACACAAATTGATTGCACAAGACCCAGTTCAACAACCTTCTGTAAAGGTAAATCAACCTGAAGTGAGGCTTCCTTTAAAACATGTTTTTTGGTGGCTCTTTAACATTTCTATCATGGCTTTTCATTCCCTGTTTTGGGCCAGGACCAAGAGAGCTATTCTGAAATACCTCAGCAAGCATATGGTGCGTGTGCTGTTTCCATCATTAACAAGCCAGGCGGCAGGGAACAGAACGCCTGCTTGAAAACATTGTAGGAATGGGATTCCTGGTACTTGAAGTGCAGGAGTTTATAACTCAGACTGTGGATATGCCTCCTTGCCAGCTAATATCTGGACAGAGCCAGAAACTGAATATTAAACAGTTTAAGTATAATTTTGACACACGTTAGTAATTGATTCTCTTCACGACTGGTTATATTCTGTCTTGTTAGAGATACCTATTCACAAAAACAAGTCTTCATACTAGGCTTTTCCAATTGCAGTTTAAAGTGGTGCTGTTATTACAGAGCTGACAAATTGTGTGTGCCCTGCCAACTTGTTGACAAAAAGAAAGAAACACGTAATTTAATACAGATGTTTTACTGCAAAAAGTATCAACAACACTTCAGCCTTCTTCTTTCAGTCCTGTCAATCAAACATATCCTCTCCACCAGATAAGTGAACATGCCCTGGAAAAATGCCTAGTTTTGACAGGCATTCAGAATATGGTATGGGTTTTTTTCTCTTTTTTTATTCTCTGTTCCTTTGGCCTACTCACATGACTATTTGTTCAGAAGACTACAACCCTCCTCATTCACTCCAGTGATGAATTCATATAAACTTTTGGTAACACCTCTAGAGATTTATGATCTTGGTGTGCAAATGAGTAATTTCAGCTGCACAGGATATCACTATGTACATCTGAAATCAGTTTTATTTTAAATGTGAATATATCAGATAGATACATTGGCATTTCTGAAAGTTTGATATCAAACAATTAGTTTATAACACTTTTTAAAAAATTTTTAATTGAAAAGATGTAGCCTTCACAGCAAATTCTGGTCTCCCCTGTACCTTTCTATTTCCCTTTCTTCAGGTTTACAGACCTGGTCTACTTGTATTTATTTGTATTTATTTCCCCTCCTAGCTTCTGTAAAACATCCCATATGAAGTTGTAAATGAATCTGTCCTTAAAAGGACATTAGAATTGTTTGTCCTGAACAGGAAACTAGTGTGGAAATGCACATTACCTGGACCAACGGCGGTTGTTTTTGGTTTTGGTTTTGGTGGGGTTTTTGATGTTTTTTTTTTTTTTTTTTTTTTTTTTTTTTGTTTTTTTTGGGGGGGTTTGTTTGTTTTGTTTTGTTTTGTTTTGTTCTGTTTTGTTTTGTTTTGTTTTTAACAAGGCTTTTATTTCTTCCATGTAGTTAATTTTTATTCTTTCACTCATGTATTTTTTAAAAAAAGGAAAAAATGTCTGAAGACTACCTCATGATATTGTGAGTTTCTAGCTGGGGATATTTCTGTAGCACTAATTCTTGAATTAGTAATATCCTAATGCAATATAGCAAATCCTGACTAGGCTACCTGTCAGCAGGTAAGTAACATATTTATGAGATTTGTAATCCAATTTCTACTTTATAATGTTTTTCAAAAAAGAAACTGGAAAAGGGAGTCAGCTAAATTTTGACCTTGCTTATACTGAATGTTTGTAACTATAGGGAACCTGAGATCATCCCGATGAACAGGAATATTTATGATCTGTTCAGTGAGAATTCATAGGCTGATCTCTGCCAATAAACCTTCATATTCATCTTGCCTAATTCCTTGTGAAATTAATACAGAAAATTCTTAAGGCCAAAAAGATAGTTTGACCCACTGTAAGTTTATAATGAATGATAGGATGAAGTAATTCTGAAGGAGAAAGAAACCATTCTGTTCTATGCTGTTTTTTATGGATTCCATGATGAAGGAAGTAGCATGGTGGGCCCAGGATAGGTGTGTATTTTTGGCAAGGGCCAATGAATTTTTCATTCTGCTTCAGACAGAGCTGTCCTGATGTGAAATTTGATTTTCAGCAATGTACTTCAGCATGAACAACAGTGCTAAAAACAGCCACTGTTAAAAATATAGCCACTGTTGTGTGCAGAAAGCTTGTTAGGGCCAAATTTAGTTAGCTGAATGTGGCTGGGGAGGAGTCCAAGAGACTGTCTGGACCCCACAGCTCTGTTCAGAACAAGGAGACATAACCCTGTTATAAAAAAAAAAACATGTTTGAGAAACAGAAATATGAGACCAAGATGGAACTGGCACTGGAAACCATGGCAATAGGTAGGGGTATCTCAAAAGAGTTGGGAATCCAAAAACATGGTTTAAGACTAAAATTTATTAATCTCTTCTTTATGAACTCCCTGCCATCTGGGTAACTGTCTTTCTTCAACCTGTGAAATTTCACACTGTGGAATGTTTTAGAAATGTGTTAATTTATTTGAAATATTTCAGGTACAAAATAATGAGCCAGATATCTAGGTGGAGTAACTGCACTGGGGTGAAGACATGCAGACAGGGAAACTGTGCCCCAAATGTGCTTTAAAAAATTGCATCCTAGTAAATCATAAGAATACCAGATCTGTCTCTGAAATGAGAATTCAGATTCCTCTAGGGTCTGGTAGCACTGTCACTCAGTCATCTGGGGGGAACTTGTCCATCTGTCCTTGCCAGGTTGAGGTGTGACAGGGCACATGGTCACCCAGTCTATGCACAGGTTGATTTCTTTGCACTGTCCATGAATCCAGGTGCAGTTATCCCTGGGTGGAAGCTTAAGTGCCTGCCTGAGATTTCTCAAGTTTAAGGAAATTGATTCTTAATCATGCACTTAATTCTACTCATCATCTTCATTATTCTAGCAAGGCAAAGTTATCATGTTTTAATTTACGGAGCTGTGCATAACATTTGTCAGTGTCTTGCTACTTTTTACTCTCATAAATATGACACCAGAATCTGATATGTTGGTATATTTTGATACCGTATTGCACATCAGAACCTATCATAAAGTATCTATGCTTTTTAGTGACATCAATGATCTATCTTGGAATTTTTTTATATAAAGATGATGAGATTTGTTTCTCAAAACATCTGAATGCCATAGCACTAAATCTCTGGTTTATCTGCTTTTGAAAGATTTCACATGATACAGCAAACACAAAAATTCAAAGGCATGGAAACAAAGTCAATACATGCACTTGCACATAATTTTGAATTCCCCCCCTAAATTACAGAAAAACTGCCAAATTATTAAGAAATTGTTTGATTCCTTAAAATATTTTAGAATTATAGACTGATGGTTGAAAAGTCCAAATATTTGAGGCAAAAAAAATATTTCACACATAGAATCTGGGTAATCACAGACCTGACATACAAAGTAAAGAACAGTTTGATGGCTTTATTTTTCTAGTAATCAAACCGATAGATTACCTGAAGATTTTACTCAGTTTAGGAGGTCCAGAAAACCATCTTTTTACTCAAAAGATCTTAAATGCACTTTGACATTTAAGCTTCCCTTTGAATAATTTGTTTCTGTTTCATGTAGATTTTTAAAGATCTCAGCTACTTCATCAAGAAACATGTGCTCGTCCAAAAAGGGTAACTGATATCCTGTTGTTTGGCCATGATTATTCTAGAAACACTGCTGTCTTCTAGACTAGATTATCTGAACATATTCAGAACTGAGTGACTTAAAAATTTATTTCAATATGGATGCTTTCAGGCAATTTACAACTAGAGATAAGTATTAATGTGTTTTTATATATTTATTTATTTAATTCTTACTGAAGAAATCTGACTGGAGATTTCGAACAAGTTGCCATTCTTGCTCCGTGTTTGTTCTTAGAGATCTTTATTACGCTGCTGTGTCTCTCCAACCTAGTTTTTTTTCTTTACACAGATATTCTGTCTTTTGTCTTTCTGCTGATGGTAGCAAAACATATCTATCAAGCAAAATCATTTCTTTTACCATTTAATTATCTTTGAGTCGTGATCATCAATTGTTTCATTTACTGCCTCTTTTATGACTGACTGAGAAAATGAAATGTCCCAGTTCACAGCCTATTTTCTAAAAATAACAACATGAAAAAGCTTGAAAGGCTTGTCCTAAACTCTATTACTGTCCCAAACTCTATTTGGTGGAAATTCTGTCATGGGACATCTGGAAGCTGCGTTGAATGATATTTTTATGGCAGTAAGAGACCAGTATTTTTTCTGGTAAGTTTTGAAATAGCAGATAAAATATTGGCTACTTTTATCATTAGGAGTTTCACAGTAGAGGTCAATGCTAGGACTTCATTCAAGGGAAAACTCAGAACAGAGTGTTATGCCTTGTTTCTTCAGGATTCCGAACTGATCTGTGCTGTGGATTACTCGTGGTCACTTTATTTATTTCAGTGACTTATCCACCTGCACAATACTCACTTTGGCTTGTGCAAAAAATTCTGAACCTTGACCACTAATCTGGTCTTCTGCTTACTCACCTAAATCAGGAGAGTCAGTCATTATCCTGGTCTTAGTGAGTCCCAGTATCCAAGGTGTGTGGATGCCAGCAGGCAGTGTGTGACTGTGGGGACCTCCCTCCTGTGGATACCCCAGGGCACAGCATGGGGAGACCCTACAGTCCTGACAGCATTGTTAGGAGCCAAATACATCAGCTGCCTCTCTCTGTGCTCTGCTCTGAACCCCTGGGGCTGAGCACCCAGGGACCAACAACTGACTCAGTGTGGTGAGGAGATGGAGGAGTGATAACTGACTGCACCTTCAGAGAAGTGTTTCTGCCATCAACATGCCACAGGATTGCTGGTAAAACACACCCAGTGGCTGACTAATTCATAAAACCTACTATAACTGATCAGGTGACCCATCCAGTGCCAAAAGAAAAACATTAAAAATTGGGAGAAAAAGCTTAAAATAGAAAGTATGAGCACATGTCTGCATATAGCCCAACAGATGGCATCTCTTTAAGCAGGGCTTGTCCATATGGCAAGTAAGTAGAATGAATCTGAGTGCTGTATAGGATCCCAATGGAGCAAAACCCAGATTTTTTTTTTTACTCAGAGAGTGTATGCTATATATCTCACTTATTTTTCAGATGACAACATAAGCACTTTTATGCCATCAGCTTCTGGTAGTAGGTGCAAATAATCAAAGAAAGAGGGAAAGAGATGAAGAAACATCAACTTTTCAGTGAATTAGAAAACTCTGTGAGTTATGTTTGAGTAAATAGAAAAGAAGAACAGGAAAAAAGAGACATTCAAACCCCAGTAAAGCAGTTGTCATAAACAGTTTAATAATTTAATAGCTGACTAAGACAAAATTGCAATTACTGCCCAACTACCCAGTCATTAGCACTGACAGGCAACGGAGTCCTGTAGTACCAAAAAGTCTGTGTTAGTTGGGAAAGGCTGCTGGGGACACAAAATTTCTCTAATATGGGAGGAAGACTGCCCAGGTACAGAATAAGCACATCCCTCGCCTTTTTATCCCTCACAGGAGCTTAAAAATTCAGCTCACACACTGGTTACAGCTCCTGAGCTGCAAACTCTTCTCAACGGAGATACTCCAGGCATAAAGGAAAGGTTGTAGTTGAGGATGTATTACCTGCTGTGGCACAGGGATTACACTGTTTACACAGGAGGAAGCCTACCCAACAGTCTTATGGTGCAGAAGAACTGGGAAGAAGCCAATTTTATCTAGTTGATAGTTACACCATTCATTTCAAAACAGAAACTGTCCATTCCCTTTGAAAGGAAGCATAGCAAGGTTTTGATGTTTGAAAACAAAGAAAGTAAATATATCAATATGAAATACCTTTGTTTTAATGGAAATTTAATTGCTGACAGGTTCAATCTCATTTAATTGTTGACATACGAAGTGGTGAAAAACATTTTACGTTTTCTAACCCCCCCAAAAAAGTAATAACAGAAAGAGCCCAGTTTAAATATTTCTTATCTGATTAAACGTGTGTCTTCACATTTGGTGAAATGGCAACTTAAATATAAAAAGTTTATATATTAAACTTTCTGCAGATATCCACATTTTCAATTCAGTTAACAAACCCTTGTTGTCTTTCTTTACAGATAATGCCATCTTTGGAACAAAGAAAAGGTAAAAGGTTGAGTATGACATTATGGAACATCTCAGAGAGAAAACGTAACTGTGTTCAACTGCAAACACTAGGAAAGGCTGCTGATTTGATAAACTGGTGTTCTCTTACTGCTACATGTCATGACTGAATGTACCAGTTAAAGTAAGACTGGACTATCAAAAAAATTGAGAACAGAACTTTATTTTCAGGCTTAAATTTGTACTTTTAAATGAAACATGGTATCTGAGCACATACCTGATTATTTGCAACCATCCTGTGATGCAGTAAGAGCTGAATACACAGCAGTATCTGCCTACTGTCTTGGAGACACTTGAAGCACCTTGAGGGCAATAAAATGTCTATGCAAATTATGGTAGAAGACACTTATAAAGGCCTGTCTTCAAAACATTATTATATTAGTTATGAGTCCTTGTTTCTGAGTCCCATACAAGACTAGAATGCATACGACGAATGAGATTTCAGTCATTTACCATCCAGGTACAAAATATCTAAAATTCTGATGCATTTCAGGTTCCACGTATCCGAGTTCTTGTAACTGGCCCAAAATTGTTCAGTTTCTTCGATGGATAATTTTGTGTTACGTACAAGATGCACCCAAGAGCAATGAGGAGCTGGTGAAAGAGTTTGCCAAGCTACTTTCAATTTATTACAAGCAGTCCTAGTTAACTGGCTAAGTCCTAGTTGATTACAAATTGGCAACTGTGATGCCCATCTACAAGGGTCTGAAGAATGATGTAGGGAACTACAGACCTGTCATGGAGCAGGCCATCCTGAGTGTCATCATACGGCACGTGCAGGACAACTAATGGATCAGGTCCAGCCAATGTGGGTTTACAAAAGGCAGGTCCTGCTTGGCCAACCTGATCTTCTATGACAAAGTGATCCGCTTAGTGGATGAGCAAAAGGCTGCGGATGTTGTTAATCAGACTTCAGTAAAGCCTTTGACACCATCCCTCACAATATTCTCCTGGAGAAACTGGCAGCCTGGGGCTTGGAAAGGTGTACCCTTTGCTGAGTGAAAAACTGGCTGCATGGCTGGGCCCAGAGAGTGTTAGTGAATGGAACTAAATCCAGTTGGAGACCAATCACTAGTGGGGTTCCCCAAGGCTCAGTATTAGGGCCAGTCCTGTTTAATTTCTTGATCAATGACCTCAATGAGGGGATTGAGGGCACCCTCAGTCAGTTTGCAGGCTATGTGGAGTGTTGATCTTTTGGAGGGTAGGAAGGCTCAGCAAAGGGATCTGGAGAGGCTGGATCAATGGGCTGGGGACAACTGCATGAGGTTCAATAAGGCAAAGTGCTGGATCCTGCATTTGCATTGCATCAACTCCATGCAGAGCTACAGGCTGGGGGCAGACTGGCTGGAAAGCTGCCCAATGAAAAAGGACCTGGAGTTGATGGTTTACAGCTGTCTGGATATGAGCCTGCAGTGTGCCCAAGAGGCCAAGAAGACCAATGACATCCTGGCTTGTATCAAGAGAAGTATGGCCAGCAGAACTAGGGAGTTGATTGTGCCTCTCTACTTGGCACTGGCTGCACCTCAAATCCTGTGTTCGAGTCCCTCACTTCAAAAAGGTGAAGTGCTAGACAGTGTCCAAAGAAGGGCAACAAGGGTGGGGAAGCATTTGGATCACTAGTCTTATTAGCAGTGGCTGAGGGAGCTGGGGTTGTTTAGACTGAAGAAGAGAAGGCTGGGGGTGACCTCATTAGTATCTAGAACTACCTGAAAGGAGGTTTTAGTGAGGTGGGAATCGGTCTCTTCTTCCAAGTAACCAGTGACAGAACAGGAGGAAATGGCCTAAAGTTGAACCAGTGGAAGTTCAGATTAGATACTAGGAAACATTTTTTTCATTGAAAGAATTGTTAGGCATTGAAATAAGTTGCTTGTGGAAGTGGTGGAGTCACTGTCTCTGGAAGTGTCTGGATGTGGTACTCAGGGCTGTGGCTGAGGGGTGATTATGGTGGTGCTGGGTTGACGGTTGGACTAGATGATCTTGATCTTGAAGAATCATCTTCCAATCTTGATGATTCTGTGATTCTGTGAAGAATGGGTGCTATTGCTAACTATAACTACCATTAACTATTAAAAGTAGTTATCGGTGTGTAGTTAACTTATTCCTAAAACTTTCTGGTTCACCAGACACAGAAAGTAGCTTTGACTTTTCAGTCTGGAAGATGAGACTCAGGAAACCATTCATCTCTTCAGCACAAAGAAGGTTGAAGATTGACAGTTCTTCTCTTTCCTCATTTATTATCTATAGAAAGAGGATGTAAACTTGGGAATGTATATCTGGCTGGTGAGTCATGCTGATTAGCAGATATTTAGCCAAGCTCATTTGCTTAACCTTAATGCTTGTCACATGTCATGCTACAAATTCCACTGTGCATTTACAAAGGATTTGACATCATGGAAGTAATTATTCCAAAATGATCCTGATAGATTTAAAAAAAAAAAAAAAAAGGCAATTTGGTCCTAAAAACAACATTCTCTAATGAGAATGTTTCTGGGTCTGCAGATCCATAGACATGTTTTATTTATAGCCTGCCTATGATTCATCATTAGAGTTTCTTACAGATTTTGGAAGAAAAATTGTTCTTCCATGCACAAGTGTTTTTAGATAACCACAGCTGCTCCTCACTAGCTGCTGTTTCAATAGCAGAAAGCCTAACACTAGTATTCTTATGCCTCTTTATTCCTATCTGCTCCCATTCAAACCAATTTCACCACACACAATCAATCCCATTGTGAGGACTTCAGGCAGCAGCCACCGCAGCCAGCATTTGGCATGTCAGCAAAACCCCTTTTTGTTCCAAAGAGGAACAGCTGATGGGATGAAACTTTGCTTCTGGCTAGAAAGCTTTGAAAGGATGGTGCTGTCCTAGCTCTGCTCTGGCTGTCCTAAAACGCATCTGAAGGTGTTTAAGGCAATTGTCAGAAACTCTGGAAGAACACAACCTGGCCCTTCTGCTGCTTTGGCATTAAGGGCTGCAATTTGAATTTTTCTGTGTATTGCTTGCTGGTTAATAAAAGGATGAACAGTCTAAAGTGATTTGTCATTGAGAAAATTATTTTTGGGGCTTTGGTATTGCAGTTAACATTTCTGCTCTCTTGGTTTAAGAGCCTTCTCGGCAAATGGACAAGTTTACAGATTGCTTAAGAAGCAAAGATTGAGCGAAACATTTCTGGTAATCGTGTCCAGAAAATAAATTTTGGACATCTCTGCACACACATATCTTTCTTTATACCTAGTAAGGTTTTTTCCTGCTGGGATAAAACCCTGCTGAACCTTCTAGGTTGCAGGGGCACTGTTTAGCAACAGATGCTTTTGCACTTTCAGATACCATTCCAGGTTATTATCATGCCCACACATGCTCTTTCAGGACCTGATCAGACTTGAATTGAGAGAGACTCCAAGTTAATGATCAGCTCACCAAATCTGGCATTGCTTACTGTGTACCTCTACAGACAATGCTGGAGAAGTGAGACTACAGCTTTACGTGCATGACTGGCATAGCCATATCAAACGGACGTGTTTTGTTGCCTCCCCTTTGTTCATCTCTATGTTGGAGATGGGAACAAAACTTTGACTGATGCCAGTGGGGATGCAGAGGTGACTGAGAGGAAAAGCAGTGCTTACTGCACTTGCAGTACATTGTGATTTGAAAACAACTGAAGTATTGCAACTGTAATCAGCACACTTGGAGAACTCATAGGCTAAGTTTGTAGTCTTGGTCTAAGGTTGAACACATGAATGCTCTTATCACTTACACTACTGGCAGTTCAATGCTGCCTGGCAAGTTGGAGAAGGCAGAAAAAGATGTAGGGAGTAGCTAAGTGGATGACTTTGACTCTCTATAAATAGAAAAGGAAAAATTGAGGTCTTCAAGCAGTTCTATACCTTGAGTATTTGCAACTCAGCTATCTATTTCATTCCTGTGAGCAAGTAGAAGACTTTCCCCTTTCAAGAGTATATTCTCCTTTCCAGAGTGTTGTGATCATATGGACGTACAATGCAAACCATCTCACACTGTGTGAGTACTTCGTCTAGTTCCCATAAAAATAACATATACACTCATGAAAGCAGAGCAGCTTCACATGAATTCTGCTTTTTTTCATTAAGTACTACATGTTCATACATATTCACTGAATATATACTTGAACAAAAAATAAGTAATCAAAAATAATGAATTTCCTTCCATGAGAAAAGCTGTAACAGATGAAATGCTCATACAGGGATGAGTTTTCTGCTGTTGGTAATCTCATATTCAGTGTAATTGGGAAACAGTCATATGCCTTCTCCATGTTTTTTATGTTCTCCATTCAAAATGCAAGCATGATTTCTGTACCTCTTTCAGTTTGATTTCAGCATAAACTGTTTTTGTATAAATTTTTTGCCTGTTCCAAATTTGTATGGAGATTACCTCTTAAATATGCTAAGTAGAGAGGAGAGAGCTTTCCCTCTTTATTAAACAAATTAGTGTCAGCAGGCCTGTACAATTCCAAGGCAGAAAACATGAGAAAGACAGTGAGGGAGAGAAGCAGTTAGGAAAACTAAATGAAAAGTATTTTGTATGTCAAAAATCATAGAGCATCTAATAAGAAGCTCAGCTTTGGAAAAAAAAACTCTCCATATGGAAGAATTAACTTAGGTTAAGATAAAAGATAAACTCCTCTCTGACAGCCCCATAGCAGAAAAAATATGACGTACTTTTTAAAATGTGACCTTGGAAATGTGAACCTGGTAACTGGTGGTAACTGGGGAACAACAGAAGATCTTTTACCTCTGTTTAGTTTGAGTAAAGATCCATGCATTTTGGATACATAGCTGTAATTTGTCTTTGCCTAATTAATCCCATCTATGCTTTGCTCTCTTTCCATCTCCCAATACAGCCTTTGGCCTTTCCTGCTACTTTGAAGAGGCAACCAAGGCTCTTAGCATACAGACCATCTCCTTCCCTCTCTCTTAATTCCCAGCTCATCTTCAGCCACGTTTAGCTCTTCCCTTCTAGACATGTGCACCACTTGCATGACTGCTACTGCATGACTGAGCACATAGGGCTTCATGAAAAGCTCTGATCAGCATTCAGTTTACAAAGATACACAGGGGTTTACATCCAGGGTAGCAGAGTAGTCTTGCCTATAAATTGATGACTTTTAAAGAAATCCATGGAGAGTAGCTTTCATGCTCATTGCATAAGGAAGCCCTACAGTAATCCTAAACTTAGATGAATAAGAGGAATGATGAAAGAGGGATCACTCTTATATAAAGAAATGGAAATCTGTTTGAAAGAGAGGGGAAAGTTGAAGGATCTAGAGGCAAAAAAATTCTGACTGATCAGTCACCACAAAAGAAAAACAGGAAAGAAAAAAAAAAAGAAAAAAAGAAGCAACAGTCTTTATAGAGGGAATAGCAAATTTTAAAGAGGAAGAATGACAAAAGAAAAAAGGTATAAGCCTTCTGATTGCTTTTTTGATGGCGATGCTTCTTTTATTAAATGAATCAATAAAATAAGTTTGCTTACCAAGCATCTGTAGTGGTTTAAAACCTTACTGCCTGGCATCTGCTTGTTACCGTCTTCTGTTGGAGGTTACTCAGCCCAGCTGCCCCAGCAGAACAGAGCAGAGATGACAGCAATGGACACCCCTCTGCCATTTGGCCATTGGGCAGTCTGGTTTGATTGCCAGGGATGATAAGCTTAAGTTTACCTACACGCCTTCTCAATAAAGCAGTTACGATCCACGCACACAAAATGAGTAAAGCAAAAATGGTTCATACTCATGAGGAGCAAAACAGACAGGGTCCATGCACAGTCACTAAGGCTGCAGGTCCAGCTGGCAGGGTCTTTGTACACACTCTCACCAGACAGCACAGTAGGAACCTCTGGCAGAAGCTTGAGTGGTGGTAAACTTTCTGCAGTCGTAGCTTGCTCCCAGAATTCACACAGAGGCTTTTGAGGGATTCATATGTCTATTAGGTGATTTGAGGTGTTCCAGACAAATAAATAAGGTGTTTCTTTGTATTCATTTATTAAGAAAAAAAATCAAGAAAAGGCATAAATTTTTTTATCCTCAGTTTGTGAAACGTGAGAGAACAAAATGAAAATTGCACTGCAGCAGAGCTAATTCATTTAATGTAAAGTATCCCTCTTTCAGGGTCTACATGAAATCTCTGTGAAGCCATGGAGGTAAAAAAGTGGCCCTCAACAATTCAGTTGGACTATTGTATTAAAAGTATTCTCTGAAGTATAGTACAATTAAGTCACCAGATGCATTAGGCCAAGAACATGCATTACAGTATGATTGGTATCATAACTCCCTGGAAAAAAAAATCATAATGATATATTTTCTTTTTGAAAGCTAATGGATATGCGTCCACTACCTGGAGCACAAACCTTTATTCTCCAGAAAATAAAATAAAATTTTCTTGGTAAATAAAACTTTGTATGCTAGATTTTTTTTTCTTAAGATTAGTACTGTATATGGTTAAAGTTAATTTGAGTGCACTGGTTTGGATGCTCCAGCTATTTTAAAAAGTCATCAAAGGGATAAATGTAATCTTTTGAGAACAAAAATACAATTTTACCATTTGTTCATAATATTCCAATTTTTTCCTTAAAATTTTGCTGAAAGTGATGGAAAATGAATTGATATCAAATATTAGGGCCAACATTTTCCAATTGGAACATTTAAAATTAGGTTCCTAATTCCATATTTAAATAGCTAAATATAAGTAGCCTGATTTTCAGAGCTGCTGAGCAATCCCAGCTGCCACTGAAATAAGGGGGAGCTTTGGGTAAATACCAGATCGCCTATTTAGGCTCATTATCATGTAAAGATTAAATAGGGATTGGGACATTTTAGCCAATGTTATCAATGAAGGTTATTACAGTAGGGCTGGAATCTGTAGAAGTGCATAGAAAACTCAGTGATTTTCAGAGACCAAGCTGCTGCTCATGTGGGTACAAACCCTTCTTGAGCCATCTTGCCCATTACCTTAAACTGTGAGAAAATGGCCCCATACCACTTTTACATGATCTCTGGCAACCAATTAGGCTGAAATTGCTCTCCTAGAAAAATCACTGCACCAATTACCATTATTGTCTAAAGACTTTTCTTGATGTATAGGCTTAACTGAACCTTTTCAGCTTCCTTGCATTCCATTCCATTCCATTCCATTCCATTCCATTCCATTCCATTCCATTCCATTCCATTCCATTCCTCCTCTTTCAAATGCAAGGAAGTTATTTCACTCCTCTCTATCCCGCTCCTGATGTCTGCCCTCAACCAGCACAGACCACCTGTGGGTGGACACCAGCACCTTGTCCCAGCCTGCTGCCAGTGGCCCAGAGGCACACCCCTGCAGCACAGCCTGCCTGTGGCTGCTGCCCACCGCTCCCATGTTGCCAGGCCTGGGAAAAGCTGGTGTGTGGCTCTATGCCCTCCTTCCTGAGGAGCTCCCAGCTGCCTCATGGCTCTGGATAAGGGTAGCTGGGACTCCCACTATTTCTTGCGTTTCTTGCATTTTTTCCATTCAAGGTGGTTTGAGACAATAGCACAACTCCTATGCTGCCTCACACCCTCAAAAGAGGCTTTCTTATATGGGCACTGTGCTGGGTGTAGCACTCTCGGTCTATATTTTTCTGAAGTAGCGCTGTCATATGTTGTTGGCCCTCCATAATCTCCTCAGGCCTCTTTCTCTACTGTAAGAGTTGGATTTGTGTAATGCTTGTCTTGACTCCATATGGCTACAGCAGCCTCAAAGGCTTTTCTGAGCCCGGGAGGTGCAGGTTCCTAGCTGCCGGCCTTATTCTGTCCCTCTCTGTGGAGCCCTACAGCAACTGGGTACTGCTGATAATGAAATGAAACAATAGAGAAGCAGTTTCCATTAACGTGCAATTGATTCAAAGATCAAAGCAGAAGCAAACAATACACAACTTGAAAGAGAACAATTCAAAGCATCAAGCAGATGCTTTTTTCCCCTACCTTGTGGTGCAGATGCAGAGTCAACATCCAATTTGACAGGAGCCAGGATTCCACCTCCAGGGTTTTAATCCATGTTTTATGCTACATTCCTCACATGTTTGGTTTTTTGTTGTCGTTTTTTCAGTTTGGTTGGGTGTTTTTTTGGTTTTGTTTGGTTTCGTTGTTGTTGTTTGTTTTTTTCCCTGTCATTCCACTTTATTTTCACAGCCAAGAGAACTCTGCTTTTTAAGACAGTTCTCAGTCTTTCCTGGTAGTAAGATGAATATTCTGTGTGTAAACCCTGCTTTCTTCAGGTTCATGACCTTCAAGACTTATATTTCTGTTTACCTTCTGGAAGCTGATTTAATTGTCTTGGTCTAATTTGAGACTGTAACTGGATCTGACAAAATTTAATTGATGCTTTAAGTGGCTAATATTCTTTTTAATGGTTAATAATTTTACCAGGTTTAG
Source organism: Pyrocephalus nanus (assembly GCA_038380795.1). Classification (NCBI taxonomy): domain Eukaryota; kingdom Metazoa; phylum Chordata; class Aves; order Passeriformes; family Tyrannidae; genus Pyrocephalus; species Pyrocephalus nanus. Next base: position 13,004,716 of record CM076262.1, on the reverse strand, counting down.
CAGTTTGTGTTCCGATCTTCTATGTAAAATGTTTTCTTAAAAAAAATAATAATTTATCCTTTTTTTGAAAAATACAGAAAAGGGCCATTAATATTTCATGAGGGAAGAAATGTAAAAATTTTTGGCTTGTTGATAAGAAAATAAAAAATTAAATTGGCATCTATCTAACTGAGAACTTTAAATGCCTCCGTGCATGGGAGTAAGTGATTCTTGGGGGATGAGGGAAGAAGGAACTCCTTGTTTTTTGTATCAGTATAATTTCCTATGTTGAAAGGAAGTAAAATTTGTATCTAAAGTCAGTGGGCAATTCGCTGTCCTTAAAGACATTGAATAAGATGAAAGGAGAACTGAATGTTTTTAAAGGCACTTACAATCATCACAGCCTGAATATTGATGGGCAAAGACAAGGACACCAGGTTTTCTGAAATGCCTTGAGTAAATTACAAGCCTGAGAACCACTGAATTTGAACGATGGTTTGGGACTCCTGCCTGGTGTGAGGAAGCACTTAGCAGCCACCCCTGGCAAACACCAGGAGGAGTGTCTCAGGGAGCAGGCTGCACAACTGCACTGAGCCCTGGTGCAATGACATGCTCAGGGGACAATAATGTCCCCAGAGCCCGAGGTCATTTCCCTGATTGGACCTGCCCTGTTAGCAACGTTTTTATCAAATCAACTTCATCTTGGTAGGAGTGGCATAACTCCATGTCACAGTGAATCACTCAGTACAGACACGTCCATATGTTCTTGAGTTTGTCATAAGATATTTAGACTAAATGAAGAGAAGTAGGTTATGGGTTTATCAAAACTGACCCAGTCAGTCATCTACTGACTAGTCACCTCCCATTGTTTTTAACAAAGTTTTTAACAATTGCCCCTAAGGTATTTTGACAGGAATTTCCTGCAGAAAGACAATACTGAACAGAATAACACAGATTTGTGACAGTAAGGAAGGGGCAATCTTTAGAAGTATTTCAGAAGAGACTTACAGAGAAAAAAGTCTGGAAGGAAGAAAATAGGGAGTAGATAAAAGAGTAGCATATAGAAAGGCTAAACCTATAGTAACAATTAAATCTTATGTAAACTTTGGTGGAAAAACTTAAGCCTGAGAAAACTGACTGGGATGGTGATGTCTCATTTTGCATGGAGACTGCTTTTTTTCAGCATATAATTCCAAAGACAAAGAAGCCCTTGGACTTTATGTTTTTATTGGGTGGGAATACAGGTCTTCAACTCACCTCTGATCAGAATCCAGTCTAAAAGATTCCGTTCAAAGCACAAAAATTTTGTCATGGTGTCCTGTAATTGAAGAGCTACCAGTATCAATTTCTGAATGAGAAATAAACCTTAGAGTGTGAAAAGCAAGGCTGTCTTCTGAAACCTGAAATATCAGATAGATCTCACAGGAATGTGAGGGTCTTCCTTTCTTCATGGAAAAAAACAGCAATGGTTTTGCTATTGTCCTGGAATCTGAGTTAGGCTGAAGCCTCCCCCTTAATAAAGTAGGGGGAGTATACCATAAATTGCTTGCACAGCTGCATCTCCATACTTCTGAAATTCTTTTAAACTGCTGTTGGACCTGTGTATGAGCAATGAATGGGATTGTATTACTGGTTATACTCACGAATAAAATATCTGCAGCAAAGTTAATCCAGCTTGCTGGTGTTTTAGCAGGGTCAGAGAATTTCTCCACCACTTAAGTTTCTTCAAATTAGAAGAGGATTATTCAGGATGTGACCGTTCAGCCTAGAAGATGAGATAGACATGCCCAGGAAGCCAAGGCCCTGCAGACCACTGGGAAAGCTTGAAGGAGGTTTCTGTGTTGCAGGAGATTTGTTTTGCTGGGGAAGAAGCCCTAGGACCAGGGAGCAAGGAGCAAAGGGAAACAAGCTGCTCTGCAGTGGAAGGGCTGCTGCTTGGTCACTGCTATGACTTTGACATGACATGCTTTCCCAGGCTGCTTCCCAATACCCTGGTGTGTGGCTGACTGAGTGAAGCCCCATGAAATCCTCCATAACACATCCTTCTTTGTGGTCATAGCCCTGACTTGGGAACACAGGACATTAGGCAGGAAACAGTGATTCTGTGTGTGATAACTCCAGGAAGGCATCTGCTTTATCCCTTCTTCCTCCCCAGAACTGACTAAACTATGCTGCCTGAAAGTCTACATCCTTCCTTAAGATAAAATTTTCTCAAAAAAATACTAGGCTTTTTGAAAAATTTGGTTTTAGAATTTGGCTATGAATATGTTTAACCAGTTTTTCTGTAAGACTTTTCAAAAGTAATTTTATTTAATGGGCTTTCAGGTGTAGTTTTTACTTACAGAGGGAAAAAAAAACATAAAACACCTTAGTCTTTCTTCTGCTCTCCTTTGTCACAATCATGTCTGATGTACAGGCCATATTGACTTATACAGTCTAAATGATCCCTTCCTTTTTTTGTGATTGCAGGTGCTCCTTCCCCTTTATGCAACTAAAATTTAATACTGAAATGACATAAAAATGTGTAAAAATTAGAAGAGCAGAAGTATTCTGAAAAAAATCTGTATTTTTGTATTTCAGTCAATTTCATTATCTTCAAATGGAAAAAAAATTTTAAAATTATTTGTGTCTTTGGACACAGGACCTTGAAGAATGGATTTGTTTGTCAGATTTTCAGAGGTGAATTTTTTTCCACTATTATTTTTAATGATGATGAAAGACATTATATGGTGATACAGTTGTGAGGAAATATCTTGTCTCACATGAGTTACTCCTAGTTTTCATTGACAATATTCCCATGCTAGACTGTATTGCCACCATCTCATACTACTTCACCATCTCTTACAAAAATGGGTCTTACTGGTATTTCTGTCTTTCCCCATCCTTTTGCTTACCTACCATTAATTTTCCCTTCCCTGTCACAACCTGTCTCCACTCCTGAGGTCTGTGGACTATTATCTGCCTCTCATCTCTTCAGTTCCTGCTGTTTCAAGCTCTGTTTTCTCCCTTATTTCTGTTCTCATTATCCCAGGCTCACCTTCAACTCTGTTGGCTCCTGTCCCACTGCCTGCAAGCATGCTCTTGCATATTCTACATCAGAATAAAGCTCCTTTATTCAGCTTGCCTACTTACAATCCTATCTTCTTCCTCACCTTTGTTTTCAGTACTGTAGGGCCCAGATTCAAGGATCTATTTAGGCTCCTAATTCGTCCTTGAATGCCTAAAAGTATTCTGAATGCAGTCCTGCCTCAGTTTTCTTCTTTCACTTCTCGTGGTGCCCTTTCAAATGTCCCTTGTCCCTTGTGACAGCTGAATTTCTTTTTTGGGAAACAGCATTAATATGTTTTGATTCTTTATGGAAGAGATAATGTAGCAGCTGAGTAGGTTGTACTTGTGCTTCTATAGCCCCAGCATCTCTCCCCTAATGGTGCCTACTTCGAAGATGGGGTAAAGAGAAAACTTCTTACTATGTCCATATTGGACCAGTCAGCACAAATTAGTTCACGAAAACAAAAGGCAAAATGAAGAGCAATTCCCATGTTCATTATATTCTCTCTTCATCAACAAGAAATCTTCCCATATTTTGACAAGGCATATTATGGTCTATTCAGCCCTGCTGTGACTCTGCAGCCAGCTAGGCTCCTAGGCTGAACTTGATACTCTCAGGCACATGGTGTGACTCTTGGGGATTGCCCTGTGCAGGGCTAAGGGTTGTACTTGACCCCTGAGGGTCCCTTCCAGCTCAGCATATTCTGTAATTCTGTAACTAAGGGGACAATGACATACATGACTGTTTTACAATTAGCACATCTTAAGATTGTCAATAAGCTTAGCTCTGTGGAAGCAATGCCCAGAACACAGAGGTGATGGGAGCAGCTCAATACAAAGAATAGAGGCTGATGGAAGGAACTCTGCCAACAAGCATGGAGAGAGACACTCCTACACAGGGATTTTGGGTTGCAAGGGTAGGGCCACTGAACCATTTGAAGGCTGTGACACAAATTTCAGAGTATTCATAAAGAGGAACTGGGTGTTGTGATGTAACACATCAAAACATTGTAGCCACCTAGCAATGCTTAAAAACCCAACTTCGAGGGTCCGAGAACAGGGATTCACAAAATTCAGCTCCCAGAGAAGGCAGTTGGGAAGTGCTATGGACATGTCTGAGCATTTGAATACTTTTCAGACTTGTTAGCCTTTCAAGTCACAAGCACTTGCAAAAAATTATCCCCTCTTCTTCATTCCTTTGGGACTAATGGTGCTGAACTGTTTGCTGGACTTAAAAAATGCAAGTCTTTAGTTTTAAAAAATTGGCAAGGAATTAGTTTTAATTCCTAAAACTGTCTGTGAGGAACATTAAGACACTTAGCAATACCAAGTAATCAGTGTTTTCCTGAATAATTCCCTTGTGAACATATGTGCTTCTGGCTTATCAGAGATGCTATAAAGATCTAAGTTCTGCATTTAGATGTCTGAGGTCAGCCAGCCAAGGTCCTCTCTTTGGATTCAGCTCACAGCTGTTATCTTCTTAGTTGTGCCTGTCAGTGTTTTATGTTTCTTAACTTTGCATATGAATGGTTAATGGCCTGTAACAAATTTGGAAGGATGCCTAAAGCAGAGAAAAACTGTAGAATGATGATTGCTCTTGATATATCTGTGTATGCAGCAGGGGCCTAATTTTCTGACTTGGGCTTCAGGAGCTAGAATGTCCCCAGTACTGCCTTCCAGTGCGTGCACATCGCAATGCTGTACACAAGGATAACAGCTAATCTGGCAGGACCTTTACAGTGTCCTGCCTCTAAGCTGATCTTTTTAGTTGAACCTTAGTTTCATTTTTTACTTCATAGCTGTTTGGAAATGACTAGCTCTACAAGTGGGAAATCAGAAACACTTATTGCTTTAATACTTAATAATTTAGAATACATAACATGATTTGTTTAGCTAGATCACTTAATGCCTGTGTAACATCTCAGATCAACCACAGAACACCAGAATTTATTAATACAACAGAAGAGCATAAAACATAATTTCCTTAAAAGTGCCTTTATAGAGTCAATATGTTCAGCTGACTTCCAGTGCATGAATATATTTGAATTTTTTGCTATTAAATGCATGATCATTAACTGAAATCCAGTGGTATACAGAGTATATACATGGTGACATAAGACACAATGGTCACGACAGAGGGCATGCTGAGATATTTTGTGAGAACCAAAAACAACACTGAAGTTTTTCTTCATAAAGTTCAGCAAAACTCAATTTAGTTTTGTTGGTCTGCACTCAAATGTTTTAGAGGAGGACTACCTCCTTGGTTATTTCTGTTTTGATGTTTCTTAGGCTCACTTGCTCCAGACAATAAAGAAGTGGAGGGAAAACAAAGTAAAATTAAGTGCAATAACATATATTCTTCTAATCATCTGCAGAAGAATTGGGAAGAAATGTGACAGACAGAAGCTAAGTCCTAACAGAAATATTAATTCATCTTCATTGGTATGGCTATGAATCCTGAGTGCTAATGACTTTTCTTTTTTCAGTTAAAAGTAATATGTTTCATTAATTTTTAAGGAACAAAAAAGGAACATTGTTGATAATATTATATATTCCTTTTCCCATGAAGATTTATCCTTCCATTATCATAAAGGCTAGTAATACCCCTCTCAGAAAGAGACATAAGCTTGATTCAGAAACCTGAACCAGCAAACTTTCAGTGACGTAGCAATAAAAGCTACCTACCTGGCAGAGAAGTTTAATCTGGGAAGTAAAAAGAAGAGAGAGAAAAAATGAGAAACAGATATGGGATGAAAGAACAGAAAATTATCTTAAACCTTTCTTGCCTTCTCTCCTGGAGTGTCACTAGAGCCCATAGGAGGTGGTAATCTGGTGCCACACTTCATTACATTGAAGCTGGGATTGCAGCTGCCCTGGAAACATCCCTCTTGCTCCAGGGTGAGCAGTGCTGGGCTTGCTGCCAGTGAGAGGTCTTTGCTATGACTGTGCATTTGTTCAGATTACAGTCTCAGTCCTTCCCTTGGCTTGGCTGCTGGGTAGGACCCATGTGCAGATACTTGGAATCTCTAAGCTCCTCTCCAGAGTTGTTCAGGAATGCTGAAGAAACTAGCGGCTTCACAGATGTTCTGGAATGCCCACTGCAGTATGGAAAACAAGGCAGGGCTCAGCTGGGCACTTGTGAAAAACTGAGTCTTCTTGCCATATGTCTGGCAATACTCACACTCTTTGTTGATCTGAACAAGCGACACTGTTGTCACTTATATTTAGTAAACCAATTTTAATAAAGTGTAGAGAACAAAACAGTCTATGGAAAAGTGTTTACTTTACTTAACCTGGCGTATAACCATCTTGCTTATCTGGATGGGCAGGAAATGTTGCCCAAATCAAACATAATTTCTTCTACTTCTAAATAGTTACTATTGATATAAAGTACTCAATATGATTGTGTGCATTTATTAATTGAACATTAACAGTATAACCATATTTACAAATATTCAAAATAGACCTACACATATATTTTTATATCTCTTCAGAATCAAATCAGGAAAAAAACGGATGCCAGTTTAAATAATGTTCTTCGATACTTTTTTTTTTTCCCCAGATGTTTTCCTCTAAAATCAAATTATAAACAATAGTAGAGAGCTGAATAAAGAAAAAAGTGATGGACAATTCAGGCCATGGAAAGAAAACAGAATTTTTTCATTCCATGGTGATATTAAAGAAAAACTCTCAAAGTCTATAGATTTTCTTTGCTTTCTCTTACAATTGAAGATGATAAATGTTGATGAGTTTTGAAAAAAACACTGGCTTCATGGTAGCCAATAATGTGAAAACTCTCTGAGCAATAATAAATTTGGAAAGTTATTTATTCTTAAAATTGATCTTAGGCTGCAGAGGCAGCAGCATTGAATGTTCTTACTTTTGTGCATTTTCCTTGAAAATGGGATAAAAAACCCTGTGGCTAAGCATTTTTGATCTCCACTGAAAACCTTAAAATAAAGACTTTGAGATACAAATCTACTCTACAGCAGCAAGCCCCCACTAACACATTATATCATCAATCCTTTTATGTGGCACCCCCAATAAGTGTGAGGTAATTTACCTCTTTCCATGAGGAGAAATTCCTTTGCAATTCATGTGCTAGTGCCAATTCTCAGAAGCACTCCTTGAATTGTTAAGGTGGTGAAATATCCAGGCATCACGGATCTATGCCTGTATTTTAGGCACTTGGCCCTCCATCAGCACCCATTGTCCCTACAGAGCTGAGGTCCCTGCCCTGTGCAGCACTCCCCAAGCTGAGGAGGAGCCCAGGGGAGCCAGCACAGGAGTGCAGACTTGGATTTGCCTGGAAGGAGGAAACGTGTGAAGAGAACTGGATCTAAGTACATACGGACCTTTATTCTGGTACTTCCCATCACTCAAGAGTCATAAGACATCATGAAATAGGTTCCTAGGCCTTTTTCTGGTGATACCTCTTTATGAGCTAATAGGTCAGGCATGACAGTGGGATGCAGGAGACTGAATTTCCCTTATGTTTGCTTCTGCATTAGGATTTGCACTCATGTTTACACCTTCCAAAAGCATTCTATAACAGCCATATTATAACCCCTCTCTCCTCCTGCTCACTTGCTTCATGTGTGGTGGATTACCATACATCATGTATGTAATAGATATCTGGACTTCACAAATACCTTTTTGGAGAGCAAAAAAATTTATGACATGCAATGTTTTGAGCTTTAGGAGATGAGCTTTGACCTGCTTCCCCAAGAACAGAACTTGGATTTCTTGCAGCTGAAAATCCACACTCATTAGTGTTTCTATCATTTCCAATGGGAGAACACCAAATAGATAAATACAGATAAAACAACTTTTTGAGCAGCAAAGACTCCCCTACGCTGTTACTCATTGCTTTTTCTAGGTACTGGATCAAAAGAAAATGCTTAGTTGTGTTCAGTCCTTGGTAAACGTTGGCTATGATATGGGACATGAGCTATTTTTGGGTCTTTGTTATGTTATTTGATATCCATAGTTTGTAAAGTACTTGAAAAAGGTGAAGTTTCCACAGAAGTACTCTCAGTCCTGTATCATTCAAGGTCACAGGGCTCTCACAAATAGGAGAATGCAGATAAAGAGAAGCTGGCATGTGTCCTAGAAAGATTCTGCTAGTCGATCAAAAGAACAGACTAAATCCCTAAGCAGTCATTTTATACAGTTCAGAAATTAGGGGTAAATTGAGACTTGGGCTTTTTTTTGGTACTTTTTTTTTTTTTCCTTTGGTGGAGTAGGTGAGACAGCAATAAATACTGAGATAGAGGTACTGTCCTTTGTATCCAGTGGAGATGAATGGAGATGGAAGAATGAGAAAGATATAGCAGAAAAGCAGACTTGTATCAAAGTATTCCTGTGTTTTCTTTCACCAACATCCTGCAGACCTGATCCTTTCTCTGGCATCTCTGGGACAAGAGCAGCTGAGCATAACACAAGGACTAGTGCAAAAAAAAAAAAAATTGTATACAGAGAGAGGCAGGACACGTGACATTTGTGTTACTCCCAACTTGCCACTAGGAAAACTTACTAATTTACCCACTCATGGCTGTGACTGCTGGGGAATACAGCATCTGGAGTGCCCTAGAGAGCCTCTTACGGTGGTGGTGTCTACATCAGTTGCTGGTACTGCAGCTTGCCCTTCTCTAAAGCATCCATGCAAGTTAGCAGGGAGCTGCCAAATCTCCAGGGGATAACCTGAACCCATAATTTTTAAGCTGTCTTACACATTGTCATAAATAAACATCTGACAAAGCATTTAGGAAGGCATGCTTTGCCTGAAGTGTAGGAATGAAAACCTGTGCTAGAGAGTTTCTCCAGTGCTCAGGTCTGAGTGAGGTTTTCATATGAACAGACTGAACACTACCAAAAGGAGAAACTATTCATCATACTAGTAAAGGGTGAATTAAGGGGAACTTTTGTGCATGTTAAACTCTTTTCAAACTCAGTAGCTTAGACATTGTAAAGTGCATAATTTCTTGCTTGGAAAGGCCCTTAGTGTGCTTGTGGGTGCCGTTGTCCATTGCGAATAAATCAAAACCACTCAGTCTTTGAAGAATAATTGTCTCAGGCACCAAATTTCATAGTTGTTCTGTACATTAGCAGACTTCAAGCTTTTCTGCAATGGTAGGAGGGATACACTGTACAGTGAAAGTGTTCATTTGTGCTGATACTAATGCTTTATCCATTACTTGCTCCATTTGCTTTTAATCACCTGAGTTTGTTCAACTTAGAATGATATAGAAGGCGTAATGAAGGAATCCAATTACTACAGTTCTACTCAGGAAAAATAGAAATAAAAAAGAAACAGAATTTTGAGTATGTGGAGATTTTTCTAAATAATACCATGGTGACCTACCTAATTTAGAAACACTGTTAAGAGTGACTCCCACTGTATTTCTGCTAAAAAGGTAGCTTCTCAAAATGAGTAAGCATAACTGTATATGAATTTTTGAGAATTGTATTTAATTGTAGTGCTAAGGCTCTACATTGAATATGGAAGAGAGTAGGTTGCTTGCTTTCTCTGCGATAAAACTGTTAATGGTTTGTATTCTTTTCACACTTCAAGTAAAAAGCACTGAATGAGCACATCCAGAAGTGAATGAAGGTGTATTCTACTTCTTACAAAAAACAGAACTTTTGAAAATTGCATTGCGATGTCAGTAAAACATGCTGTTCTAAAGAAAGTCAAAGCACCAAAAATGGTGTAAACTTCAAAGCTTAGGAGATAATAGTTAGTTAGAGCTAAAATCACTGTTAAAAAGAAATTCATAACTAGTCAAGTCCCAAGTTCTATGCAAAGTGAACTCCAGTAAAATCAATACTGTCCATATATGTGGTGAGTATTGAGTGGATTAACAATCCATTAGTGCCCAGTTTCACACTGCTGTTTACCAGATTCAGGACCTAAGGCTACTTCTACTTCTAGATTGTGTCAGGACCCAGCACATGCAGCTCTTGTGCAAGTCAAGTTTCAATTTGGTTAGGACTGCAGCCCTCACTCTCCTGAGTCTTTCTGAATAACAGAAGAGATCCTCTCGTTTTTCACATTGTTGTGAGGGTACATCCTTGGTTTCTGAGCCAGAGACAAATTCATGTTTGCTATCCTCTTTTCTTCTAGCAGTTATTTAATACTTTTGGGTTTGGTTCTGCATCTGTTGAAGATGTAAATAACATCTGGTTGCTGACCTGGAGGTGCTCCCTTTGCCTACCTAGACTTCTCAAAGGAAGCCTCACTTAGCAGTCCAAGGGCATAAAGTATTTGATTAGGGAAATTATGAAGAAGGTCAAACCACAACCACAAACCAGGTTTAGCTGATCATTAGAAATTTGGAGCTTCCTGAAACTGACAGTTTTTCTGTACTGACTGAATGGATAAGGGAATACGCTTTCCTTATACCAGTGATGAGGACATCCCTGGACAATGAAGTACAATCCATCAAAACAGCCCTTTCAGCAAAATCAAGAAAGTTTTATTAATTTTTTAGCCAGTGGAAGAAATCAGATATTCCTTGATCATCAGCCAAATTTGGGCATCAAATGAGATTAATATTTTCTTCTTAACTCTGTTAAAACCAACGCTGGATAAAAAAAAATTTCTTCAGTTGTCAAAATTCCTATTTTCCCTCTGTTTTCAAGATCTGCCTCTTTTACAGTCCAGGGAGCAGGACCACTAAGCCCCAGAGGTGAACTAACGCTAAAAATATTTCTCCAGTTTGCTTTGCTTCAGCAGAGCAAAGCAAGGAAACAGAGTATCAGCATATTGAGATCAGGATCATTCCTGTTATCTGCTTATTGTTCTGGTTTCAAAAAAATCAAGACTGCCTTCATGTACAGTAATGCCCCAGACATTATAACTCACGTTTGCTGAGTGATGACATAGCTTGTTTGTGGCCTGCACTTGCACACAGTAATCATCATCCCATTAGCACTCAGGGCACATGTGTCTGCTAGCCAAGCTGGCAACTGGCCTTGTTTATGAAATTCCCTTCTGAAATTATTCAAGCTTATATGTAGTATCTATATCAGCTTTATCCATGCTTAGCTCACATCTGTCCTCTGTGGAATCAGGCTGCGTAACTGTGTTGACACAGGGAAAGTAACAACTCACAATCTGTCTTAATGAAACATTTTTCACAGTACTATAGGTTGATAGAAAATGAAATAATATTTTCTTGGGAAAGAAAGTTTTCTTTTTGCAAGAAGACAGCTTTTGTTTTGACAGGAAAATATGTGTCTATATCCAGGTATGCCCCTTCTGCCAGCAGCAAACTGGAATGGTGTACTTCTCACTCCTCCATTAGGGACAAAGATACCATCAACAGTCAGGCCCCTGACTGCTCTTGCATAAGCTCTAGCAGCAGGTGTTATATGAGGGGTGGGTAAATCTTATATTCCTTATGGAAAAAAGAAAACTAGCAGCTTGTAGGTGTAAGTGTGCTTTAATACAGTGCATGTTTCCTTAATGGCCTTAATTATAACCTAAATTATTTGTAGTGGTTTTGTTGTTGTTATGTTAATGTTCTCATAAGAGATTAAATGTTACTCAGGTTTGTTCACATTGATTTAAATTACTCTTTTGCCTAAGGATAAACTACTGCTGAACATATTTATGCAATTCTCCTGAGGGAAGGATTAACTTATTGGTTTATTTACAGTATTATAACATGTTACTCTGAAATGGGGCAGTTTCAGCTGGAGTAGGGGATCAGCACTGAAGGATGACATAGTGGTTTTCCCATTGGTACGTCACTCTCTGCCCTCCCCTTCAACATGTGCCTGGCTTGCAGGTTGTGAGCCTGGTCTGTGTAACCCCACTGGGTACAAGAGTCCCTGAGAGTCATGGGACATCCATCACTAGTCTTTCAAAGCAACAGCCTCTGTGTAATCATAATACTTGCTTGAGCTGGTGGGAGGAGAAGATCACAAAGAAGGAAAATCATAAGAAAAATAAAGTGACAAAGGAAAGGTGAAAGATGGAGAAATAATATATTTTGTGTCCACATTTGCACATTCGACAATTCAGGAGATTGGCAGACTGCTTGCTCTCTGCATTACTTTTTCTTTTCAATTAATTTAAAAGTTTGAACACTTCATAACAAGATTCAGCATCAAGACAACTTTTCAGTAGCTTGATAATGACTGTTTCCCTGGCTAATGAGTCTCTCTGTTGTGCTTGCTGGGGTTTATTCCACTGATTCACATATTATCTTATAGGGAGTCCAGTAGCCTCAGGTTATTAATTAATATAAAATGCACTGTTTGACTCTCCTCTGCTGTTACGTTTATGGTGTAATTATGAAGCCTTTCCTGACCAACTTGTCCATGATCATTCCAGATTCAAATTTCAACCTTAATAAATAGGAAGCACCTAGAAAAAAAGAAAAAAAAGAAAGAAAGAAAAAAAAAAAAAAAAAAAAAGCAGACCTGACGGATTGTCACATTTTCAAAAACAGGGACAACTATGGGAGCAGGATGCAGTGTGACTCCTCCCAGCTCTCCCATGACTCACTGGCATTTTCTTGCTGCCTTCCTCTGCCTCTCCTCCAATCTGTTCTTATCTTTTCTCTGAAGAAAATGCGATTGGGGAGAAGAGTCCTTTTTGAGGCAAGAAGAAACAAGTGACACTGAGAAAATGGGAAGATAGGGAAAGAAGATAATATGCCACAACAGCTGCATTACTGTAAATTTGTTGCTTTCTGAGCACAGCAAGGCCTCCAAAGGCCCTTCCTTCATTTTCTTTGTCTGCACGCTTGAGGGAATTGCCTAAAAGCTCTGCCTGTTGCTGCCAGCTCCTGCTCTACAGGCAGGAAGGTAACATTGAGGGGCAGGGACTCCACGTTTCACAAACTTTAAGACGTCTGCTTGAACCTGCTTCAGGGTCATGGAGACCAGGACAGAAATATAGTTTACAAGTCACAGTTTTCATGCAGGTGAGGTGTTGTCACCTCTGCTGGATGTCTGAGATGTATTTTGTCTTTTTATGACAAAGGTGCTTCAAGTACTTCCCCAAAGTGTGATCTCTAATGAGCCAGACAACACTCAACCTTTTTTTGTTAAAATAATTGCTCTTGGCCAAATGTTCACGTGTTGGCCTGTGTCCCCCCTCACCTTTTGATGGAAGTGAATCACACAAGGCACTTGGAAGAAGACAGTTTACCACAAACCATCATACACAAGCGTGAATTTCTCTTCCTGTCACAGACAAGTATGCAGCAGATGTTCAGATCAAAACCTCTGCAGAACATCCCTTCCTAATATCTCTGCTCAGCAGAGGTCACAAAACACTCCCAGTAGCCCAGGGGAAACTCAAAGTTTAAAAGCCACAGCTATTTTGTTTTACATGAAAAAAACGAGAGGGAAGATCATGTGGCATTTGTGGGATGAAATCAAACAAGCCGTAGAAATGGGTCATGACTTTGTCTTTCATTAGAGAAAGGCAAAAATAGTCCCTGATAATCCAAATTTATCGAAAAATATCTTCTAATCTCAAATGTGGCAGTAATAAACAAGACTCACCAGGCAAATACTTCTGAGGCCTTAAAAAGGAGGAGCAGCTGTGCACTTTGTTTTCTCTATCCTATCTTTGTCACCAATCTTCAGTACTTCAACAAAAATCTGCCCAAACCCAAGGAATTAAAGAAGTACAGATCTAGTATGTCTCCTCCCATCATAATTATAGTAGCTTCATTAAATAATTCATTATCATAACCTGAATAGGGTACATATATGTAGTACGGAAACTAACAAAAATGGAAATGTTGCCTCAATTAGTAATATACACCTATCTTTCAGAAATGGGAGGATGCACATTTACCAGTTGGTAGTACGCTTTCTTTTAATCCAGAGCTGACTTACGGCTTCTGATTTTCACTAGTTCCATAACTGTAGCAAAATCTTCAGTTGTATATACCATAATATAATACAGATATTATTCAGTAAATGAATAATTAAAACATGCTGCTCTTCATAAGATTTTAGGCCTACAGAGCATGTTATACAATGGCAAGGGTCAATATGAGCTCAAAGGTGATATCACATCCAGAAGTGTGAAAAGGCACATACACATTTAAGACAAACTTACACAAAACATCCGTATCACTACGATTTGCTTTATATCTGTATTACAACAACCAGCACAGGAGGTAGGACGCTTCTTAAAGATGGAGGTTTTTAAACCAATTGGACACCTTTTCATGACACATCATGTAAAGAAAAAAAAAAAAAAAGCCATGACGTAATTAGAAAAATTTGCTTTAGTGAAAAATCTTTTTAGACTTTTTTGATGGGTTAATCAGGTTGTGTTAAAGGACAGGACTCATGCCTGCAGCCAATTTTGATAATTAATCAGAAACTCAAGCAAGCAGTGCAGGAAGTAAAAGCACCAAATGAGGGCATACAGCAATGAATCCTTGGTTTAGTCCTAACACATAGGATTTACCTGTGAACTTCATGGACTGAAAGACCGTGTATGAAGTAGTAGAAGGAAAGCCTTTTTGCGTCACCACATACTTCTTGTAGGTCAGAAAACAGTAAGTAGCACATACTTTCATGTAGAAATACTATGTTTCTATGAGAACTGGTGGGCTGGGGTTCTTGAAGTTTATGCACCAAGGGCACCATTCTACCTGGATGAGGTTGGCCAGGGGAGCAGTGCAAATGTGAAGTCCTGATTCAAAGTGGATTTTATGTGGCCATGCTGTTTCCCCACTGAACACAGGACCACTGTTTTTGTATGGTGCCTGCATGCAGCAAAATACAATGCCTGTACTGCTGCTGGTGTTTTATGGCTATCAGTGAGAAGGATGGGAATGAATGATCTTAAAATGAAGGATAGAGTAATGCTGTCAGCAAAAATATCTGAACAGCATCACAGATGAATAGCACAGTCTTTCACTTTCTCTCTTAACCTAGGCTATTCCCACCTCAGGGCCTGGAAACATGAAATTCAACTCAGAGAATCTCTGCAGGTCCAGGTCTTTTGAACACAATATTTTTATCTTGCTATGCTTCAAGACTTGTTTTATTTACGACTCATTCCCCCTCAGCTACCTTCTCCTCTGCTTTTTTATTCTTTTTTGATTCTCTTTAATTGCTTTTTCACTTCATTCTTTTCCTTATTTTGACCTTTAGTTTTTTTTCTTTTTCACATTCATTTCAAGCCTTCCTCTCAGGCGTTGTCCCATTTTCTTCCTTCTCTTACTTGTTAATCATAATCTCATTCCTAACCACCTTGTTCTTCACCACAGCCTTGCTACATCTAGTCATTCAGCCCTCCAAACAACCTACAATTAGAAGAATTTCTCATACTAATTTGTAGGAAGTAAACCAGATCTACATATCAGCATTAGGTGGAGGGGGAAGTTTATTAACCAAAACAGACCCCAAAATATTTTGTTGCATTGGTGTGGATGGTACACAGGCTATGTTTAGTGTAATGAAATTGGGATAAAGAGTGAACCAGTACTGGCCTATGACTGTTTTGTAGCTATTAAGTTCCCTGAAACTGTTTTGGACTGTGCCATAGACTGCTTAGCTAGCTGGTGCCTGGCACAGTCTGAGGGATGGCAGCCCCCAGGCAGCTGTGCTGCAGATATCCTGCCTGGGGGAGGATCCTGTGCTTGGCGAGAGAGCTGTGGAGTAAATCCTCCCTTCAGGAGCTGATACCCTGCTAGGCAGTACCATTATAATCACAGTCCTGTAGATCTAATTTATTTCACTGCAAGAAAACAAAGATTATAGAGCAACCTGGTCTTATGGAAAATCCCTCTGCTCATGGCAGGTGGTTTGGAACTAGATGATCTTTAAAGGTCCCTTCCAATCCAAACCATTCTGTGATTCTATGAATATATGTGGCCTGTCTCAAAACCTAAAGCTGCAGGAACCTCTTCAACAGCAGTTACACATCCTTCAGCAGAGGTTCAGTATAAGAATCTGTTGCAAAAAGACTTTACATTGGGAAAAAGCTGATTACACTGCGCAATCATCATCTGTGAAAAGGAAAACAAACACACCCATGAATGGCTACTTTTCCTTCGTCACCTGCCTTGGAACCGAAACAGTACTAAAAGCACTGAGGGCACATTATAAATTGTGCACAATACCCAGAAATGTCCTACCATCCTTTTATGATGTACTTTTGAACAGGTGTTAGCCTGGACCAGGTAAACCACTAGTTCTGTATTTCATAGTATATTTGAGTAGTCTCATAGGCATGCTACGTATTATGTATTTTAAAGATGGGACTTGGGAGAGAAAGAATTTTGTATTTGTCTTTTTTTCTTGTCATTGATTCTTACAGGACAATAGCTAGGAATCTTAGCTCCTAAACTTCTTTGGAAAATACTTTATGTTGCATTTGAATATAAGGAATAAAGAGATTAATTTGAGAATGTGATCTCTTTTTGCTAGAGAAATATTATGGTGGCTCGAAGATATTGTTTTGGTATCTTGATTCTTTTCATGGGAAAGGACACTGCATGCAGAATGCTGGCTCTCATGTGTTAAATAGCTGCTAGTTTCACATAATCACAGAAAAAATAAGGTTGGAAGAAGCCAGAGTAGGTCATCTGGTCCAATCTCCCTGCTCAAGCAGGGCCACCCTAGAGCACACACAATTGCATCCAAGTGATTCTTGAATATCTCCAGTGAGGACAACCTTTCTGGGCAATCTGTTCCAGTGCATGGTCACTGGCTCTTGCCCTTCTTGGCCACAAGGACACACTGCTGGCTCATGGACAGCTTGTTTTCCACCAGGACCCCCATACCGTTCTCCACAGAGATGCTTCCCAGCAGGTGAGCCCCCAGCCTTTCTCACAGGCAGGACCCTGAATTTACCTTTGTTGAATTTCAGAAGGTTCTTCTCTGCCCATTTCTCCAGCCTGTTGAGGTCCTTCTGAAGGGCTGCACAGCACTCTGCTGTATCAGCCACTCCTCCCAGCTTTGTGTCATCAGTGAACTTGCTGAGGAGGCTTCTGCCCCTTCATCCAAGTCACTGATGGATGAGTTAATTCTGGGCTCAGCATTGAACCTTGGGGGAGCCACTAGTGACAGGCCTCCAACTAGACCCCATGCCACTGATCCCTCTGGGATCTGCCTTTTAGCCATCTCTCAATCCACCTCACTATCCATTCCTCCAGCACATACTGTCAGATTTTTTTTTTTACAGGAATGTTGTGATATTGTGTCTCACAGATGTCTGTTTATCAACATGGCTGACATCTACATGGGTGTTTGAAGCTGTACTTTTTTATGATCAATTATGGGGTAAGAGAGATGGTCTGAAGGAGTGGGGGCTACTGTGTCTGTGGTGGAAATCACTGGGATATCTCGTTTGATGGAGCTGTCTTCTCTGCACTAGATGTTCACTGAAGGATTATTAGGTCATATTATTTCCAATATAGTGTTCTGTGTCTGGCTCAGGAAAACTTTGCACGTCCTTAACATGCAAAGTTTTTCCAGCTTGGAGATGATGTAAAGGGGATTAAACAACCAGTATGGAAACATGTAAGGTTACACAGAACAGAAATACATGAACAAATGGGGTAAACAACTTCCACAAAAAGGTCATTCACCTCTGACTCCTAGTAGTCAAGAGATACAAAATACTTTCAAAAGATGTTCCTGGGAAATAGAATTAGTAAGTATCTTGGTTTTTAGGAATCATGAGATCAATAGAGGTACATTTATGATTTTTGGTTTTATGGCACATTATAGTTTGCCAATCTTAGTTAAACTGTTCATGCTTCATAAATAAATTTTTGCTGCACTTTTAAAGACAACTGCAATGGGGATAAAGCAGAGATACTAAGTGAATGAAGATTACTTATAGTTCTATTTGCTAAGAGTTATTCCTTTATACTGCTTTCTTTAGAATAGAACAATCTGTGCTGATGATTCTGACAGAACACACTGGTTACATTATAAAATATATAAAAATACATTTTTTATAATAAACTTAGCTCTCATCTAAAAAGCCATCATAATAGAAAAAGTAGGAAGGCATTTCATTAATTACTCAGTGTTTATATTTCCTATATATCTATATTTGATTTGAGAAAGTGGAGTTATTTTAACCTGATTTGGCTATTCCTCTGAGTTTTAGAAAGTAACAAAAGTTCACAAAAGTCTAGACATGACTTTTTTTATGATGCATGTTACATAATGTCAGATTCAGTACAGCGTATTTATTTTCATATGCTTCAGTGCATTGTATTAGGAATTAGTCTACTGTTCTGCCTTTAAATGGTTGTCTTCCCAATTAATTAAAGATTATGAAATATATTGAAAAGATTTAAAGATGCCCCTCTCAAATGCAGTTATAAGAATATTTTCTCTCAGTATATGAATTAGAATGGATTTCAGAAATTTTTAAAATATTGATTTTTCATGCTTTCAAATTAATTTTATCTGTAGGTGTAAGATTTTAATAAATCGGTGTTAAAAAACCCAAGATGTAATGAAATATACAAACCCTGATGATAATATCATTTCGACAAATAAATTGATTGATAATTGAGTTACACTTTCAAGAGCACTACCAATATACTTTTGAGGAAAGAGGAAAAAAATTTCTCCCAAAGGAAAACAGTTTTCTGAAAAGAAACAAAACCTTTTCCCTTGTGTTTTTCTTGAGATTATTTCTTGTGCCAGTGGTATAAAGGTGGTCATTCTCTTTAAATAGACTTATTTACTTAATATTACCCTCAGAGTAGCTCTAGTTCATGCAGAGCTGCTTAATAAATGAAGCAAACCAATCCTTCTAAGGCTTTTTGTTTCTATATATAGAAGAAGATAATAAAGTGATTTATCTGCCTTTCACAGCTAATTTCACATTCAACTCATATCATGTGCAAGATTTGGCATATAATTTCAATCTAATCTGTACATAAATGACCTCTGAGATCAGCAAAGAGGCTTTGGTCTCAGATAACCAGATATAAAATTAGAGAACATCCTTTGGTTTATAGTTCTCTTGTCAGTTCTCATGTTGCAACAAACCTTGCATTGATCATGTCACTGTTGTCCTGAGAGTTTGAAGCATGCATTTCCAGATTTAGTTTTCATATCATGTGTTTTAGAGTGGAAAACAGTTAACAGTGCAACCTAAATAAGGTTAGAACATTTTACTTTTGTATTGTGAACTGAAAACCTTTGTGCTTTCTGTTCATACACATGCTTGTGCATAAATATTATGTTATGGTGGCAAAAATTCCCTATAGAGCTCAGCAGCACTGTGGCGAGTGGGCATTGGTCTGGAGCAAAATGATGGATCGACAACTTCCAAGGCTCTTTTAGCAGATGGGGTCACCCAGCCAGAGAAATGCCTTGATTAACCCCCTGGTCTGTGGATATAACTGGTGAGGAGAATTGATGACATCAGGGAATGCATAAGCTCACATGGGGTCCTGCGTAATGGGATGCACAATTTCATTGCGATGCTCGGGAGGGCTGGTGCAGATCAGGCTAGTTAAGATGGACAGCCAAGGTCATATTGTCTTTTTTTATTTGTGTGTTCAGGAATGAATTCAACTCTTGGTTATGCTAGCACCAAGAGAGCTAATAGAAACCGGGTTACAAAATGGGCTCTGGCATTGTTTCCCTTCTGTGGCATGAAGACAAATGACAGTCTCATGAAACCTCCTCAAAACAGATTTTATGTTCTGTCATGTTTCCGTCTAGTCAGAGAAACAAAAAGCCTAAAGTGTAGCAGGGGCCTGAAGGGGTATCATCATTTTAAAAAGCAGGACTGTTTCCAAAATCTTAATGTAAATTATACCAAATAATCTGGAAATTATTTGCTGCTTTTTAAAAGATGAGCAATTGTAATAATTATTGTCCTAGTTAGAGCAGCCCGGACTAGTTCATCACTGTGTGGGTGTAACCCAAACTGTGTATTCTACACCCTGTGTCATTTCCCAGAAACTGTTAACAATAGACCATTTGCAGCAACTGCCCAGAGCACACCTGACCCCTCAGGGTATAAACTGGGTGGTAAGAGGCCTGCGAGATAGGAGGATGTTCCTGTCCTCACACCCACAAACGACCCATTGTGGAACTCCCCGCCCTGGGGGAGGTGCTGGGCATTCCTACTTGAACCTGACTGTGTATAATCTTGGGGTCTTGGGACTTCTGCTACCACTTCTGGGGTCCAGAGGAAGACCAGAACCTAGACCAGACTGTGACCACCACTCTCGACCAGACTGCAACCACCACTCGCACCAACAGGTTCTTCCTCCCTTTTTATGTTTCTACTCAGGGGGCCCATGAGGGGCTCAGCACAGGGGCCAACAAACAGCATTCTGTTTGTGCCCCAGGGTGCCAAGTTATACATCTGGCTTTTTGTGGGTTAAAACCACAAAATTCACCAGTATAATTGTATTTATTTCATTATTTTTATTAAATTGTAATTCTTACTTATAATCTCATTTGAGTTGGGTTCATTTCTCCTGCCGGTTTGCCTTTAAACCAGAACAACTATCTTCTATTAAAAAATGTATTTACTTAGGTACAGAAAAAAACCCAAGCAAACAAAAAAACCACACTTACTTGAATAATTTAATTAGATTTTGATAGAGGGCTTTTTTAAAAAAAAAAAAAAAATTATTCTTCCTTGTCATCATAGCAGATTTTGCTATTACAAAAACAGTAAACCCCCCCCCCCAGCAATCGAAAAAATTAAAGGAATAAAATTACCTAAAGAAAAATAAAAGCTATCTAGTTCTACACTGTTTCACGGCTGATTGGTAAATCATAAATCCATTTAAAAGCCTAAGACAAAAATGGCTAAAAAGTTAATGGGTAGCTCAAAATAACCCCCATGAAGCAAACTGAGGGAAAATCTGATTGATATTTTCTTTCCTTTAGCTTTTTCATGAGAAAGAGAAACAGTTTACTTGATAGTCAGTACTTCCAATTTTTGCAAGGCTAAGGAGAATCTGTGTTTCCAAGGGAGCAGAGAGTATTGCATTTTGTTCAGTAGCAAGCTATATTTACCAGAATTCGACTCGGAGAGGAACAAGCCACGGGGTAATGTGGCAGCCAGGAAGCAAGCCTGTCAGTCTTTTGCAGAAAGTTATTCTCTGATTTTATTGATGTACAAATTATGATTTGGGAAAAAACTACCCAACTTTTTTTCCAAATTATGTGCATTATTTCAATAGTTTCAGCTACTGTCAAACAGTTTTGTGGGCTCTGGTCATCTGGACCCATTTTAGTGACAAATTACTGAATTCTGTTAATGCCATAAAAATTTATGACTGCTTTCAATACTTCAGCAGATATTGATCCAATAAAATTTTTATTATGCTGCAGAAAGAAATTACCTTTGTAATGATCTTACTCCATAACTACTATGTATTGCACAGTATGTGAAAGGGGCCAGCAAGCTGAAAGTCGCTCTTAAGCGAATGATTTTTATGCCATCCACCAGGAAACCAGACATCAAGTGGATTTCTAATGATATTTAGATCTGCAGAAAGCTGGCAATAGAGACCCTTGCAGCTTATTAACCGCTTGATTTCTGACGAAGAGGAAGACCTGTGCAACTGCCTACGGTGGTTTAGTTTTCTTTGCTGAAGGCCTGGAAAATCTTTTGTGACTTCAGGAGACTCAGTGGAATTTCTGAAACACCGGAAGTGACACAAACAATAAACTATCATCCGTGTTCTGACTGAATCTTACTATGTATGCCCTCAGAGGTACTGATGAGCACATCATAAACACCATTTCAGAAATGTACCTGTATAACCATCTGGGTTTTTTCCCCTTTTATCTTGTTTTGAACTTAAAGGCTTTTTTTAAAAAAAAAAAAAAAGAAAAGGGAAATGGGGTTGAAAAAACCCAGTATGTCTTAAGTGGTTTTATTTTTTTGGAGGTCAGTTTTAGAGTATCTTCTTCTTAATAGTTGTATGGTCAGGTACTATCACTTAAAAATACTCCTGCAAAACTGCATGCTATCCTAAATCTGAGATCTACTCCTAGACCTCAGAAAACAAAATTATAAGAAGTAGCATCATTGCGCTTGCCAGCTTTGTCCCTAAGGAGTTTAGATCAATAGACATTTGTGATGATAAGGCTGAGCTGCTATTTTCCTTTGACGTCAGTTAAAGAAATTGGAGCAGGAGCAAGGCATACAATGGGACAATGCTAAAAGCAAATAGACATGCTACCAAACTCAAGAGAATGCAAACTTTGCTTTCTCCACTGTGTG
The DNA here is from genome assembly GCA_038380795.1 of Pyrocephalus nanus. Classification (NCBI taxonomy): domain Eukaryota; kingdom Metazoa; phylum Chordata; class Aves; order Passeriformes; family Tyrannidae; genus Pyrocephalus; species Pyrocephalus nanus. The sequence goes on along the minus strand of CM076262.1, from coordinate 12,982,473 downwards.
AGGTCAGGAGAGAAATTTTGCAAGAGGTACGTTATTCTGTGACTGCAGACAGCAGAAATGGTATTACTGCATACCGTGGCAAAGGAATGGCTGGCATGAAGGTTGTATTAGCACTCTCTTAAGCCAGCCTGAATATTCATTTTCCACCACATTACACTGAGACTATTTAATATAAATGTGCCAGGTAGTGGATTTCTTACACACAGAAGTATTACTAACACCTTTGTTCCCTGAGTTCACAGATTCATTTCTGCAATGTTTTCCCTTGTGGCCTTCTTATTCTAAATCCATGGAATCCTTAAGAAAGCTGGACTTACTGTAGGAAGAACTTTGTATAACTCACTCATTTGATCCATGTGCCACAGATTAGTGAACTCACTGTACAGTTGCAATTATTCTCTTTTCTTGTCCAGCTAGAATATAGCCGAGGCACAGCAAAATTAGGAAAAAGGCCCTATGTGCTCCCTGTTATTAGATTCATCTTTCTTACCAATACCATGATTAATTTTGCATCTGACATTAACAACACAGATAAAAAATTCAGTAATTTTTACAAAGCATTCTAAGTTCACAGGCCCATGGGAATCTAATTCCTTATTATTGCTTTTCTTCCATTAGTGTTTGCTTTGAGATCTGTGGATTTAGTGTGGGAAAATACCCTTGGCTGTCAATTGTTTGTCATTTTTGCCTACATCAACTAAAAGACAAAGCTAGCTGATTTTCCTTAGGAAGCAACTGAAGGGGAAACACTGTCAAATTCCATCTGTCTGCAGTTCAGCTGGAAAGAGCAGAAACACCTGCCTGGAGGGATGGAGCTGTGCAGCTCTCTGAATCCACAGGATTGGAGTGCTCTTACTCAGATGCCCAAAACCTGTCAGGTGTAATTTGAAGAGACCTTTTCAAGCTTTCAGAACATGACATCATGGTAGCTATTTCTAAAAGCCAATCACAGATGAAGCTAATGAAAATTCAGGTGATATTTATTAAAAAAGGATTATGCCCAGAAATACCATAAAATAAAATTGCTTTGTGTTTAAGCATGCATGCTGTCTGGATACAATTTCCCAGAGCAGGACACTTTGTTTTGAAGACAGTCCTTCCTCATTTTGTAGGTGAGGTTACAACTCATGACATTTGCCCTTCTTTTCTGACTTTCCCCATCTCTGCAACAGACCGAATCTCTGCATCTTGCATAGAAAATTTAATATATAATTTTTGGAATTAGATGAAGCAAAAGTAATGAATTCCTACTCAGTCAAAGCTTCATCTCATTGTCAAAATTCATGTCTATATTTTTAGAGCAAATAACCTAACATTGCCTGTAGTATTTCAAAAGGTAACACTTGGGCTTTGTTTGTTTTGAATTGTGGACCAGCTGTAAGGGAAGGGGCAGTCTTGTTTGTAGTTGTGTTCACAGAAACATCCTGTGGGTCTAGTAGGTTTGGAGGAGTCCCCAGTAAGTTGCTCTGCTCTGTGTCCCCCTCCCTCCACAGCCAAAAGTAAGGGTCTGTCAAGAACAAGGACAGGGCATCACCAAGTCCAAGGCTGAATTCCCAGCTGATCTCTTAATGGACATCAACGACTCTTTCTCATCTCACCGATTATACAAAACCTCAACACCATTTTTTTCTGAACTTTGTTTGTTGCTGAACCCTGCTGCATTAGATATTTCAATAAGGTGAAAATGGCTTATGGTGAGAAGAACTGAAACTTCTTTCAGTTGGGAAAATCTTTGAGTGTCTGTGGCTGGCTTGCCTCAGGGACTGCTCCACAGGTTCAAACTTGACATATGTGTTGAGAGACAATGTGACAAAAAGTGAAGGTACAGTGAAAAGAAACAGTCATGGAACACTTGAAAAATATGAAAAAAAAATAGAATATGTGGTGGTTGGTTCACAGACAGGTCAAAGTGATGCAGGATGAGATTATTTTCCTTCAAACTGAAGGGTTGCTCAGAATAAACAGGAGTCTTCTCTCTCACCCAAAGCAAGACACTCAGAAGAAACTAAGAAATTGCTATCCAATATAATAATGATGAACCAAATAATGTCTCACCACACATATCTGATAAGCACCTGGCATATCTTGAAAAGCTGAATGAAACTATTTAGCATATTATTATGGAGTTACAAAAACTGCAACTCTTCACAACAGCACTCATAGAAAGAAGATAACCCAATTTTCTTGATGTTTGTACTTCATAAAGTACAGTGCTTATATATTTTAAAGTAGTGCTTATATATTTTTCTAACCACAATCCACCAGGTGGGATGACAGCCTGAGACAACATGGGCAAACCATGCATTGCCTTCTAAACTACTGAAGACATTTGAAAATTCTCTGCTTGTTTGTATCTCCTTTCTACTTCATTCTGAATGCAGACATACCTGCTCAATTTTACTTTTGCAAAAAATATCCCTTGAAGCAAGTCAGGCTTTTCTCTTCCATGATGACTTTCCCCAGCCTTTCTTTTTTAGGCACCAACTGCTCTTGTATTTGGCCCTGGAACACCCTTTGCCATCCTGAATGTGCCAAAAAAATATGCATTGTTGGCGGTTTGGTTAGAAGAGGGATTTGGCTCTCATGCCACAGAAGTGTCATGATATTCCATCATGTAGAAATTACCTGCTTTTGCGCCCCTAACTTCAGGCTCAGATTTTTCACGTACATTTGATCTTTTTTCCAGTGAGATGCATCCCATGGCTAAAAGAGCCACCTTCATCATCTCTGGATTTGCTAATAGCCTGGTGGAGAAGATGGTGGTACCTGTGGGACAAAGTGCTCAGCTCTGCAGCCAGCTGATGTCCCAGACTGTAGGAAAGTTCAAAAGCCTGAATAAAGAGGCACACAAGACTCAGCCCCACATGAGGAGCAGAGACAATTTCTTCACCCTCCTCAGATGGAGGTGGTATATGCAGTAGCATAACTATGGGCCAAAGGCATCCCTTCACTTTGATCAGGTTGTGCATTATTGCTGTCCTTCCATCTGAAAGAGATCTCAGGGTCAGGCATCAAGGTCAGCAAGCTAGAGCACTTATTATCCGTTTGGGTTCATATTAATATGGGGTAGATCTGCCATCACAGGTTTTATGGCACAGAAAGCAGTCATAGTCAGGAAATAGCTGTTCCACACCTGGATGCACACTTCATCCCTTGGTGTGGGGCACAGCTGATGTTTTCCTTTCCCTCATGGAAGACAACTGGAAGTGTGAGCAGCTCTGTAATACAGAAGTCAGGACTGCCATTTCTGTGGTGTGCTGGCAGGATGAAAACCTTCCTGCAGAAATGACACCAGCATTGCTCTGCTTGTCTAGTATCAATGTTCTGCAGTCAAAAGTTAGCAAATTCCCACCTGCAGAGGGTGAGCGTTGCAACAAACAGGGAAGCAAAAGAGAAGGGCAGGGGATTCAGGGAGGGACAGGGCTACTATGGTATGAATATTCCACAGGGTGCCAAAGCTGGGCTTTTGAAAGTAAGCTACTGAATATTTCAGGAAGGAGGGGGATAATATAATATCTCTTTCATTTATTCAGAGACTTGAGTAAAGTCTCTGAGGAAACATGTTATTATAATTTGAAAGTATGAGCATATTAGAAATTGCATATAAAACATTCATTTAACTCAAATGTTCCTTTTCCAGTTACGTGCAGATACATAGGAAGATATTTTGAACAGCACTAAAAACAAGTAAGGAAGAGCAAGGAAGTCAAATGAATGTAATTGTATCACTGACGTGGTCAAATTTGTATTATGGCTTCATAAATCTAATTGTCCCAAACTGTCCTTGGCAAAAGAGTGAAACAAATGTCTGTAGTCAAGTTCTCTGTAGGTGTAAATGTTGTGACATTACTGTGATCTCCATTCTCTGCATGGGACTGAATCATTCAACTGGAAATGCAACATTACTTTCTTACTTTGCAGCTGACAGGGAAAATAAAGGGATTAGAGAAACATCATGTCCCAGTGCTGTTTCGGAAACAAAATTCTTCTAGCCACTGTTAAGAAACACCAGACTGAACCTGCTATATTGGAAAGTCTCAATAAAAGTCTCTCTTAACTTACTGATGAAAAGGTTTTTTTTTTTTCCAATTGTATTAATAGACACACACCTAATTTTCCTTTTTAATCAATTTTTGATCTTCCTATGCTAGAAATTTATGCCTTTCATAAAACAGTTGAAAGCCACAGGTTGGAAAGTCCTTGGCTTATCATGGACATTGTCCTTCTGGATAGTAGTTCATTTTTCAGAAAGAGACCTTAGTTTGTAAAACCAATTAAGTATGTGACCAATTTATAGTGATTGAAGATGAGTGAACATTTGGGAACTCGATTTTTACAGGAGCAGAAAGAAGCTGATGGAACATGATGACAAGTCCTAGCTGGAGCAAATACGAAACTCTGGAGAGAATCACAGTTTAGTAAAAGATAATTATGGATTTACTCAAGAGCATTCATAAAGACACAGAGGTAGTTCTTGACCTTGCAGCAGGATTCAGTTTGCTGCTTGACTGCAGCTCTGGAACACAGGGAGACAAACTATTCTCATTCCCAAAAGTAGTGAGATCTTTTGTCAAGGCAATCTATGCATAATGACATAGATCCATTTAGAAGGTGCATCACTCTTGAACAGCATCATGAGATATTACCAAATCCTGAAAGAAAAAAACACATTCATAACTTATTTTTAAAAAATCCATGAGTGACAGTAATCTAAATACTCTCTTTCATTTGTTTGCATAATTCAGTGGTCATACTAGTGTGCTCAGGATGGCTGTACTCATGGATTTACTTCACCTTAATTACCGCTGTAGACATGGGCTAGTTACTACCTTTTACTGATAGTCACCACAAAGAGGCAAAAGTTGAATCTTTGGGTGGTGATCTGGATCTGCAGTCCTAGTCCTGGTGTCACTTTCAGTGGGTACTCCAGTGAAGGTTAAGCCTAATGGTGGAGTGGGATGCAGAATAGTGTACTGCTGTATCAGCAGCTATAGCTATAGGAGAAGATAAGCATCAGAGAAAAATCCCCAGGTCTATTAATCAAATTTATTAAATCTTCTGAAAACATTTTCTTCCTTAAAAATTTCCTGCAACAGAGGTAAATAATAAGAGAAAGTTTTCATGGGTTATTTTAAAATAACCATGGGTTATTTTTAAAAATAACCAGACTAAAATAACCATGACACAGCAACTTTAAGGTCAGTCTGCCCTGGCAACATTTTATCTTTTAATATGAAGGGGCATCAGTTATGAATTCTTCCTTGCTGAATATAATCTAGACAAAATTCTTCCTATAGAGAGCAATTTTAACTTGTTAAATGCTGCTGTAACTAAGGCTTTCTGGTATGAGAACCAGATTATGACAAATGTCAGCATCACTCGTACTGGTGTTATCTTTTCATTCTATACAACAGCTTTCTAAAGAGAATGAAAGACTTTCATTTAGCTGCAAAGAAAAAATGCTCCATCATAAGAACTGAGTAGAAAAGTGTCTTCAATTCATTAAGTGCAGAATATTAAAGCTATTTTTCTCTACAGTTTTAAAATAATAAATAGTTTATTTGTTCTCAGATTTCCACATTCTCCTTCCACTTTTATCAGTTATTCAATAAAGTCCTAAAAGAACAAAGGAAGGCTGAGGATTATACCGGATTATACTGTTTGCATTGTATATTTTACATACACAGATAGGCGCACATGTGCATTTAGAGAAAATGTTCCATGGAGCCACTGTACCCAGCAGAAGGAAAGCTCTTACTTTCAGTCCTGGGTTGAGAGTGCTTGCACACCCCTGACAGGCCATCTGTGGAAGCAGAGGATCTCTAGAGCTCACAGCAGGGCAGAGAGATGATGATGCTTGTTATTATTTTGATGTACAAAGACTGGAGGTTACCTACAGCTCTTCAGTGACTGAATCAAGACTATATAAAAGGAAAACAAATAAAACTACATACTAAGTAATTTCACAACACTTTGGTAACCAAGTGCACTTGCTGCATGGATTCTGTAAAATGCTCATGCCTTCATCATTATGCATTCCTGATCTATTTTAATACTTTTTGATAGGTTCGAAACCCACCACTTTGCAGTGACTATAATGAGGAATGATGATCCACTGGTGAAAATATCCTTGATTCAGTCTGCACTGCAATAGAAAAGAACACGTCAAGGGCAAGGCATCAGTATGCTGTTTACTAAGATCTGTTGAGTCAGTCTCTGTGATGTACTCAGTGATTTTGGGCATAATATTGAATTTCAGTTGTCCTCTCACCAAACAGCTAAGAATAGATTTTGCTATAAAAAGATAGGATGTTGCCATTCAGTATTCTTAACTTGCTCCAATATGGAAAGCTACCAAAAAAAAAAAAAAAAAAGGAAAGAAAAAAGAAAATGTGTGTGTGTGTGTGTGTGTGTGTGTGTGTAAACTATTGCCCAGACTGCCCTGGAAATCAGTGGTTCAAGCTTTCTTAGGGAGATTTGAGTGCTAACTCTCCCTCTAGTTGGGATGGTGTGACAGCACCCTGAGCTAAAGCCACAGGGATTTGAAAAAACCAGGCATTTGTGCCAGTTACTCACAAAGCCCTGTGCTCTTTCTTACTACTCAGCAACAGAGCTCAGTGGAGACTTCCCTACAGGCAGGTCATCATAGAGCCTGAAAATAACCCAAACTCTCAGAAACTTTTCAAAGCCAGGCTGCAAATCAGAAATCAGAACTTGGTCTCAGAGCTTTGAATCCATAGGACTCTTTGCAGCAAATTTAACTTTAAATGAACCAAATGCACTGCTCTCCAATTTTGACATGTCTTTTTGAAGATATCTGATAGTGCAGAGGAATGTAAATCATTAATGGGGAACTAAAAATATTGATGATACCTTGTGATGTTTCCCCCTTGGTCTCAAATGTTTATCAGCCATACAGTTCTCTTTGCTTCTCTTGAGGATTTTAAATTTAAAATAAGCGAGTGAAATCCAGTCAAAATTTCCTTAAGGACATACCTGCTTTTCCCAAATGAAAAGGTAACATCTGAAGCATGAATAATCTCTTTAACTAAATTAATATGCAGCAATGAGCTCTAGGTTTGGGCTTTGACTTAAGCTTAATTATCTGGTAGCTTTGCAGAGATCATTTATTCCACCAGAATCTCTTCTCTAGACGTTATATAACTGCATTTCAAGGACTGTGCTCTGCTTTCAGGTTAATATCAGTATATCTGAGAGCATTTTTCTTCACTGAGTTGGCTCCTAATTTACCTCAATACAACATCAAAACCAGAATATAGCCTCTATTTATGTGAGACTAATGTATTTTCTTTCTCATATTTTGGTCATATAACACTTACAGGAACATCAAGTAGATATCTGGGGATCAACTGGAGAACTCTGTTGGCTGGGAAATACAGATACATATTTTCTAAATTGCAAGTGCTTTTTCTGCTGTATAACTTACTGGAAAATATGTTTATTTCATTCAAATCTACTCTTGTCCAGGAAACTGTTCATAAAATAATTTCATTTGTCAGTGCAGCAACTTTGTACCACAAGGGTGGCTCACTGGTCAGAAAAGAAAATTAACTCCCACTATGACTTTGCAAAGCATCTCCTCTGCTTTTACATCTGACCCAACAGCCCATGGAAGAGGAGCAGCAAGAGGATTTCTCAGATCTTGATAACCTCCTCAGGTCCTGATGATAATCACCAACATGGTAATTCGTGCAGCTGTCCCTAGTCTTCGTTTGAGAAGATGATCTCTAAACAGCTTTGATGCTGCTGCAGTGAGTTGTTCAGTGTTATCCCCAGGCTGAGTGACAGCTATTTGTCTGATAAATCTGTTGGTTTGAACAGTGAGAAGCCTTTGATCTCAGCATTCATCTCATACAGGTCTAGGTTGCAGCCCATCCTATTTTGGCTCCAACACAAGTCCTAGAATATGTTCTTTATAGTTCTGCAGTATAGGTAGCACTCTGCTGTTCAAAAGTTCTACAAGAAGTTTTTCTGTTCTGGGAACAGAAAAATAATGTGGCAATGGGGCAGTACAGCTGAACTCTTCACGACTTTCTGCAAACACAGGGTGTCAAATCATCCCATGAGGCTGGACTCATGCATCAGTTTTTAAATATATCATAGAATCATAGCACAGAATGACGGGGGTTGGAAGGGACCTTTGTGAGGAATTAGAGTTGTTTAATTGCTTAAAACATTGCTACTATAGTGAACTGTGCAAAGAAGCCAGGAGAATGAAGACAAAGGTTAAGGCAAGGAGGCCATAGCCCACAAACTGTTAACTTTGTGGAGGCTTGGGGCTGAGTCCCTAAGTGTGTGATGCTCTTCTGAGTGTGTAATGCTATTCTAAAGGAGACCAATGGCAACTCTCTGGGTGTGTGATGCTTATCTCCTATCAGCCAGGCTGTGTTAAAAGAGGCACTCTGTGCACACACCCACCACTACCCTGGAGGAGGCCTCTCTCTTACCAGGGGTGCCTCTGAAGCACCCCCCTCCCCCAAACCTAAGTGATTATACAAAACTCACCACCCAGCCTTTGACAAACAGAATGACTGTTCAGAAATAGCACCTCCCACATACATGGGGAAGGTACCAAGAAGGTTTCTGAGGGTATATAAACCCACTAAACCTTATGTTTCATGGGTTTCTTTCCCCTACCACTCCCTGATAGATCAAGACATCAGCAACACCAGTGACAAACAACCAAGTTTGTCGGAGACCTCTGGATGGTGAATATAAACTTTTTCTCTCTTCTCTCTTTTTTTTTATTCTTTTCTTTCTCTCTCTCTCTTACGTATTTTCTTGGGTGATATCCTTAGGATTTTATATTGCCCTTTTACTACAGACAATAATAACCAAAAGGGTTTGCTTTCCTTTGCAATAAAATAGTTCTAAAATAAACCATATATATATATATGTAAATATCGATCATCTAGTATTGGTTTACTTTAATTCAGCTCAAAGGATTTATTAGCAGAGAACCATAAGTTACTTCTGCCTTGTGGGGTGGGTCACAATAACCTTAAAGATCATATAGTTCCAACCTCCCTGCTGAGGACAGGGATACCTTCCACTAGACCAGGTTGCTCAGAACTCCATCCAACCTGACCTTAAACACTTCCAGGAGAGGAACATCCACTACTTCTCTTGGCAACCTTTTCTAGTGCCTTACCATAATTTTAACTTTTGACATAGGCATGCTTTTCCATTAAGAATACCCAAGTCCATAGGTCTTTCTCCTAACATGATCTTTCTAACAGAAACATGATCTAGACTATGTTTCTGAAAGAAACTTGGACCTTTCTCCTTCCTAGTGGTTTCTTCTTTGGCTTTGTTCTCTGCCATCCTTTACAACCTTCTCTGCCTCCTCATCTGCTCTGGTGCTGATCTAGCCCAGAGGTAGATGGGTCCCTGAAGCTACTGTACAAAAGTTTTGTGTGTATCTCCACAGGAAAAGAAGAGAAAACAAAGATTAAAATTAAGGGGAGGAAAAAATAAAAGAGAATACAATGTATTTTCTTCCATCCTCTGTAAGAGCTTTCTCTTCCAAATGACATTTCTTCCTACTGTCAGGTGTCTTATTTCAATATATTCAGAAAAGACAGAGGAGAATAACAAACAACTTGGCAAGCTAACAAGACACAGCTTCATTGTAGCAAAATGAATAGAAAATCATTCAATATGTAAGTAGTGGGTGAGGTAAGGGGAAGCAAAAGGAATGAAGCCAAAATATCCAAAATACCAAAAATATGAATGTTCTGCAGTTGTTCTTGACTAAATCTTGTTCTGTTGATATAATTCAATAAATACAAGCAAAGTCCTCCCAAGCCTGCATACATAAATTAAAACACTCTTCTTCCTTCCTAAAGTAAGTGCTTTAGTTCAGCTAATCAAACTCTTCTGAAACTCTTGAAACACATCAGCTACTCACTGTTCTGATGTCAGGTTTTCTAATCCTGGGTCTAGTACATGATGGGTAGGAGCTTGCCCGACTCGTTGACCTGCCCTTTTGGAGCTCTCGGAGTCACAGCAGTGAGCGTTAGAGTCTGTAAGAGGAGGTCAACAAAGCTCCAGTTCTAGCTATCTGTACATGATGAAAGACAACTACTTACTGAATATAGCAATAATTTCTACCTTTCCTTCTAAATGGCTGGATCAGCATTCATGCTCAAATTAGAGGAATGACTCCTGGAAAAGCATACTGTACAAAAATAAATTCTCCTATTGGAAGCCAAACTATAAGAGAAGCCCATCACTTCAGCTTATCGTCTCTTTGTTGGCCATTTCTTACCCTTACAGATTAGACTTTCACCATATACTCTGCATATCACTGTCCTATAATTACTGTGTCATATAAGAGCATGTGATTTAATCTGTGCTGCCTGGACTGAAAGTCTGAGCATAGTGGGCTATAAATTCCTTTCATGAATACTAAAGATGGATATTCAGCAGCCTGAACAGTGTAATATTCACACAATGTTCATAAGTAAAAACCACAATGGTTTATTAAGTTTAGGGGAGAAGCAAAAGAAACAGTATATGGAATTATCTGGTCATGTTGTTATGGTAATTATTTGTATTTGCAGATTATCTCATGACAGCACCCTGTGAAGAAAACTGCCAGTTGCTCTTGTAGATGGACAGACATCTACAAGATGCAAATGCTCCTGGCCTACAGTTTCACAACCCTGTCAGAATAAAATGCAGTAGGAGGAGTGTGAAGCTTTGCAACGTGCACCTTTTCAGCTATAGGAGAGTATTAAATACAACTTTAAACTCATACCTGCTCTACTTGCTTCCTGAGATTGCATCATAATTCATCATAACTGTAACACAATCAGCAAAAGATGTTTTGTAGTTGAGGAAACAGCGTTTTGGTACCTCTATTTATCTGTGCTTTAACTACAAGATTCTTTCTACTTTGGCTTCCTGATTTTATATTCCATCTCTATTATATTCCATCTATTCCAACCACTGAAGAATGAGCTGATATTTCTTGTGATGTTGAAAATGTCAATTAATCTTGTTTTTCCCAAAGTGCGTTATGAAAACAGTTTGTTGGAACACTGGTTGTGGTTGCTGTGCTGAAACATTCGTATTTTGAAAAGAATCCTGTTTATTAACTCTGAATTGGTCAGTCACCTTTATCAAAGTCCCTTTACATCCAAAATCTCCTTGCTATTCAAACTGACAAAATGTGATCAGATAGAGATGCTAGCTTCTGCATACTTATTTTTATCTGGGGTATGATCCAGGAAATTGTGCCCTTTATCCCATTTGACTGACTAAAACCGATTGAAAGAATTTCTTGAAATAGCTTATCAGGCCAATGTGCAGAAATAAACAGTGTAGCTTGTGCAAAAGCTTTTCCTTCCAACTTTTTACATTAATTTCTTTTTCTATATAAAATTATGATCAGAAGAAATCTGATGAAGTAAGACAATGCTGTGCCATTTTTTTATATAAAAGCCCAAACAATAATGAGTAACATTACTTTGTTTTGATATTGTATGATCTTGAAAGTCCCCAAAGTTCACCTTTGAGACCTGAAGTCTGTCCAAATAAATAACATAAACCCACTTTCTATCTTGTGATTTTTTTAAATTAGGATACAAGTGGAATGAATCTATTAGAGTCACTTTGTACAGACTGTATAATCTTAATTTCTTAAGAGAGAGATTTTACTCATAGACATTTTTTTTTTAGTGACCCACAACCATTTTCAGCATCATTTTGGAGCTGAGTAATATCCAGACTAAGATGAAACAGGACCTTGGTTTCATTTTGGAAATGATCTCTATTTTGTTTCAGAAATTATTTTCCAAACTGCTAGTTTGTGTGGAAAAAAGAAAAAAAAATCTTTTTCAAATGGCAGATGAAAAGTTAGTATTTTCTTTTTGTTGTTGTTGTTTTTTCAGATTTCCATCTATACCTGACCCTATCAGACAATCTGAAAGCATGTTTATCTGTAAGGGAGGTTTGATTAAAGCTGAAAGGAGTCTATTACATGCATGAACATAAAAGCATCTAATTTAAACATACCATAAAATCATAGAATGGCTTGGGTTGGAAGGAACCTTAATGATTATCAAGTTCCAACCACCCACAGGGACACCTTCCGCTAGACCAGGTTGCTCAGGGCCCTATCCAGATTGACCTTGAACAGTTCCAGGGATGGGGCATCCACAACTTCTCTGGGCAACCTGTTCCAGTGCCTCATAACCCTCATGGTAAAGTTCTTCCTAATATCTTATGAAAACCTACCTTCTGCCTGTTTGAAGCCATTCCTTCTTGTCCTATTATTGCTTGCCCTTGTAAAAAGTCCCTTTCCAGCTTTCTTATAGGACTCCTTCAGGTACTGAAAGGCTGCAATATGGTTATCCCAGAGCCTTCCTTTCTCCAGGACGAACAACCCCAACTCTCTCAGCCTTTCCTTACAGCCCTCTAATAATCTTTGCAATCAAAAGACTCATTAATGTGAGGAGAGAAAACCTGGTCTCTGTTCTTATCCAGTGATGATCTGATAGTTATACATCCAATATAAGTGAGCACAGGGACCTTGTTTTGCTCAGTTCAGCTGAATGTCAAATCCGCATGGTGGAAAAAACCCAGTCTTCCTCTGAACAGCTTATCTTACAGAAAGATGTCCTCACCCATGAGATCCTATTGTAGGTAGCAAAACTTCTATGGAAAAATCTGAGCTCATCTCCTGACTTCTGGCTAAAGACTGTCCGAAAGTGCTGCACTTAATGCAACCTTGTCCAACTTCTCAAGCATCTTTATGGGGACATGGCAGAAGCTGGTTAACCTAAGCCTAAGCCTGGATTGCAATAGTGAATCGTATCCCTCACATTTATAGGGTTATTTCACTTCTAATTAGCTCAGAATCTGATGAGTGCTTACTGTAAAAGACCCGCATGAAGCGTATTAGAATGGAAGGAAATAAATGTGACACAATGTTGGGAGGGTGCTGGGAGGTCAAACTTTTCTGTCATGGACACTGTACATGTTAAAAAGCAAGGGAACATCTGTTGAATTGGTTATTTTCTTCTGTGAGATTTCTGTGGCAGTAGGGAAGGATCCCAAAATGATGCAGGAATGGGATGCTTGGCATTTATGGTTTTCAGCTCCATGGAGTATGATGAATCAGTTTAGAACAATGGAGTGAACAAAACATAAGCCTAAATTAGATTAAGAGTTACTGCATATTTTAGAAACAAGAGCAGTTACGTGACCTGAGAAATCTAAGCAGAAATAATTAGAGTTCTATTAAGAGGTAGTGTTTAATTATGCCTGACAAGAACTTAATTATTTAATCAAATAAGGTTTTATTACTAATGCATCTATCTTTAGAACACCACTACAGATGGAGAAGATTTTCAAAGATGCTTGTACAAAAATGTAGGCTGTCAAGTTTGAAATATAATAATACAAGACACTTGATGTAAGCTGTTGAGTTTTTTTTACTTACTACAAAAGGATTTGTTCATGGAGCATTTGGCCTTTAGCAAAAACCTTTTATTGTATCAACTTAAATAACTTTGGCTTCACTTTACTTATTAAGGGTAGTGTTGGAACAAATCAGATATGATACTGTGTGAAGAGTGATAAGCAGGCAAATGGAGTCTGCAAATGTGACAATGGATGCAGAATAGTTTTGGGAATTTAAGAAATGGAACTCTTTACACTGAGAGAATATTATCTGACACAGAAAATGAAGGGGTTAATAATATGTATACTTAGAACCAGACATTAACATAATAGGAGTGATGTGCTTATATCACATGCAGAAATGATCATACATTTCTTTGAGGAAAAAAAGGACCAGCTTTGAACACCCATAACCGAATAACTTGTGACATCATGCTTCCAATGAGAGTGAAATGATAAAAATTGATATTACGCTGAAAGAAAATGATGAGTGCTCACCAAAAACCTTTCTCTAAGCAAAACTAAGTAAGCAGCTGGATTAGAGGAAAGGAATTTTACTGTGCCTCTGATTGCTCCTTGAGGCACTAAAGCATCAGAGTTTGAAAGAGTTCATTGTTTTTGCAAATTCACAGAAAAAATATCTAAGGAAACTCAAAAAATTGTCAACTGACTGACAACTGCCCCAAGACTATTATGATTAATCAGTTTTCAAATAAACAAGGCAGTGAGTTACATGTTTTGAGGGTTCAAGTAAGGGCATCTAGTCATAGTGCAGAAGCTGTACTGCTGAATGAACAGACAGGAGTCAACTACATATGGTGTTGACAGGCTTTTTGCACTGATTAATTAGAATCTTTTCCCCCCTGTACAGTGAATTCCTCAACTAAGCTTCCAAAATACCTAGATTAGAAATGAGAAATTAGGAAATATTTCTAGAATCTACAAAACAGCAATTCTGTAAAGTAAGCAATCAGCTCACCTGTTACCATAGAACTGAAAAACATAATAAAACTCAGGTCAAACTTTGCTGTAAATCACTGACACAGAGGAAACTCAGGGTAATTGAAAGGCTGAAAGTGCTTAGCCAGGAAAACAGTGACTTCAGTAGAGCCTCTCCCAGTTGCATTGATGCAAATGGGAAGATTGCCACTTTCTTCTCTGATGGAAGAGTGTTCTTTAGATATTAAAACTGTGAATTGGTGGCATAAACATTAACTACCTAGAGGAAACATCCAGAGAAAAAAAAGGCAGCATCTTACTCCTGCCTACTCCCAGAAAAAGAAAGGAAAAATGAAGCATATAGCTTGTGAAAGTATGGAAAAACTAGATTACAGAAGAAAATTATATGCTCTATAAATTTCTTGTGCAATTAAACAAGCAGATTTGGCCAATTACAGTTGATTTTGTAATTTTTTTTAATTTTTTTTTAAATTTTTTTTTTTAGATAAAATGCCATCCCAAACCAAGCAGTTTCTTCCAGTAATACAAATTTATTACTATTTGTTCTCTTAGTTACACTCAAACTGTGGTAGATGTTTGAAATCTGACATGGATTTCTTCTATTTGTAGAATGTATACAAGCAATTAACAATTGCTGGACCAAAACCAAACGTTTGCTATACGATGTGCAAAAATTGAAGTAAAATATGAGAATTATCATTGGCAAGAAGAAAACCCTTATCTTTCATATCCAGATTTTAATTTTTGTTGCTTTGCTGTGTATGTATCTGTTTTGTAATAGTAGTCTGACCATTATCACTGAAAGAAGCAGCTGTTGAGCCCTTGTCTTATTCTTCTTCTGCTGTAACTTTGGACTGAAAGATACAGTTTACAGTTTTATAATAAATCCCATTGTATCTTTTCTGTGGAAATGAAAATTAAACAAAAAATTCCCAAATAATAAAGAATACTGAAACGACAAAACTATCAAAAACTGCTTTAACAAGTTTTTTTATATTAGAAAAAGGTTAGGTAGTAATTATATAAATTATATGAATTGCTGACAGACAAAATTGAATGACATAAACAAGTCATTCCTGACTTTGCACATAGGATATGTTCCTTTTGCCCATAGCATGATTTTTAGATCTGTAACAAAGTACCATTACCGATTTGGTATTTACTTTAGAGTAAGTACAACATAATAACAACACCAAAGACAGCAGATGTAAAACATATTAATTACTTCCTGGCTTTCATGGATTAAAATAAGAAAGAATCCATAGTCTTTGTTATTTTAGCATTCCTGAAGGTTGTGGTCCATATAGGAAGATGATGAAAATAGTAATTCTTCATGATGAGAAAATCCCCTAATCTAAAAGCTTAAAGAGTAATACTCAGGTAACTGTTTCATTTCTTTCTATTGTAAATGACCATGATTAATGGATGTGGAGTGAACCACAATTCACCTCTACTTTTTAAATCTTAGAAATGCTTAGTTGAGAGGGTGCATTCATGCTACTGAACTGTACATTTCCTTCAGCAGACAACATGGTTGTTCTACAGATCTATTCAAAATCATCCTCCCAATAGTGAAGCATGTCTCAGCCAAGCGCAAGGTCTAACTACTAGTTACTCTGCATCAATAATGTTACTTCAGGAGACAACAGATGTCAAAACCATCCATACAGTGAGTGTGTGCATGTCCTTCTTCCCTCACCTCTCCACTGGTCCTCACTACATTAGTTTAAAGATGAGCATGGGTCGTGACTTTTTTTATTTATTATTTATTTCAATTTAACATAACTGTGCATCCCAGTGTTAGTTTCTTCCCATTTTAATCCAACGAATCTGGAATGCTTTGCAATTGATAAACCAAATCAGCTCAATGTGGTTCATGAGAGCTTCCTCCTGACAGTCAAAAATGGTTCTGAACCCAGTGCCAGCCCAGCTGTTGCTCACCACGTGCATAACCAAGCAAGCATGCACAACTCATCCCAGCTATGGAGAGAGTTTAACCTGAAATTTAAAAATCGATCATGGCCACCAGGGATTGGTCTCCACTGTTTGGAGAACAAAAATAATGTTGTAACAATTAGAAAAAAAACAGTGAAACAGAAATGTTTGCGGCCACTAGCTGACAGGAAAGGAAAGCAATTCTGAGAACTTATGTTTATTCTGTGAGCTGACAAAACTCTAGATAGCTTTTCAATGTTTATTGCAATATCAAGACCTCAGCGAGGTGCTTTCTAAGTAAAGGAGGAAGCTGAAGACCTTGAGAGATGTTAAATGCTTCTAGAGAGAGTTATTTAGATATAGGGATCTAAAATACAAAATCAGTAACACTGTAAGTATAAAATAAATGTACAGACAAGATTTTAACATCAAAACAAGATGCAACTTTGAGACTCTCTTTGGTTTCACAAAATAGAATATCTAAGCATGATGGTTTTCAGCCTATAACTCACTTTGAGCCTGTTATATAGTATCTTTTTGCAGCTCAAAGGCAAATGTCAAAACACCTGTATGACTTTGATTATATATATGCAATAACAGCCACAGCATTTCAGTCTTTTCACTTGTATCTAATATTACCCCTGCAGTTACTGCTTAGACACAATTTTGCACAGAGAATTATGAACTGTAATACTACCAAACTCTTTGGAAAGATCTTTAAAAAAAAGTATCAGTCAAGTGACTACAGTGTGTCTCTTGCTCTGTGTTAGGCTGGAGTATACTTAGCCAACAGTGTTTGCTTTCTTCTATTATGAACTCCGGGGCCCTGTCACACAAACATTTCTCATTTCATGATTCACTGGTCTGAAGCACCACAAAAGCCCCTTTGGAGATGTTACAGTTGATCATTTCCATCTGTCTCCCATACATGTACAAACTCCACAGCTGCGACTTCCTAAAATCTGTATGGCACTCTATATATCAGCTTTATAATAATATGGAAAATGCCTGTAATTTTATCATTGTTTGTTGTACAAGTAGTGACATCTTTGAATTCCACTGGGAATCAAAGAATTAATATTTCTTTAAAAGTTTTTGTTTATGTTCTGGTTAGTAGTAACTTTTGCTTGTGGGCATTTATCAAGTACTGCACAATTGAAGTTACTGAAAGAAATGAAAAATTAATTTCCCCACATAATGAAAAAGTAGTTGCTGATTTGCATCGTGCAACACTTTTTCAGTGATGTACATTTATGCTATATAATAGTTCTTTCATCCTGATCAGTTTTAAAAAGAATGACAGTATATTATTTTTATATAAGGATCCTTTCATTTCACCCATGCCATTATAAATTGCAGATTCTACCACCATGAATCAAAGCCCAGAAGTCTTACAGCACATTTTTTGAGAACAGCTAATACCATACCTTTACAGTTATAATGAGTTTTATTTCTTAGAAAGAAACAAAGAACAAATGATATTACATTTGATAATAAAGCATTCCAGACCCTCTTGGGACATCCAGCCGTAACATCAGAAATGACCTGCATTAAAGGCTCCGATCTCTGTAGGTAATGACAGGCTCAAATTCCAAATCTGAACCACTTCGGAGAAGTGCTCTTCAGAGCCGTGGTGTAAGCCACCCTGCAACATGGATCCCATGTCAGTGGTGCTGCAGCCATGAGTATCTCTTCAGATATTTGCAACATCTGGCCTGTAGGATGGCTTCTGGGTTCTGTGCAGTTTGATGCCCCAGGGTCCTTCCCTGGCAAGTGGGGTTCTGTGCCAGATCAGTGGGGCTGGGAGCTGCTGGTGAGAGCTAGTGAAAAATAAGAAGGGAAGTCAGGGTAATCTCCAGCTTGACCCTGTCCTCAGGACTGCTATGGCACAAGGGCAACTCTTCAGCAGCCTGTCCTTCTTCCCTCACCCCTCCACAGGTCCCCACTACATTAGCTTAAAGATGAGCATGGGACATACCTTTATTTTTTTTAATATTTATTTCAAATTAACACAGCTATAGTAACATTGGCACTATTCCTTTCCTTGCAACAAAATCATTTTTCCCATCTTTGTCTGTGATTTAGGAGAGTAGGGGTCATGTCTATCCATCAGAGGTTTGTGCCTGCTTTGCTAAACGTCTTGGCTCCTTGGGGACATCTCCCATGGTACCTGCTGTTATGTGCATGAAAGCATGACAATCCTGGAAAGAGTTTACCTGTCAGCATGATTATGCAATTAGAGTACTCCCCTGGGACAAGCAAAGACCCAGGGTCTAGATGTTCTTCCACAGTCTGTTTATATATTTCACATGCACCACTCCTAAGCTGCAGTGTCTGAACAGTCCTTGGAGAAGAGACCACACCTGAGGCCTCCTCCCACTAAGGGGAATACCCTAACAAATGGGCACTGGAGAAATGTTTCCGTTGGTACTCTGCTTAGAAATGACACAGATGTCTTTCAAGTCCCAGCTCCTAGTTAGGTAGAGCAGAGTGTCAGGGTACTTTCCTAGGATGCAGATTTGAAAATTCTCAGGCAAAGGAGAACAATGAACCTGGCTTTCTCAAACTGTGACTGAGCTGGCTATTACCAGGGTGAAACAGGAGAAGCAAGTGTGACAGTGACCTTTACCAAGAGGTGTGATCCACTTGGCCAGTCCTGAACCTGCTCAGAGAATGCTTAAAGAATTAAAACTTTTCAGGAATGAGCAGAAGTTTTCAGGAGCATAGTTTTGGACAGAAGCAATTAAAGTAAGACTTCCCCAAAACAGAGCCTGTTTTGTATTTAGCTCCTGTATAATTCTTTGAATTGAAATGTCATAACCTACTAGGGAATTCTTCTTTATCACACTTTAAATACCTAAATAATTTGCCCTGCTGTGTCCTGACTGGCATTAAGTTTAATGCCCAGCAGCATTCATGAGAAGATTCACTGAGAAATACAGATACAGGGATGGATCAAGGATGGTTTTTGGATCACACTGGCTTTCTCTTGAGGCCCCTCAGTTCACTGTTACACACAGGACTGACCTTTCTCAAATTGCACAACATGATTTTATTATAGGCCAGCTGTTAAGGTTCCAGGACCCTTCAACTTTCTAATTTCTTCTTCTTTCTATAGATTCCTTTGTGTTAAGTTCCTCACTGGTTTCATAGGTAATTGTGTTACAGGTCTTATGTTAAAAAATTAGAGGCAGCCTTAAAAATTTCCTTGGAAAAAAAATGTGCATTTTGTGCTCCAGAGTAGAGTGTCTCCAGCTAAAAGCAGTTATTGTCAGGCATAATCAGATGCTAAAAGTCTCTTCACTGGGGTCACACTGATGACTGGCAAACAACACCTGCAAGGCTGACAACACAGAAACCCGTTAAGATGATAAACAAGTGCAGAAGTAACACACAAAAAAAATTACTGTCTGCTCCTGAGAAAATAGCTGCTAGCTTGAAAATGGATAAGGAGATATATATTTTTAGTGACACAGTCCTCAGAAGAACGAGCAGATTCTTTGCAAGCAAAGGAATCCCTATTGAAGGATGCTGTGGTTGCTAAAAGAATATGCAAGTTTGAGAGGGCAGAAGTTCCTAGAAGAGAAACCCATTCAGAACCACTAAATACCAGTCAAGCCAGTATGGCTAGTCTATGGTCACTATGGCTGTGGAAATCATAGACCCTGATGAAAATCTTGATTATACTGACTGATCTCTGACGGTAATGAAAATTTCCAGCAACACAGATTTAACTAATCTAGAAATAGTTATTCTAGTGGTTAGAGAAAAGACAGATCATTTTGATTTAGATCAGACAGAGCCCTCTGGTATTGTATCATTTATAAATAATCTGAGGATATGTTTGCATTTTTCAAAGGCAATGGATAGTTCTCTGTGAGAATAACTTACATTTACAATTTAATCTTTAATATCTTTGTCTTTTTTTCAGGTTGTTTTGAGGCTATTTTTTCTGTATTTTATATTTCATCTTTGGACATGTCTTCAGCTGTGGATGAGCTATCTAAAAAATCTAGGTATGTGACATGGCACAAACTTATGATTTATGCCTTAAAGATTTCTATACACAAAGCAGAGGCTGAAGAAGTAAAATTTGTGTAATTTTGAAGATGATTGTAATTATCCATATAAAGTAAGCAAAATTACAGTGTACCATCCAAAACCTCATTCCAATTTGAAAGGGAGCCCTGCTCCAGATCTGTTAGATGAGATGCCATCAATGTATTTGAAAAAAACTCTTTTTTTATTGTCCCCCACAATTCTGTCCGTCTTCAAATCCAGCTGAGTTTTGGCCACACAAATTTTCTCCCTACAGTGGCAAACAAAATCTCTGAATTCTTCCCACGTCACCTGCATACACCTTCCTTTTTTTGCCTTATTTCCAAGAGAAGATTCCTGCTCAGACAAGCTGGCCCTCTGCCTCACCAGAATGATTTCTGACATTTGGGAATTGCCTGCTCCTGTGCATTTAGGAGGTAATGTTTAAAAGTGACCACCAAGGATAGAACCCAACACCTGCAAAAGCCTTTTACCATGGGACCTTACTAAGTCCCTGAGCAGCCTGAAGTCTGCTCTCTGCATGTCCAGACTTGAGGTTTTGCTGGCACTTTTCCTGCTGTCAACAGATATTTTAAACTCAATCACCTCATGGTCACTGTGGCCAAGACAGCCACCAGTCTCCACATCTCTCACAAGATCCACTTTGCTGACAGGCAGCAGATCAAGTAGGGTATCCTTCCCAGTCAGCTCTTTTAGGACCTGTTCTGTAAAGCTGTCATCCAGGTTTTTTAGGAATCTTCTGGCCCAAGCTGTACCAGCTATGTGATGCTCCAAGTTAATTTATCGTGAATTGAAGTCCCCCATAAGGACAAGGGCAGTTGACTTGGAAGTGTCCATTAGTTCCTCAGAACTTTTGTTGCTGTCATCATCCTGGCCAGGAGGTCGACAGCAAACTCCCACAATGAGATCCGTGTTACTTGTTTGCCCCTTGATTGTTACTCAGAGTCTCTCAACTGTGCCATTGCCAGCTGTGAGCTCCATACATTCTAACCCTCCTGTTACACACAGTGCCACCCCTCCATCTCTTCTGCCCTGCCTATCCCTCCTGAAGAGCTTGTAGCCACCCAAAAGGGCACTCCACTCACAGGTCTCATCCCACCAGGTTTCACTTTTGCCAGTGATGTCACATCTCTGGGACGGGGCCAAAGCTTTGAGCTCTTCTTATTTGTTCCTCATGCTGCACGCACTGGTGTAGAAACATTTCAGGAGTGGTACATTGTAGCCAACAACTCCTGAGGCAGATTGACGGATCTCATTAGTGCTGGTTTCCTCAAATTTTGGCTCACCATCCCATCACTCATCACTGGCAAGTCTATTTTTGTCCCTTTCCCCCTTTTCAAGCTAGTTTGAAGCTCTGTCAACAAGCCCTGCTAGCTCCTATGCTAGAACTTTTTTCCCCACTCTGAGACAGTTGCATCCCATCAGATGTCACTAGACTAGGTGTTGAGTAGATCATGCTATGGTCAAAAAACCCCAAATTTTTCTAATTACACCAACCTCAGAGCCACTTGTTGACCTGATGGATCTGCCTATTCTTATCAGTATTTTTTCTTGTTTCTGGAAGGATTGAGGAAATCACTACCTGTGCTCCTGATCCTTTTACCAATTGTCCCAGGGCCCTGAAGTGCCTTTTGATTATTCTCAGGCTTCTCTTTGCCATTTTGTTACTGCCAGTTTGAACAACCAATAGTGGATATTAATTAGAGGGCCTTACTAGACTTACCTTTCCAGTAATGTCCCTTATCTGAGCTCCTGGGAGACTGCAGACTTCCCCCCTGAATTGTGTCTGATCTGTGTATCAGGCCCTCTGTTCCCCTTAAAAGGAAGTCTTCAATTACCTTTCTTTTCCTCTCAACAGAGGAGGCTGAGATGCAGAGTACAGGTGATGCTGTTTTAGGCTCCACTACCCTACAAGGACTTCTGTTGTGGAAGGCACCAGTTCTACTTGTCAAATTTTCAGGAGAGGAATCTTCCTCCTGGTATGTGCATTGGCCTGCTTCCAGCCTTCACCTTTAACAGACCCTTGATGAACAGTCCTTTGACTAATTACCCTGTAGGGTTCTGAGTCCACCTGCTTCTCCACTACAGTGGAGTGCAGGAGTCCAGACTCCTGAGAATCTTGAGATTGTAGTGTCTCTGAAAATAATTGGTGTCTCAATTGCTTGTTCGCGCAAAGCCTGTTCACTTCTTCCTGTAGCTCCTTCAGCTGGTGACACAGCTCTTCAACCGCAGCACACCCTCTGTAAATGAACTGTTTGTCAGCCCCAGCCTTACAAAGAGGCATCAGGCACTCCTGGCAACCTGTGACCTGGAGAGCTGCATTTGCCATCAGCAGGTCTGTTTGGATGGAGGCCTTGACATGGCTGGTTCAGTGACTCCCGCAGCACTAAGGGATTGAACTCTACAGGTTGTCAACACCATAAATGAGGAAGCCTTTAGAAGTACCCACCTCTTTCCACTTTAAAGGGCAATGGGAAACTTAGTTTAGAAAGACTCATTCAGTCCTCTTCTCTTCCCAAATATGGGCACCTAAAAATGAGGCATCCTCAAAGCTGAATCTGAGGTGCTCTGGATCTGGGCCAGGGCTTTTATGAACTTATTTTTATTGAGGAATAGGAAGGGAGGAGGGGAGGATGACAGCACTCAGTGCTAAAATGTTCCAAATTAATGTGTTGCATGGTATAGCATGAATATTGTTTTGTAAATTTGTTATTGCTGACAACAAATGGAAGAAAAGAAAATCTCAGCTGTTTACTTTTATGACTGGCCTATTTATCTAAAACCTTACCTGTCTCACATGGAATTATAGATGACTGCTAAATTAGTAATATATATGCATTGTGCCTGAATAAAGTATTGTTGCTAGAGAAAGAAGACATACGGAACTTCCCAGAAGCATAGCAATAACTCTTCAAGCTTCCATTCTCAGATAGAAGGAGTAAGCATATGAAATACACTTGGAGATATACTGTGTTGATGCAGACACTGCTAGCATATGTGTGTGATATATTACAGTTTACAATCAGTGACTTTTTGAAACCTCTAAATCCATCAGGAAATAAATGACAATGGAGAAAGCAGAACAAGGTAAAATAGGACACCACAAGAAATGAACCATTTTGTTGGTGGAACGAACTGATGCATCACAGGAGATGCCCCCACAGAAGGTGTGACCAATTCCTGCTGAGCTGTCTAATAGCATCACTGTACATCCTGCAGATGGTTGTAGGCCAAAGGCTAGAACAGAAAAAGAAATGACATTCACGAGGGAAGTGGATAGATTTAAAAGAGAGAATAAATTCACCTAGATTTTTCCTGATAAGTTCACAGCCCACTGTTTGCTTTTCAAGACAAAACAAGAATTAACACTTCTGTGTTACTTTGAGTCTTCTTCTGCTTTTGTTAGCATCAACGAGGCATAATAGCATTTGGAGGACTCTGCATTTAAGAGAAGCATCCTTCTTAATGCAAACAAAGTGTGACACTTTTCATATCCTAGTTGTTTGGAGCTTTTTTCAGTATGACCAGCACTGTCACAGAACAGGTTTTGGGTTGTTTTTTTCTTTTCTTCTATCTTTTTTTTTTTTTTTTCCTTTTTTTCTCTTTTTGCTTCTATAAGCATTAAATTATGTTCAGGAGAGAATCTGAAGTCTCCCTTCTGCTTTGATCAGCATGAACAACTGTTGGGGTGGAGGAGTGTGATCAACCTCACTCAGTTCTCTAAACTGTGGCCAGCATTAAATCTTGCTCAGAAAGCAAAACCATCAGTATAAAGTGCAAATGCTGATGCAGAATCATGCCCATTTCTGATATGCATAAAGGATCAGTTCAGCATAGTAGTACCTCCTGTTTACACACTCTGATCGAAACACACAGGGGACAGAGGTAAGAAGAAGCTGGTCTGACTTGGCATTTGCAAAATAATTTTGATCCAAGTAAAAAGGACATGTGATCTCGTATCTTTATGTAATTTTAGCCATGATAAACCAATTAAAATTTGCACTTCCTGCTTATTGTTACAATCCCCATTTGGCTCATTAAAGCTTGAGTGTGGATTCATGTTCTAGATCAGGGGAATCAGTAATAACTCAGCTGGCTTCAGCTTCTAGCCTTTTCCTTTTTACATTTTGCATTTGCTGCAAGGTCAGTGGGAATAGATGTTCAATATAAATGATCCCCAAGGGTCCTTATTAGAAACACAGCTGTTCAATGATGGCAAAGGCTGTTTACAATTATTCTGACACCAATTCAGTTAGCTACTTTGGAATACTTTGAAAGTATGCAATGTGGATTTTTTTTCAACTTTCTATTTTAGTGAAAACACCATACAGAACGAAGTCAAAACCTTTCTGAACAGCATTAAGGAGACAATAACTGTATTAAATTAACTACAGTGACATTCTCAGCTAAGCCTTAGATTCTCAGGGGGAGAAAAACCCAAATAACAAAACAATAATATTCTTTGAGTATTTTTTCCTTAAATCAAACCTAATTTGATTTGCTCCTTTCCGTCATTCTGTATTAACTGATTGCTATATCAGCTCTTCATTATTTGTCTGAGTTTATACCAACACGATTGAACTATAAATCCTTCAAAAAAATGTTAACAATGCCTTTATTATTTCAGTCAGAAATTTCTTTTTATCCAAAAATATTTAAATCGGCATTAGTGTTGACACATCTCAGCTTAGTCTTTTACGTCTTATCAACAGAAGTTATTCAGGCATGCTTAATTTTAAAATGTTTAACATTATCACCTTGTGATTTGCATCCTTGGTTGTTATTGTTGGGAACTATATCACAATGATTTCCTCCATCTGCGGATCCAGAACATTTGTTGAATGCTGTCTTTCCACATTACTGACCTCCTATCATTTCTGCCCAATTGGCACCACAGCTGGCTGCTCCTGTCTCTTAGACATCTTCTTGTTTCTACATATTCTGTAGGCTTTGATCTGCTGGTTCCTTCCTCTACCTGTTTTTTTTTTTTTTTTTTATGATTCCATATAACTTCTGTTAATTATTCTCACCATCCAAGGCACATCTTATCCTTTACTATTTTTACTTTCCTGCTAGATGTGGCTGAATTATTATATGCTACATGTAGCCTTTTCTCCATGTGAGATCATATAAGCTTATTAGATGTTTTTAACCTCATTTCAATTATCACTCTTTTTGTTTTCCTATTAAAATTATCTTTCCCAGCTGACTTAGCTTATGATTAGTTTCAGGTCGGTGAAACTGAGTCCTCTGAAGCACAAAAATTTCCTGCTGAGGACTCATTCTTCTTGCAGATGACAAGTATAATAAAGTCACGGTCACTTAGCTCAGAAAGGTTAGTTCTTTTTAGCTGGTGAGATGAGATGTAACATAGGACATCTTCAAGTTAGATCAGAAAATTGTTAAAAATATTTTTAGACATAGCAAGGGCATTTTAGCACTGGCAGAAAAAGACTTTCAGCCTCTTCTTGTTTTACTGAAAATACATATGGTAATCCAGCTGATTTTCAATATTTTATACCAGGTAGAACTGGTCAGATGTTTTTGAATGGAAAAACTTGGTTGGCAAATTTTGATTTAATGAGTCAGTTTTTTAAGAAGATTTTAAAAGACTCAAACATTGTTTTCTTAAGATTAAAAGAGCTCCTTTTGCTTTCTTTGGGTTATAACTTTAGGCATACATACAAAAGGAAAATAACATGACTTTAAAGTGGTAGATATAAAATAATAACATTTAATAGAAATACTATATGCAAACACACCTTGGAAATCCTCCTGATGCTCCCTACATGGATTTTGCTTCTCCAGTACGCTGTGTTGTGGTAGGTGCGAAAATCAGGAGTACACAAAGCCAAAGCAGCAAAGGTCCTCATCCAAGTATTTGGATTCACACATAGGGCAACTTTGTTGAAGTGAGGCTGTGGTTGAGATGGTTAAGGGAACTGAGGAAAACTTCCCATTCATTAGCAGCTTCTGTTGTCATATCAGCACTGCTTCACATATGGCAGCACATATGCCCTACTGCATATGAAAAAAAAGAAGGAGAGTATGAAAAAGTATCAGAAGGCCTTATGTTACTTCTAGCTAAGCATGTTTTGGGTTTTTTTGGAGCAATCCATAGCAATGGCATTGTGCAGCACTGACACTTCTGCTCATTGAAAAATTCACTGAAAGGGGAGAGTGGGAAGCCACCTCTGGGAAGGAGCAGAGTAGACATCTCATTCTCATCCTGCTGGAACAAGAGCAATGCTGCTGCAGAATTTCCAAATCCTTCTCATAGAGAGCAGCAGGAAACTATTTTTAGCAGCCATTTGGTCTACTGCAAATTACCATGTTGTTGATTTGGTAATCAGTGGTAATATTCTGCAGCTGTGGAAGTTACCTGGTGTGAGAGGGCAGAATTAGCAGCTTCCCTTTGGAAATTCCTTGCTAATTTCTAGGGATTATGTATACACAGCAGCAGTCTGTGTTCTCAGGTAATTTATTGTTGAGTGCTGCTTGAAAACAGACTAGATTTCAGACAAGACCGATATTAAGAATACAAATGCTTGTAATATCTGGAAAGCATTTTAGACTTGGATTTAAGTGACAGAGAAAAGGTATATTATATGATAACATGCAGGTTTTGGCCCCGTGGAATTTACCTAAGGTTCTGGCAATCTAAAGAGAACTGTCACATAAACCTTAGTAAGACAGAATATGTCACTGAATGATTTAATTCCCTGAAAGGGAATAGAGGTACTACTTTTTGTACATATAAATTCAGTAGCACGTTCATCTCAGGAAATGCAACTTCTTTCTGCACAGGATGAGATTTATTAGTGCAATGACATGAGGCACTTAACTCAGGAGATATTAATTACCAAACCCAGGAGGAACCCATTACAGTAAATCAACAACATAAACCTATCTCCATGCCAAGGTCATGCACAGTCAGTCACTTTTAAACAGAATAGCTATATATTCCTTGTAGTTTCATAAAACTATGTCAGTAACATCATGTCTCTGACAGATAGAGCAAATTAAAATAATCGCAACAGACACATGTTTGGAAAATCTTCCTGTTACTAGGTCATGGAAAGTTGACTATTATGGAAACTATTATACTTTCTGGGAAAGAAAATATGTCTGGACAAAGATGAGGAAAAGTCTGGCTTTTTTTTTTTTCTGTGGTTCTGTTCTTGACAGCTAATGCACTCCTTTGCTATCCTTTTGCTAGTGTTGTGTGGCTGCTGCAGCAAAGAAGCATTAAAAACTCCAAATATTCCCCACTGTATTTAGAGGCATCAGCAACAGGAGAAAAATAAGGACAAAATGAGAAATGCCCATAGCTTAATTTGCATTCATTGTGGGGGGAAGGTTGGTTTTAATTTGCAGACCGAAGTAAGGCCATTAGGATCATGGGGGCAATCTACATGGAAAGAGAACTACTGTAAGTTCTAGTCCAAGTGCAGATCACTGCAAACATTTGGAGTGTTACTATTTAGGTTGCCAAAACTTGTTAAAGGAGTATGAACTGCCTGTGTAGACCTCAGGTTTTATCCAATCAGTATGCAACATTTTATACATTGGTATTATTCTAGTGATTTCAGCAGTTGACTATTTATTTCATCTTTCAAATGCATTTATAACCATCTTTCAAATACATTTATAACCAAATGAATAGTAATACTTCTCTATCTTCCACTATATGTTGCTTCACTTTGTTTTGTATTATTATTAGAATAGTCACGTGAATTAAACGCTTGTACATTCTTATATGATGGGATGATCATAAATCAAATTTCAATCAAAATTATCTGTAAAGTATTGTTATTATAAACAAAATATTTTACGTTTCAGTTATTTAGAATGGCATGTATGAAAACAGGTAGTTCATAAAGTGCCATTTTTTGACATCTCAGAGTAATTTTAAATGTTATAAAAAGCCATTAAGCACCTATACAAGCTAAAGGACACTAGCATTTTAAACAAAATTTTACTGTCTGTAAAAGGAAGATCATGCATTCCAACTTCAATATTTAATGAATCATAAAACAATAGCCTGAAAGCAAGACTTTAATTTTCATGGGTAATGAATCAGAATCTAAAAGAGCAGTTGGCGGTGGCTTTCCAAACTAAATTCCCAAGAAAAACGCAAGGATGATTTGCAGAAAAACTAGAGGTCAAAATCATCTGATGGAAAGCCCTCATCAGTTATTATTAATTTCTACTATTAGGATTCTCTTCAAGGTTGAGCTTTTGCCTGCAGTCTTCCCTTATGTTGGTAGGATGTGAGTTGTGTTCCAGTGTGTGAGACAATATCCACATTTGAAGTAACATTTATGCAAAGAAATCAGAAGTATTTCTATCCTCATCTTATAGTACTGCTGATCAAGTTTATCAGTTAGTACTCCTGTTTAAGAGGAAAACAAATGACTGTATTATGGAAAACCATTGTGACTACAGCACCTCACTGTGACAGAGAGGGTGGTCTTAATGAACAAGATTTCACAGAGCTGTTGAAGAGCAATTCAGCAGAAAAGCTCCCATAATAGTATTTCAGGGACTGATATGTAAATCAACTGCTGTATTGAAATTTTAGTCCTGGTGTCCTACATAAGGCATCGGCCTTGTTGACACAAGGGAACCAGCACAATATTTCCTGGAGGTGACAAAGACTTTTTGAAAAGAATATTTCAGCAAAGTACTATAAGAAATAATTCATTTACAGTAAAGTAATTTCTGCTTTTACTGCTTTTGTTGTCTTTTGAAAAATAATCAAATTGGAAAAAACAGGAATAAATGACTCAGACCTCTCACTAGTTTTGAGCAGCACTACTGTCCACATGACTGCCAGAACAGGTGTCAAGCATCTCCCTTCTCCTGTGGTGATGGTGAAAGGATGATGCTGTTGTTTTGGTGGTGCTGCTGCAGTGTGAGTGTGAGTTATGAAAACACTGTTATACTTGCTTTATGTTTAAAAAACCCAGCAGCACAGCCTTCACATTCCCAGCCTTGAAAAACATCAGCAATTTTTCTCCTGAAGACTGAATTCCCTTCAGAGTGCAAAATACTACATAGTGTGTGTTAGTACTTTGTCAACAAATGGTTTGTTTTTCACTTAACAATGTTACCAGATGCCACAATTTTCCACTGGGTATGGTAAGTTATTTACAGAACTATCAGGGTATATAAAATTCATGCACATATAGAACTTTCATGATCCTCCTGCGAGTTACGTAAAATTGTAACTAATGCATTTTCTGAGGTCTTTTGGGAAGGTGGAAGTGGAAAAGGTTCATACTGATACTCAGAAGGCTGGCAGCAGGAAGCTGATCAAAGCCCTGGGAAGCTTTGATCACTTGTCCATTGGATCCCCTGTGTTACCTTTGCTTTCCTCCCACATCACCTGGTCATCTTAAAAGCATCACCATTACAAAGAAGTGGCTGGCCTCTTTCTGCTTTGCAGCATGCTGATGAGGGGAGGGAAGACACAGGGTGCTTTTATAGCAAGATACCCTGATATCTACCAGGACATTCAATCCTGCTAGAGCATGTGATGCTCCTCAAGGTATTTGAACTTGTTGTATAAATGGGTGATATCAAAGCAACACATCATTTGGAAGGCTGGTTTCCAGCCTTTTCTCCTGGAACAGTGACCATTGTCCTGTTTGTTACAATGGCCTGAGCGTGTACCAGAACACAATTCCACCAGCAGCTTGTTGGTCAGGATGTTTCAGGTCATTATTTGGACTTCTGAGCTCATCCATGTGCGGATGACTGGCAAGATACAGATGAGCAAGCTGTCAGAGAGGAGGGTGCAGTAATTAACTCAATCAGATTCAGCTCAACAGAATATAAATAAATAAATAACACCTAAGAGTATGTTGCAGTCCTGGATTCTTTATCTCATGGGGTGGTATTATCTACTGGTTACTAAACCTTTTCGTTCCTGGGTCTCAAAGTGCTTAATAAATAAATAACTGAAAGATAAATTAAACACTCAGTAAGCTAGGGAGTCAAGCTGAGGAAAGGATGTATTGGGCAGAAAGCCTTTCTGACAATAGGTCAGCCCAGAATGTGCTGAGACTTTCATCTTCTGAAGTGTGAAACCTGAGCTGCTCCTCCTCGTGGGGATGCAGGTCAAATAACATACAGTGTGCACCCAAAGCACTAAAGATTTATTATCTTCGTGCCAAAAGTGCTTCATAAGTTACATATCTGGAGTTCTGGCCCTTTTTGAAGTGCAGCTCCTGCCATGTAGTTCTGTGCACAAGAGGATGTAGTTGCTATAGACAGCAAACTGAATCATTTATTTTTACTAAGAGAAACCTGAGAGAGAGATACCACAGAACCTTATCAACCCATGAGCAATTGCCTAAAGGTAAAACTTCCAGTACACACATCCAGTCCCTTGTGCAGGGGGGGTCTGGAAATGAGGTAATCAATTATCCCAGTCCATCTTTTTTTTCTATAAAATGATGTCTGAAACCCAGGAAACATGTACTGCATTCACACATGCTGAATGTAAGAGAAACCTGGAGGCAGGCTGTGAATTATGACTCAATCTCTTTCCAGTTTACTGATGGGACCACTGAACTGCATATTTCCTATACGTGCAATTCACAAAAATTCACAGATATTTTCTATACCCTAATAAAAAGATTATTTGGATACTGTATCTGCACTCTATCTGCTCATATGCCTATTTTCTGCAGCTAAAAAAAAATCAGAGAATTCCCTGAAGAATTACAGTTAATATTTGCACTCAGAATATTTGAGTTGGCAATTTTGTCTCTTGGATTCTCTGAGAATTCCCAGCCACTTTTTCATAGATACTAAACTCTACTATTTACAAAAACTCTTTTTCCAGGTAAGGTGAAGTAGAGCTATGAGTCAAAATAGGCAAAGATTTTTTTTTCCAGATACTGTGTAATGATATGCTTTGGTGATCTAAACAGACTGATAATTACATGGGATTTTTTTTTAGTACAGAAATTATATGCAATGGATTTACAGTGCAATGTATTCATCAAATTTTTGATTAAGACAAAAAACTGTTAATTAATTACTGAGGAAGCTGCTACAGATATTGGTCTGTCCTTCATCACTGCATTTTCAGTGACTAATTTTTCTCCTATGAAAATGAGGTCTGCCTAGCTGTTTTTGTTTTGTAGCTGGCTCAGATTGGGTGTCTTTCAGCTAGGAAAATTTAAGTAAGGAGAGCATGTTTTTTACTTGTGATAGATTCGGTCAGCATTGCATATTGACTCTTAGCTAGAGTCTCACATATTTCAGCAGCCCACAGTGTCTTGGCAACAAAGAGCGTTTGTCTTGCCTTACACAAAGTAAAGCTTTTCCTTTGCTCCAGGCACCTGGTAATTTTTAAACATTTTATGCCAACCATATATGAGCACCCTGTGTGTGGCTCACTGCCAGGTTTGCAGTCTCTGCTCAGGTGTGTGGACTGACCCAATTGGATGTGACTCTCACTAAGTCATGGACTGGGGCAGGTGGGTGAGTATTATATCTGCAAATACTGCCCCTATGAAATGGTGCCAGGAACAGCTGGGAGCACAGCTTGCTTCTGCATTCACCAGTCCTTTATCCAGATTGGGACTCACAGAGCTGTTGTAGGCAGCCTTAGGCTCACCCTGGGAGCCCAAGGCTCATCCAGATAGTCTAGTGGTATATAAACACTCCATTAAACACTTGGTCACTCAGGGACCCTTTTTTCCAGATGATGCCCTGGAGTTCCCCAATGGGGACTTTTTTCCAGACTTGCTGTCAGTTTGAAAAAAAAGCTGATCTTGAGAAATGCCTCTAAGGGACAATTTAGAAATGCCCACTGGAGCCATTTGAAAGCTCTGGGAAAATCTGAAACTGTGAAACAGCAGGAGTAAAACCCAACTACCCATACTTTGAAACAGAACAAGAATTTAACACTATTTGCTTTAATGTCAGTGATTCCAGTGAACTTTTAATTAAGAAAATATATGTGGAGCAACACAGTTCTCTTGAAGCATTCCAGCAGTCTTCTGCCGTTGGTACAATCCCAGGAAAATCCTCCTTTAAATTCATCTGGTAGATGAAACCTTTGATCAAACTACTCACACATTTTAAAATGAAAAACAGAGTGCCACAGATTTCCTGCTGCATTTAACCTGTTTTTAATGAAAGGGGAGATCAAAAATTTTTCTCTCATGTAGCTCTCCAAAATTCTGTATCTTTTCCATTAAGCAAATTCTTCAGTATTTAATGTACACTGCACTTTGATCAGGGAAATAGCTGTAGGAAGGAGCAGCAACCAAAAAAAACCCCAAAACCCAACAAACAACCTTCACTAGTAGTGTTTAGCTTCCTTGTGGCAAGGATCTGTAAAAAGTTACTGCTTTTCAATTATCACTTCCTAGCTGATTCTTGAGAAAGCAATGCTATTGCTCACAGGAATGTTAGTAAATTGTATACATAAACTGGGCAAGTTAGTTTGTCTTAAGCAAGTAGCAGAAATTGCTATTTTTGCACTATCAGTCCTGTAATGAAAACAGAACATATTGGAAAAATATGAGACGGAGATGTTCTATTTGTTTCTGTACTGTATCTTCCCTCTTTGTGTGAAGAAGCTGGTGTGGAATAGGTAGTGATTTTGAGTGTGATAGCACTTGAACTGACAAGTGATTTTTCTCCTAGGGCATACATCTTAGATTCAGGCCCTGAAGATCTCCTTGGTGTTGGCTTTCTCCTACTGCTCCATTAGGGGGTTATTCCAAAGCAAGGCTGGCATCTCCATTTACATGAAGTGGTGAATTACACAGAAAGGAAAACTGTAGGCTAGAAAGGTTGGTTTACCTAGGGAAGTAAAAGAAACCCATCAGGAAAATATGTCTCAGGCTCTCACTAGAGTCTGTGATTTCCTTTATCTGAAAATTCAGAGGAAGTACAAGTGCCCAGTTACATCTTTTGGTGCAGACTGCTTTGTATATTTAGTGAGGGAAAAATTGTTCACTACCAGTTTGAGATGACCACAGGAGTATGTGAACCCTTACATGCCGTGACTACAAATCCAACCATGCCTTTTTCTGGAAAAATGGACACAGTGTTGGCAAAGAACCAGGAGGTTATCGTGTACTAGGAAAGCTCAGCAGATAACATCCTGAGCATCTTGGGTGAAACAGGAAAACTTTTTTGTAAAGGACAATAGTATTTGACACACATAAAGTTCATCTTCAAAAATTTATCTTGGAGCATTTGGAAAGCAAAACAGTGAAAAATGTAGGCATTTTTTTTTTCACTTTCTTCTTCTGTATTTTATTTTCATTTTCAGAGCAGAAGAAGGCTGAAGTTGTATTGGAAATAAAGCTGTAGACTATTATGATATAAAAAAACCCATCTGCCACTGACAAACTTGCTTTCACTGATACTAATCTTCTGCGCCTCTCATTTCCCCATCTGCACTCTTGCAAATAAAGGAGAGGTGTTTGTAGAGGACGTTTTCTCCTTTTTCAGACACAGTTTTATGATTGCAAGACTACTGGAACATGCTTATCAGTGTTCAAACATACTTTTAAATACACGCTGCTAATGTACCTTATGCTTCTTATATTACCTAAATATTCACAAGGTTTGAATAAACTCCTAGGCTGACTTAATTTGGTCTAAATTATGCACCATGTAAACAATTAATGGCTGCAACTAATTTGCAGAAGTTGGAAGGGAGTCAACTTCTCCATCACATGAGGTTTCCAGGTTTTCATAAGGATAGCAGTAAGCAGAACTGACATTTCTAAGCATGTTAGCTCTCCAGAGGGAGGCTGAATTTTACTGTGCAGCAATTTAATTCCCTGTCAACCTATATGCGAGTCTTCCATTATCATCAGGTCAGATAGCATTGTCTCTTCATAATTTGTCCTGCACTATTGTCATTTATTATCTGTATAAGGCTAGGAAACCCAGTAGCCCATTTTACAGATGTAGAATGGAAATAAACATACGGTATTGTTCAGTCTGGAGAAGTGAAGGCTCCAGGGAGACTTTGTAGCAGCCTTCCAATACCTAAAAGGGGCCTACAACAATGTTAGAGAGGAACATTTTACAAGGGCATGTAGGACAAGGGCGATTGGCTTCAAGCTGGCAGAAGGTAGGTTTAGATTAGATATTAGGAATACATTAATTATTATGAGTGTGGTGAGGCACTGGAACAGGTTGCCCAGAGAAGTGGTGGATGCCTTACCCCTGGAAGTGTTCAAGGCCAGTTTGATGGGACTTGAACAACATGGTGTGGTGGAGGGTGTCCCTGCCCATGGTGGGGGGGTTGGAACTAGATGATCTTTAAGATTCCTTCAGACCAAATTCACTCTGTGATTCTATGACTCTCTATATTAAGGTTATTCCTGCAATGTTGTGTTGCAGTGTAGAGGAACAAGCAGAACTGCAGAAAAGCACTGCTTAGCTATCTCTGCTGTAAATTTGAAATGTTCCTATATTTTTCCTGGGTCTATTATTCCTACTCTGCCTTGACCAGTTAGGTACCTTACAAGCAATATCCTCAAAAATACTTTGTTACAGCTCAGCTGTTCAGTGATGTGCCACCTATGTGTTCATAACCTTAGGCTAGGTATTCAGGGTCTTATTGTAACAGCTGCATTACAAACTGCCCAAATGTTTACACAGGCTGGTTTTAAAACTCATGCCTAGCTTTGGGGTGTATGACGAGATAACTTGGGATTATTGACAATTTTATTTGGTAATATCACAGCACAAGTTATTTCAAAAAAAAGGATTGTAACCCAACCTCCCACTTTCTCAAGAGACACATGCAATTACTGCGCCTGCAGGAGAAATACCTCCTTCCAGCTAGAATTCATCATAACCATCAACCATGTTCAGGAGCTGATCGCTTGACTCACATACTAATGTATGCCCTCTCAATTATTGTCTTAGATGAAGAAATTTAGGTTGTCTATACAGTATGTTGGAGACTACATATGAAAACACTTACTTATGAAAGCTCTTACCATGAAATTCCAGTTCATGTGGGAGAGGGTGTTCTTAGCTGTTCTGGCTAAAGACTGAGATTTTAGGAGTATGACATTTGATCCTCTCAAGATGCAGGCACTGAAGTCATGTTGTGAATGCCTAAAGTTAAAGAGGAAAGTAGAGAAAGGAATAGAACTGGTTTGTGGGTTTTTTCTTTTTTTTTTTTTTTTCTCCTCCTTGCATGCCATTTTTGTACTAGAATTGTGTAAGAGCCTATGGTTTAGCTGTGCAATGTACTGTACTTGGAATCAATGGAACGAGTTATTCCCAGTAGCACACATTTCACAAACAAATCTATAAGACAGATTAATACAGACCAAAAGTATAGCTAAACACTAGTATAAATTGGGATGTCATCCGATTATATCAGAAAATCAAGATAGAGAGATCTTTGAGTGAAATCAGAGAAAAATCTGGAGCTGATGTGAATTTGAAAGGATAGATATAATAGTTCTGCTTCTTTTTCTTCTGGTTATTGTTTTCCTGCTGCTGTGGTCACTGGGACATCACAGAACTCAACACAATCCAGTGTTGTAAAATTGCAAAACACCTAAGATGTGTAACATCACAGATATCCAAGGTGTGCAGAATGTAGTATAGCATAGTCCTATACTACAGTCCTAGCTCTACTGTGGACTTTCCGTATAATGTTGGTCAAGTCATTTGGCTTTTTTTCTTCCAGATTGCTCTCCCTCTTTTGAATGTAAAGCCTTTAAAACAGATAATTTCTTTCAAACCAGACACCTTATGAGAGTCTTTTATTAACTGAGGCTTCTAAGCAACTGTAATGCAAATTTCAGTTACAGATGCTTTCCTCATGGGGAATACACATCTAGAAGTGTTCCAGCCTTTCTATTGACTACCTGGGATTGACAAAAACCAAATCAACAGTGGGATAGTAGACATGGAATAACTTAAAAATAGTTGTTGACTAACAATAGTTGTTGACTCTCTCAGGAAATTGCTGATCTGATCCTGAGAAATTTGGTCTTTCTATTTTCCATAAACTTGCACTGAAAGATCTCCAAAAGAAAGAAAGGTAAATTAAGCCCCTTATATAAGATGCCAAAACCTAAGCCCAAGTGATGGTGGTATATGACTCGGAATGGGGTTCAACATTGTGATTCAGTGCTCACGGTTCAGATCAACTGCAGTGAACTAGAAATAGGAAGAACATGATGTTGTTACCTTTACTATTGGTTTTTGCCCAATTAGTAATCACAGAATAAGTCTTTTATTGCTATTGAAACACTCACTCTTCAAAAGTCAGGCATGATGACCGATATGAGATTATAATCATAGATAGTGTCCTCATTGTCTGTTTGAATCCTAGATCCACCAAGACTCTTCATGTCACCACCAGCACCAAGCAATGCAAAGTAGGTCATCCCAGGGAGAGGAATTAGGTCACTTTTACATCCCCTTCCTTCTAGCTAAGTCATGAACATCTGGGATAGGAGGCTTTTGATCCCTTTGCCCTTCCTCCTTGTGACTCACTCATAATTTTGAATATTTTTGTATTGCTTTCTGCTTAAAGCAAGGCTCAAGGTTAGAGTGGCTACTCAACACGCCCCCTCCATAACACCTGTGTGAGCTTGTAAGTCAGGTAGATAAGAAGTGCCCTGCTTGGCCTAAAGCTTGTACATTTTTGCCACATCTCAGAGTTGCTGAAACAGCAAGTGGTTGAGTGTTTCTCCAGTACAGTGATTGCAGAAACAGGAATAAATATGACACTTTCCTAACTGTTTGCAGCTCCTTAATCCCCTTATGTGTTTGCCTATTGCATCGAAGGGAAAAAGGATGGGAATTGATAGGAGAACATGAACTACCATGACTTCTATGTAAATTTAAAAGGTTACTGTTATCTCTAGTATGGCATAAAATGACTCAGAAATAGTGAATTTATCTCTAAAAACTCTCTACTGCTAAAGAGACAGCAAAGACACCTAATACTGTTACTATGGAAGTCTAACTTAATATCAAAAATATTGAGAATTGTAGTGCTAGTGTTCTTTCACACTCTGTTTTCCCTTCAAATCATATAGGTCTGTAAAAGTTTCCCCACGGGACCTACTCTAAGCAAATATAGTTTTTCAGTACTGCCAGAATAACGAACAAAAAAAACCCCAAAAAACAGACTTAAAAGAGAAATGCTGCTCATCTTATGAAGGAGCATAGCACAGACACTCAATTTGGTGTTGTTAAGTTGTGCTATGAGATGTCTATATCAGGTGCTATTGGGGCAGAGTTCTTTGGCTGTACAAACCTGGGATTAATGAGGAGCAGCAGGGAAGTGACATTTTACCTCTGTGTGATGCTGCTGAGATCAGTAACAGAACAACACATTCACTCTGGGTGGCCACAATATGTTGAGAAACTGGAAAGCATACAGAAAATAGCTGCAAACTAACTAAAACCACTGAAAAAAAAAAAAATCTTTTTCTTTGTGACAGATTTAAAATGTTCAGCCTGCTTAATTTAATTAAAACCAAACCAAAACAAAACAAAACATCAAAAAAGAAAACCACCCTCATAATGGTACTTATAATTTCATAAAAAGCTTTTCAATCCAGTAGTGAAACACAATAATAAGACTCAGTGGCTGAAATTATTAATAATTAGAAAAGCTCATATAGGAAACAGTGCATGTG
This sequence comes from Pyrocephalus nanus, assembly GCA_038380795.1. NCBI lineage: Eukaryota > Metazoa > Chordata > Aves > Passeriformes > Tyrannidae > Pyrocephalus > Pyrocephalus nanus. Next base: position 12,944,419 of record CM076262.1, on the reverse strand, counting down.
TTTTAATAAAGACAAGGCTTTAACTACTGGCAAAGGTTATCAAACAAGATTCTGGATTTACCTTTTTTTGATGTTTTCCAACCAATACAGGGCATTTCCATATAAGTCTGCCATTGAACTCAACTCGGGGTAGCTTGGGTTATCCACCATCAGCCTTTTCTTGGGGTTAGCTCAGACTCTTAACACTTGCTCTGCACAACAGGGTATACCCAGAGGAATGGCACTCATCACCTTCCACAAAGAGGGAAATGCAGTATATCTTGGAATTTCTGCCAGTCACACCACACTGAAACATGTCATCCCCAGGGCAGTGGAACCGCACTTTCACAGGGAAACACCAGTTTGGAAACAGGGAACTAGTGGGTATCACCTATTGGAACTATGAATTGCAAAGGACAACTTTCTTCTTGGAGCCCACAATGTGCTAAGACAAATAAAGATTTTCTCGGTCTGTTTCTGTGTAGTAGCTCAGCACACCTTGTAGTCAGCTCTCCATAGTGTATTCACAAGGTCTATTCAGTGAGTGTTCTTATAGCCTTTTAGTGTGGCCTCCGGATCATATCTCGTCTAGATTCCCTTCGCTAAAATTATGCAAGACTTTGGAGCTGGCAGAAGTGTGCTAAAATGCTGCCACCTTGTGCTGGTTTGGCAGCAAACCTGGGCTGAGCATTCCGCTAGCATTCCCCTGGGATGTGATGTTGTGCTCCGGGACAGCTCTGCCTCTGCTGTCCCTGGGCAGCGCTGCCGGGGATCCGCATCCTAGATCAATTCTCTGAACACACAGCTTTCCTGGCCAAAGAAATGGAGAGGGAGCCAGAAACCTCCCTCAATTTCAGCTTCCAGTCTGAGCTTACTGACAGCTCAGGAAAGGAAGAAATTCTCAAATTAATCAGAAGACTTGTAATGAAATTAGAGACATGTAACTCATTTCTGTAACTCTCCATTTTATGATGTTAGCACCACAAATACTGAACGAATCTGCCATCTTCATATTAGCAGAAACCTCCCAAGATGCAGAACAGGTCACACATTTAGCCTAAGTCACTGCTTGTGTTCTTGTAAACAGGGCAAAAAGAAACTCCTAAGGATGTGCGTACATTTCAAGAAGGAACTCAAAGCTTCACAGAGAAAGGATGAATTGCTTGGTATTAGTCTTTAGAATTAGCATCTCCACTAATATGCTTGTCCTTCCTTATCCCACTTACCTTCAAAGCCTTTGTCTGTTTGTTCCAAAGCGCTCTTATAACATCCTCTCTAAACCATGCTTCACACTGATATGAGATGCATTTAATTTACTTAGGATCCATAAACTTATCCATCCCAGTGTCCTCTCTAATAATTAATGGTTAATCAGTAACAGCCACCACATTTCTCCCCTTGTGTAACATTGTGCTCTGACACACTCATTATTTAAGCTGAAAATAGAAAAGTTTAGAATAACCTGGAGATATTTTTTTAGTATCTGATCAGTAGATCAGACATGAATTAGCATTTGGAAGTTATATATGTGAAATGGAAAGTACTACATTATGATGAGCTAAATATTATTTCATCATCCTGTTAGTCTGAAAGTTAAAGAGCTTGTTTCCTTTGACCCAAGAGGGAAATCGCTCATCAGGGGACTGTTATGGTCTAAGATTTATAAGATTATCTAAATGTTTCTAAGATTTAGGCTTCAGTCACTAAAGTATAAATTCTTATAGTCACTACTCTGGCTTTTGTGCCTTGGCACTGACACCGTTTTGGATGGCAAGCTGGTTTACAGTCTGCAAGTGTCTCAGCTACCTGCTCACGGACTCTTACTCCATGTCCAAGTAACAGATGAGGACTAAGATGTAGAACTCCTGAGCTTCTCCTGTGAAGCTGCTGGAAACTGCAAGAACTAGATGCTTCTAAGCCAGATGGTAGAAAGGTTGCTAAGTGAATCAAAGCAGATATTGCACAATTTATCCTGATGAAACCTAATAAATGCTTTGCACAAAATACTTCAATGGGAATTGCCCATAAGATCACATTTTCCCCCCTTGAAGTCTAATTAACTAAGCAAAACACAGAAATTAGCCAGCACAGAGATATATCCTGATTTTAGTAAAGTTCAGGACTTGTATTATTATTTCTTTTCCTGTTTCATTTAGTGCTAATCAACTGAAACACAACTTACTTCCAGACAATTATGCTAATGTTAGATGGAGTAACTATGTTTTTACTGATCTCTTGTTTGCAAAGCTGACTTTACTAGAACTCAAGCAAATTGTATCCGAACTAGTGTTCAGATAATCTTCTTTGTATACTGATAGTAAGTATGCTCGTGTATAAGAAGTGTGCTAGTCTGTGTCTGAAAGAGATTCAGACAGTAAGGGGAACTATAATGCCTGTGGTTTGCAGTCAAAAGTCCTGGGCTGTTTGTCACAGATGGGACCAACAGGTTTCTCCACTGTTTTTTCAGCTCCACCACTTTTGCCAGGGGGATTACAGGAGTGAAGAAGACAGCAGGGAGGAGGAAGGAGGGTACTTTTCACTAGAGAGAGAAATAGAGGGAGACCACAAGGCTACACTAGATTTTCAGTCTCTTTGTTCCTCTTCACTCTGAAGAAGGATATGTGTTACCTGCTCCCATCACGTCTCCTTTCCTAAGACCCTTTCAGATGGGCTAGTGGCAGAAGAGAGCTGTGCCAGCACCTTGCAGTGTTGTATTTGGCTGCCTCCTCCATTTGATTTCTGGGGAAAGGTAATCATTAAGTTGCTCTTGTTGCTCTTGCCATCTTCATGCCATTTGCTTCTCCAGCAGCCTCTCCATCCATGCTCAGCTCCCAGCTATCACTAAAACCACTGAAAGCTGGACTTTCCCAACCACTCCTAATTGTTTTGGGTTTATAGTGAACAACAGAGGACTGTCACCCATTTCTGAGATTCCTTTTCTTCCCTTTGCTTGTCAGGCATCCTTGTGGTTATTTCATCCTTCTGTGAGACTTACGGCTCCTGCTACACACACTGGTTTCTGAAGTGATCAGTAAGGAATCTCTACCACAGCCATTTATGTTCAGGGATGGAGAAGGCATCTGCCTTGCCATCCACAGACCTTTGCAGATGCAACAACACTCAAACACCCTAGATGTATGAGATTGACTGAAAAACTATGACAGCTCATATTGAGGGGGGGTGGGAAACTGTGTCTTCTCCTGATTTTAAAACCTTTAGGGTTTTATATTTTTTTCTTTCCTGGGTCTACACAGTCTAAATGTGGATACTTTACTCTTTGCATTTAATAAAAAGAGGGAGCACTTTGAAACAGCAGAAGTACTAGGAGGGTTAACAACCCTGAGACATCTGACTCTGGCCCCTTTGTTCAAGGCGTGGAAAGTAGCCAACAGTCAGTTTTACACTAACAATGATCTACTCATCTCCATTAATATGTCAAGAGGTGTCCATGAGCCTCTGTGCATATGGACTATTTATCCCTCTAAGAGTGTGAGGTGAAGATCTTTGCCCCAGGTTTTTGGTCAGACATTCAGGACATCTCTCAGGCTGTTAGTTGCCTTTATATCATATTTGTGATGCTGCAACAAGAAAAATGAGATAAGCCAGGCAGAACACAGAGACTTTGCCTGGTTCTTCATCCTATCTGGCTTTACCTAGTGCAAGTGTTATATGATTCATAACTTGTTTTCCTATACTGAAGGGAAATCCTGAGCTATGGACAAGAAGTCAAAGAGTAGAAAAGAATAAAAAATATTCTTATTTCCTGTTATAGATAGCTCTGGAAGCTGTAGATATGGCTTCTAAAAAATAATAGTGCTAGAAGAAATACTTTGTGTGAAGGGGTAAGATGGATCACAAGTAGGTATGGGCACCAAACTGCCTTTGGTATCAGGCTGAGCAATTTGTTCATCAAATCTACATAAAGAAAAAAATTTACCAGTTGTTATTTTTTATTTTCTTTTTGCTGAATACAACTCCAGCTCTATACATTTTTTTTTCAATTATCAAGAGATTATTTATTCTCATTGCAGTGGAATAGGATAGAAATAGGCAGCCAGATAATTAATTTTTTTTTTTTTGGTCTAACACACATGGTTACACCCCCAGTCCCCCAATGTCAAGTCAAGATAGTGTCAGGAAAGAGGGAATCAGGTGGGGGAAGTTTAATGAGGTTGTTGAGGCTACTTGACCTGTGCAACTACATTGCTCAGTTCTGGCTGGTCAGTTCTGTCCCGCTGTCCTGTTTCTTACCCTAAACAGTGAAGGAGCTTGCAAAGGCATTTCTAGCAACCACACAGTACAATCAAATGGAGAATAAAATCACACTGGAGAGGTGTGCACCACAGGCAAGGGCTAATATGAGAGCTGCAGGATGAATGAGTTAGGTTCTGCAGGGCTGAAGGCACAAGGCATGGTACCCTGACTATGTCCCTGACTGATGACAAGTGACTCAGGTGTGTCGGGTGATATTTAATGGATACTATTTAGCACTGTTTTCAAGTTACTGTATTTTTCAGTCCAGGTCTAGTTAGAAGCAACTGGGCTTTGAAAGATGCAGCGAGCTTTTGAGGCCAGAGCTATGCTAGGAGGATACATTTGCCATTTTGGAAACTTGGCTAGTCAGGGCTGTGAGGGTTAAAAAAGAACACCTGCACCTTTGTCTTCATGAAGAGATTTCAGATAACATATTGATTCTTGACTGAACATTATAGCTGTAACGCCTTCTGTTATTACTATTTTTCTTTGTAATTTTTCATTGGGCTGAAGCATATTTGCTTAAGTCACTTTTCTTTCAAGTATCTGCAGTACTTGTAACTCAAAGAATATTGTAATCTCTCCTTCTATCCCTTTTTCCCCCTCTCCCTCATTAATCTTTATCTTTCTATAAAATCTTATCTTTCTCATTTTTCAAATTCAATGTTAGAAATTATGAAAAATTAGGAAATGTCAGTAATAAGAACTGTACAAATACTGTTTGGTCCTGCTGATGCATTTGAGCTGTGTTACAACTAAGTCTGTGATTTTTAATAGAGGGAGTTCATGTCCTAAATCAAAAAAAGGAAAAAACACAGCATTTGAATGGGGAGGGCAAGAGGCTTAAACACAGGAGATCATCACAGTTGTTGAAAGGAGGCAGGTGACAAAGACATGCTCACTTACATCTTCTAAGTTTCACTTGCCTTTCGCAGATAGTTCATATGACTGACTGAAACGGTGTTCGATCCCAGATAATCATGCTTCAGCCCCGCTTGGAAACAAAAGAGCGTTGCTCCTTGAGCAGGTGTATTCAGAGAGACCCCACTGGTAAATGTGCTCAGCCGGAGATGCTGAGGGCAGGGGCGGTGGTGTCTGGAAGCATTCATGGTTTCAGACTATCCATCAGTTTACTCTCTGCTCTTCTGTAAGTGGCCCTGAGATTTGGTGGCATCAGCACACGGAGAGACTCTGTATGCTTCATTGGAAACAGTATTTTTGAGTGACAGAGCTCACGATTTTACATCCCTAACCTCCATTTCTCAGGTGACACCCTGAAAAAACAGTGAGTTCTGTGTTGAGAGGAATGGTAACTACAACAATGGTGTCCTGTTTATGCCCATCAGGCATGGCAGTTTCTTTCTAAGTGCCCCTAAGTCAGAAATGGACAACTATGAAAGATATATATCTAAGAAATGAAAACTTATTCTCTGGGTTTTTTTTCTTCCTTATTCTGCAGATGACTGCCATTTTAGCTGTCACTTTCAGAATCCAGCAGACTTTTCTTTGCATGAGAAATACAACCTGTTTTTTGTGTCTTAGTGTCTAAGCCCTTTTCTGGAACATGTCTGCTATGCCTATTTCTAAGGTTCTTCTGTAAAGCGATTGAGCCCAGCCTATTCCTACCGGTAAGTGACTGACTTTACTTGCTTTAAAAGAACATACCAAGGCCTAAGGAGACAACAAAACATAAGAATGTTGCCTCTTACAACTTGTTGCCTCTTCCTAACTACAGCAATATTCTGGTATTGTATGAATAGTGTTTCTTCAAAGGTGATTTTCACATTTTCACCTAAATTCAGTTATGACTTTAAAAAAAATGTACAATAAAGTTAATTTTAATGAATTCAGGTTTAAAATCAGTTTGATCAATCAGATGATACAACAAATACAGAACCAGATTCACCTTCTTCATTAAAAGTACTCCAATCTGAAATTTTACAGTCTCTTATAAGTCAACAGCATTTATCAGTACCAGGGCTTTTGTCTGGAGATCTACAGGAAGACAGTCATGGCAGAAACTTTTTAAAGGGGTGCAATCAGAGATTTTGACATAAAACTGAGACTGAAAAATTGTTTGTAGATCTATAGGAAATGGTCCTATTTTCTGTGGTACACATAGCAGTATTATTCCACATTGTCCATTACAAATGAAATACCTGGCCTTTTAAAGACTCTTTACAGATTCACCTCTATAAATAAGCCCTCTTTACGAACTAACCCAAAATCCAAAGAGTGTGGGGTAGGTAGTGGGATACTGGAAGTATTTGGATTGGTAATCTGTGGAGGGAGAGGATTTTAAAATTTGGTGGTTGTATTTATATTATAGTATTTTCACTTGTCTGTTGGTGAGGGATATTGGACAGGAGATAATCATCATGACTACACTACTCACTGCATTGTTATTCTGTAACTTTTAAATAAAAGTTGTATGATTCTTGCTCATTAAAATTAAATCTTATGTCAACATTTCTTCTTGATCAGACATCCTTACTATCATTTGTAGACTAATATGCTTTAAAGCAGCCCTTTGCAAGGAAAAAGCTTTTTTCAGCTAAGAATAATGCGTATTTACACTTACTTGTGCCCCCTCTGCCCCATATATACTTCTGTGCATATATTTGTATGTATCAGCCACGGTGTAGTCTTTCTGTCCGTTGCAGTTGTGAAGATTATATTAAACAATCATTAAGAATATTTGTGGAAACATAAGGATGTCCTGCAATGCCATTGTTTCCTCTGATTATAGTATTACAAAGTATGCAAGGTTTTTGCCCTATCATTAGATCTCTGTTTCCAGCCATGGGGCAAAGTGTGTAGCTCCTGCCTTGTAGCTGATGTAAATCTGAGAGAGAGAGAGCACAGCTCAGGCAGAGCAGAGCTGGCTGGTGTTCAGCCACTTGGAGCAGAAGCATCTTGGAGAGGAAGCCTCTTAGCAGAGGACAGTGCATAGGTATAAAATGTAATAAATTTTCACAGACAGCCTCAAGTACATTTAAAAGTTACAGCTAAGAAAACTTAGAAAACTTACAAGAGCTGAGTATTCAAAACACCCAGAAAAGAGGCAGAAAAGTTGCAACAGTTTTACCATCAGCTTCCTTTGATGAAAGGAGAGCATCGCTCTCTCTTCGTGACCTTGTCTCTGCAGCTGCACTGTTTTTTGATGCTTCAGTTTTCCTAATCATTGGAATTGTTCTCCCTACTGTGTATGATACATTTAGAGTGCTGGCAAGACTTCACAAAAGTGACTAATCATTACTAATGTAGGGTTGTTAAACACAAAGGAGACAAACCTGGATGCTAGAATGAATTTGATATATCCAGTTAAACATTATCTATTTCCTTTTCTCTAAATTAATAATTACAGAATGAAATTAACACTGTCAAGCAGCTGAGGACTAAAATTTAACTTGCCTTAAAACTGCTAAAGGCTATAGGAATGCATATTCATCAGTTCATATGTTATTGCATTTATTTTCCTTTTGGTGAAGTATAACGTTATCTTCACAAAATATCAGAAAAAAGTTTTCAGGGGTTTGTTTGGTGTTTTTTTTTTTTGGTGTGGAGGGGGTTGTGTTTGTTTGTTTATTGGCTTCTTTTCATTTGTTTTCGGTTTTGTGGTTTTTGTTTGTTTGTTTTGTTTTGTTTTGTTTTTCTATAACCTCCAAAAAGACCTCCTCAGCTCTTCCCTGATGTGAGATATCTTCACTGTCCAGGTGGTAGCTGACACTTCTCAGGGAGAATATGATGTGGAATTCTCTGGTACCCCATGTATTGTCTCACTTTGGAAGGCACATAGTATCCAACCGGTTTTAAAAGAAAAGAAATGGGTTTGATAACTAGTGAGGGTATTTTTGAGGAAGTTGCTTTTCTCTGCAGCTCCTCCCTGTTATAAGTTACTTCTTTTCTTGAATTTTGAAGACAGCAAAAATACCTGCAGGACAAAGAAATATAGCAAGAGATTTTTATTGCAGTGCTGGTTACCCATTTCCAGCACTGGGTGCACCTCTGAACCATACAAAGAGCACACAGTTGTTTGAAAATCGCGCTTTTTTGTACCCTTCCATATCACCTGTTGAATATTCATTCATTGTCCGTTTGTTGCCTTAAAAGGTAATTTCCTTGCTTTGGAGGTAGGTGTTACCTTTTGGCTGGTTGTAACAAATCTTCCCTGGGCTCGTACAGGGGGGTCTTACATCAACCCCAAGGTACGCGGGGTCTCTCTGTGTATCCACATGGCACAGAGGAATACATTTTTATTTATAAATTGTTCCCTGTTCCCGGCCGCAAAAGATTCCCGGGTGTTAGGTCCAGGCAGGACCCTTCACCTTACAGCTTCCACGGTACACCTATAAGTTAGTAAATATACAGAAATAGTTCTTTTGTTAGTACCCTCTGTTTATTTTAATTTGCTTGGAATAAACCCGGGTTCCTCTACTTATCACACTCCCCTCCCCTGATTGTTTTTTTCCAAAAGCAAACCAGTTTATGCACTCTAAATATTTCCCGGCACAATAAATGGAGCCACAGAGATAGTTACTTCAGAAGTGTACTTCTGGTTGCAACTAAAAACATTGTGTGGATAAGCTACAGACAATGTATAGAAAAATGTATGTGTATGAAGTCTTTCAAAAGTGAACAGCTGAGCAAAGTCACTGAAGCTAAGGACAGAAAATGTTGCACTGAAAGATGTGTCTTAAACCTCATAATAGTTGCAGTGTCTTCGTTTGGTGTTAAGAAAGGAATTTCTCACCATATAGCATCGCAGTGCAGTATAAGTTCCTGGAAACAGAGGTGTGTTCTCAAATACTTAGTAAACTCTTTTCATTTAACCTTATATGGCAGAACGTATATTTAGCAATTGGAGGGTGTGTGTGTGGGTGAATTAAAGACCTATCTACATTCATGTATCAAAAGCACAGTTAAAACAGAAAGCAACAAGAAAATGAATTACATGAGCAAGAAACAATAGCATGGAGAAGGGATGTTGCTGTGATTCTTGGCTAGTTTGTGTTAAGGCTCCAAGGGGCCACCCAGGTTGGACTAGACCTGACACTCATTTATTATGAAATACAAGTTTGTTTTCTTGCTCTATTGTGTTTTCTACTAATTTTTAAGCTGTAGAAAGGGTAGTAAAACAAGTGTTCTGTCATCCTAACTCCATAAGCTATAAATTCTGAAAAAGAAGTTTTTACCTTTAATCTACTCCTTATTGATCTGAAAGCTCTTTTGCCTCATGCTGCTCTTGCTGTCCTGCTGTGAGGCACTTGAGGGCATTTCTGTACTCCCAGAAGTTGCTCAAATGTCACGTTGAAAGTCCATTTGCAAATTTCCTCTCTTGCTCTGACATTATTAGCCACAAAACCTTCAAATCAGGTTGTGATACTCAGGTTCCAAGGAAAGCCCATCACAGAAGAAGGACCCACTCCCACTGCTTTTTGTAGCAGCTTCTGAGCAAAAAGAGTTTCCCTGGGAGAGCTATAAACACTTGTAGATCTTTTTAGAGCATGCCATGAGAAAGTCCAGGAGTCTGCAAAGTGCATGAAGTGCTGACTATTTCTGTTTTGCTTATTTCCCCAGGGGTCTATTTTATACTTGGGGATTCTTTAGATGGTATTTTTTTCTCTCATTGGCAAAACTCACTTTTTATTCCTCATCTCATTTCACAATTAATAGACAGACCTTGACAAAATGAACATTGTTACTGACTTCACATGTAGAATTGGTATTTGAATATGTGCAAGGCTAGCTTTAGACCTTCTCAAGTGCCTGATTTTGAAATACTGGGAAGTGGCAATGTTTTTTCAACTGGCTACTTTTGCATTTCACATATTTCAGAAATGATGGGAAGGAGAGTACATTCTGTCCTGTGCTGACAGCAGCTGGAAAAATTAAATTTGCCATTGTCTCAGAACCAAATAGAAGCTTGAAATAATTTGTTAGCTTTAGTCAATACAGCGAGAATTTCCATGTCTCTATACAAACTTATAAAGCCTGTGGGTTGGGTGAGACTTGGAAGAACTATGTTCTAATCCTGACAGCTCCTTGTGCTAACCATAGAAACATGGTTTGCATCCTTCTTCTTCCCACTTAGTATCTGTTTTGTCAGAATACAGCTTTAGCTGTCTAACAGCAAGGGCATATTTGAGCTAGCTTAGAAACTTTTAGTGCTATAGTGTTACAGCAAAACAAATAAATGTAAAAGTGTCAAGGGTTGTATCTGCACTTGCAAAGTGAAGACCTGGGTTTCATTTTTCCTTTTTCTCAGCATGCATCAGTCACTACATTCAAGTAAAATTGTGAACATGGAAATCAAATCAGGGGTACAATCTGTACTTAGTATTTGGCAATATCAATGTAGAAAATGATTTGCAGATTGCAATTGAACTTCAGCACCAAGAACCACACTATGTGCCTGAGAGTGTCGTCCAAATGCTTCTTAAACTCTGTCAGGCTTGGTGCTCTGACCACTGCCCTGGGGAGCCTGTTCCAGTGCCCAGCAACTCCCTGGGTGAAGAATCTTTTTCAATATCCAACCTAAACCTCTCCTGACACAACTTCAGGCCATTCGCTTGGGTTCTGTCACTGGTCACCGAAGAGAAAAGATCAGTGCCTGCTTCTCCTCTTCCCCTCACAAGGAAGTTTTAACTGCAATGAGGTCTCCCCTCAGTCTCCTCTTCTCCAGGCTGAATAGACCAAGTAACCTCAGCCACTCCTCATATGGCTTCCTCTCAAGGCCCTTCATCTTTATTGCCCTCCTTTGGACATTCTCTAAAAGCTTAATGTCTTATATTGCAGTGCCCCAAACTGCACACAATATTCAAGGTGCAAAGCAGAGCAGGACAATCCCCTCCCTTGACCCACTGCTGATGCTTTGTCTGATGCCCCTTCGGACACAGCTGGCCCTCCTGGCTGCCAGGGTACTCTTGATTCATATTCAACTTGCTGTAGACCAGGACCCTCAGGTCCCTTTTCATGTTGCTGCTCTCTAACCTTTTGTTCCCCAGCTTGTATGTACATCCAGGGTTGCCCTTGGCATGATGGCACAGATCTTGTAATCCAGTGAATGAAGGCCTATCCCCTGGCATTATATACCCTGCACTGATTAATTAATCATGATGTTCAGACCTCATGTGATCAAATTGTTGTGAAACTTGTGGGTTGTGTCTATTAGGGCTCACCAGTACTATTTTAAAGTGGTCAGTTAACCTTTCTTTAGAATGATGGTATTAGTTTCTACACACTGTGCTAGTGGCATCCTTCATTATTACCTTTCCCTTGGGTATCCTTGCAGTTCAGGGAATGATTTAATAATAAAATCATAAGGTAACAGTTTGTCTCAGTTTAAATGAGACGCAAGTGTTTTGCTGAGGATGAGTTATGAGGAAGACACAAACTCCTCCCTCTAAGCAGTTGTAAATCCAAAATTAGGAGGCTCTAAATGAGGAAAAAAAATGTGGAAAAAGGAAGAATAACAGCTCTTCATTTAAAGATATATTTGTATTGGCAGAAACAATGAAAGAAAGCAAGTAAAACAACCAAACAATACTCCTATACCCCCAAAAATAATCCCCTTCAAAACAAACAAATTAACAAACAAAAAAAGGTAAACAGTTCAGTTTGTGCCCTTTTGTACAATTCTAACCACAGTCAGCAGGGGGTGCTGTTGGATCACTGGTTGTTGCCACGTGGGGGCACACCCTCCTGGGTGTAGGGGAGAAATCTAAAATGGAGGTCTTCCCTTCCCCCCCCCCATCCCACTTCCCGTGGAAAAGGGTAGAGAGAGAAGGGAGGGGAAAAAAATGTCCTTCCCAGTGGGAACTTACTCTGTCCTATTGACCAAATTGTGAGGTATAGTTTTTCCCTCTCGCTTTGATGTGCACAAGAACTGCTGCCGAGAAAGAAAAGTGGGAACCGAGGAGGGGAAAACCTCCCAAAACAGTTCCTCTCCGATGAAAATACAAGCAGAATCCACAGCTGACAGCCAGGCTGAGAACAAAAACACCTCCGAGCTCCTATTCCGACCTTGTTCCAGCTCCAGCAGTAACCTGAACTCCTTCCCCTCCCCATTTCCCAGGAGACAAGAGGAAAAAAAGTAAAAAAAAGAACTCCTTACCCCTCCCCAAAGACAAGATCCTGAGAGCTATCAACTAGGAATGTGATCTTATCAGCCACTTCTTTTGTGTTACTTAACTGCCTAAGCCACAGCCAATCTACCCATTCAAAATTCCCTTCATACAGTGGGCAGGGGGAAGAGAAAAATTCCTGCTTAGTTTCTAAGAACCAGCAACACCATGACACAGTTAAAAATTCGACTGTTTATGAAGACCTCTTCAGTTTGTTCATAGTTATAAATATCATTACAAGGAAAACCAGACACTATTCTAACTCTCATTGTTTCTTCCTTCCTATCATAAACTTGATTTTAGTCTGCACAGCTTCTGAATCTATGAGTCAACTATCAGTGAACCTCATAATGAGTAGAAAACAATATGCGAAAAAATGGTCATTGGAGCTAAATGGATTAAATTGAGAAAAGGGGTCTGATCACAGTGAGGCAACTAAGCAACAGTGAAACATTTTAGAAGTGATGACTTCAAGGAAACAGAGAAGGTCAAAGCCCAGATTGATCTTCCTATGCTGGAAATGCCTTTCCACGGGGCATGGGTTAGCTACCCAGTTCCTCTAAATTCCTTTTGCACTCTGTCAGTGCAGGGAGACCACCAACATTCCCAGTAATTTGGTCAGTGCCCTGAGATATGAATAGCTTCTCTGGGTCACCCAGCACACATGATCGTGTTCTCAGTACTTCCTGAGGCAGCTTGTTCTCCAAAGTGTGATTAGTGGGAGACAGTGAAGAAGACCTGCAAAATCATCCAAACGGAGCCTCTCAGGTTTTGGTAAGATGGTGTTTTCTTCTCTGTTTGAGAGTCAATCAACAGACTGCTAAAAACTTCACTTTTCTTTATCTGACAAGATTTTTGCTTTGACTATAGGGTCAAAATATTAATTCATCAGCTCGATGATCTGTGAAGGTTCAGGGACATCCTAATTTTGACAAAAGGTCGAGGACAACCTGATTCACTTAGTGCATGATTCAACTCTATGATTGTAAACACCATAAATAATCACCCATCTCAATTCAGATTTGTTTGCAATTTGGTTTTGAGTAATTTATTCTCCTTCTTCCCCTTGACTGTAGAATGAAAGAAAGGATAATTCACCGGGTATATTTACTGGTTATGTTATGTTTCTTAGAAGCAGCTTTTTCAGCACACATGAAGTCATAGTTATTCTGATGCTAGATAAAAAAAAGAAAGTAAGGAAGATGTGACAAGAAAATCACTGGCTTTTAAAAGTGAGTGGAGAAAAATACTGCAAAAACAACCCCAGTCCATAAAAGTGATAAAAAAAATACTAGCAGTGAGAATAAAGCTTCCTCCGTTTCACAGTATTTTTCCTATATTCTAGACTTTCTTTGGAACATATCTAGCAGAAATGTCTCCATGATCGGTGGAAATGTAATGAACTTTTCAGTCTTTCAGAAGCTCAAAACAAAACAAAAACCAACAAAAATCTCAGTAATTTCACCCTCAATCTTGACTTTGACTCACATTAAAAAAAAAAAAAAAAAAAAAAAAAAAAAAAAGCCAAACCCACAACCTCCTTCATAGTTCATAGTTCAGTATCTACCAACTTCTGGTATTGCAAAGAACCATTGAAATTTTAGGACAGAAATTGCAAGTTTTTGGCCGTTCTGGGCTGTTTTCCTGGATTATGCTATGCCCAGCTCATTGTTTCCCTCATTCTGTCGTATTCACAAATGCTGGAATTTGTCCTTCTCTTCTCTAAACAAAACATTTCAACAGAGGGAACAGAGACTACAGAATGCTTTTAATGACTTATGGTAACAGAACTACTGATATTTATTAGTCACCAAACCATCATTGGTGCTCTTCTTCCCTTTTGGCAATATTTTCTATTTTATATGAACTTGCTTCTTCTGTTCTAGTGTGAAGAGGTTTTTATGATTTCTACACAAATAAAAATAGAGCTGATTTTTTTCCCTAGCAGGTAAGCTGCACTTGGTGTGCACTTTGTTGATAGCACAGTAGGATCAAGATTTAGGCAAATTTAAGTCACAAAGGATGAAAAGTTTAATGTAGGTTAGAAATCAAATAAGTAAAGAAAAGCAGATATTTTTTGTGCTGACCTACTTCAAATTCTCAGAAGCCAATAAGTGTATGAAAGAAGCAAGAAAATTAGTTCTGGATAAATCTTCCATAGAAATCTTTGGTGTTCTAAAATCCAACACAATCTTCAGAATCTTTGCAGACTAAATTCACCCACAAGCATGCATGTTAAAGTCTTCAGTCTGACATCCTCCCCACTTTTTCCTCACCCATAATAGATTACATTAATCATGAATAGGGGTTGTTGTTTTAGTTCTATTGGTGGTATCCTTTAAGGAAAAGGTGTTCTAGAGCTATCCTAGTATTAAGAGGACTGGTTTTCAACTCTTGTCATGAAAAAATAGTAAATAAATGAATAAACTTGGGTTTATTAGGACATAGTCCAAACATTCAAATAACCCTTCTAACACTGCAAAGCTGTGGATCTGAGGCTTGCTTACAATGGTTGCTTTTCTGGAAAGAACTCAGAAAAATTAGTCAGGGAGGATTTCAGGTATCTAAGTATCAGGGTGGATAGAAGTGCTGGCTGAGTTCTTTGCAGTAATAATGCATGTCTTCATTGGGAGGACCAAAGGCAAGTATTTGGTTGACCTTCAGAGTCAGACATTAAAAGCAACCCAACTTTGTTAAAAAAAGGAAGAGCATAATACTGAGGACTTAACCAGGCTCAGTGATGGAAAGTACCTGCCCTTCATTAGCTGTGACACTGTTTGTCTTTTTCATTTGATACCTCAAGTAAGCATAACTAAATTCAGCCTGAAAGGATGCCAGTAATTGATTTGAGGCACTGTTAGGTAAGCTACCTATCTTTAATCTTTTTCTTTTTGGGTTCATACTACAAATCAATGCTACTGTGGATGCATTTAAAGCTACCAACAAAAATATGGAAGCTGTATATAGATAACTGAACTGCTTGCTGATTTAGATATTGTCTAAAGTCTTTAGTCCCAAATTAGAAATGCTGAGAGTTGGCAGTTTTCCAGCTCTGTGTGTTCTTGAACAGTGCCTGAAGTACAATGCTGCAGTGTGTTGTTCCTTCCCTGTGGAAGGAGTGTCTTGAGTTCCTGGAAAGGAGACTGGGAGTCACATACTATGCAGAAGAGGAGGCCAAATGCTCCAGAGAGGGCTGTGTCATGTGGAGCAAAGGGGAAAATATAACTTTACTGCAAGATTCAGTTTTGGGATAGTTCAACAGAGAGCTGAAGGACAAGAGGACAGACAAGTTTATTTAGAAACCAGCAGTGCTATGGTGCAGAGGGCATGTGAGGCTGAGGCACACAGGCTGCTCCATGTCAAAACTTTCCTCCTTACCTCTTTCCAAGATTTCAGTAACATGGATTCAAGGGCCTTATATGTTTTCTGATCATGGTATCCTGTAGCAACCAGCACTTACTAGACATGGTCCTCTCATTGTGCCAAAAGATTGGAAGATAAAAATTTAGTAATGAACAAAAGAAGTTTGTACATCACAGCTAGGTTTATTTCTCAATTAAAGCAGACATATAATGAAAAATTATAGAAAAATTAAGAAGATATAAATAGCATAAATGTTTAAAAAGTAGTTAGAAGTCAAAGATGAGGTGTCAAAACCAATCTCTGTTCTTCCCTGGAATGCTTAAGGGTATCATACCTTCACACAACCTCTTACCTTGTTAGAGTTAGGAAGAATCTTTCTTAGCAAACTGTACAAGCATGTTCTGTTATTTAGGGTTCTTGTACCTCTTTCTTTGGTGTGATTATTGACCTTTGTCCGGCATAGGTGTAAAAGTGCAGTCTGTTGTGTTTAGTACACTACTGTACAGAAGTATTTGATTACAAGGATCAAGTTTCTCAAGTAAAAGAACAGATCTTATGCAATAGAATGATCCTATTGTTAATAATCAAGACTGAAGAAGTCTAGTTTTAAATGTGGTGCACTGAAATCAGATGAGAAGAAAGAAATATTTCATTTTCTTCCTCTCAATTGCCAGAAGTTTCTCTATTAGAGAAATTACATTTTAACCAAAGGATCAACCTGCTTCATTAGCTGTCCAAGTATTGGAAAAGAACAAATAATCTCATTGTTATGGTCTACTCTGACTGGGAATACTGACTAGGAATATTGCATTTGAGTCCTTACTGAATTAACTGACAAAGGCACAACATGGTGTCAGGTTGTGAGTGGCAACGACTAGCAGTTACTATATATTATGGTTTCTTTTTTTACTTAAGAAAGCATGAACACTTCAGATCTTTTTTTAGACTTCAATAAGGGATGTCAGGTTCAAACTGTTAAAACAAAGAAGAAAAATTTTTTTCCCAGACCTTAAAAGTTCAGTGTTAATTGCCACATCTATGTTATACATTTATGTTATACAGGTAAAATACCTGCAAAACCATTCCTATTTGCTTTCTGGGCATATTTGGGAATGTCTCTAAGCAAGTAAAATTCTCTAGGGGTTAGATTTCTTAGGTATCTCACAGCATAACTTTGCATTATCTTTGCATTCATTTCTTTGTGTATATATATATATACAGAATGACCCACTTAGACATAGCATGTATTATTCTTGCTGAGATTCTGTGATTCAGTCACTTTTTTATGGACCAGTAAAGCTGATGATGGTTTGTGTTCTTCAGTCTGCTTGTCTTTTTACGTCTTTGGTTTGACTACCAGAAGATGTACTTGGCCACTGTAATTTTTGCTGTCTTCACCCCTGTTTTATTCATGGCTTTACCCTTTACTATATGTATGCCATTTTATGGCCACATCTCACAGCTCAGTGAAATGCAGCTATGTACCGAGTTTTCCTTTATAATACACTGGCCAACCCCAACCCAGTAAAGACCCAGGACAACTGTCATCCTTGATGAGAGAGGGTGTGTGGGACTATATGTCCGTATAGCATTTCCAGAGTTAAAACCTTCTGTCTGTCACTGGCTTGCACTGAGAGAATTGGGTTTTGGCTGCTGAACTGAAATCTCTTTATATTCATTATGAAATAGGAAAAAAGCCTTTGGATGACAGCTCAATCCCCCTTTTATTCGCTAATGTAGCAAGTAATGTTAATTCTTCAGGCCTAAGGAGACTTTAGGCTTGTACCACAAGATGGAACAGTTTCAACTGGATGCATGGAAGATACTTCATCTTTACAGAATCACAGTATCACAGAATACGCTGAGTTGGAAGGGACCCAGAAGAGTCCAGTTCTAAGCCCTGCATAGGAACATCCCCAAGAGTCATATCATGTGCCTGAGTATCATCCAAATGCTTCTTGAACTCTGTCAGGCTTGGTGCTATGACCACTTCCCTGGGGAGCCTATTCTAGTACCCAACCACCTCTGGGTGAAGAATTTTTTTCTAAAACCAATTTTTTTCCAACCCAAACCTCCCCTGACACAACTTCATGCCATTGCCTTGGGTTGTGTTACTGGTCATCACAGAGAAGAGATCAGTGTCTGTGCCTCCTCTTCCCATCACGAGGAAGTTGTAGACCGCAATGAAGTCTTTCCTCAGTGATCTGCCAATCTGTTTTGCTCCCCTCTCTGCCCCCCCCTCCCCTCAGTAACAAGGATGGATTTAAGGAATACAGACACCAACTTTAGAGGATAAGTGTATAAATTTACCATAGTGCAAAACAGTAAAGAATTACAAAAGAAACAGTGGTTTATGAAAGGCTACACTTAGCAATACATCTAATCATTATTACACAAGTGTCTATAGTCATTAAGAGAGAGATACATCACCAGTTACCCTATATACATTTCCATCGTCATAATCCAGACTGCACCTCAGCTGGGAAGGCCCCAGTCACAGTGAAGGTCCAGAGAACCTCTTCCCTGTAACTGTGAAATCCTACGCAATGTGTCCACTCGTAGGGTGAAACCTCCATCTTTGTTGTGAGAGGGTCCATCTTAGTTTAAACCAGCTTACATCACTCAACTGGTTTGGGAAACAATCTGGCTTTCTTCCTCTGTCGGTATTCCCCTGAAGCCTGGCCAAGGCCCGGAGGGAGACCAAGGGAGCCGATCTGGACCAAATGCTATCACATGCCCCACGGCCTTGACTAGTCACTAAATACAGAACTTATGACTACATTGATATCTCAAAGATGAACCAGCTGTGACCATGTGAGGCCTACTGTTTTCACAGCCTTGGCTGAAACGGCATATTTATAATGCATACAAGCCTTACTAATATTAATAATATCCTGTGCTAACAAGCATAAATGTGTATTCTTAAAGCATAACTAAGCATTATATAGCATCTTGGTTAATAAGCAGGTATATGCCTAAATATAATGCCAGATTGGAGAGTTCATCTTATAGCTCAGCTTTGGTTCAGGGTCAGTCCTTCAGGCCCCAGCATTACATCCAGTCTCCTCTTCTCAGCCACTCCTCATACAGCTTCCCCTCAAGGCCCTTCACCACCTCTGTTGCCCTCCTTTGGACACTCTCTAATAGCTTAATAGCTTTCTTATATTGTGGTGCCCAAAACTGCACACAATATTCAGGGTGAGGCTGCCCCAGTGCAGAGCAGAGTGGGACAATCCTCTCCTTGACCGGCTGGTGATGCTTTGCCTGATGCCCCCCAGGACACAGTTGGCCCTCCTGGCTGCCAGGGCACTGCTGACTCATATTCAACTTGCCATCGACCAGGACCCCAGGTTCCTTTCCATGGCACTGCTTTCCAGCATCTAATCCCTCAGCTTGTATGTACATTCGGGGTTGCCCTACCCCAGGTGCAGAATCCAGCACTTCCCTTTGTTGAACTTCATGTGGTTGGTGATTGCCCAGTCCTCTGGTTTGCTGAGGTCTTGCTGCTGGGCATTCCACTTGGTTTTGGGCACCAGCATCACTGCTCTTTGAAGATGGAGCACTGTTCAACATATCCGGAATTCAATGTTGCTGATCCCAAGCAACATGATTAGAGCAGATGCTAGGAAGGCTCTAGCTATGGCAGTAAGGTAGTGAAGGCTGAAAAACACACTAAAAAGTGGTCAGAGTTTTGCTGCTATGACCTCTGTGTGCCCTTGGCTGGACGGCTGCTGCCATCCATGCTTGTTAAATGAAAGATAGTGATGTGTTTCTTCACCATGCTGTAGCCCAGTGAAGTGACACAAAGTCAGTATAAAAGAATCTTTGGGAATGGGAATCTTGCCTATCATGTTGAGTCTCTGACCAGGCTGAGTCTGACACACTTGCACACACCACACAAGCCATGTTCGTGCTTTTGTCACTTGCAAGCCAACAGCTGGGCATATGATGTGAGAAAGGCCCTTAGGAAAGGAAAAGGAACAGATTTTTTTTATAGTCTGGTTCTGTAAAGGCCAAGGGCCAGAAACTGGATTCATATCAAATTAATTTACTGTGCCAGGTTAGTTTGGAGAACAGTATGCTGCCTTGCAGCTGAAAACTCAAATAATTTTTGAGATTGCTGAATAGTATCTTACGGAAATAAAGGTAAAATGCAGAAAATATTTTGTGGTTGGATTAATTACTATGTGTGAAGGGACATTCTAATTTATTTAGCTCTCTTTTATATATATATATATATATATATTTAGCAAGGTAATTGTGAGGAGTTTTCTTTAGACACCTTATTCCTCCTACTTGGCTGACAAGAACAGCAAACACAAGGCTTCAAGGTTGTGGTTGTAGGATATGTGTAGGCTGTAGGTCTGTGATAAAAAATGCTTAAATTTCCTTTCCTTACATCTCTTTTTATTTACCTAATGTATATAGTATATACATAGTATATAGTGGGCCTTGCAATAACCATGGTTTAGTCACTAGACTTTACATGACACTACAACAGAAATGAACTTCACTTAAAGATTATGGTTCAGTGAGGCTGCAATTTTATTTAAGACAAAATTAGGAATATAGGCTCCCCTCAAAGAATTTAAAATTAGTTACATGTTAGAGAAACTTTAACATCCATTTTAAGACTATAAAAATGCAAGAATTTTTGGTGTTCTGTGTCTCTGAGAATATCATTCTTTTATTTTGGCACTTTATTAAAATTGCATTTTGTTTTTATATGTCATGAAAAATTGAAACTTCTTCTTTTCCATGCAGTGAATTCTACTTAGTTTTGATATTTTCATTTCTATTACCCATCCACACTGCTTGTGGTTCTTTTTCTAATATAGAAACAAAAAATTTTATGTTTTCATTTTAGTTTTCTGTTCCAGAGAAAGTGTCTTATAGTTTTGATTAAATGTTGTCATGATTAAACAGCATGTCATAAAATACTGCTGTGATGACTCACTGACCAATTTAACTCTAATACATATTCCTGGTTGCTAAAATTGTCTTCCTCAATATGCCTAAGACCCATTTTACCAAAGCTACCTCCATCACAAGCCTAAAAGCACATTGCCTCCACACTCCAGGTTTTTCATTGCATGTGTCCTCCATAGGCACACAGTCTGTTTGCACTTGTTGCACCACATCACCCGCTTTCATCCCATTCAGCAGATTAGATGTGATAAATATACCAATGTGGATCTGGTTAATATACCAGGTAGCTCTGTGGAGTAGATTCTGATCTACACTCAGAAAATATGTTAGTGGTCTTGTAGAAATTTGTAAGTTAGAATTTCTCAAAAATTTTAGAGGACAAGGTGGGGATTCCCTTTCTTGGCCTCTGTCCAACTTGTCCTGTGAGTCTAAATTTCACTTAACATAATTCTTAAGGAGCCTAAAGTGCTGTCTTGAATTCCATACTTTAAGAATATGAGATAAAAGTGCAATGAATATTTAAAATAATTTTAAATAACTGAGGGAGTGTGTGTGTAATAAAAAACATTAATTATTTCAGAAAGCTGTAGTATTAAATCAACTTGTCTTTTTAAAAGCGGGTTAGAGCAACATGTTACATAAGTGACAGACACCAGATGGCTCCACCTCACTAAAAATCAGACTTTTCCATAGTTTGAGCAGGAAGTAAGGTAGGCCTGCAGAGAGGGACTGATCGAACCCTATCTTGGAAGTTAAGTAGAATGGACTTGTAAAACTGATTAAGTAAGTTTGAACTTTGTTAGATGTGCTTCAGATCACAGCTGGGGTGGGGAGTCAGATATAAAAATGAAGCACTGAAATTAGGTGAAGGATGTAAATTGAGGGCCAAACAGGATGAGAAACTCAACAAGAGGTCTGAAACTACAGGAGACATGCAAATTCCTGGTTTAAGAGCCAGATTGGACCTACTTAACCTATTATCCTCCTTGACATATATAGGTTCTCCTAAAAATCAATATTTCTTCATTATTATTTTTTAGTTTAGCTTTTATGGATCTGAAGACATCTCCTGAATGTGAAGTACTCTTGTGCAATTCTATTGACTCCCAAGGAAAACAGTACAGAATATGAAAACAAGTAAAAGGTAAATGATTATTTTGATGGTGTAACAAAAGGGGGTTTGTATACCTTCTGATGTTAGGGACTAAACCAAACATTTGTCTATGTACCTTATATCTATTCTGTTAGTGTCTTCTCATAGTGTAATTGGAGGACAGGAGAGCAATCATTGCAGCCCATTTTGTAATCACTGTACTACATTTCAGTGGTTTTGTCACACCCAGATACTGAAAATCTAGGGAACTACATTGAGGCAATAGGCTTGATAAAAGGGCTTTCCACTGTACATGAGAGGAATGAACAGTCTCAAGGAAACACTGTGTCTGCAAATACAAGGATGGTCCTTGGCTGAATAGTTGAATAGAGCAATAGAAGACATTTCTAAAAACACCAGACTGAATACAATTTGAGTGTGAATGTTTCACAAGTGGTGAACTTTTTACAATAAGTTCATACTTTTTGGATTTTAAGTACTAAATACCTGCATAGGAATGATACTATCTATATTCCTAGGGCACAACTCATCCAAAGCTAAGTTATTAGTTCTTTGGAGAGGAGTGTGGGAGAGAAGACATTCTCATGTCAGAGCAGTGAAAGATCCAAGGAAAAGAAGGAGAAATTAAAAAAAAAACAACAACAACAAAACAAAACCAAAACAAAACAAGAAAGACATAAATCAACTGTACCATTAAATTAAGTCTTTTTGTATTCACTTAATTGAATCATCTGGCAGTTCTCCTAAAATACTGCTTCTCACCCCCTCGCATGGAGCTTACTTGCAAACCTGTGTTTCTTGTCTTGAGGACAGCAGCTGGGAACTGGAATTAAGTGCCTCAACCCCACAGCTAACTGTACAAGTCTCTTGCACTGAAAGTCCTCTACACTCAGGTAGTACAAGCAAAAATCAAAAGTAATGGGGCAGAAATCTGGCTGCCCATGATGGTTACCATGTATATGTATATGAATGAGACACTGGGCTATTTCCCCCTCATTTAGGACACATAATAAACCTAGAATGAAAGACTGCTGTCTTCAAAGATATTCCACTGGAAACTGCACATATCTGAGTTGATTTATGTTGGTGTAACACCGTTGCATGTAGTAATTATTTAGAAATGTTGGCTATTTCAATAATGACACTTTTTCATGAGCTGTCAAGCTTGTGCAGGGGTTGCACCTGCACCAGCTTGGCTCCCATTCCTGCTGCCTTGGCAATTTATTTCTTATTCCTGGCAGCTGGCTTCCTCTTGCCCTGGCAGTACTCTGCCAGTGAGCTGGATTTACTATAGATAATACTGTGCTAAGCATCATGCCAGCTTAACATCTACAGCAACCTTTCTATTGCTATTTTTACTTAAGGCACAAATAAAATGATACATTTTCAAATCTGAGACTGGGATACGCTTATATAGAAGAAGAATTCTAGTGTTTTTAAACTGAACAAATTTGTGTCAGGATTATATAATATCCACTTTTTTTCTTGAGTACTGTCATTCAGTTAAATTCAGGAAATTTATTATATTTTCTTTTAAAACTGACATAACTATGTAAATATAATTTTCCCCTGCAGACTACTTGGAAATATCAGAGTTTTCATTTATTTCCTCTTTAAAAATGCTTTTGATTATGCTCTTACATATGAGGTTTAAAGCGCAGACAAAGTAGATTTATATTCTTTCATACTGGTATCAGAAGCTGGAATAATAAATAAATTATCACATTACAAGAGAATGTCTCCTAAGATACCTGTCTGCATATGAAACTATCTCTGAATTTAAAGGGAAGTTGAGACTGACTGACAGCAGAAGTGATTGCCATGTGTTTCAACAGGTCAGACTCAGATACATTATTCTCTTTCTATGTTGGCTTTTAATGCTGTTTCTTCTGTTTGAGACTTGAAGGACACATGCTTCTGGAAATGTTTCAAGCCCCTACAACTCTTTCAGTCATCTATTAAAAGTTATTTTTGCTCTTCAAATGTAATCTTATGTCTGTGTCCAGACTGTCATGGTCAGAGCAGCACCATCTCTAACCTCTGTGCTGCGAATCCCCACTACACAACAGATGCACCTGCTCCTTGTTTAAATAGTACTGCATGTCTTCATAAGTCTGCTGAAAATACCAGGCAAATTCTGACCAACCTCACTGAGCTTTGTGTTTCGTATGGGCTATTTCAACTTCAAATTCTTATATTTAAAATATATAGTAGATGTACAGTTGACTCTCATGAAGACAGGTAGCTGGTTACAGGGTTGTGTGTGTGTTCTAGAATTCAGTGGCTAGGAGGTGAACGGTGAACTTCTATGCTTCCTAACACAAAAAGAAAACAAGAAAAGATGGCTGAAAAATGTAAACCATCATATAGCACAAAATTAATATAAATTACAGTCCCCAGAGGAGTGTGTGAATAGGCAGATGCTGTAGAGGGCAGCTTTATTCGACTGCCTATTACAGAATAAATGATAGCATCAAAAAGTAATACAGCTCAACGATTCAGATCATTGACTTAGACATCTCTGCTGGGAATGATTAAAGTGGCATTTAGCCTTACTGGTTGACTCTCTAGGGTGCTGGAAAACATCTCATCAATACAAATCTGTTTAGCTTCTCACAGAAAGAATGACATCATGGAAACATAAATAAAAGGCCAGCTCCCAGCCTGAGGAATAACAGCAGCATTTTGGATTTCAGGAAATAATGAATAGCACAATGGAAGACAAAACAAATGAGCTAATCAGGCCACTTCGGAAATATATTGCATTCAGACTTGCTGTCTTGCCAGTGCATCAGGGCACTGGAGTCTCATTCTTATGCATGGGTGAGGAAACAAAACTGCTGCTACTCAAACCATCAAATTTGAAAAAAAAAATCACCCATAAAAAATAATACAGGAGTTAATACAGGAAATGCTGGAGGTGTCTATAGGCATCTCAATTACAGGAGAGAGTATTACTAGGGCTTGTTTTTCCAGTAGGTACATAAGCAGCATATGCTATATTTAATGAAACATTGTTTCTGCTGCCGCAGTAAAAATTGCAATATAATTATCAATAATTCTGAACAGGCTGTATCTCTTCAGGCAAGGGCAAGGTCTAAAACATCATTCAGCTAATGTATGATACCATTTCCAGTGACAAGATTCATTGGGACTGGGAACTAAACCTCAGGCCTGATCAACTTGTTGTACAGGCAGGTTTTGGATTAAGAAACACACTACTATTTCTACATGTTATAAATCTAAAGGATAAAAGTTAAATAAGTGTGTCTTTTCAGAAAATGAAAATATTTTATTTTCTTCCATTATTTCTGGGGACACAAAAACCCCCAAATGCAAAAAAAAAAACCAACCAAGTATTTTCTTACTTTAAAGTCTGACTTAAAGAATACTTTTGGATTCTATTATATAACAGTACTGTATTTTCATACAAGCATGGAATGATATTCTATCAGTCTTATAAACCATATATATGTATGCAACTCAAATATCCTTAAGAAATCAGACAGAATTTTCATATCTGCGGAGAGAGGATACCGAGAAAATCATGTTAGTCAGAATTTTTTTTTCAGGAAACATCCAAAGCCTGTTTCATCCCTTTCCTATGGGATCAGAAAAATGAATGGTGTTGAAAAAGAAAATAAATTTTATGTTAAAAAGCCAATAATTATTCCATTTGGTAATACAGTAAGCAAATTTTTCCAAGTAACATATATTGCTTCTGCAATTTCACTAATGGTACAGGGCAAAAATAATAGCCAGCTGGCAAGTAACACCACCAAAGCATGGTAATTTTTGAATATAAGGAGAAAAGAAATAAGCAAGAGTTAAATATAGAGAGTATGAGTTATATACTGTGGGATAGGATTTATAGTTTCTTGTATATGAAGATTTTTGCTGTCCTTGCAATTTCATTAAGCTATGAAAATGCAAGTTCTTCTACACTTGAATAATATCAGATTAGAGGGATGATATCCATACATAGGTTTATTCAGTGCAGATCTTTGTAATTTTTGCAGTGGTTTGACTTTAAATAAAACAAACAAAAAAAAAGCCTCGTTGATGTGAGAAATGTTTTTAGATATTTTGAAGGAATTAATACCCTAGGATAAGATGAGGCAAAAAAGATGCATCTACAGGGAAGTTCTGTCCATGCACAGGACCACCATTCACTATAATCACTACTGAAAATTCATCACTCTAGAGATCTTCAATTTAATCTTGCTAATGTAGAGTTTCCATCTGAAAATGAAAAAAACCCTGATGATCTGACTACCTATGTGGTACAGTGGATATTTCATTAGAAAACTCTAAAGATCTTTCAAAAAGTTTATAATCTGGACTCCCCTAAATGATCTGGACAGTCATGCCAAAAGTGGTGGGGAAAATAGCACTTTGGTTTAGTTGAGTTCTATTTTATTTAATTATTTATTGTGGAATGTTACTTTTACTGTACACATTCTCTTTATTAGAACAGCAAAGTTTTGTGGAAATTACGAGTGCTTGCAAAATACAATTGCCTTCTGCAGGAGAAATGCTGTGTTTATTTGCCCTCACAGAGAAACTGTGGCCCTTTATGGCTTAACTATGGGGTTATCATTGTCTCAGTTCTTGTGTGTAATACTACTGTTCATCTGGTTGTAGGCAGGAAAACAGTCATAGGTACCAGCTTCTTGATTTGAGTCTTAGAGGTATCTCTTGTTCTACTCTACTGGTTTCTGGAGTTTTTCTTCTCAGGGAAAAATGAATACATTTCAACTAGATGGGAGATATGAACCAACAGAAATGACCTTATCCACATGCACATCCATAGGAAAATAAAGCTATTACCTGAATGGACGAGTGGGAAGAACAGGATAAACTTCCGCTGAACTAAGTGTGGACAACATGACTTCACAGAGAGAAATAAGGATAGCAATGAAACCTACTACATACAGGGTTTTTATCAAATAGGTCAAGAACTGTTGAATTCTACTTAACTGAAGTGCAACATCATTCTGAAGTGCTGTGTACTGTTTACTGTATGTTTGTCTCAGTTTAATACAATTAGGAGGACAGAAGTCTCCTTCCTTGGATTCAATATTCCTGGTTAATCCAGTACAGAGAGAGAGAGAAATCAAATGCATCCATATATAAGTGAAAAAAATAACTTTTTACCAAGAGGAATGCCAATAATAATACTGAGAAAACTGGGTTAAGCCAACTGATTAGGAGAAACTTCCCAAGTCCTGCCCACTGGAACAAATTGAGATGGTGGCTGGCCTCCCCCACCCAGACAAAACACATGTGGCCACAGGACAGAGACAAGATGGCCAGCCTTCTGCATGGTTTGCCTCACCCAAACCCAGGAAACCTGGCAGGAACGGTCAGAGAGTCAGCAGTGGAGTGCAGCTGCAGTGCTGGTATATGCAGTCGGAGCAGTGCTGTAATCCCCCCAGGCTATTGGAAAAGCCCATAAGACACCTGTCGGATCCAGTGACAAGACTTGATTGTGGTGATCACAGTCCAGATCCACCAAAGTGGTAGAAGTCCCATGTTGTGAGGGAAGAAAATCTTGTAGTAAGACCTATGGTCTTTTATTGGGCTTATGCTTGATGGGAACACCCGTGGTACCTCCCCTGGGGCAGGGAGTTATACACTGGATGATGTAATACTGGATCAGGACTTTCACACCTCCTAAAATGTTACAGCTGCCACTTATGTCAGCACAGGTGGAGCCATTATAGCCAAAATCAGAGATGAATATCTTCAGACTCCGTGTGAATTGTCCTGATACTTCCCCAGAGGGGAGTTACCACAGCTGAGTCACTTGTGTAAGGACAAAGAAACACTATCCAGACTAGCAGGATTTTGCCTCTCTCCTTACCTGTTCAACACCCAGTTTGTAGCCTGAGGTGGCAAGTGTGAATGTCTTTAGCGCCTAGGTGGTTACTTTGCACATTGCCAGCTTGCTCCTTGATTGACTGAGTCCTCAGCATTCCAGTTTTTCACACTTGAGGGTACAGCCTTCTCTTAGGATAATAGTACTACCCTTATCTCAAGTTCCCATCACAGTTCAAATTAGTAGGCATGTTTGGAGACAAGAAAAAAGAAATGGTGGATACCAGAATTTTTGTGTAACCAGAACAAAGTGAGAGGTAATGTGCAAATATTTCCAGAGTTCACTGCTGTCAGCCCCGGTAAGTGTGCAGGACAGTTGTAGTTTGTAAAACAGAATGAATTACGGGCATGTTTACCTTCAGCTGTAGTGGAGGGGTGATACTTTGCTAATTGATAGCCAATGAAATGACAGACAAACCAGTTCATGACAAAAGTGCATGGCATTTCATTGCTCTTTCAGTTGCCCATTCAAAGAACTCTGTTATGCTGCAGTAAGATCAATGCTGGATTCTAATGTCTGCTGTATAATAAGGGGATATTTTGATTAAGACTGTCACATATTCTTCTTCCAGTATATTTAGTCTAATGAAAAAAGGTTATTGGTCTAAATAAAAGAAGTTACTTGGATAAGCTTCACTTCAACCCAGGGGACCTCCGATGTGTTTCCTCTCTCTGAAGGTAAGACTGAGGTACATCAGAAGGAGCTCAAGTCTGATTGCTAACTAACAGCACTTGTGCACACTTGTTCACCTGGTTTGTTATTGTTTCATTTTGCAGCTGGGATGAGATAGAATAAGTATACTGAATTAGCACATCTTGAATGATAAGGAAATAAATCTTATTTTTATTCAGATACTAGGCAGGTGGTACAAAATTTGTAGCTAGAAGAGCTACATGAAAGCATTATTTGTGAAAACTAATTTCTGAAGTGTTATGATTGGATTTTAATCAGATTCAGCTGATGTAACTCTAGGTGATATCTCACATATCCATCCATCTGACTTCTTAGCTTCCTGTCTGCCAGATTCACGGAAGCATCAGTTTACAAGATTCCTCAGCTCCATCACTTTTCATGAAATAGCCTCATCTATTTTCCTAGATTGAAATGAAGGTAAGTTTTAATTAGTACAATTTCTTTCCTAAGCAAACTTTACAATTGAAAGCACAATACCTAATTTACCAGGAAAGCTACCAAGTGAGCAGAACTGATTGTCAAAAAATTGCAATATGGCAAGTGGTATTTTTCAGCTCAGACTTCAAATTGAAATATTCTAGAAGAAAAAGAAGGCAGAAGATGGCAGAAGGATGGCAAAATGTACTTTTCAGAAGGTAGATGTCATTCCTAGCTAATTTTCATTCCATAAGTTTCTTATCTGGCAATGGGTTTTGCCTCTGCCTAATTTTAAATATAGGTAAAACTATTGGTGTTATTGGCATTGAGATTAAGCAGAAGGCTTAGTAGGGCTGTTTAGAATATAGTTCAGTCCTGTTCCAAGTATATATTTAGGAAGCTGCAGGATATTTTTTAGGTTCTATGAACTTTTTATGGATAAGTATGCATTACCTAAAACAGCTTAAATGAATTTAAATATGTGTAACTGAATAACACCTATTCTTCAAAAATTCATTAACATGGTAAGAAACCTGAATAGTAATTGTAATTTGACATCAGTTTTATCTCTGCATCCTTATCAAGTATTTTATTCCCTTCTTCTCTGTACTTTCTCCCAAGCAGGGAGCAAAGCAGCAGAAGCATCTGTGCTCTTAGCAGCAAAAGCATTAGTTTCTGATTTGACAGACAGATTCTCTGGTGTTTATTGTAAACATATTTCATTTAGGATTGAATAATTAATTCCAGCCAGGTCAATTACGGATCAATCTCTTATCTTTAATATCGTATTATTAAAGCACAGCACTGACACATAAAAAAATCAGAAATCATCAGGCATTTTTCTACAATTATATAGAATACACCCCCCCTCGAAAAGGCAATCATAGTAAAGAAATACAAAAATTCACCAGAGCACACACATGGTTTGAAAAAATACTTATAGAATGGAAAAACTGTGAACAGATTCTTCTGCATCTGTGTTTATACCAAAGTGCGTAAATAAATGCAGGATACATTAATTCAAATATGCCAGTTTGGCAGCACGCAGCATGTAGAGCACTAGTTTTAAATCAAGTTTAGCTGACATCATAAGGAGTCAGTCACTGCAGAAAGTTGTCACAGCAGAAGGGCAATTAAAGAGATTTATAGATCTGATTTCTAATCAGGTCAAATGGTTAGACAGAGAAGGGACAACTTTACTAAACCTTTTTCTAAAAAGTAGGTTAGAAAATGCTAAGTTAATCCCTCTGCCGACTTTGAGAACCTTGGATGTAAAGATCAGAAAATCCTGTTTCGAAGGGGAATAAATAGCTCTTCTGATGTCAGTGCAAAAATTCATGTTTAGACTCAGTGTCATAAGTGTTTTGAGAACCAAGTACATCAAGTTTGCCAGCGCTGAAAGGTGACATATTTTAGCTCTACCTCAGCACTTTGTGGCTACTCTCATGTTATTTTGGCTGTGCCAGTGCTGTACCATGAGTGACAAGTATTGATTCTTTATCTATGAGAAGTCTGTGCCCTACTGCAGCACTCTGAGGGAGACAGGTTTGGGCTAGCTTCTCGTATTTATTTTGCTATTTGTGCAGAGGACCATGCCAAAGCAGGGGTCAGCTGCTGCAGGTTTAATATATCTTGGATATGTCTTCATTAGTGGTGGTCACAGTGACTAGAATTCATCCTTGACCAGACATTGACACCTTCATCTGAGCTAATCACTTTGCGCTCCCTAAGTTATTAGTCTACATTAAAGTCAGTGCAGAAAAATGGGCAGGTTTAGAGCAAAATTTATCTTATGCTAAAGCAGGCACTGGAGATAGGTGAGATGAATCACGTACTACTAGTGCCTCTTTCAGTCTGTCAATTAAAGCAGCCTAGGTGTGAGCATCGACCCTGAAGACTTCTTGAAGAAAATGTGATGAATCTTCCCTCCCAAGCTGCAGAATGAATGTGCTTAGAATGGAAGAGTGCCTCCCAAAATTTTTAAGTGGATAAGCCTCTAAGTGGACCAGTTAAGGTCCTGCTGTGTTTGTATAAATGAAGTTAGCTTTCCTCATGAGGCAAAGCACAAGGTTGTATGTCAGAATGTCTAACCCACAGTGCATCAAGTGCACTGACATTAGGAATCAAGCAGACATCACTAAAGAGTAATGTTTTGTCAAGGTACAGAGCAGCTGAAGTCACACTGGCTCCCTTAGATTGCTCCAAAAAGGTGTAGAATAGTTTTGTATAGTGAGGTATAGGCTGTACAGTAAGAGAAAAGAATGATTATGTCAGAGAGGAGCTTTCTATGTGTTTAGCTTTCTATTACACAACTTTTTATACCTTTTTCTAAAGCATCTGCTACTTTCTGCTGCAGGAAAATGATCCTAGACAGGACTAGGATGAGACCTTTTAGTCCAATCTTAGCAGAATAGGACACGTTGAATGTTGTCTGAGGAAGAGTTTGCTAAAAAAAATTCTGCTCCTTCTGAGCTCAGCTATCTCTTCACCTCTCACCCTGATTGATAAAGCTGAGCTAAGATTGCACATGTATCAAAGGGTCTGCACACTGGAATCTCATCTCCTTTCCTACTCCTATATAGGCTGAATCTTGTGAAAGATATTAATTTGCCTTCACTGCTTCTCCTGGCTGTTGAGGCATTGTCCTGAATGCATTTACCCCTGTTTGCTGCTAGGTATTTACAGACAAACACATGAAATCACTGTTCTAATATGAACTAGTTAATCCATGTGACAACCACACAAGAATTATCCCCATTTGGAGAGGGAGCTTAGGTAAAGCTCTGCACAAAATCTTTCTCTTTTCCATTTGACACTTTCATGAAAGATATCTAAAGCAAAAATTGCAGACAAGGCAATACTAGAAGAAAAAATACTTATTTGTGTGAAATGGGCTTCTTTTCTAGGAAGATGTATATGCAGATTTTTGAGCTTAATTGTTTAGAGCAGAAGGAAATAAATTTCAGTGGAAATATCTTCATGTAAACATACAGTGTAGAAAGATAAGTTCCAAATCTTAGCAAATGAGACTATCCAGTTTACAGTTCTAGCTGTAAAAAATAAAATTGAGTGGAGGCATTCTCAAAACCATACACATTATAGTTTTACCTTCTCAGGCAGCATTCCAAGTTAGAATTATTCCTAATGCTTTGGGTAGTAGCTTTTGTAGTATTTTGGAGGTGTTATGACCAATGCTTTTTTTAATGCAAAAATACACAGGAAGACAAGTAAGAAACTGAGGCTTTGAATCAAGCATGGTCTGAGATTAGGGCAATTCTTGCTGCTTAACCCTGCTTAGGGCAAAGACAATAAATAGCAATGAGAATTTCTTCTCTGTACTGAAAAATAACTTCCCACAATATTTCTTTGTAGTAGGAAATATTTCTGAGTCTTTAAGCCTTTAGATTTCAGCTTTTGCATCTTCAAAGGCTTCACTTTGATAAATTTTCAACAGTCTAATTCCTGCCAAAATCTGCAAGATTTCTCCACAGTTCAAGCGAGTGTGTCACTTTGTGTAAAAGTAGAGGAATTCCTGGTAGCTGTGGCTGAGTGAGGCCTCCTGCAGAGAAACATCCCGAGACATGCTCCTCTAACTTCATGTTCAAACCCACGTGGCCATGCTCTGCTGATCCTGCACTTGGTAAACCAGCATATCTGTCTCACTGAAACTTTAATATTCTAATTTGCCTCAGAGGAGTAATGCTGCCATTACTTAGGACAAACCTCCTTTTCCTGTCTCTCCCTCTCCTCTTTCTCCTGCCTCCTGTCTCCACACCACTGACCACTTTCCCAGCAGTCAGCTGTTCTCAGGGCCTTGTAGCATTTGGTATGACTAGAAGGTTTTCCATGTGTTTGAAATTAATCTTTCTTTGAGAATTATTTACAGAACAGCTGAAAATACAGTTTGCATTCAGCAGACTAGTTTATGTTCCTCCCATATTTTCTCACCCTCTTCCCTCCATCCTTTGTTGAATACTCCCTCCATGATTTTGCAGATAAAAAGATAACAGAGCAAAACAGTCTACACTAGGTTGGTTTTGCGCTGCCTGCTTTCAGTTGGCCAAGCCTAGGAGAACAGTAATGAAAAACACAAGCTGTATTTTTGTTGTTATTTTCATGAAATTGACAAGGAAAGTGCCTGCAAAATTCTGGTTTTCAGAATCAGTAATTTTCACAAGATTTTACATAAAAATTTTGTGTCCTTGTTATACACAAATAAAAAATGACAGTGCTTCTCCAGGAAGAGTGACTTTTGCTTAATATTTACTTGTATTAATTCAAATGAAATAATTTTCAGTTATTAAAAGCCATGTTTGCTATATATGTTTATAGTAATTTGTCCTAGAATGTTTTTATAATTTCTGGGAAGGTCTGTATGTGTTCAAAGGCTTGCTATTACACCTCTGAATTCTGATCTGCTTCTGTGTATATGACCATATGCTCTCTGCCCTAGAGTAACAGAAGCAAATACCAAGTGGTGTCTCTTTTATCAATTGAACCTTTGGTGTCCTGCACTCCTCATAACCATTGAAGCCACAAAGACTTCTTGCAGGTGGTTTTCAAAAAATTTAGACTGACGCTTATCCTCTACAGTCATAGGATGATATATACCATAGGAACACAGTTCTGCAAATGTGCTTCTAAAATTATTTGAATTTTTTTTTAAATTTTTCCTCAGCTGTAAAACTGAATGCCTTCATTACCACATGGCTACTTCTGCAAAGACAGCAATAAAGGTTTCTTAAAAATAGTCTAAAGGAGATTGCTATATACTAAAATAAGCAATGTATTCAGTCTCCTTCATCTTGGTACTTTGATAGACAAAAGTGTTTGATGGGTCACCTTGGGAAGCTAGGAAAATCACTTCCCCAAAAGTTTAAAGGTGCCATTTGAGACTTTACAGTTCTCTGAGATATCAGTTTTTACATTCAGATAATTTAAAAAAAAATTTAAAAGGAATAACTGGTTCAAAACGGAACCTTTTTCTGTTAGGATTTGATTCAGTGAAATGGTTCAGGAAACTTTAGAACTTTTCATGAGAAAAGTGGGAGTCAACTTTGTATTCTAAATATGTCAAAAAGTTGTTCAAAATTCTGAAATGTCAGTGAGCTGCAGGGGAGGGAATCAATGAGCAGAGGGCAGCAAGGATGGGTTTAATGGTAATGAGTTTACCCTAGGGTTCTCTCTTCTTTTTCCTTTCACATCTTCTATAGAAAGACCACAAAGTCCCCAAATAAAATAATAATAATATGTAATAAGTGAGAATTACTCCAAATCAGTGAGATATCAGTGAAAATTACTCCCAAAAGCCCAAGTTAAAGTGTCATGTTGAAGTAGCAATTGAAATATTTTTAGGGAGAAAGCTTATTTTTCACTATATTAAATTAATAATTTCTTTTATTATTTTTTTCCAATACAGAAAAATGTACTGAGTCTTGTTGACTTCATGTATTCAGCAGTGAATAACCCTAATTTTGGAACACAAATTTATTTAAATCTAATTTGATTGCCTAACTGAAATAATTAAGATGGATAGATGATTCCATCTTTTCCTGAAGGGACTATTGTGGGTAATGTCCAGGACAGAATCAGAAATGAAATGAAGGATCTGCCCTGAAGGCTCATCACTGTATTCTCCAATAAGGCTGAGCATTTACTATCTGTGTTACTGTGTTCTTAGGAGAGAAAAATTACTTTTCGATTCACAGCAAAATCATGTTTTACATTTTCTGAAGAGGACTTTGAGAATCAAAGTAATTTGGTCTAATAATAGAAGATTTTAAATGTCACACTGAAAATGGAGCATATGGTGCAATATTCAGAAAAAGAAGCCACACCTTTTGTGTGTTTGTAAGTCTGCACCTTTGGAGAGAAGCTACAGCACATTTCTATAAAGATGTAAATAAAAGAATGAAATACCACATTCAGAACAGATGTGAAGAAAATAGCTTGATATCTAACTTTTAGTCTGCAGCATTTTGCTGAGAGTCATAGTCAGTGTCTTCCTATGAAAATAGTAATTTAAAACATTAAGAGGTTCAAGAGGTGAAATTGCTTGCATAGCTGTATTGTCATGTCAAAGAAGTAAAGGGATTAGGTGTCTCTTTTGAACGTCAAGATTTTGCTAAGGAAAAACATGAAATAGGAGTGTAATTGCTTGTTTAAATTTGGATTGTCAGGGTACTTCCTTAGAGGAGAAGCTGGTGTGAAGGGTTTTAGAAATATTGGACTAGAATTTTGCTCATGTTGATAACATCAGTTATTTCCAAACACTATCAAATTCCAAGCTAAGACACATTATGCACTGTGGGATAGAGTAAGGTTGCAAGGCACCCCTGGGACTTTATTTTATTACTGTGCACACCATAGGGTCATCTGGGTATATATTTCCAAAGGAAACAGCAAAATAACAAACTCCAGATCTGTCAGAAAGATTGAATTCCCAATGTGTCTTAATCTTTATTTCATCTGAGCAGAGAGTGAATTTTAGTTAAATGATGAGGGTGATTCAATGCTGAGCTTTGGCTTTCAGAGTAATTTACACTCTGAAATGGAAAAAAGGCTCTACCTTAAAAGTGTAGTCTTAAAATGAAATTTCAAAAATAACAAGAAAATGGAGAAACCCTGTTAGGTAGGGAAGCGCAAAGAAGCTGCGAGGGGAACTTTCAGTTGAGTCATCCCTGACATTAGTTACTCACAGTGTGGTGCAAGGAATGCAGTTCAGCATTGGTCCTGGCAGCAAGGATATTTCTGATAGGAAGATATTATCCTCTTTTAACTCTAAGATAACGTTTCTGCATTAGGGGCAGCACTCATGTTTTGGCTGAGGGGAGGTCTCAACATAAATTTTCCAATATATATTTCATATGATTTTCTAATCATTTTCCTATGGTATGTGCACACACACTTGTGTGTATGTGCCAAAGAGCCATTAGAGGCTTAAACAGAACTAAAAAACAACAAGCCCCATATTCAGATTATCCAGTTAAATATATTTATTTGTTACATATGGGAGAACAGGAAAGTGAGAGATACTTTCTGGTAGTTGATCTTTTAAGAAGATCTTTGAAGGTTCCCTCTCATGACTGAAAAGTGTTTCTGCAGGCTTCAGGATAACCATCAAAACTCCTGCTGAGGGCTGCTGAGAAGGCAAATGGATGCATGTGAACTCTCTAATGCACTAGCAAATTGCTTATTTATGGAAAATCAATATATTAAAAAAACCCAAACTTGTTAGCTGTTGTAACAGGCTTTTATGAAAATTGCAGTTACCATTGTCAGGCAGGGTAAACCACTGTTGGGTTGCACTTTTTTGTATGCCCCCACCAAGACAGAAACACAAAAATAAATAAAGAGGTGTTTATAAATTTCTGTTGGGATAGATCACACTGCCCACAAGGTAAGACCTGCTTTGTTTATAGTACATGCTTTCTAGATTTTGCCAGTGCAAAGAAACTTCTATTACCTCTGTTCCATATGCATATGCACAAACACATACATATACACATACATTTACACATACATATATACATTAAACGTTTAGAGAGCATTGTTTGTTATCAGTTCATTTGTTGGGGTTTTGTGTTTGGTTTTTATTCTTATTTCCCTCCAGGAGTCATGACCTTCACATGAAGGACTATTTTTTACATTTTTAATGAGGTCCTCAAGAGCTTCACTGCAGCACATGTAGTATGAACCTAGCACAGGAATAGTGCAAACAGCACAGCCTGAAGTGGAGACTGAAGCTGGAAGTATTCAAGCTTGTCCTCTGTTTGTTGCAATATTTCTATGGCAACTGAATGCTATAAGAAGGTTCTCTCTAAATATATCGCTTGTGCTCTTTTCTTTTTTTATATTTTTTCTATAAAAAATTAGTCTGCTGTGATGTTTTGTTTATGTACACTTATGCACGTGGTTTGTATTTATTTTGTTATTAGTAACATCAATTTTAATGGCTCAAATTACCAGAGAAGATAGAAAGGTAAATGATGAGTCACTGTGGCAAAAAAATGAAAGTAAACTCTGCCCATGAGAAAAAAAGTCAAGGTGAATATGTTTATCAGTTAGTATCAGATGGAGATGTTTTTGTTCATACAGATTTATTTTTCATGTCCAGTTAGCCATTTGCTGTTAACTGTCCTCTGTGATCCTAGCTTAGCT
Source organism: Pyrocephalus nanus (assembly GCA_038380795.1). NCBI lineage: Eukaryota > Metazoa > Chordata > Aves > Passeriformes > Tyrannidae > Pyrocephalus > Pyrocephalus nanus. The sequence continues at coordinate 12,907,503 of CM076262.1, read as the reverse complement.
TCTGTTCAGAGACTGCAAGATGAATCAAATGTGGCAGTGAGCTTCACCTTTCAGTGCTCTATGCTACGTGTGAGAGGCTGGATGCTTCCAGGCAGACAGCGAACACTGGCGATGTGAGCCAGAAATGACACATCAACTGAAGTTCAAGGAGTACCATTGAATTGTGCTCTTTATCTACTAAGAAAACAGCTCCACTGGTGTTATGAGTCTTAGCTAATGAACCACCACTGCCTAGCTGGGCAACATCCAAGCCTGCTGTCCTGATCCATGATACTTGCTCAACCATCAGACAACACCACATGCTGAGGATGAAAATCATTTAATAAAAAAGGAGAGTGGATTGGGGCTGGAGTCCCAGTCTGACATGTGTGGCAGCCAAACCCAACACAGGCGTGAGACATGGCTCCCCGTTATCTCATGTAAATCATCAGTACCATGTATGACTCAACTAGGCTGATATAAGGAGATGAGTTACAGGGCCCATCACCTGCCTTTCTGATTCATATCACTGAATCTGGAATAACAAATTTCTTCCCTGCTTTGTGTGCAAAGGAGATGATGTACGTGTCAGCAAGGCAGGCTCCACTATCTGGGTTATCCAGCTGCTGAGTAATGATATGGTACAGACAGGGAATGATGATTCTACTAAGATCAGCAAATAACACCACTCACCTGTCGGCCTAAAGACAAAAACTCTGTCCTTCTAGCACCAACAGGCACATGACAGCTGGAAAGGAAAGGTCCAAAGTTTTATATTCTATGAAGGGGAAGGAAATAGGAGAAATTTGGATAGCACTGTTCTATTGTGACTTGGTACTTTGGCCCACTTCTTGTTTGAAAAATTAGTTGGAAGTTAATCAACTCTCTGGTAGTAAACTATATTGTAAAGGTTTGGTTATCTGAAGATGATTAAAAGGTCCCCCAAATCTCTCCATGACTTTCTTCAGTTTTTAATAGGGCCTGGATATTTAAAGAGTATAAAACGTCAAGTAATGCCCTATTATTCCCTATAAATAAAAAGGGACAACACTCCTGAACGAAAGTATCTTTAAAATACAGACTGGTTTGTGTACAATTTAAGAAAAATGGCTTCAAAAAATTCTTCCCACCTTCAACTGTGCTTGAAATTTGTAGGAGAAATTTTATCTAACCAAGATGTTGGAGCTAAGCAGTGGTGTTCCTCAGGGGTTGATATTGGAACCAGTGCTGTTTAACAATTTTGACAAGCACTTGGACAGTGGGATTGAGTGCACAGTCAGCAAGTCTGCCTATGACACCAAACTTTGTGGTGTGGTTAACATAAGTAGAGGGAAGGAATGCCATCCAGAGGGACCTTGGTAGGCTTGAGCAGTCATCATCATGGCTAGGCTTCGCGAACGAAGATTTGAGAGGGGCTCTACCCACACTTGCTACAAGTGCGCTGATGGCTAAAAAGGCCAATTCGAGATAGACAAGTCCGGTTGCAGAAGGCACAGCAGAAAGACTCCCCAGGTGATATCGACGAGACGCGATTCTTTCTGTATTGTCTTTTCTCCTCGAGAGTGATCCTGCGTGTGTTCTCAAAAGCAGCAGCAGCGTTATAGGTGGTGTGTCTCCAGGCCTCCTGATTGGAAGCCAGAGTAGACCAATGATGGTGATCGATCACCAGGTTTGAGCAGTGCACCTCTGTGAACCTCATGAAGTCCAAAAAGGCCAGGTGCAAGGTCCTGCACCTGGGTATAAGCAACCACAAAGCATGGTACAGGCTGGGTCAAGAATGGATTGGAGTAGCCCTGAGTAGGACTTAGGAGTGCTGGTGGAAAAGAGGCTAGACATGACATAGAAATATGCTCTCACAGCCCAGAAAGCTAATTTTGTCCTGGGCTGCATCAAAAGAAATGTGGCCAGCAGGCTGAGGGAGGTGACTCTCCCCTCTACTCCACTCTGCTGAGACATCACCTTGGGTAGTGTACTGCATCCAGCTCTGGAGTCCCCAACATAAGAAGGTCCTGAACCTACTGGATGGAGTCCAGAGGAGGCCATAAAGCTGAATCAGAGGGTTGGAGCACATCTCCTGTGAAGACAGGCTGAGAGAGTTAGGTTTGTTCAGCCTGAAGAAGCAAAGGCTCCAGGGAAACTTTATAGCAGTCTTCCAGTGCCTGAAAGGGGACTAAAAAAAGTTAGAGAAAGGCTATTTACAAGAGCATGTAGTGATAGGACAAGGACGTAACTGGCAGTCAAACACTTTATACTATAAATTTCTAGTCCACTTTCATACGATCAGGTTTTTCTTGCATAACCCATCTTGGGGTGTATCTGTGGAGACTGACACCCTTCAAGGATATTCATCAAGGTTAAGAGAAAGAGATTTGCCCACAAGTGTTGTTATAGGTGAGTTACATCAAATCCATACTTAGCAATACATTTTTGCTAGTTTTAGTATAATTGTTTTGATATAGTATACTATCCTATACTATACACTACTAGTAGTTCCAGCTTCTATGTTTTGTAGGAAGTCGTTCTGATTAAGATCTTTTGCCTGATTGTTTGTCATGATAAATCATTTATTTTATATAAATATACCTGGTTTAACCATCTGGAACCCTGCGGGACAAAGTTGTACTTAAAGCTGTTGACAAAGTCTGGGGCTAAGATTGGATCCATCTGCACCAATGGACCCAATCTTATGGGAAAGGATATAAGAGATATTAGATAAAAAAATGAAGATCACTGAAAGGAAAAGGTATCATTTGCCCAGAGAAATTGTGGATGCCCCATCCCCTGGAAGTCTTCAAGGCCAACTTGGATAATGCTTTGAGTAATCTGGTCTAGTGCAAGGTGTCCCTGCCCATGGCATAGCGTTTGGAACTAGATGATCTGTAAGGTCCAATTCAAACCATTCTGACTCTAAGATTCATTCAGATTAAGACATTTTGATTGCATGAATTCCCTTAGTATTTCAAATGCCAGAAAACTACTGTTCTTTTGTGTTGCCAGGATTTTTCAGCAACAACGTTAGCCTCTTGCTGGGGCCTCTTGGGACTCTATTCCATGCCTGAAACACAGTACTTTTCTAGTAGGTTTGCTGTGGAACTGAGCTTTGCTCCTAGTAGCCATCCATAATACTCAAAACCACTTTCTCAGTATGTCACTGAATCAAGTCTAGATCTTCAGCAACTGTCATGTGTAGTGAAATTTTTAGCTTTTTGTCAGTGTGCAACAGGGATCTGTCAGACATCTCACTTCATTCAGCCATTGTAGCCTATTCACTTCTATACACTGCAGAAAATGCATGTTCATGATTGCTGTGGAAATGCGAATTGTGTTGTGAAATCTGCTTAGGTTACTTTATCTGAGGTCCTGATCCAGTAATATACTTCAGACCATGATTCAGTAGTACCCAGACCAAGTGATTAGTATGGGCTTAAAGCAAGCCAGTCAAATGCTTAGATAATGTTTTCAATTAGTGTCCAAAAATTTGTTTTTTGATGATGTATTTCAGCCAGATGAAGTAATTCAGTTTTAAACCTAATGTTAAAATATTTCAAGACAAAATAATGGCCAAGCTTAACTCATGAATTTTGAATATCAACTAATGTAATTGCTTCACTCTGCTCTGGCATGTAAAATCTAAAAAAATACTTCTAATAAAAATCTTGGTGGACATGAGTGAGATGAGAGCCTGTGTCCATTAGTAGAAATAAAGTCTTGCAGAAAACCAACTTAAATAAAATAATTATTAAGGTATTTAGTATTTTCAATTGTCCATCTAAACATGTTTTCACAAGCCTTAACATTATAGGCAAAGGTCTTTTTATTATTTTGTTTTCATTTAAAGTATAATGTTATGTAAACCTACAATTACATTATTGGAAAAAAGTACATGAATGCTCTGCAATGAATGACAGCACTGTCAGTGATAGAGATAAGAGATCTGAAGACTTGGGCTAAGCCCTGCTGCAACAAAGGGAGCTAGGATGGATAATGTTCACTGTCTTGCCCTCACCATGTCCTACAGATTTTGAAAGAATATAAATATGAAATGAGCCTTTACTCATTCCTTGTTTTCTACTCTCATGCTTAGCTTTCTAATATAAAATTTACTTACTGTCCCAGAGTCCTAACAGGCTTAGAAATTGCATTCAATGAAGAACCAGTGAGGAATGTGGTCCAAGTCTAAAGTTGGACTGTGTGCATGGCAGCTCCTGGCCTCTCTGTGGCTGGGACTGGCTATAGCATAGCATCGCCCCAGACTCTCCTCGTGTATGAAGAAGAAAGTATTTCAGCTCCATAGCAGCTCAGGGTTACAGGAGGAAACCCTTCAGCTGGGGTGACCCCCTCAGATCCTCTGCTGCTGGAATTCAAAAATCAGCCAAAGCAGAAGACTTGGCCTTTAAAGAGTGCCACTAGTTTTGGTGTCAAGGCTATTCACCCAATCAATCAGCCTTTGACAAAACTGATTGCTGCTTTGCAAGCCTCTGCAATGCATAGTCTTACGAGCAGTACTACCAAATTTGCAGAAAAAGACATATTGAAATGATTTTTATTGTAAGTATCTGATGTGTGTTTAACTGTCAAAAAAGAGTAATTTATCCTATTTTATTTAATCAGAACAAACTAGGACAATCACTTTCTTTGAAGTTTAGTGTTTCTAAACCAGATAATAAACAACTAATAGCGAAATTTTAATAGCTGCTGTTGAACAAGACTGAAGACTTTGCATTACTGGAGTAAATTTGCAACAGGTGCTGATTGACCAAGATTGAAAACTACATCGCTGTAGTAAATTCCATACCAGTAAAATATTTACTTCCACAATTTTACTGTAAGACAAAAAACATCAAATAAGGAACAGAAATCTCCCAAATAGGAATTCAATGTTTTTTAATAAACTGTGGGCAACAATAATATGCTGTGGAGAGGTAACACTGGGTCCTCCACTGTGTCAAAGGAGATGAGCCTGTTTGTTCCAGCTGACAGTAGGGACTACAACAGTGTGTTGATAGATGGCTATGAGTCCTCTCAGCTTTAGTAACCAAAGGTTAAGCTTCCAACATGAGTAAATGAAAGAGAGAGAAAGAGAGAGAGATGCTTTTCCTGAGCAATTCACACTCACTGAAGACAAGAAGGTTGAACTGCCCTTGGATGTGCCTCTCTTTCTCCTTGGCTTCATAAGGAGTTTTAAACCATAAACATAGATCAAATACCTGACCTTTAGGTGCCCAACTGCATTCCTGTGCAATCAAGATCATAGCAATTATTGAGAGGCCTCTCAAATTTAATCATTCCTGGGCTGTGATTGAAACTGGTTTATTTAGTTAATTTTTAAATATCATTATAATCTAGCAGCAAAGACCATACATTTGTAAGTAAAGATTAACAGCATGATGTTTTTGCCTTTTCATTTAAATCATTACTAAAACTTCAGTTAATGAAATAATAATGCAGCAAGATTTGTTGTAATTCAGGTGCCATGGAAGCACCATGTGCAGTGTGACAGCTCCATTAAAAAGGGCCAAATTGAGTCATTATGGTAATTACTACCATAAAATACCAACCACCCCCCAGTTTAAAGGCAAGTTTTAAATTATTTAGGTCAAGCTAATAAAACACAGAAGTTGAGTTCTGTCAAAACTTCGGCTACATTAGTTGATATGTTTTTAAAATATGTTGAACCTGAAAATGGGCATTTTTTGTCTTGGCTTTTCCCTCAATTGCAATTTGTATGTATTCATTAAGAGTTATTTGTCTTGCTTGGCAATGGATCACCTGGAGTTGCTTTACTGCAAAAGTGGTTCTTTGACATTATTATTATTATTTTAAAAATACCAATGATTGAATGTGACCCTCAATGAACATAGAGTATTGATGGCATGATGCTTTCAACAGGCACCACCAAATGGTCCTCTACATCAATTGGTTTATATAGTAATTCTTCAGGGATTCTGTGGGGTTTTGTAAGTTAAAAATTTATTCAAAATAAAATCAGAGTCTGCTTAAATGTCCAGTGGTCCCTTATCCCCCCTTCTTTATTGGAAAAACAAATCCAAAGATAATACATGCTGTAAATAAGTGTTGTGCCTGGTACAAGACCAAGATATGACAGCTCAGCCACCACCTAAAGGCCCTGAAAAAACTCAGAATTACTGATTTCAGCACACAGAGCTCTTTGAAGAAGGGACACTCTAGGAAATCTGCTCCAGCAGGACAGAAAGTACAGAACAAGAAGTGACAAAACTTTCAGAAACAAAGGCATAGAATAACATTTACATATACTGAGACCTAAGACAGGAAAATAAGACCAAGAGAGCACTGCAAAGGCAAAGGCAGGAAGGAGGGGGAGGATAAGGATCACTTTCTCACTGAAAATATGAGAAGGATGAGGCATCAGGTGAGCTAACAGGGATCAAGACTATTTTGGGACTACTCATGGTAACAATTTCAAAACGAACTCAAATATTGTGCCTTTATGACTGCTTTTATCCTAACTTCCTCTAGCAGGGTTTACCAGCAAATCCAAGCAGAATTAGAATCTGTCCCTCTAGGTGTTGGTGAATGTTATTGTTTACACTATGAAGGCCATGTAAGAGGGAATAGGTTTGTGCTTATGGCCCATGCAAAGGAATTCCTGCCAGAGACCAAAGTTTAAAGAAAAAACAATAGAATCCTAGCATTTTGGAAGGTTTTTTGATGACATTCAAACTTCTGTACTGAATTTGTTTCTATTTCCCTTTTTTTTCTAGAATAATTTATAATATATGGGTCAGTAATTTATGATGTACATGGACACTTACAGTATAAGCAGGACTCAATGCTCCATATGCCTGATATCAGAATCTGAATTTTAACTTAGTGTCTCCACTTTTGCAGCTATCATTTCAGGCAGGGACAGGATTCATTTATTGTGGCAAAAGTAAAATATTGTTGTATTTATCCATTTTTTCCTCCAGTTTTGCATGTTTCAGTTTTATCCTGGAAGCACCTTGAAATTAATTTCTGATTCATAAATCACTTTTAACCACTTCTGCGATATGTCTTGCACTGAGCTGAGGACCCTGCGGGAATTCTGTTCTGTTCACTCTCCAAAATTTTAGAGTTCAGAATAAAATGGACCTCCCTATAACATGACAATTTTCAAACTGCCTCATGCCAGAGGCTCTGGAAAAGTGTATTTCTCCATCTTTCTTTTTCAATCTGACAAGAACAGTAAGCACAACATTAATACAATGAACATTTTCAAACATTTACTACCTGTGGTGTTTTTTTTTTTTTTTTTTTTTTTTTTTTTTTTTTTTTAACTAAACTTTCTAAGTTCAATTAAGGCAAGATTTGGAGTAGCTCCCTCTGCTCCTAAAAGCTAGAGGGAGGGAAAACCTTGTGTAATGGAATGTTTGTATTGTCAAGGTGGCTATTCAGAAGGCGGTGGGAACATGACACCACATGTTTTATAAAAGCTCTGGCTGTCTTAAAAAAAGTGGGAAACTATCCTGTGTTTTTTGTCCTCAAAACGCTGAACACTCGTGGCTATACTCTGTGCTTCAAAACCTAATCCCTGCATATCTGCGAAGGAGTGGAATTAACCTGACGTCTTCAAGATAAACGTGTATGGATTTAGCACTTGAAAGTAGTTTTAAGTCTAAAAACTCTGCCTAGCAAGAGCATTAGTCTTTACTCTTATTCTTGTTTTTATTCTTAATACCTGTCACGTTTCTGTGCATTCAAATTACAAAAAAACATACAATAAGTTTTATATGCCTCCAAAGAATGTCTCTGCCTAGCAGGTCCGTCACATTACCAGAAGCCTTTCTTTCACCTTTCAGAGCGCTCCTCTTTTCCCCTTGTTACTGGCTCCAGCAGAGCCCGTCCCCCTGCCCTTCCCTCCCCGAGCCTCGCCGGCTCCGGCTGCAGCACCGCCGGGACACAGACCCTGCACCGCGCTGCCGCAGCAGCGATAACGAGGTGCCACCTCCTGATTGCTTCAGGATGTGCATCCCACGCTGAGAATTTCTGGAGTCCCCTGAACAGATGAGTCACTGGCCAAATAATACTGTTTGCTCGCTTGGAAAAATTCACGGGACCTTGAGTGACAGGAACGTCTATATTTGGATAGTGCAGAAACCTCCTTTCTTTGGGTGCAAGGCTGTTTGGAACTAATAAAATGACAAGATTTTGAGTTATACTTTAAAATTTGCCTAGTACTTACAGGATCCTCAAGTTTCAGGAACATTTTCAAAGTTCTGTATAAATTTATGGCTTTTTTTTTTTTTTTTTTTTTTTTTTTTGTATTATCCTAAGTTTCCTTTTTAACTTTTTTTTCAGCTATAATTTCATCAAACAACCATGGCTGAATCATAAATCTGTAGCAATATTCTCTACAAAATGTGCTAAGATTTTGTCTTCTGTGTGGTCAGGATGAAGGTGAAGGAGGAATTCTTGCTAGACATCATCTCTGTCTTTCAAGTAGAAGTCATTATGTTCCCCTTGTCGGTAAGATCATTTCATATGAATCCAGCTGCTACCTCGAGCTTTTCTTGGACAAATCAATAACAATAGGAAAATTTTTGCATCCAAGACTGTAGGTGTGGGTAAGCATTTAAAACAAGCCATTCCTAAGGTCTTATTTGGAGCAAATTATATGGTGTTTTTATGAGCTATTGATATGTGCTAGAATTTGGTAAATTTTCAGATACATGGTGCTTGCCTGAAAGTGATAATAGTACAAGCCAAATATGCCAAATATAAGTATTCTAATGGAAAATTAACAGTCAGCTACAAACAAACACCACACACTTCTAAATACATACAGTGTTTCAAGTTTATTTTTGAGACAGTAGTTTCCATGCCTCATTCTTTTCAAAGGCTGTAATTTAAAATAACCTTGATGGGAATTTGCTGTTTTCTGTCCTTCTCCTGCTCTGAAAGAAGGAGGTTGAAGCTACATACAACTCTCGATGGCTGTTCCCCTCTGGGGTCAGTATCAAGGGGCAAGCTGCATGGCTGGTGTGGATTTGGGGTAACCCAGCTTTTTAACCATGGGAGGAAAGTTGTTCAGCTCAGCAGCACTGGGCAATTTTCAATGCTTTTCTTCACTTAGCAACAAAACAGTTGTTATCCCTTGCCATTGCCAGAGTTTCTTGTCCTCTTGGCTGTCTGGTTTCTGATTTGTGGTTTGGTACTCTTGGCCATGTGAGGATTTAGGGGTGTGTGGTTCATGAGGTCTGGTCAATCCTGAAAACACCAAAACACCCTCTGCCTTCAGTTACCATTATCAAAAAGCTACAGAATCAGATCTGGTTTTTTGTTTTTCCCTCTTTTTTTTTTTTTTCCCTTCCTCCCCCCCCATATCAAGGTTATAGCTTGTGGCATATGTGTACATTTTACTCTTCATTTGAGTTGATAGGTTCTTCTATAGAATGCAGTGCCATGGGCTAATGTCTGTCCAAAGTGACATTTCTGTTTTTCAAAGAACCTTCAGACTTGTTTTGCGCATGCCAGCCACACAGAGCTCACAGACAACCTCTCCACTTATAGTTCTCTGCCTTGTTTTCTGGTCTATAAACAGACTACTCTTTGTGAAGACCAAAAGCCCCAGCAAATAGGCATGCTCTATCCTGTGGCTGCAGGCAGCTACTGATATATTTAAAAAAATATATAGAAGTGTCCTGCTGTTCAAGAACATGCACGCCTCACAACGGAAAACAATGTGCCCTTTCGACTTATGTTCATCCCAAAGACATTGTTTGTGGAATTCCTGGTCTTTCATTTAATCAGTCAGCTCTCAGGTTCTTCCATGTAAAATAATCAGTGAAGATACTGTTTCTGAAAGCAGGGAGCTGTGTGTAACATCATTCAGTGATCCCTAACAGTGCTTCCAGTAAGAGTCCTCCTGTCATTCTGTGCTTGTGGACAAATTCTCTCTTAACTGCAGGTATAGAAATGCATTAGTGTTGTATATAGAAATGTAGGTAGTACCTGGGGCCTTTCAATCTAGCTTTCTGGATAAGCTTGGGTCCCCTAAGAATGCAAAGGACCTACTGTGGATTATTGTATACCAAACCAGAGCAATTAATGGTTAAGGCTTTCTGTAAAAACAGAAACTTTTCTGCCAATAAAAAGAGAAATAATTTTCTTCCTAGAAAAGCTGTCTTTGATAATAAGTCTTGTTCATGTTTCAGTAACATCAGTGTGTCCAGTTCTGAACTCCCCAGTACAAAAGAAACATTGAGCACCTGGAGAAGTCCAGCTAAAGGGCCAAAAAAATCATTAAGGGACTGGAGCATCTCTCCTATAAGGAAAGGTGGAGAGAGCTGAGACAGACTGTTCAGTCTGGACATGAGAAGCTCAGGGGCATTTTATCAGCGTTTGGCAAATGTCTGAAGGGAGGGTGCAAAAAGGCTCTTTTCAGTGGTATCCAGTGATGAGAGGCAACTGGCACAAAATAAACACAGGAGGTTTCCTCTGAACGCTGGAAATCATTGTTTACTGTGAGGGTGACAGAGCACTAGCACAGGTTGTTCAGAGGTTGTGGCATCTCAAATATCAATTTCCTCTGGAGATGGTCCTGGGCAATGGACTCTTGTTGGCCCTTCTAGAGCAGTGCTATTAGACCAGGTGCCCTCTAAAGGTTCTGATTTCTGTGATCAGTGAGATCATATTCAAAATGTTTACTGTAAATCCTATTTTTTTCATAGCTTGTTACTGTCATCACTCTGCCTTTGTAGACTGTCTCCAGCAAGAGGTCAGTCAAAATCAACTTAAGAAGTGTGAAAGGAACATTTATTCAGATAGAGTTTTTAATTTAATTGTATAAAGAAACTTCATTATAGATTGCAAAAATCACTCTGTTTCTGGAAAAAAAAAAAAATAAAAGAATGCCCTACCATCAATCTATGTAAGTTCAACTTTTGTGAGATTGTCAAAATGATTGGTGTCAGCTTTTAATGAGCAAATTGCAGGAGTTGAGTTCTGCCCATATGAGGACAACAGTCTTTGAAACAGTATTAAATCAGTTGAAAAAAGGAGGTGGGCTTTCCTTGTGAAAACAAGGAATGTTCTGATGTTCTCACATTTCCTAACATGAAATTTTTGTCATGATCATTGTATTCTGAAAAGGCAAAAAAAAAGTTATGACCTCCAGAAATTGTCTTTTATTATTTAAGCCAGCTCAAAAAATTACACAGTTGCCGATATGGGAGAAAATTAGGCATTCATTAGTAAATACTCACTTTACTTGCACATCAATTATTTTAGACCTGGCCCATGTATTCCAGTTGTTTCCCTACTCCTCATTTTTACATGCCTTTTAAATATTCAGCCCTGCCCCAAGAACTTGCTTACAAATTTCTGCTAAGCATTAAGACAATATTAAAACTTCCTGAGGAAATCTGGCACCACTTTGTTCTTTATTGCAATCAAATCAATCTCAGCAGTTCCTGATCCTGGGTGAACCATACAAATCCTTTGCATGATTTTTAAGGAGAGCAAAGCAGTGAGGAATACTTGAGCTGTCATGCTAAGTAGGAGCTAAAAGACTACAGACAACGTTTGGAACTTATTTTTTGACTGTGTTTAGCAATAAAGTATAAAAGCCATTCAGTATACACATTATAGAATTATTCCAGCTCCTAGAGATCTAGGTGTTATCAGAGCACCATCTTTCTTCTATGATCTGGTACATTAGCAATAGTCTAAAACATATGTATGTATTGCCAGTTGCCCTGCTGTTTGAGGGAAAGCTGCTCACTTACCCAAAGAGGGTCCTTCCCTGCAGAACTTAATTCCTGCATTTGCTGCAAAAAGCTTGACTTAATCACCTTTCAATTACACCGACAATCTTAAGTTCTTTGTCATGCTTCTGGGCTTTATATCTGTGTACTAAATTTTTGGGAAGTAAAAATCAAACCAGAAGTCTTGATTGGGTACTTTTTAAGGTTACATTGTTAGCATGTACATTTAAAAGAAAGTTACCTTTGTTTGCTACATGTGATACTCCTAGCTTGATCTAACATGTTGTCTCTGACAAATTTGAAAAGAATCCTCTGGAAAAGGATTGAAAGAACATTAGAAAAGCACTGGATCATTTCTGTAAATTTTTCAGTTATGTGAAAGCTAACTTGCATGACGTACACATTTATGTGAAGTCTCCCCAAAAGCTTCATGAAAAGACCAGAGAAGAACCAAGATATTAACTTTACAAATATTTTAAAAAATCAATTTGTTTATAAAGAAAAGTTCCATTAAAACATAAACATTTTAAATCACAATGGAAGTTTTAAAGCAATGCTATAATTTTTCAACAGTTTTCTACATTAAAAAATCTACTTACTGCATATATGATTTTGATTTAAATCTGAGAATCATTATTTAGTATTTTAATAATTAGAAAGAAGCTCTTGTTTTTCATACTGACAAAGGTAGTATACGAAGTCTCTTCTCTGAGTCACTCAACATGTCGACACACATCTGCTCATGAAGCAGATCATAATCATCTCTGAAAAATTATCATTAAATCATCTTTAACAAAATATATCATTATATTTTTAAGATTTCATTGGGAATCTGCATTCATTTGTAAAGGCATTATCTTAACATCTGTCTTTGACAGTATACATATTTGCTGCTTAGCAAACCATGAAAATTACAGAGAGTGTGGAAAATCCATGTCATATCAAATACAGTCTCTGCCTGGGATTTTGAATGTTAAGAGGTTGCTTTTATATTTGTATCACTGCAGAACCAGCCTAGAATGTTTGAACCATATTTGAAGTGGTTAGGTGTTGTAAAAGCAAGGGACAGAGATATAATTCTTATTTCAGCACAATTATAAATCCATATATATAAATTCATTTCTTCCACTTACCACTTCTTTACTATGACTTCTAGTAGAAATTGACCCAGATGAACTTTATTTCATTATTATGCTTGGACTTTTTATCTGTATATTCAAAAGTTCTTCCTTTGATACTTATTGCTAGGTGTAAATATTGGATGTTTTATTGGATTACCATACTGTTACAAAGCAGTTTGTAAATTTTTCCTCAAAACACCCTCATACACTGGCTGCTGATCAAGGTTTACCTTCCCACTGGTTTAAGAAGGCATCTCTTGCCCTCCCAGTTGCATAGTGGTACCTGTCTGCTTTGTGATGCAAGTGGACATAGGTCAAATGAAACTAAGCCACTTATAGCAGGGTAATATTCAGGCTAAGGTCTGTAATTTCTGTAAATGTTTGTAAGTTTATCTGTGAGTTTATCTGACAGCACCATCCTGACAGTTTGCTTGAAAGCATTGTTTTGAAGTATTTCCACTTATGAAAAAAAACCCATGCGTTTCCTTCATTCCGTCTTTGAGATACAAAGCAAGCTCAGACAAGCAGTGAGATTAGGTTTTTTTTCTGAATCCAATCCCAGGAAAATGTATTCTTAGTATTTGGCTGTGCGTTTGCACTGCATTTGCTGTGGATTGCATGGAACACCATGCAGATGAGATAAAAACCTGCCTTAATTCTTCGACTGGTTTTGCTTGTTGTCACAGTGCTGTCTTTACTGAGACTAGGGAACAGCTGCTGGATTTGCTTCCTGGCTTTGTTTTCTCTTTCAGGACCCACAAGTGGGCTCCAGGTGGCAGCATGGGCACCGTTTCCAGAGAAGGCGGAAAGTTTTGGCAGGGAAAGTTTCTCATTCAAATTATTTGGTCTTTGTTGTTCCCGAAGGAAACTTGTGATGAAAACACAGCCTAAATTTTAAATGTTATCCTTTTTAGAGTTTTTTCATTAGTATTATGCTTAGATCATCTGTGTCAGCTTTCATTTCTCAAAAACCCGTTTTCTCACTGAAAACATATAATTGCTGAACTAAACTGAGCTAAAATTTAAGATAAGGCTATTGTGAAAAGTTTCCATGTAAGTCAGAAAATGAATTGGTTTAAAGCAATGTAACAACGATTATTTGGGTTAAATAATATCCTTTTTTAATTTCCACACCTCCTTCCCGCCTGCCCCCCGCCCCTTCCCCCTCTTGAAGTTCTAGTCATTTTATTGCTAAGTATAGAAGTTCTGCTCTTTGCAGAAATACAAGACTGGTGGAGGATCCTTGGATCCTGAAATTCTCCATCTGCTGTTCCAGGTACAGTGGCGTACATGCTCTTAAAACAGCCCAACCTATTAAGTCATGATGACCAAAGAGCACTGGATGTTTATGATGGGGATACAACAATCCCAGCTTCATGCACTGACCAAACACCTAAATTGTATTCAGATTGATGGGGATTAGGAATGAGAATGACCAAAGGAAACAACAGCAAGGAAGTAATGTAAAGTATATATTTGCTAATCTAAGGTGAGATAAAACTGCTGGTAATGGCTGCTCTTTCTGTGCAAAAGACAGCTCTAAAGTTGCAGGCTTTAACAGTGGTTTTGACACAATGAGAAAGGAACTCTGCATTTTAAATGCTTGTGTATATTGTTTTGAACACTATATGGTCTCCCTCCTGAGCATAATTTTGCTTTTTACATTTTATTGACTCCCTTTCAAATACTCTGCAGGAATCTCTGCTCCTCCCTGAATCAGAATTTTCTCTGAGTACCCCCTCACATCTCCTTGCTATTACCACAAGCTAGCTCAGACACAGAAACGCACATTTTCCCAAGAGTGCCTGCTCTTTCTCTGTTCTTTCTCTTTGGATGGATATAAAATCTGGATGACAGATTAATAATTGAAAAGCAATGTCACCTCTCTCTTGTTTCTGTTAGCATCAGAAGAGACACATTTCATGCAGTTTTACACACACAGAAAGTTAAACATTACATAAAAATCGAAGAAAGCCTCTATGTACACTTAGAAGAGGCAAGCAACTCAGCTCTCTTTTCAGTTACAGAAAGAAAAATAAGCAGGAGAAGAGTGTCTGCTGAGGGAAAATATTACACACTAGAACAGAGAGAAATCACAGTCTTTCCTCAGCAAAGTCTTTAAAAGGAGTCTAAAAAAATTTGAACATATTAAATTAACAATACTGACTTTCCTACTAAGAAATAATTCCCAGGTTCCTAATTCCAGATGTTATGTTACCATAGATTATGTTTTTTTACAAAGAAAAAAATATGGATGTGAAACCCTTAAAATTTCAGTTTTTTTTTTCCCTAGGGGAAGGAGTACTAAGTCAGCCTTCATGAGAGTTGAAAATATGAAGGCTAAACACAAGTATTTTGAGTTACTTTTTCAGAAAGATACATTTTGCAGTCAAGTAGCCCTTGAATCAGGTTCATTAAATGAATCCATGCTCCATTCGTTAAATGAATTAATGTGCTCTGTTTCACATGTTGGACCTTTGCCTGCTTCTTTTTGGGGTATTGCATTCTGGGGGCTGTTCTCTGAGCTAGCCTCACCCATCATTATGGGCTTTTTTTCACCTTCCAGCCCCAGAAAGATCTATCTTAGTTTCTTCTGACTCTTGCAGCTGTTTCCCTGTGGAGAATTTTACATCTTGGATGTTCTCTCTCAGGATCAGTACTCAAATAAGGCCCACCAAATAGACTCTAATGACTGGCTTTACCATCTGACTTTGTTATATCAAAACTGCTTTTGACGTTAGTAAGTAGATTTCCTGAACCAGAGCTGAAAGACTAATTCTTAATTCTGAAACCCTTCATTAACTAACTTCATGGATCTGCAGATGAACTAATTTGTCTTGCTAGCAGAGCAGAACAAATAATAAGAATTTTCTTTTCTGTGCATGCATGCTCCTAGAGTCTCTCTATGCTTAATTTCAACAAAGAACCCCCAAAATGAAAAAATCAAACCTTCTATTGAAATTAGGTTTCTTGCTATTTTTCTCATTTAGGTTTCAAGCATATTGAATAGATGTTATATTCTTGCAGCACTTTTGGTGTAGATTCCAATCAAACCCCATACATCTTTTGAGAGAAACATGACTTGAGGGCTTTCTGAAATGCTATAATGACAACTGGGCAGAATGAAGGACAAAAATCAATGAAATGGAAATATTCTGTCCCATTAAAGACATGACATAAACACAGCCTAATTTCCTGCATTTCTACTAAACTAGTCATCTGCCTTACCTACGTCAATAATTTTGCATGGGTTACAAGCAGAAATTTCAGATTATCATTGGCAAAACACACTTCTTTTTTTTTTAATTGCAGTAAAGTCAGAGACAATAAAAACAAAAATATATTTGAAAAGCTTTAGGATTGTCTGTCTTTGCACTCCAGAGCCTTGGGGAGCCGATTATTTTTCTCTTTCATGCAAGGGAAGGCACTTCTAGTAGCGGTTTAGGACAGAGGATTGTTGGGACCAGCTGATGAACTCGTCTAGTGAGCATGCCTTGCCCTGATGCCTGAGTAGATACCTCATGCTCTCCCATGTTCTTGGTCTCTACAGCCAGGACAGCAAAACACCCCTGTTGCACTCAGTCAAAACCCACCAAATAAATGGTGATGAGGTGACAGCTAAAATGTTAGAAAATGATTGACAGTATGGGTAAAACAGCTCTTCATTTTTGGGAAAGGAAGATAAGAGGTTGTGATTGGATTTGGATGGAGATCATTGCAGAGGTTTTAAAAATACTACTTATGTTTGTACTACTTTGAAGTAGTGATTTCTCAGACAAATACAGAAGAACAAATAGCTTGCGCAAAAGGACTGTAAGTCACGTTGGTTTGCAATAGCAGGGGCTCAGTGACCCATTAGTCTGTAACAGCTTTGTCTTCCTAAGGTGATCAAGAGTGAAACAAGCCCAATTTCCTTGTATAGTGAAGATAGATTACAGTGAATAGAGATCTGCTGTACTGTAATCTGTATCCCACAAATGGCCAGCCATTCTGTGTGAAATTTCTTAAGGGAGTACTCAAAAACTGCACAGTCATCAACAAGGAGAAAAATAAGTTAACTTTTTCAAAAGGTACATAAATGTTTGTGAGTTACTGCCTTACTACATAAACATGCCTCTCCTGGAGAATAACGTCTGGGTCCCTGCTCTTGTTTTGGGCCAAACATCAGGGAAAACACATTTCCCTACATCATCCAATGACTACAGAGCTGCAGACTGATAAGATGATGAGTAAAAAAATTCAAGTTCATATATTTCCTGAGTTGTTAGTCTGAGTAAAAGAAAATAAGTTGCTAATTTGCATACCAAAACTTACCCAAGAAAACAAATCCTTGTGTATTAGCTTTCAGTTTTTTGACATAGAAATGCTCAGATCCTTCTTAGCATTATGTAAAACTCTTGTAATTATTCTCTTGAGATCAGTTAAAGATTCATTGGTCTCTGTTTACTCTCATGGCAAGGAGCAAGTTGGAAAACCTCCCATATGAACACAGAACTTCTTTGTTGCCATAGAAGGTGTTGGAAGTACATTCCTTCCTGACTGGAGGTGTTTAAAGATAGATATTCCAGCTACTTCTGGATGTACTGGTTTAGTACTCTTCTGTTGAAAAATGAGTCCTTTATTTCTACTCAAAATTGTCTAGCTTCAATTTTTAACCACTTTTCCTGCCATCTTAATGAATATCAGCTTTTCTTGCAGCTGTAGACAGTATAAAAGAGACTTCTTAAATATCTCTTGTGCCTACTTTTGTTATATTCTCAAGTACAGTAGGGCATGTTTTACAGAATTTTCAAACTCTTTTTTAAGTGGGAAAACTAGAATATACAGAAAATTTCAGAGAATATACAGAAAATTTTAGTAATGAACCCATCAATGAAATTCACAGAGGTAAAATGAATTATCCCAAACTACTTGATATTTGTTGTATTTCAGCATCCAAAGCCTTTATTTGCAGAAATAAACTGAGAGGAAAAGATTCCTTATTTATCATGACCCCAGAGTCTCATTTACCATCCTTCTCTTGAGAGTACAGTCCAGAACCTAAAATGTGTAAACCTCATATTCTGCTCTGAGATGCTCAGCTTTACCTGTTTTTCATCTTGGATCCCAAGGCAACTAGATTAGCTTTTCCTCACCATTGCTTCTAGCTTAGCTGGAAACATATCAGCCTCTGTTGTTCTCCATGAAGCTCTGTATAGTACCTTACCCTTTATGTTCTTTCCCTTTGTCTCTGCATTATTTCACTAGTAGTAATATAACCTATTATCTAAAAGTGAAAGACATTTCACTATACAGAGCATAAAGTATATCTCTTTCTAAAAATTATAGCAGCGTTACAAAATTTTTCCTTCTATTTCACTCAAGACCTATTTTACGATAAAATTTCATATTCAACATTCTTATTCAATGGCAGCAAAATTTCCCTTAATATTACTGGGGAAAGAGAGTATAACTCGGGCATTGGGTGCAAACTAATTCCCCAATTTCCCCTCCCAATTTTTCTCAATAAGGTAAATAAGTAAGTCTTAGCCACTTGATACCCTCTGCTCTAGTACTGCTGCTGCTGCTGGGGAGGGGCACTGCAAATGCTCTGACTTCAAGGAGACTGTCAGATGCGGATTATGAATCTTAGACTGAATCAGCCTTCTAATTATAATAGCTTTTAAGGTTTTCATAGAAATGCATTAGTCTCTGCAAGTCTTGCAGGTGAAATATTGTGACATTAACTGGCAGCTCTATTCACACTGAAAGTTATTTATTGCAGTAGTAAAATTTAAAGAAATTACATGATTACATATAACTGAAAAATTATCATACCCCTGTGATTCTGACTATCTGGTTACATCCTGTGCCTTGAAGTCTCCCAGGTGTGTGGTTATCTAATAATGTTCAATTGTTTGCCTTATTGATTCAGCACCATATGCCAAATTGCAAAAGGAACAACAATGAACAGAAAAGTTTATGCCTGCAGGGGGAGTTGCATGTTTATATATTTCAACTCTGTCATATATTTATTGAAATATTCAAGATTTGGAATTGCAATATAAATTTTCTTTTGAAAGCTTCTGTTTCTCCAGATGATTTAAAGAGCATAGAATTAGCTTTCCAAGGCCTGATAGTCTGATTTTAGTGGCAGTACCTTTAGTTCTTATGGACTCCAGATAATTGCTAAGCAGATTTCTTTTTTTTTTTTTAATTAATTTTTATTCATTAATATTACAGATCCAGGCTCAAAGCCTGTAAATCAAATTCGTAGAAAGAAGTAAAAGCTGGTTTGATGTCTTATATGGTGAAAGTTCTATTCCCCTGGAAAAAAAAATTTCAGTAAATAATTCTGTTACGGGAATTTCTCTAAGACACATATTCTAGGAAATTCTGGTCATAATTTGTACAAGAAACATAACCCACCTAAAATTAAAAACAAACATCCAGCCTCACACACACACAGTGTACTTCAGCCATGAGAAAGAGCAGGTATTTGTGGAAAAGGCTGCAGGTCAGAGCAACCCAGCCTTGTTTTTTCCCAAGCCCAATTTATCATTCCTCCTGTGCACCACAGAAAAGAGGGTGATCATTTAAGTATGAAAAGGACTAGAAAGTGTCTGAAAGAATCTTCTTTACATGTTCCCAGTGGTGGTAGACAGTGACTGCATAATCTCAGAAATGCAGGAAAGAAAAATTGAAAAGGTTATGATTAACTCCATTGAATGTCTTCACCCCAAAAAAGGACCATAACAATTAGAGTGCCACACAGTTTCTTTTTGGTGCCAGCTACGCTTTGAGTCTTTCTGCAATGTAAAATATCTCAGAAAGAAAGCAATTGAGAAATATTTAAAAATGGACATCCAAAACTCAGTGATTTTAAAAATCTTAATATATCTGTAAAATGAGAAAAGCATACTAACCTGTCATTTCACAAGATATGATAATTATTTTTTGTAGCATGTACATAATATAATAAAAAGTGCCACAGAAAAAAAGTGGGTAAATCAATATTTGTGTTCTCAGAAAATGACATGAATTGAGTGAATTAAAATAAAGCATGGGACTGCTCACTGAAAACTGGCTGTAAAACTGGATGTTGAATGAGTGCCCACTCACTGAGCACCTTTTGTTGTATGCTGAAAATTAAGACAAATTTCCAGGAATATGTAAACATAGAAGGTGCCCAGCAGGCTCTTCAGTCTCCCTGTGTCCTCAGGACAGTGAAACAGATATCAAGTTGGCAGGAGCCACAGCAAGATAAGGAAGAGGTCTATAGTGTTAAAATTCTGAATCTTCCTTTTTTCCTCTACAGTTCTCTGTTATATACTTATTGTGCCTGAATTATATTTGCATAGATAATTTAAATTCTTCCATTTAATAGTTATTAAGTTATTGATTTTGTATTCTCAATAATGCCTGTGTTCATATGCACACCCCAGATTATTATAGTGTACATAACTGCAATGAACTAAGTAGCAGATCATAACCAAATTTTCATACAAAATTAATCATGTTATCTTCATTAAATTCCAAAGCTGTGTAATCTCCTTCAAAAAAAGGATGTTATTCTCTTCTATATACAGTCTGCCTAATTTCTGGGCCTCAACTTTTTATTATAAGAATATCAACTTGTTTATTACAATATTGCTTCCTATTTTGAGAATTTAATGCACTCAATAGTGAAAGCCCCTTTTACTATTAGGCATACCAACTGAAGAAGTGAAACAGCCATGAATATATGTTACAATGCAAAAAGAAAAGAAGGAAAAAGGTCACCCCCCAAGCCAAGGAAAAACAAAGATAGGGGAGAGAGACAACTTCTCTCGGTGTGAATCTCTGCCAACAGTGCAAACTAAAGCATCTTTTCTCTGCTTCCACAGCAAAGGAACGATGGTGTGACATGTATACAACCTGTAGCATCCTTCTCAAATCAGTCAGGAAGTTATGTTGCTGAATCATGTTGGAAATAGAATTTGGCTGTAAGACATTCAAGTAACACCTACCACCAGCCATGCCACATGTTTTTATAAACCTATTTTTTAATTAGAAGTGAGTTGGAAGCAATCAGGAATTTTTTGGTCACCATCACAACTACTTTTGATACCCTATTCATCCCAGTTTAATTAATCTTCCCTTCTCTTATCCGTGATCCTTTACTCTCTATCCCTAAATTAGACTGTGAATTCTTTGGGACAGAGAACTTATGATGTGTTTATTTTGTGCTGTTTTGCAGTATTGCCAGCAAGGTAAGGGAGGTGATACTTCCAGCTCTACTCAGAACCAGTGAGGGAAGTATTGTGTGTCATTCTGGGCTCCTCAGTGCAAGAGGGACATGAGTGTACTGTAGAAAGTCCAGCAAAAACCCATTCAGTTAAGTGATTAAGGGATTGGAGGGTCTCCCATGTATGTAGGTTTGGAGAGATGCAATGGTTCAGTCTGGAGAAGTTTCAGGGGAAATCTCAAAAATGTGTGCTAATACCTGAAGGCAGGGTCAAAAGCTTTTTTTCAGGTGGTGAGGTGCAGCACAAGAGGCAATGGGTATAAAATGAAACAGATAAGGTTTCTTCTGTATGTCAGGTTACCCATCTTTACTGATAGAGCACTGGTATGGGTTACCATGGGAGGCTGTGGAGTCTCCATGCTTGGAGATATTCAAAAGACACAGAGACAGCTGGCTCTATGTGAACCTGCTGGAGCAGAGGACCTCCTGGAACAGAGAACTTGGAGCAGAGGACCATAGCCACTTTGTGATTCTGTGCAGGAAGTGAGCAGCAGCCACCTGCACAGTGAGATGGAGCCTTTGATTTTGTCACACTGCAAGAAATTCAGACTGCCTTTTTGATGGAGGAAAGCACATTGTCCCGAGCTCCAGCATGGCAGGCTGGGAGCAATTGGTGAGCATCTCTTGAGAGGTCCCTCAGCCCTTGACTGTCAAAACTGGGCTCCGACCCCACTTTGAACATGATTTCAGGGACATGCATCCACACGTGCCCTGGCCATATGCAGAGGGAAAATGCATATGAGCAGGTGAGGTAAGAGTTGCTCCAGCATCTGCCGCAGCCTTTGGCCCCTTCAAAAGAACACCACTGATGAAGGTATGTGGAATGTGTTATGATCTTGTAAGTGGGATTTATCATTTAGTGTGCTAAAGGAGAGGTTTCTCACAAGATTCTTTACAGAGTAGGGCCATAGAAGCATGCATGTTGTAATCAGCATGGCACAGGCATATATATGTTAATCTTTGAAGGTGCTCTTCTTTCCCAGTGTTCAAGAGCTGAGCAAGTTGTGACAGAGGGAGAAATAAATATTGGAAATCTTTAATTTTTTGTGTGCTGCTCCCAGGCACACAGTCCCAGCAAGAAGAATGTTTGGCTATTCTGCTAGAGCCTGTTGCCAACTTGAATCTGGCAAAGGCTTAATGCAACACTGCCCTTCACCTGATTGTCCTATCTTGTCCTACCTCCTAATACAACTGTATTGGGGCTGTTATTTGAGCATAATGCCAGTAGTTATGCTCAGAAGCAGGTAGTCTTGGCATGTCAGTAAAGCTGTTCTTTCAAAAAGATTCAGAATTTCTCTGTGCTTTTCTAACGAGGATTATTTATCTTTTCATGAGGGATATGCCCCCTTTAATCTTGTGGTGTCCAAACATCATGAGGAAATGGTAGAGTTTCTTCAAGAAAAAGCAGCTGATGGGCACGCTGAAGACCAGCATGAAAGGTGAGGGTTTTTTTCAAAATGGCACACAGGTTTCCTTATTCTTCTGCAAGTGTTACTGAGGACAGGCATGACAATGAGCTTTGAAAAAGAAGAAGACACATGGAAGGAGTTCCCAGTGTGTCACGTG
The DNA here is from genome assembly GCA_038380795.1 of Pyrocephalus nanus. Lineage (NCBI taxonomy): Eukaryota > Metazoa > Chordata > Aves > Passeriformes > Tyrannidae > Pyrocephalus > Pyrocephalus nanus. The sequence continues at coordinate 12,884,845 of CM076262.1, read as the reverse complement.
AAAGGGAAGATTTTCTCAAACCCTTCGCATTTAATTAATCTGTCAGTGCCCCAGGTTACCTGAGATCCTTGTACCTGACTGGTCTGCTAGCATCTTGTTATGGGGAACCTTCACTGAATAGTCCACTGGATTGGAGTGCAGTTTGACTAACATTTTTAGTCACATGCAAATAGAAAGACCCCCTCCTGGCTCTCCACACCTTTACTTGTTCTGTCAGTGCCCCAAGAAAGTTTCAGGGACAAGAGCATAAGAGGGAACCACTCCAAGGTCTCCATGTTCAAGTGTGTTACCTACTGTCAGCAACTGTTAATGCCCTTGAAGGACTCAAACTTAAAATCCTTCTACAGAATGAAACTCATTTATTAATGTAATAGAAAATTATGAAAAATAAGGTTTGAAGATTGCCCATATCTGGCTGCGAAAACATATTCGAAGCAATATACTAACAAGCTCTAATACCCAACAAAAGTTAGCTTGAGATAATCTCATAGATCACAGTTCTTACCCAATAGTAGTCCCTGTGGGGGAGAAGACAGGTTCAGCCCGTTGACTGATGCCAGAATTTACAATGGAGTCTTCCCTCTCTTCTCCCCATTTTTACCTTTTATACTAATTTTTATCTTTAGGTGGAGCTTGTGTGACTCTAGGCATGCCTCATGTTCAGCAGGGGGTCGTATACCTTGGAGGTGGATACCATCAGTATTACATCTGAGGTAACCTTTGGGGCTGGAGGTGGGCATCCGGGATCTTGACACAGTTGCTGGTTCAACAGCGGAGAGGCTTTTTCCTCCCTTGGCTGATAGCTGCTATGCAGCTTATCAGCTACACGGTATCACTGAGTTCCCAATCTTGCCAGGATTTCAACAGAGCCTGGTGGCAGTGCCTCCACTCGCTCCACCATCCGTTTGGGCCCTCATAGCATGGGTTGGGTATCGGAAGTCGGGCATGCTGACCTCATTACATCCGGGGAAATTCCATCCACATTTGCTCCCTATAATTTTCCATATTTTTAAAACTGGATGGGTAATGTTCCACCCTGCTCTATCCTCCCTTTCATTCTCCTTTATATTTTACCTGGTAATAGCAGGTAGCAGTTGGCTACTCTCATACCTCAGGTGCTCTTGTACTTTCCCTGCTAAGGAATGTAAGAAAGTGTTGTCTGTGGTGCCCTCTTCCCACAAAGCTCCAGACCCAGACCTGTACAGAAACTTTCCATTAGGTCAGCATCACTGCTGTTTTGCAGGAGAGGGTATTGTATATGAAGATATATTTAGTGCATAAGGGTTGTCAATGGAAGAGCTGGGACAAACAGGAGCAGTTGCCCAGGGACAAGGGGCATCAGGTTAAACATACAGGGGTTCCAACTGCACTTAAGGAGGAAACTTCTCACCATGAGGATAGTCAGGTAGTAGTGGAACAGTTTATTCTGGGAGATAATACAGCTGCCATCCATGAGGGCCTTGAAGAGCACTGGAAGGACACATGAACAATCTGGCCTCATAGCTGAATCTGCTTTGGTGAGGTGGTTGTTCTGGATGCTCCCTGAGATCCCTTCTATGCAGAATTCCATATATTTGGCCATTCTATGCCTCCATAATTTGGCCTTGCTTCCACTGTGCTTGTAGAAAAGGGGAAAGAATTGTTTTGGGAGTAAATAGGTGTGATAGTTTGGACTTTGGCTCCCTGCCAAATGCCCAAACTTCCAGTTAGCGGGCCCCCCTCCCCTTCCCCCTTCCTTTTTCCCTTAGGGTAAAGAAAGTAAAGAAAAAAACTATAAAAATTAAAGAACTCAAAGTCAAGCAGCTTATATAAATATATATATTTACGTAGATCACAGTTATATACAGTTAAGATGCTATATACACAGTAAAAGGGAATCAACCCCCCGAAGGGATAGGGAAAGGGGAGAAAGGGACAAGAGGGAACAAAAAGGGACACCGAATAGATATGCACAATCAAACCCGAGAACTAGTAAAATAACGAGTAAAACAAATCTCACCACGTCCCTTAAAACAGCAGGGTTGGCAGACACGGCCAGCACTCTCCAAACCTCCACGTGGCAGGACAGTGGATTCTGCAGGCCTCAGCCTTAGATAAGCGAGACCAGCGCAGGGACCCACTGTTCCCAAACCTCGCCGGAAGAAAAGAGAGCGAGACCTCTAATCTCCAACTCATTTATACTCCGGTTTACGTAAAAATCGTATGGAATACTGGGTACTTGGCCACTTCCTTGGTTACAAACTGGTCACCAGGAAGGCCTAGACTAAAACCATCACAATAGGAATTAAAATAATTCAGGAGCATATACCTTTAAGGTAAGCTTTTGGATGCTTTCGGACTGCTCTTATGGTTGCCACACTTGCCAGTGATATGAATGCAATCCAACTAATCTTTTAGCATGGTGATAATTTTCTTATAACTTCTGGCCTCATGAGTGTGGATTATATTCACATGCCTACATGTCCTGGTAAAATGGTTTAATGCTGTCATTAGAGGGGCTGAGTTGTTAGAATGTCTGTGCTGATTTAGGAATCTTTGTGCTAACAGCATGTTGGTTTAACAATATGCTGAGACCTTTGTTGAAGCTAGGCTTAAGAGTGGATGTGGAATTAGAGGAGAACTTGCACCCACAATGTGCTCTTATTATTTCTGCATGTGTTGCTAAGCTCTACTTAATCCTACTGACCAAAAACTACATGCTTTTTCTGAATCTGCCAGGGGATTTGTAAATTTTTTAGTGCTCACCATGGAGAAGTGGTTAACAGTTTAGGTTTTAGCCATCAGGGCTGAAGTCCTTCAGAGATACCAGTATCTGTGCATCTAAAGAATGAACATGCCTGCAGCAAATATTTCATCATGTAATAATTGTGCAAGAGGAAGTGGGGGTGTATATGTGGGATGCCACCATTTCTTAGTTGACAACAAAAAAGAAGGGATTGGGTAAGGAATGGCTTTTAGTATCCTAGTCAAGAGTCTATGCATAGATGAGGTTGTTTCTACTAGCTCTATTTCCTCACTTTTTGTGTATATTCTTAGTAAGCTACAGGCAGAAAATGTGGACAGTGAAAACACAGAAGAATCATCTGCATGTGATGCAGAAGACAAGGCAATTCTCAGCAGCTCCTGTGCTGTGAGGACTGCACTTGCTCAGGACAGAGGAGGTAGTTTTCTTAACTGTGGAAGAGAAGATGAGGATAATTGTTATGGCCTGTAGCAGAATCCTGTGTACATGGCCTGCAGCATGGCCCTGAGCTACTGCATCTAGGGAATGGCATCCCGCCCCTGGCAGGGAGGTTGGAACTAGATGGTCTTTGAGGTCCCTTTCAAAGCAAATAATTTGATGATTCTACTTCATCTATGTACCTAAGACAGATATTAGAAGAGGAAAGGCAAAAAAATCCAACTGGAATCCATTACACAAATAGATATTTTCCCCCCAGCTTTACCTGGCAGTGACTGTTATTGTTATTAGCAGAAGCATCAGGGTGGAGCAGTGATTGTTACTGAGATCAGTGTTTGGAAAAAGCATTTCTACATAAATCTTTATGCAAACACATGTTTTAAAACTTGGATCACAGCTAAGTTTGCTTCACACGACTGCATTGTGAACAAAACAGATGCACAGTTAGCTAAGAAATTTGAATAAGGATGAAGGGAACCCCACTGCAACGCTACCCTAGGACTATGCCTATAAACTGGAATTAAGTGAAAAGTGTAGAAATCTGTCTATACCCTTTATAAATGTACTTTTTTTCTGGCCTGCAATTCAGGTTCCCACTATATAGCTAAACCTTAGAGAATAAATACAATATCATAATAAATGAAATGTGATAACTGAGCCTTGGTAAATATTGACTTAGGAGTTCTTAGCCCCAGGCAAAAGTAAGCTAATTCAGCTGTGTTTTGTGCACTGAACAGGATGAAATAATATCCCATGCTTCAAGAAGTGGTTGCATGTGCACAAATCCTCTAAGTAATATACGTTAAATCACAGTCATTTATTTGCTCATGTTTCCCTAGAATTACAGATTTTGAGCCTGCTTACCTGAAAACCAGATAAATCAGGTAAAAATTCTTGGCATTGCTTGTGCATTTAGTTGTTTGAGAGATAAGAATATCTAAACGATAATAGGCAAATCTAAAGAGTCTTTTTTTTTTTTTTTTAATGAAAGGGTGCCTTTAGGTAATATAACTCTGAGTTACTTTATTCAGGCATCTTTACCCATGTGTAAAGAGACTATGCAAGCAGGATAGATATTGTTTAAAAGCAATGATTATTACCTAAAAGGCCCAGTTGTGAACTGGGTTTAGTAAGCAACTGAATGCATTATTATGCTTATCAAAGAGTTTTGCTGCAAGGCAGCCACCTGTCAGGAGAGGAAGTTTTAGACCTCTTTGCCTCCTTGAGTAGGTCTTCAATGCTCCTAAATTGCCATCATCTCCCAGATATCTGTGTTTTCATTTATGATTTTATACTTTGCCATTTTGGTGCTCATTGTTTGAATATTTGGGCTACGAATAGTCATCATCTGAACAACCTAATCTCCATAATTTTACCTTTTTTAGTGAGTTCTTTCTCATAATTTAGCAGTTTCCTCTGTAATAAAAGCTAAGGTTAGATAGCTTGGGCATATTGGAGCTGGGCCTTGCTCCTGATCTGTGGAGAAGGAAGGGTATTACAGAGTGTGTATCTCATAGGGCTAAATGACATTGGCAGCAGTAGACCAAAATTGTTCTATTAAAATCTCCGTTCTTTGGAAGATGGCATCTGCATTGGATGTCAGCTACCTTAGCAATTAAAGCTGCTACTTGACATGGAAAAAAATTACTGTCACTAGCATTTCATGACAATGGTCTGAATGCAGACTCTTATTCCAGTGCAGGACTGTAGTAAGTTAAGGTTGACTGTGCCTCTAGAAAAGTCTTCCTGACAACACATTTGTAACTACAAAGATTTAATTTTTTTCCCACTGAGATATGAACACTTTACTAATTTTGGGGTAACAAGAAGAAATAGTAACTATGTTCTGAAAAAAAAAAAAAATCAGTGTAGAAAAGTTTACTCTTCTGTTTTGCTACCTTATTGATATATTAATGCGCTTTTCTAGTTTAATCTTAAAATCACAGGTAGTTCTTTATACTTAATGGCCTGTAGCAGGTTTTTAATTTCACTGCAGTGGCTCAGAAGCAGTACCTCAAATGTAGTAATATGATTTACTGGTGTAATTATCTCCTGGACTGCCTTAAAACTCATGCACTTTTTATGTTTTCCTTAAAAAGAAGTAGTCTGTCAAAAGACAGTTTTTAATGTGCAAAATGAACAAATCTGACTCCTTCAACATAATTTTAACTGGAAAAAAAGTCTCTAGTATTTGAAGTTATTAATTTCTGCAACTCTGTCTCAGCTTTTTACTTTAGTAGTGTGATAAAACAGACTGCTTATTTTAGTATCAGAAGACTTAGGTGAAGCAAATCAGAATTCTGTTCAGGGGAGTGCAAGAGATGTGGTCATGGCAAAAGCTTTCCAATCCCTTCACCCAACATCTGCTGGTTAGCAAAATAGACTTTCATGTTACTTTAAGCAGCTTAATTCTAAGAAGCTGCAGTGAACTTGATCCTAGCCACCTCCTGCCTCTTTCCCACTTCTGGACCGTCTGTGATGATGTTAACTGATGTTTTGAACAATTTCTTCAGTGATCTTCTTACATAGGTTTCTAGTAGAATGCTACTCTACTTTCAGGTTCAGACTACGGAGAATTAAACAGTGGTTTACAGACACAAAATTAGTGTAGCTTGGTTTGTCAGTATGTGGAGATGATGATGGATTCCTTAGTGGTTTATAACAGCTGAACTACCATAAGAGTGAACAGGGTCTCTCTCCTCTTTATATTCTTCTTTCCTCTTCATATATATTTTCTTTTATTTACAGATGCTTTTACAATATGTTATGCAAGAGAGAAAATAAAGGTTTAATCAGTAATTTAGCTTGTGTTTAAACTTCTAAGAACATGAGAATGACCCTCAGCTCTCTCAACAGTGAAGTTCAAAACTTTTTGCTTCCTAGGAATCAACTGCCTGTCACATAGGCCAGTGTGTGTGAATGATTTTCAAGTAATTTGAAGTGACTAGTAAATCCATTAGGATGGATTGAACTGTTTCCAGTACCTGACTCTTAGCTCCCTACAGGTTTCTTTTGATCCATATCTCTCAGGCATGTTTACCTTTGGACCATACCTAATTTTCATTCATGCCACTTTACAAATCATGAACATTACAGGAACTAAATGTCTGTAGAGTGTTAATACAGCTGTTTGACAAGGAATTGAGTATTAGCAGCAGGGCTATTCCTTCTGCCTATAAGAATTGGAATTATTACCATGAGTGCTAAGGAAATGATTTTAACATTCGAGCATTTGAGCTGGCCTTGTGATTCCTGCTTTTCCTTCAGAGAATTGTTCTGACATGTGCCTGTATACTTATATTTAAAAAAAGACACCTACAGGTACCAGTGCAATTTTGGACATATACATGTTTGTCCAAACTCTCCTAGATCCCTGAGTCACTGAGTCACACGTATTTTGTGGCCAAATTCTTTGAAATGCCTACCTCCTGTCCGAGAGTGGTCAACATGTACAAAAACAATCAATTACAAGAGTGTTAAAGACCAACAGAAGAAAGAGGAACCAAGAAAAAAAAAAAAAACAAAACCAAAAACAACAACAAAAAAAATCAAGCTTGAGAAACCCAGGTTCAGATTTTCTTGACATTAGAAGTAATTTCAAGATTGTAATTCTGTTGTTACAAACATGGCTTGCAGAAGTTGCACCTCTCCTGGTGCTAGATTGCTGTTCCATAGGTGTGTTGCAACCTGGGACATTCACTGGCTCTGCCAGTAAAACCACTGGAACTCTGTACTCTAAACTGATCACTTCGAAGGTTTGTACTTTAGTTTTCTGACCATGGATCACTTAACTACTCTGATTTCACAGAACTCTACAAATAGTAGCACTGGCACAGTTTCAGGAGGAAATAAATGACTGAGAGGAATGAATGGAAAAAATGCAACCTTAAACTGTACACTATTTCATCCTGGGTTTTGTTCAGAAGCTCATTTCTTTTAAAAGTCCATACAGAATGAAATGTAAAACAGTGCATCTCCTTTCATGTATTGATTACAATGAAACCATTCAAAGTGGTACAGGGAGAGAAAGCTGTTCTCGAGTCTATTAAGGCCCTTACCTGCTACTTTAGTTTTGTTTTTCTGCTGATGGTGTACCCTTTCAGCTTTCAGTTTTATGCTATGTGTATACTATGAATCCAAGCTTTTAATTAACTTCTGTTCAGTAAATAGATATTCAGACATGGCTTACCACTGCAATTAGAAGACTGGGGTTAGATTTGAGCCCTTCTGTTCTAATTAATATACTTTGAGGTCTGTTGTTCATGCATTAAAATGTCAAGCAATTGACAAACCGTAAGGGAAAAATTGATCAATTACCAAAATGGACAAAGTGTGCTACTTTACCCCCCCTCCCTCAACAAGACTTAAGATTTATTATGGCCATTAGAAATACAGATCTTTATATGTCTGTGTCTTGGAATTAATTTAAATTCACTGTTCCTTACTGCTGTTCTGCTTGCTGTAAGACAGAATTATCAGTGACTCCTTCAGTGGAAGGAACTGCTCAACCTCTTTTAACTGAAATTTTAATCTGGGAACAAATGACTGGTGCTTCCAAAATGAAGCTGTGGAGGAGCATCAGCAGCCTCCTACAGTTGTTGTGCGTGAACTGAGAAAATCTTATCGAGTGCTCCAAATATGATAAGGATCCACCATGGAAGTTAAGTGTATCATAGAAGTCTAAATACTGAAGAATTAGTAAACAATATCCAGATGTTTTTTAAAGTGAAATTTTGGTAAATATGTGATAATCCAGCAAGTTCTAAACAAGTTTATCAAAGATATGTAACTTTATAAGTACTTTTTAAAACATATCATGATATACTTTAGAAGTGGCTAGGTCTTCTGTAACCAATATGAAAGTGAACACTAATGCCTTACTGCTCAAATTGTGGGACTTTTTATATAATTCAGATTTCTAACCTATCTGCACTCATGTTCCTTTAATATTGATTTGTTTCTCTATCATTAAGACTTCTTTATACTTCCCTTTAAGTGGCCCCTAGCAGTTTGAAGGAATGCTATTGTGTCCTATCCCAGCTATAGCTCCACTACATTACACTAGCCAAAAGTTTTTTTTCCAGGTTCCTATAAGATGGGCTCTCCATCTACAGAAGCCCATTAGCACTTCTCAGCATTTATTCCATCTTCACTTAACCTTTTCATAGCCAGAACTGTATGCAGCTTAAGATATCTCATATAAAAGCTCATCAGTACCCTATAGAATGGAAACAGTATTCTCTCTCTGCTTAAATGCCTCACCAGAAGCATCCTTGGATCATTTAGGACTTCTTAATGATTGCAATATCCTGGTGACTCACAGTCATCCCCTGTGATTAACTGTTACACTAGTCTTTCACTTCCTCATTCTTTCTAGCTGAAGGATTCTTGTTTGAATTTATAGCAGAATTTTATATTACTGTTTCTCAGGAGCATGACTGTGCATTTTATACTATTGAATTTTGTACTACAGAATTTAATAAAAAATTAATTCCATCTGGTTTTATTCACTTGCTTTTTATGTTCACTTCCAATAAACACTGAGCAAACAACTGAATCTGAATGACTGCTTTCAAACTGGGACTTTCAATGAGTACTTTTGCAATCCCCTTGCTAATATACATTTATATGTCTGATAACAGAGCTTGTTTGCTCAGCTAATCAGGGAATGGCAATAACACAGTCTGCATAATTGGCCCAGTCATTAGTCAAGATGTTTCAAAGTTGGCAAGTTCTGCAGATGCTGAGATTTTCTATGAGCTCTAGCCTGGCCACAGTAGTCAATTATAAAGTTCTCATTGTCTCTAGTGGAATTGGAAGAACTTTTTGTATTGTCAGGATCTGCTGTGAACATTTTTTTTCTGTGCATCAGTCATGTAAAATTTCCTGTTGTCCTGGACAGGAGAAATTTACCCTGGATTGTATAAATGGGTTTATACAACAAATTCCCAGTACTGTTCATTGTTTCTTTGCCTCAGTGTTTAGAAACAGTTCATGCTTTACAGAGAAATGTTGCACTTCAATATTTGTTTCTTATGCTACTTTACAAAACAATAAGAATTTGGCCAGAACGTGTGTGAATACAACTAATTCATTATTTGTTCTGCTATAAATTGTATGTTCCCTGTAAAGGTTATTTTTGTATTATTCAAACATTTTTTATGCAAATATATACCATCTGCTCTGGAATAACAGTGCTCATTTTTTTTTTTATTTCATACAGTAAAACTAACAAGTGTTGCTATAACAAGTAATAGATGATAGTGACCTTTGCTTCCTTGATGGTCTAGATCAGTGAACTAATTTCTCGTAAAGCCTGTTCCAAAAGTACTACATACTTTAAACAATACTAAAATACTCTGCACTTGTGTTAAAAGTAATCTTTTTTTTCAAACTTTGTTCAAGTCCTTGAAGATTTTCTCCTAATTAGACAGGCTTAACTTCAGAAAATAAAGATGGTCATCAAAGTCTACCTATTTCCCCCACACACAGTGGCTGAACACGTGAGAAACCTGTGATTAAAGGTAAACATTTCCTATCCCTTTTTCCTTAGCTGTGCAGGTATCAAAACTGGAAACAAAATCTTGTTTAGGTAAGTCTTTAGTTGCTTTTTTTTCCTCTCTTCTTTTTTTTTTTTTTTTTTTTTTTTTTTTTAATGGAAAGCTTATCTCTCTGTCCCTCATTGGGAAGAGATGCTGAAGTAGCTTTGCTGAGGAAAAGCGTAAGCTGAGACAAGGGAAATGATGATATATGTGCAGGAGAGAAATTTGGATCATAAAGCAGGAAATGTTGGATGTATAAGCAGATTGAAGATGGCATGTGTCTCAAGAAAGAGATTAATATGGGATGGTAAGGATAGAAAGCTGGGGAGATTGTATGTTTGAGTGTGTAAAATCACTGCTTTTGGACAAGAAACTGTGTATTAGAGCAGGATGAAGACATGTAGATAACAGATATAGAGATGGGGTAGGTCTTTTGCTCTTGACAGTAGCTTGGTGTAAGTGAAGTCAGTTTTCTTTTCCAAGTGGATGTTTTCTTCAGATTATAAAGTCAGGATCTGTCCACAGTGAGTTCTCTCTTTAGTCTATGTCAATGAACCCAGCAGAGTTTTGTGGGAGAAAGCCCTTGGTTCTTTTCGTGGATAAATTGCTCTGATTTCTTAGCAGATTCATTTTTTTTTTTTTTAAAGCCCTCTGAAGCTTCTCTGCTGTGACTGAAATTCATCCTGATTGTTTTTAGCTGTCTAGAAGTTATCAGCACAGTCTATCTGGGAATATGCATTAGAGAGACTTTTTTTAATTGGTCTTCTGGAGTTCAGACACCTAACCCAAAAACCTAACCTAGTCTAAAATAGGTATTAAAGGCTATGTTTACATAACTAGGTGGATTTACAGAAGCACCTGGGGAGCCACATTTTATACTCATTACTAAAAAACAGAGAAAATTGTGTTGATCAGCTGTTTTAACTTACTGTAGTTATTCTACAATATGAGTCTAATTTTTTGTTAGTTATCATTTAATGCTCTCTTGTAATGATCACAACAACTGTGCCTGTCCCCATATGTTATATTACTTACATGACCAGCTTCATCCTCTCAGCAGCTTCTGCAGAATGTGTTGAAAGCCTGCAACCATAGGCAAACCCCTCTGGCCCTAAAACCTGGGTCCCTGCCTGATTTCTGCATTCTGGCAGCTCCAAGTTGGCTCAGTTGCTTGGAGTGTCCTGATGCCCTCATTGTTCTGAATCAGAGTAAAAAGTCATGGTTTGTTCACACAAAATTAGTGAGGCAAAGTCTAGTCATTTTGCCAAATTGAATTACTTGCTGTTGGTCTTCCCCACTGCCCAGACCCCAAACCAATCACAGCAGAAAACTGTTGTCATTGAGTACTCTGTCTTGCTTTTTGCCCACGATAGCCAGGACCCTCTTAAGCAGTGGATGTCACTACTTGTAAATAACGTAATTTCACACTGGGTAAATCCTTGTTGGGGAAAAATATTTTTTAAATGAAAACTTGTTATTTTAAAATGCACATAGAAGCACATGTGTCCATCTATTATCTATAAACTTGTTGGTTTTGATGCCTTGAATTTCTTCTTTTGAAGGACCCTCAGCTATACTTCGTAATAAAAGGTAGAACATCAGTGTTCTCTTTGCAATGAGAATAACACCTACTCTACAGAATGACAAAACATATATTAAGATTTGCACCGCACTTTGTGTTTTTAATCCTAGTGCTCAGGCTCAGTTGCTGAAATGCACATCCATATGAATGCAGTGGGCTATGGTCCTTTATGGAGGCACTTGGCATTGCCCTGGTGTGTTCTCAGCTGAAGTCCAGCCAACCCACCATTGGGGTCCATACTGGGACTAGTACTGTTTAATGTCTTCATCAATGACATAGACAAAGAGATTGGGTTCACGCTCAGCAAGTTTTCAGATGAACCAAGCTGATCAGTGCAGCTGACACACCTGCGAGACTGGATGCCATCTAGAGGGACCTAGACAAGCTTGAGAAGTGGGCCTATGGGAACCTCATGATGTCCAACAAGGTCAAGTGCAAGGTCCTGCACCCAGGTAGGAGCAACCTCCAGTATCAATAGAAGCTGAGAGATGAACTGATCAAGAGTAGGCCTGCTGAAAAGAACTTAGGGATACTGGTGAATGAAAAGCTGGACATGAGCTGGCAAAGTGTGCTTGCAGCCCAGAAAACCAACTGTATCCTGGGCTGAATCATCAGCAGCATGGTCAACAGGTCAAAGGAGGTGATTCCACCTCCCTACTCCACTCTCGTGAGACCCCGCCTGGAGTACTGGCCTCCTCTCCTATGAAGAAAGACTGAGAGTTGGAGTTGTTTGGCCTGGAGAAGAGAAGGCTCCAGGTAGACTTATTGTAGACTTTCAGTGGTTGAAGAGGGCTTAAACTAAAAGAAGGTAAATTTAGACTAGATATAAGGAAATTTTGTGATAAGGGTGGTGAAACACTTGAACAGGTTGCCCAGAGAGGTGGTGGATGTCCCCTCCTTGGAATCATTCAAGGCCAGGCTGTATGGGTCTCCTAGCAACCTGGCCTACTTGAAGCTGTCCCTGCTCACCAAAGAGGGATTGGACTAGATGATCTTAAAAGGTCCCTTTCAATCCGAACTGTTCTATAATTCTATAATTAACTAATAATACAGATGTCAGGAGAGGGAAATACAGAAGAACTTGACTTTGTTTATCATTTTCCCCCAGGTAAAGCAAGCTATTACTAGCAGTTTGCCAGCATTCTTTAATCCACCTGTTTGTCCATTTGACTGTGATATCCAGTGTTACTGATTGTTCAAGATGAAAACTAGAAAGCTGAAAATATATCTCCTAGTTGTTGTAGTGAGCAGAAATTAAATTTGAAATTCCTATTTAGTGTTTCAGCTAAAAAAATGATTCTGCTGTCCCCTGCCCCCACAATTTCCTGTCACTTGCAGCAGTTTAATTGGTGATTCCCTCCTTTCTAACATATAGCTCAATATATGTAAGTTGGTACAAATGCACTTCTCTATTAGTCAAACAAACAAGAAAAAGTGTGGAGACCATGGGGAGACCCATGTATGTGACTCTCCAGAACTTTATTGCCATTCACTTTTTGTTTTACCAGTAGTAGAACAGGGGGAGAAAAGCACCCTAGCCAAAGGCAGTACTTTCTTAATCAGCACTGCATGTAAATATAGAACAACCATTTTGATCCTCAGACTTCTTAATAAGCATAGCATATAAATATAGAAAACCATTTTTCCTCAGACTTGTTAATTATTTCAATATATGCTGTCATGGAATAACAATGCAGCTGATGAACCAGCCAGTGTCATCCTGTTGCTATGGAAATTGCTCGGTATAAGCATCCTGACAGTATAATCAGTTTATCTCTCTTTAGCCATCAGGGAAAGTGCAAAATAGAGCACTTCTGGTTTGAATTTTTATTTAAGCAATTCCACGTTCATAGACACATGTGTGTAGTACCTTGTCAAGACAGCAGAGCCTTTGAAGGAGAGTCAGTCACTGCCTGCACACAGCTTCTACTCCATGCTGCAGATCAGGGCAGCCACAGGTCTATCTGGGCTTGGTGCCTGTGGTCCCAAGAAGAAAATAAAGCCATCAAGGCCAGGGAAGCACAGACACTAGTTTATCATACCAGGTTCCACATCAACTACCCCACAACAGCTCATAGTTTAGCTTTACACAATGAACTCAAAGTCAGTGGTGGCTGATTTTTCAATGGTCTTGGGTGGTAAATGGTTCCATAGTTGTCCTAGTGTGATGGCAATATGGTAGCAACATAACCTAGCATGAGGATCTTAATGAAAAGTATCCTTATGTATGAATTTTGGCAGAGATGCAAAGAGGTAGGGAAATAACAGCATCTTGCGCTGATTTAATTACTTGACTGGGCAACTAAAGTTTTCTGTGTGACTGCAAACTTCCATTTGATAGAATTAAAGAATTATAGAATGGTTTGGATTGTATTGGACCCTAAAGGCCATGTAATTCCAACCCCCTGCTTGTGACAGGACTTAAAGAATGCAATAAATTGTCTCAAAACACTGTCAAATAAGGAAATTCCCATAAGATAAGCCACCAAGACAGGAACTTGTGATAAGAACAGATGGCAACAACAGGAGCCAGGCCTGGTAAGGCAAATGTGGGTAGCCTACCTGAACAAATATTCCCACTGTGGAAAACTGTAAGAAAGGAAAGCATTAATTACAGACCTAAATGAAAATGAAGATTTGAAATTAGCACACCAACAAAATTCCACTGTGTAAGCTGTGAGAAAAAACCCAACTGCTTACACCTATGCCATCCCAAGTTGTGGGAACAACTGAGAGGCCCCATGAATATCCGAGGCTTGTACTGCATAAAAGTGGTACCCCAGAGGTACGACTTTGGGACCCTCACCACTGAAAAGACCAGGAGAAAGACCCAGTGGGATGCTCTTGGAATCCATGTGGTGGTGATATCTTTGTCTGTTTACTTAATCTCTCTCTCTCTCTCTCTTCTCCTTCTGCCCCTTCCCCCCCTTATTTCTCTCTCTCTCTTGCTCCCTCATATTTACAGTTAAATAAAACCATAACATTGACTTTGGCATATAGTTTAATTTACACCTTAGTTCAGGCAAAGGCATCTACTGCCTTTCAGAGTAGTAGTTAAAATACTGATTTTTTTTCTGGTTTTGGTTGTTTGAAAAGGATTTTCAGAGCAGTAAATGTAAAAGAGCACACTTTTATATATAAGATAACTATGTATGATTTCAAAAATGTTGACATTTTAGTAAAAAGTATTGTACCAAAATTGCATATAAGCCCCAATTTCAAATATAGACACAGTCTTAGAAAGTATCCTAATTATATTCCCAAAACTTATGTTACTATATAGGTATGGTGGCATAGATTGTATTGCTATCTAGTAACTATAGAGGTATTGCAAGAATTTCACAGAAGTCCCATGACCAATTATGGCAAGCACAGCTAATGGTTTACTGAACTTCAATATCAGAAGTTCATGTGAAACGTCAGCTTAAGTAAGAGCTTAAATTGTGGAGATGGGTGTGATCTAGACTTGAATCTCTTTGTTGTGAATGAACAAAAGTATAACCTTATAAGCTCTTAGTTCAGACTCCATTTATTGATCTTGTTAATGAAGAATGAAGATATCCCAAACGCATTAACTTTCATCTTACAAAAAGATAGTTGTCTTTGACACAGTCTTCGTACCTCTTCCTTTTTCTTTCCTTCTTTCTTGGCAGTTCATTTAAAAGGTTGAAATCACTGTAAGATCGAGAACAACAATTTTTAAAATATTATTCTTCATTTCTCAAACAGTCTCAGAATCCAGTGTAGACTTCTTTGAAAAAAAATCATACCATATCTGCTAGGAAGAAGTATTAAAAAAATTCTTGTTTATACAAGCCCAAACTGCATCAGTTTCACAACAACAAAATATTTCCAGTTTCAGAGTTTTGATCTTTAAGTTATTTTCTTGTTTGACGAATGATGTGAGGCCAAAGATAGAGAAGCTCTAGGGAGCACAAAAAGCTTTTTATTTGCAACTTCATTTGAACTGGATTTGGGATATGTTTTCTTTCTTGCTATGTGTTTTTTCTTATCCCAAGAGGGACTCGTATGCATTTCTCTAACAAATAAAAGGTGCATGTGAACCTTGTGAGAGGTTGGGAATTAGGTTCTCTCAGTTTTTGCCAGATGTCATATTTATTCTGCTTCTCTTTCAGTGTTCCATCTGGTATTATTCATGTGTTCTATTCATGTGAGTATAAGTGATTCTGTTAAGTATAAAGGGGTTTTCAAATTAAATCAAATTAATTAAAACAAATTACATCATAGAATTGTAGAATATGCTGAGTTTGAAGGGACCCACAAGGATCATGAAGTTCAACTTCTGACCCTGCACAGAATTATACCCTATGCCTGAGAGCATTGTCCAAACACTTCTAGAACCCATGCTTGGTGCTGTGACCATTTCCTTGGGAAGCCTGTTCCACTATTCAACCACCTTCTGGGTGAAAAACCTTCTCCTGATATGCAACCTAAACTTTCCCTGAGTCAGCTTCAGGATGCTTCCTTGAGTCCTGTCACTGGTCACAAGAGTGAAGAGATTGGTGTCTGACCCTCTACTTCCCCCAGTAAGGATGCTGATGTCCACAGTGAGGTCTCCCCTCAGTCTCCTTTTCCCCAGGCTGAACAGACCAAGTGTACTCAGGTGCTCCTCATACGGCTTTCCCTCCAGACCCTTCACCTTCCTCATGCCCTCCTTTGGATGTTCTTTAATAACTTAATGTCTTTCTTATGTTGCAGTGACCAAAACTGCCACAATATTCAAGGTGAGGCTGCTGCAGTGCAGAGCAGAATGGGACAATCTCCTTCCACAACTGGCTGGAGATGCTTTGCCTGATGCCCCCCCAGACATGGTTTTCCCTCCTGGCTGCCAGGGCACTGCTGACTCATATTCAACTTGTCGTCAACCAGGACCCCCAGGTTCCTTTCCATGGCACTTCTTTCCAGCATCTCATTCCCCAGTCTGGGGGACAAACATCCATGGTTGCCCTACCCCAGGTGCAGAATCTGGCACTTCCCTTTGTTGAACTTCATATGGTTGGTGATTGCCCAGTCCTCTAATTGCCTTCTTGCTGCAAGGCCTTCCACTTGGTTTTGGGCACCAGCATCACTGCTTTTTGAAGATGAGACACTGTTCAACATACCCAGAATTTAATGTTGCTGATCCCAAGAAACATGATTAGATCAGATGGCTGCTGATATATTTTTGTCTAGGTGACTGTGATTTGCTTTATTTCTTCAATATCTGTGAATCTTTTGGTATTCAATTTTCTGGACCTACGAAAGTGTCAAGTTTTGCAAACTCCCATGAACCTGACATCTATTATCTGGAAATAAGCATATTGGTCATGAGCAAAGCAACAAAAATTATCCAGCTAAACAAAGCCCCATGAATAGGATGAGAGTATCTAGATTCAAAGCACAGAGCATATTTCCTTATTCAACAACTAAACTTTATATTTCCATTGGCAGCATAATGACATTCAGTGGCTGATCATCAGCAAGTATCTATCTCCTCCTTGTGGGAATTTGTGTTTTTCCATTCCAGTGATCTATAATTCCTATAGCTTCAAATTTTCTGATATAAATTAACATTTTTAAAAAATCTTTTATCTACCTACACAGGTAACTTAAAGCTACTAAATTCTTAATAAATATTTTAATATAATGTTCAATAGCTCTTGACTGCCAACTGACTTGACATTTCCACATATTTATATATGCCATATATGCTTCAAAGGAATAGCTTCTTTATTGTTGATAATCAGGGCTGAAGAATATCATAGCATACAATTCAGGGGGAAATTCAGAAGACTAAGTCTCATATCACTGAATAGGAGTTTAATAAATAGTGCTTGTTATACCTTAGGAGTAAATTCTAATGTCTAAAGAAGTTCTTCCAGAGTCAGAAAAAAATTGTCCCTTTTAATGAGTATTTTGCCAGAATATGTAGCTAGAGTAGCAAGCCATCCCTTGGTTGAATAGTCGATGTCAAACTCAACATTATTTCTCAAAGGTTCTTTTGTTTATGATATTTAATGCTATAGCTATAGCTTTTCCAAAGCAATTGACTGAAAGACTAGAAACCGTAGCTGCTCTTAGATTTTTCGTAATACAAGTTCTACACACTATGGTTTTCACTTTGAAAAGATTAAATTATTGATATTTTATCAGCTTTAAAGACATCTTCAAACTTTGTATTGCTAAGGTTGTTTTAGAGACAGTTTTTCTACAGTTTCTTTTCATAACAAGAAAAAAGACATGACGACCTTTCTGCTTAACTGTTTGGGACAAAATCAATTTGTGCTCCATCTCCTGCAAGTGTAATTGAATGATCAGTAGCCTGAACTCCAAGTTGCATAATTGTAATTAATTATATCACAATTGACCTGCAGTTCTGGCTATTAGTCCTCCCTTATGCCCTTCTCAAACCGGGACCAGCCTAACAGACAAATGATTCCTACTCTTTTAAATTCAAAACCTAAAAAAAAGAATCACTTTCTCTCAGCAATAGTAAAGATCATACCATAACTTTCAAACATCAACTCCTTCCTACCATTTTAAAGTATATTGTTGCTGTGCTGAAGCTGCATTAATGCAGTGTTGGAAAGCAGAAGAAATTGTCCTGACAGGACAGCATGAAGTGAAAGCATAGTGATAGCCAAGTAGAAAGCTGATGTGGGTAATTCTGACTGATGCCTGAACGTGACTGATAAACAGATGAAAGGCAGGAGGAACAATGTCAGCTGCTGCCTAAAATAGCCTGGAGAAAATGAATACAGTAGGATCTGTTGAGGATGGGTCAGTGCTTTGATAGCATTGCTAAATCAATGTCATAGACTTCTGAAGGCAGTACAGCAAAGGACTTAAGAAGTCACAGAAGTCAAATTTCCTGTTAAGCCAACTTGTGAGTTTCCTCATTATTAAACAAGTCCTATTTTAATCAAAGGATAGGCTGCTATATAAACCCCCGTATTTCTCCAGCTTTGACATCTGGTGGTATGTTTTGTCCATTTTTAAAAAGGGAGCATACTCACTGCCAGTTTAGATCCACTGTTTTCTATCTAGTATTGAATTATTTTAAATCCTTTTCACAGATACTTTTTTTTAGATCTCATATAGCAGTTCTTGTGTGCAATGGAAACTTCACAGCTTGTGAAGCATAAGTGAAAAAGAGAAATACTCAGAATTTGAAAAGACAGTATTCTGTATTTTTATCTTTCTTTCAGGCATCAAAGAGAAGCTATTAGTGTTTGATGAATGATGAACACCCATATGGCTAACTTATGATTTCATGACTCACAACACCTCAGTGGATAGCAGTGCAGTTTCCATTGTACTGCCTACAGTAAAAATAGAATAACTTTTAAATTAAGGCACAGGACATTCTGATTTCATAACAAAGCAATGACATATTGGCAGAAATCCTCCTCCTTAGACTTCTGTGACTTTACTGAGTCAGTGGGCTTGCTCCTGATCTACACAGTGATAAAAAAGAATTTTTATACATCTGTTTAAACACTTTTGTTTACTGTATATACAAAATGTAAAAAGTAAAAAGGGTTCAAAATGACCTTGAGGACAAATCTTCCTTCCTTGTACACACACCCTATGCTGTGTGGCAAACATAAGGAGGTACAAGCCAGAAAGGTATTGATAATATAAGGAAACATTATTATCTCCCAGATACTACACTTCTAAGAAACTGGTTTGTACCACTGAAATATGGAGCTGAATCCTCACAGAGAGAGTGAAGAGAGCAATTTCTGCTCGTTGTGTTCCCTGATGGAGAGCAGTTGCCTGGTGACTGTAAGTATGACACTAGTGTGGAAATCTCTGGACTGTAAACTATGCTCATATGGATCTATATGAAGCATAGGCATCTTTCTCCAACAACAACCTTTGGAAAATTAAAAAATTTCAACAATCTAAAAATTTTGCAGATATATCTCAATAACCTAGGAATGAATCAAATATGTGGAGCTACTAAACATGGTATTGTTGATGGCTTCATTTTAGCCTCTCCTCTGTCTGTTAACAGCATCTTCATAAAAAAGCCCTGAGCAGTTACAGTGACCAAGGGATTGGATTTTGAAGAAAACCCCAGAAATTTGGCTTTGTTGGATTAATTTTGCATCCCTATTCAACACAGAATAGAACACAGTGTAGTTTGGCAGAAGCGCAGCACTATACATTGTATTTCAGGACATTTCATTCTATGTCTGTAACAATTTTAAAATAAAGCTATGTATTTTTGAAGGAGACTTATAAGCCTGTGTAGAGAATTTGGGATTCAGCCAAAAATATTTTGGGACAGTGTTTTATACTTTCATGGTTAATCTTGAATGCTTTTATGTTCATAGCCAGCTCATTCTTTTTCATCTGCCTAATGTCTCATGATCAACAAGACTAGGCCTTTATAATTTTAGAGAAATGCAATGATAGAAAGAAATATTTATCTTGCTGTTTCTGATTATGTGTTCCAGTAGCTATAAAATACTCTATTGAACTACAGATAATGGTATAAAATGAGCTATCTAGGATGGTTAAACCTAGCTTTCTAAATCTGTCCTTTCAGATAAAAAGCTGTATATCTAATGTGACAAACCTGAGGCATATTTTATTGTTATAAAACCTAGTTTAATACAATGTAAAGCTCTAATATTTTGTTTCTATCTCAGTAACTTTAAATTCTTTTAAATCCCTTGTTTACTGATAATAATAAAAACAAATCTTTATACTCGAATTCAAATGGCTTTAAAGAATTCATGGAATTATATCCTTACATTTGATGCAATGACACACTCTGTGGAAAAGTAGTTCAGAACTTTCACATTAATCCTTTATGTATCTTCCTTAAAAGACTTATTTATCTGAAATTTAAGGGATAGTTCATTGTTCAACCCAATGAAAAGACCTCATCTAAATTTTCTGCCTTACCTGAACAGGTTGGTTATCTCTTGTATTTGAAGATCTGTCTATTGAATTCCTTTACTGATTACATGGTATCTGATATTAGATAATTCCTACACGTTGTCATGGTATGGACAAAGTCCTATGCAGGGATGCAAAACAGTGTTTCGAAAGGACACAAACACATCTGTGGAGTTGTAGCTTCCTTAAAATTTGTAATGTATTTTAGGAAATGCTGTAGGGTCACTGACTAGCTTTAGTAAATGTGGACTGTGATATTCAGCCTGGTGGGGACTCAATTAGTTTTAGAACATATATATTCTGCAAAGCTTAAAATGAAAAGTCGTTTCTGATTTTTCCTTCCTTACTTTGAAGCCTAAGTTCCTTCTCTTTTCATGAAATTGTTGACAATTCTGCTTTAGCTAGTTAATTGTTTTAATAAAGAATGCAACCTTTTAACCTCATTACTCTATTACACTGCTTCTTCTGAGCTTTACAATGCTGAAATACACTGAAGTTAACAACTGCAATGGACTGTTATGGATTATGGTAGGACACATTTTCAAGAGGGTCAATAGAACTTTTCCCCTCTCAGTATGCCTCAGCAAGTGAGGAAAAGGAAATAATAAGAATAAAAGTGTTTAACTGACAACTTGGTACAGTGAATACAGTCTTTTTTTCCTTCTGGGTTTTTCTGGATTTCTCCTCTGTGCATGTATGTCATAAGTTTGTTATTTAATGTATAATTATTCTGCAAGGTACAACAGTTTGCTATGTACTCTCACCTGAGCTTGCATTGAAGGAACTATCAGCTCTGTCAAAGTGGACCTCAGGATGATCAATTAGCCAACAGGAGCTATTTGCTGATTGGATGTCTCTGTTTCATGTATAGAGACATCTAACAAATGGGAGAGACTGATGGGTACTTTAAAATAGTTTGCATTGTGGATTCTGTTTAATTTCATTTATTTGCCCCCAGAAAGGAATCTACACAGAAAAGTCTCCCATGCTGCAATTGAATTATCTAGCTAAATTATACTTTTAATCTTAACAGAAGAGAAAATTTAGTATTTAGGAAAACAACTATAGGAACTTCTCCCACCTGATCCACACAAAAGGGGCTTCAGGTGACAACTGGAGCACTCATGCATCATGTATCACCTAATTCAAAGCTCAGTAGACATATTTTGATTTATATCAGCTGGTCTCAGTTTAGACCTCTGACCTGAACCTGTATTTCTAGAGAGTTTGAACTTTTCAAGCTTGAACAACTTTTAATAGCATGAACTCCATGACCTAGAAGTAAAAATACACTTAGAAAAAAAATGAGAGCAACCAAGAACAATCCTACAACTCTAGGGAGACTCATGGCATTTTTTGCTTCTGGAATACAAGTATTTTTACTTCTATAAAAACCTCAGTGATTTCAGTGAGTTGAGTGGGTATACATAATTTTCTGAAGGATCAAGGCCCACAGGAAAAAAATGATGGAAAGGAAAAAGATTATGAATTGGTTCTGCATGAGGGGTTGTTGGAGATGTTTGGCTGTTTAGAATGCAAGCATATGACTGCCAACTGCAAACCAAGTTAAACTGGGGAAACTCTAGTGAGAATTGACAATAACAGAATTTATATTAAAAGGCTGGTATTTTCACCTGTTTCCATCTGTCTTTATTTCACTGGTCACATCAAACAAACTTCTGACTTTTTTTGATTTTTTTTTTTTTTTGTTTATTATATCAGAGTGTCTTTGCCTATCTAACCCAGAGTTTGTACATTAGGACTTTTAAATAGAAAAGTCTGTTCTGATAAATCAAGGGTTCTCTAACTTAAATGGGCAGCTGACATCCCTCTTTATGGCTTTAGAGAGAATTGGAAAGCATATATGTTTGATGAATTGCCATAAATGCACAGTGGCTCCTGCAGCAGGAGTGGTTCAGAGGTGCAGATAGCTGGTAATAAATAATAAGTGGACAACACAGTAATATCTTTCTTTGTTGGCTAGAGCTGGAGTGAGCACATAGTAAAAGCCATAACCTAGATCTTGCCTTAGAGTTGGTCTTTTTCCATTCAGTTGCGTTTTTGTACTGATTACCAGCCAGAGGAGATGAGACAACCCAGAAATATTGGTCCCCATCTTGTACCTCCTAGAGCATCTGTAATCATTACTCAACTGAATAGTCTTCCCACTTTAGAAAAGGGGAATGCTTGGGAGCTCAAGGGGGTCTTCCTACGTGCAAGATCTGCAGTGTGGGTAAAATGATTCTGTCCCTTCTCTCAGTAGTTCTAAATTATTTCTGTGTAAACAGGTCAAAAGATTTCCCTTTGTTTCTCTCTTGTCATTTTGTTGTTTTCATAGTCCCTTTTTATGAGAAGAGAAGCTTTCAGAGGCTTTTTGATAATGACTGAGATAAGGCTGCAGAAAACTCTGGATGACATGGCTCCTGGAATTACTCCACATGCAGTGTCTACAGGTCAGCTGAGCACTGTCTGGAAGTACTTGGTTCCAGATGCATTTGCACATTCACTCAGATAAGAATAAGATTCCACTGGCATATTTAAGCACTTAAAATTATTTGCTGAAAACTAAGTACTGGGGGGTTGTGCCTCCAAAATACATATTTCTCTAATTTCACCACAAGGACTCTAGTCTAAAAAGGCTTATTTTCTTTAGATGGAAGTCACAATGACATGGTGATCCCTTTGCTTATGATTTTTCAATTATGTTTTCTTTAAGGAGTCTGTGTCACCAGCCTTGCATTTTATTGTAATGCCAAGCTGTTATTCTTGCTGATGTCAGTAAAGGCTACTCATGAGGTAATGTACTGTGGTCTTACACAACTCTAGGGAAAATCCTTACTTCCCTCTAAGGTCACTTCCTCTTTTTGAGGAGTAAGTTGTACATTTATGCTCCAGCCAGAGCATAAGCTCCTGCTAGTCCCCAGCGGAGTCTGCCTTTGTCTGACATAGTCTCAGCTGTCAATTAAATATTTTAATAATCTGTTTTGAAAGAATTAAGTTTTTTCCTTATTGAGTACCCCAACATACTAAAGTCTCTTTTGTTTCATTGTGATTTCTCAGTACTGTCTGTATTAGTTCTGAAGGACAGGAAGTAGTAATAAAATGGTATGCTCCAATGGGACAATGAACATTGTGAAACACTATTGATAGGATTTAATGCATTCATATTTATGAGTACATATGTTATGTGTCTTGACTTTTCAGGAAGGACATGTGAGTCACACTGAAAAACCGACTATGATGCACAGGCTTCAGTTTGAAATATACTTTCTTGGGGAGTTTTGCTAATACTCTTTGGAATAGTTCCCCTCAAATTACCAGATGGGGATGGAGGACATAAGAAAAATAGCCTAAATTTGGTAGTTTTGTTTCTGATAATGCAGGGACATTAGGAACATCTCTAGACTGTTTTCATTTGAAAATTCCATTTCATGTGAAAAACAGTGATTGCTCTGGTTTTAGCATGAAATCCAAGATCAATTACCAGTTTGTAATGACTGTGAGCATGGGTGCCTCAAGTTTCTGCTCTGTTTTGCTTACTTTGAGCTTTGCCTTTGTCCCTGGAAGGAATTCGAGCAGAGTGGAGCTGTGCTAACTGATAGCTAAGACAGTCTTTTATGAGTGACCAAACACACTAGGAAAAGGCAATTAGTACAAGTGTCAGGATGACTGCTCATGGAAAAGCTTCTAGCTGATTGAAGCAAAATCAGAGATGGAAAGGAAATGGGCATGGATGGCTGGATTCCTAATGGAGTAAGATATCAGGGAAAAATATTTTCATTTGAGCTGTTTGTATCTGGATTTACATTACTTATTTGTTTGAGCATGATACAGGTTTCACGTGCTCTTAGGAAAATCAGTTGACCTGTTGCATATAGATGTGGTAGCAATACTAAGATTAGACCCCTGAATTTACAGGGCATCTTTCTTGTGACGAAAGGGAACTATAAAAATTGAATAAGAAATTTATGCATGTTACTTCCAGAAGTAGCAGTTCTGAGTAAACAGTGGTGCTTAAGAGTGCCACATTGTAAATACATCAATATAAATAAAAAGTAAATCATGGCCCTTTAGGCTTGCTAATCAATGACTATATTGGTACATCAAAGAAACCCTGGGTTCACTCAGCTGAGCACAATTGCAAGCAGTTGTCCTGGTTTTTTTACTGCTAGGAGTAGATTGTGTAACTATTGTACAATGTTTCAACATCCTCTACTCATGGTGCAGGCCCAAAGCAATTATGTTCTGATACGCAGTATAGCTGGGGAATACCTGGGAGGGCTGAATTCTGAATACCTAAATATACCTTTTGCATTTCTATTGAAGGTATGATATTCACACAGTGGTGGCGCAAAGGACACACAGGAAAGACAAGGAGGGTTAAAAAAGTTCTCAAATGAATCAAGCTCTGTATCACCTGCCTGGAAATGCTATTGCTTTAGGTAACAAAAAAAAAAAAAAAAACACCTGCTTTCAGCAAGGATTAGTATGTTTCTTACAGTGTTTTACTAATTGACTCTGGTGAAACCGCTCTATGTCACAGAAGTTCACTCTCTGATGCTCTGCCTGTGACAGTGGGAGCTATGCTGTGAGAAATCAAAACCCTTCAGATGTCAGAGGAGCCTTTCATGCATGACAAACACAGACACAGCATTCTTACTCTGATTCAGTGGGCATGGCACTGGCTTCACTGAAAAAAGAGAAAGAAGACAAAAGCATAAACAGTTTGAGTCAAAGGAAACTGTAGAAACAGGAATCCTTGGAATTTATCCAAAGCTCTCCTGAGTTGCTGGGGATCTTTCCCTTGGCTTTAATGAGCACTGAATCAAACTCCCTTTCTTCCAATGGATTTGCTTCTTTCTCTAAATTGCCTTGCCAGGAATGGCCTTTAAGACCATGATTACAGGAAACATTTTAGGCAGCACATAAACATGTTCACATGCTCAGTTTCAATGAAAAACTAAGCAAATGTTGAAACTCTTGATTGTCATCAAATATATTTAAAATGCTGTATCATGAACCTTTGTAACTCCCTGATATCTAACAAAACCCACAGATTTAGATGAGATCATAGATCAATATGGGATATGAAACTACTCTATTAATAGTGGACCAGTTTCATTCAACTGACTTAACTGCATTGCTCGAAAGCAACAAAAAATACAAATAAAAAGGAAGCTGTAAACTAAATGATCCTTTTGATTTATATTTTCCATCTCCTGTTGATACAGAGCTTATTCAGGATATGATGGTGTTTTCAGATTTCCATATCAACAGGTAGTCACATCAATATTCTGACATCCAAATAAAAGGACTGAATGTCAAAAAAGCAAACATATTTTTCAGGCATTGCAGATTATTTATGTCCAGAAGTCTTGAGAGGTGGTTTTGTGTACAGACTCAATTTTGTGTGTGTGTGTATGTGTGTGTATGAAACACAGCTCCACAACTTAAGGGCTCTAGGAAGTACTAGCCATTGATTCTGAACTTGTAGTCCTTCAAGTGCAGAAATATTTGGTCTTGAGTACATATAGAGAGCAAAGTCCATTTCTGCTAGACTTAGCTTCCAGTCACCTCAACAGTCGATAAATAGGAAACTTAGCCTTTCTAATTCATGCTGTGTGTTATAACCATGTCAGAACCTGGAGCACAATCTCCAGCAGCTGACCCTTCTTTAAACCCCTGAATTCTCATCCTGAAACCTTTTCCTGTTAATCCTGGGTTTAAAAACTCAGCCACTGTCAACATTTTCTTCTGTGGAGTGTTTCATATACTCCTCTCCAGAACTGATTATACAACCTTTGAGAGTTTTTTCTGCTTTCCCATTACATGTTTTCTGTTAGCATTTGGCCAATAGGATTTATAGCAAACCAGCACTGACACTTTGCATCTTTTCAAGTGACTATATAAGCATTAAAAATAAAATTACATAGTCTCCAGAATTTTACGTAATTTACTAAGTGAAAATTAACAATATATCTATCACTAGCAATACAATGGGATTTGGAAATTGACAATTCTGACTGCTGTAAAAGCTGACAGTGCTAATCAGGGATTTGTCAGTAATCATTAAAAAGCAATGTGATGTGATGTTATGCAGTGTAATGCCATAATTTATTTCCTTCCCATTTCTTCATGACTAGCATAAAGTTTGCTAACTGTTCACCTCTTTTTTTACCTCCCTTTACCCATGTCTTTTTTCTTCTTTTTTTTTTGAATGTAATCAGAAGTCCATTATTACTGCAATTAGCTGCAGCACCATGAAATAGCCTGTTATCCCATGGCAGACACTAACAGCTTTTGTTATGTACTTATACATCATCAGAAATACTTACAGCATGTTTCAGAGTATGGAGAGTATGGAGGATGTGGCCATATTGTCAGTAGATGCTATACCCGTGTGCATATGTGTCATAGCTCCAGACTCTGGGTCATAAATAAAAGCTGTATCTGTGAGCAGGGACAACATTCGTCAGTACAGCTGATTCTTTCAGGTAGTTCTAGTTACAGATGAGTAACCTGCTTAGCAAAAACTGCTTGAAGATTAAAAAACCTTTAGACCCTTGAAGAAGGAAGGGTTAATTGAAACACTTTTACTGTAAACCCATAAGACCCTGCCCCCTTGTATGACTTATAGTTTACTGTAAGCTATATTTCATTTGCTGTGAGCTGCATTTCATACAAGAAGACTATGTCCTGTACCGGGGGCATTAGACCTTAAAGGAACCACAACAAAGAACTCAACGCCCTTAAATCTCATCCAGAGGAGCCAAGGTAGACATTTGAATAAGTAAAATAGGCCTAGAGCCAAGGCTTTCTTGAAGCCTCAGTGATCAGAACACAAGAATAATAGAAAGTACGAAAGGTCTTTGGTGTCATGCGATGAAGAGGAGCTAAAAACGGACCCTAGGATGAAGGCAAACAGGAACTCCCACTAAAATATTCCTCAAATTAGAGACCACGCCTCCATCTCCACCCTGACTTTACCTGCTATGAATATTGTAATCTAATATGAATATGTATGTAGCTATGTTGTAATCATGATTAGAAAACTGTATAAATTGCCTATTCTCACTGAATCACTTCGGAGCTTTTGCCTGGCCCGAGCTGGGAAAACTCCCCAACGTCATCAATAAATACCTTGCTGTTTAAGGACTTAAAACTCTGTCTTTAAGCAGTTTTATTTACCTGCCCCCCTTCTTGTTGGGCATCACCCTAAGAAAAACATCACAAATTCTAGGAGCTGGCAAATCCAGTAGCTCAATAGAAATGAAGTTTCTGCATCTCTGTGTCCACTGGCTCAGCTAGTAGTGAAGCTGAGCTTGTGTTTGCAGTAGGTATGTGCACACATGTAGACACTACACAAGTACATATACTGGCAGTCAGTCACACAGATTAACACAGGAAAAAACCCACATTCTCACAAACACAAACAGCATCAAAACCCTTACTCAGTTCTGCTCTCTGATTGACTGGGAGGAAGATCTGTTAGTAGGAAATATATATATTTTGTTCGCTTGTTTTGATTTATACACAGACACACACATGTACATTGTGGATCCCTCTGGCAGCTGGTCTTAGGCACACGATACATCCCATTGCTGCTGCTGGATCCCAGTCTCCCCAGCTGCTAGTACCTGGGCATATGAGCCCCTGTGGCACCCAGTGTCAGTTGCTGGAGCTCAAATCTACACATGCACACATACACATGCATCCTGGATTGTTCCAGTAACTGCACTTAGATGCCCAGTCTACCTTTACTCCAGTCCTCTGGATCTCCTGGAAACCCATTTACCTTGCGCACAGAGACACACATTTAAATATGTCTGAGAGTGGGTCCAGGATTCATGACTTTAGAGTTAGTTGACTCCCAGGCACCATAGAATCTCCAGTTGCTGGTGTGGACCTTGCAGTCTGTCCAGTATCCCGCCCATACTTAGGGCTGCACCAATATGTGGTTCCTGAGCCACTTATCCTACTCATCAGAGAAATTATGCTTGATGCTTATTAATGATCATGCACTAATATTCACACTCACACAACACGCACTCTCATCCCTCTAGTTGCTGGTACCATGGCCAGTATGATTCATGGTCTCATTTCCAACTGCTGACACTTAGATATCCACAGATCTCCACACTCACACATCCACACAGAATGGAGACAATCCACACCCACAATAATAATTCAAAGCAAGACAAACTTTTGAACAGATGCACAGCATGGCCAGATGGACAATATGTTTGCTTGTATCTTTTATTCCCCTATATCTCTATTTCCCTTCACTTGTTCCTGTCCAGGTCACCAATGATCCCTCCTTTTCCTGCTTGTAGTTTCTCCCCTGAAATCCCCACCAAATATATTGTGCAGTCCTGAACTTCTCTTCCTCTGCATGCAGTCATGATTCCCTCACACCAGACTGACACCTTCGATTTGTAAGTGACCCAGAGAGCCTCCCTGGTAGAACTGGATCTCACACCAGAGCCTATGGGGCTGGTCTCTCACGTGTAATAGCCCTAGAAGATACCAGGACAGGATGTCCCTTTGTCTGATTAGGTTACTGTCATTATTTGTCTATGCTTTTCTATGTTTGTGTAGATGAGTTTTTAATCACAAAGAAGTCTAAAAAGATTAACCATTTTTCAATCAAAGAATTGTTAGTTAGTTTGACCAGCTAACAAAGTGAAATGGTCCATATCTTCAGCAGGTGCTGATGAATGTTCCACAGGAGCTGTATGCTTTTCCAGACTTTCATCCTAAAGTGATGCTGTCTGGGAAAAAAACATACTTAACAGCTGCTGCATAATACTTGTCCAGACAGAATACAGGTACATTTTTGCTTCTGATACTGTGTGGCCATCAGGAGCTGAGATGGTCACTATGTTGTAACATTCCACTATGGGAGGGGAAAGTTCTCCCAAGTGTCTTAAACTTCTGTTTTATTCTTCTGCACTGTTCTTGCAGCAGATGAAACATTGTCTCATGTGGAATTTTTAATAACTAGTCTGTGTCAGCATCAAAAGCGTGCTTGTATGGAGCACAAAGGAAGAATATTTTACAACCACTCTGCAGTTAAAACCTTGATGCATAATTATTCACAGTGAATAGGATTTGTATTTGCAAGCCTTTTCATAAAGCATATGTCTAGATGATATCTGTACTGAGGAACACTGCACAATAAGATGCTGCCACTTTTCTATTAAAGTTGTTGTGAACTTACAAATAAAACTTATAAAATACAGTATCTGTTTTGCTGAGTGACTAACCTATGAACAGTTCAGGAATTAGGCTGTTGAGATGGAGCCTGCACCTACCTTTATAAAAAAAAAAAAGGAGTATGGTGGATGATTCTTCATAAAGAAGGAAAATATGACTACTATTGATGAATGAGTGGTGCTACATAATTTTTCCTCCCATATTTGCTAAATATCACTTTATTTCTCAGATACACCACAACTTTCATTGAAGATGTTCTAGGATTAAAACAATATTGATCAACAAAAACAGGCATAGGAGCTCTGTTTCATATAATCAGACTAAAATAAAACAGTTTCGTAGGGACTTTTCCAGGCCATTTGGGCCAACACCTCTCTCAAGGCAAATCTGATGCTCAGGACTTTCTTCATTCAAATCTTGAAGGCCCCCAGGGTCGGATATTCTCCAGCCTTTCTGTGCAACTTGTTCCTCAGTTTTATCACCATCATGGTGATAAATTTTTTCTTATGTTTATCTGGTATTTCCCTTGGAACAATTTGTGTCTATTTCCTCCTGCACTCCCACTGCAAATCTCCAAGAAGAATCTACCTCTGTCTTCACTATAGTCTTGCATTAGGTATATAAAGACGTAAGGTGGAAATGTTATTTTGTCATTTCCCCTTAACCTTTTCTTCTTAAAACTGAGTAAGTTTTGATATATCCAAAATCTCATTTCATATTCAGTAGTGCAATATGACATGCACATGCTTGGTTCTCAAATCTGCTGATTGCTTCATAAGAGAGCAGCCTTAGGCTTCACATCAAAATCAAATGCAATATTACTTGAGATCTGTAAGAAGCCAGTACACTGCTGAAATCACTGGGCAGCTTTACAAACATGTAGTAGTATTTCCAGAGAAGAACATTAGCTTCTCTTAGAAGCTGCCTGCTGTCTGGGTATGGTATGAAGTTTTTAAAGAATGATTCTCCCATGAGTGGCCTTTTTGCAGACACAGAAAGTTGCCAGTTGTACTTTACTTCAGAGTAAGTGAATTGGATCCAAAAGACATCCAAGTGCTCAATGTAGAGTGGAAAAAAGAAGGTAAATGAACGTCTGGCAGAACATGCACCACAGAACAGCAAATCACCATGGCTACTACAGGCACAGATCTACAAGTGGCCAAGAATACCTTCAAACTAAACCACATATTGAATTCCAAACTGGATTCCAGATTGAGGCATGTATTTATTATGGGGAAAAAATAAGAAGAACTTCCATTTAATTATCTGAGCCTAACCTCATGAAAAGAGTTCTGAATCTGGATACAGAACAGTAGGTGACTACTCTGACCTCTGCTTGTACATTATGGGCTTCCTGGTGAAGCTTTCTGTGTGATTTATTCTGAGTCCTGTACTATCCATAGTAATTTCACTGGTTTGCCTAAAGAAGTGCAAGTATTCAAACTGCATGCTGCACTTCAAGAAAAAAATAATGCTATATGTATTGTGTAATCTGAACCCTAACAGTTCGTTCCAACCTGAAAAAAATTTCAGAATAAGCACACGTAGCAGTGACATTCTGAGATTTATGAAGCTAAAGTTAGCTGCTACTGATGTGGAAAATAAAAAAAAACTATGAGCAATTTTTCTATGATAGACTGCCCAATAAACATAGAAAGTGTTTATTTTTTGTTATTCATGACTAAGGAATTATTATGGATATTTCTACTGAATATAACCTGTAATTCATAACTCTTGCATTTCAAAAAGGATTTTTTTACTGGACAAATATTAGATACCACTTTGCATGTTTGATGGTACCTCTTTTCCTTTGTAACAGATTACTTGGACTGTTTCAACGGGCTCTGAATACATCTATTAACTTCTAAACAATTATCCTGGTCTTCTGCAGTTCTGTCATGCTTACACCTTTGCATCCCCATATGTGGAAGACTTGGTTTTTATTCTTATTTGTTTCTCCATTTGGTTTAGAATTTTAAAGAAATTCTTATTAACTCTGCAGCTATATTTATACAAACTATATTATGGATACAGAAGCATAACCTCTCATGGAAAAGTGATGAACTTAATATGTTTTAAAACCCAGAGCTTGTATATATTAAAAATTAAACGTGTAACACACACACTGAATCTACAAAATGTGCTGATTTT
The DNA here is from genome assembly GCA_038380795.1 of Pyrocephalus nanus. Lineage (NCBI taxonomy): Eukaryota > Metazoa > Chordata > Aves > Passeriformes > Tyrannidae > Pyrocephalus > Pyrocephalus nanus. The sequence goes on along the minus strand of CM076262.1, from coordinate 12,853,260 downwards.
ATAAACCATATTACATAACATAGGGTAAAAAGTAGAAACAAGGAAATGCATTTAAGTTCAGACATTATAAGTCATCCAAGCAAGATAAATCTTAATTCCTTTGCTCAAGGTTAGATACAAACCATATTATCACTGACCAATTTATCACATTCTCTTGCAGTTACACTGGAATTTTTCCAGACATATTCATATTCCAACATAAAAAGCCATTAAGACTGAGCTTTACTTATTATGAAGGAATAAGCTTTGTCATAAGCTTTGTCATAAGGTATCAAATTTTATCATGTGCACACATAACTGAAAAGAATTTATGTAGAGCAGAAAAGAATTTATTAATAACTGATATAAACTTAAGGTGAAGTTTACCCTTGTGCTTTTGTCAGTTACCTGAATACCATAATATATCTTCCAGTTGCCCAAAACCAACAAATAAATGCAACTGTTTTATTTGTGTTTATCAAGAATTGGGAATATTCAAAGTAGTCTTGAAAAGAGACATGATGCTGCTTTATAAAACGGTTCAGAGAAAAAATACATAGTAAATTTTAATGAATTATTCAGTTCATATTTTTCCAGATACAATTTCTACTTTTCTTATTCACTCTTAAACAGTGACATAAAAGGGTATAAGCTTTAACCAGACTAAAAGTCAAATATAGTCACAAATGAGGAGTACAAAATTCCATTGATAGTTCATAAAACCCCATATTCAAAATTAGAATTTTAAGATATTAATTATCAACTCTTCCTAAGGAGCAGGTGGTTCGGATTCCACAGACCTGAGATATGGATGGAAAGGTCTGGGACTCTGATACTAAGTGAAGACATTGGCACTGGATAAGCTACCACAGGAAGAAATTTATGGAGGGCACTTCTAGCCTTGGTAAGCTCCAGTCAAATAGTGCCTTTCTCTTAGCATTTACAAGGAGGCGAAATATGGAAAGTCAGGGCCTGAGTAAGGTTAAAGCAGACATACCCAGTCACATGTGGGAAACCACAGTGACAGATAGGAGTTCCAGAAGAGAAGCACATCTGATTAATGAAGAGAGAGGCAAAGAAAAGAAAAAATCAGACAGCTGACAACTGAAAGAGAAAGCAGATAAAACAGTTCAAAAGGAGAGCTCAAAGTGCAATGAAAGTTGCAGTGAATGGCAAAATTGCTTTGTGGAAAAGAAGTCCATTGTTAAATTGTCCTTCTCCTGAGGAGAACTGGCAGGAGAAGGAGTCCTTTAGCAAAAGATAGTAAGAACAGTCTCATTGTACAGCTGGAATGCCCCATAGGTCAAAGTAATATGATTTACAAAACACTAAGGGATAATATTGACTTACAAAACAGCGAGCTAAAGGTCACTTAATTAAATTACCAGGCTACCCAGGATTCTGAGGGAACTGGGAAACACAAATGAAAACCTGGAGGATTTCCTTACCAATGGTGATAAAAATAAATGAAAAACAAAGTTAAAAAGAATGAAGTTAACTTTGTCACTTTTTGATAAAATACATGGTTCACCTCCCCTTTTCATGACATATTTCCTCCTCAAATGTCTGTTTCCCATATTTGCCATTGCTGCATAAGTGGTTCAGCTAAATTCAATAGATACATTTACATTGGTCTCTGAGTTTGCATCAGCAGTGCACTTTTGAAAGCAATCTAGCGATGGGCTTCGCATACCTTGCTTTAGTAGACCTGGCAAACTGTCTTGAAGCATACTAACTGGATTTCTTTTGGATAAAACCAAATGGAAAGTGCATTCCAGGGATTCATCTAAGGAGCTCCAGCTGCTAACAAGGATCCAGCCTGTGGCACTGGACTAGAAGTGATCTGCAGTGAAACCCCTTGAAGTGCATTTGGCATGGGCATCAGCCCTTAACACCAGTTGCTGTGCTGCACAGACCTGCTGCCACTGGCCTGCACTATTTGCTAATAAAGATACAGCCTTAGCATGCGCAGAAGCAGGCACATATAGTGGGTAAATATTAGTATTTTCAGTTTGATATTATAGGGACCGAAAGCAAACTAAAGTTCTTTGCTGGGACAGAAAAAAACAAGAAATCAAATTAAGGTTATTTGGAACTCCTGACTGTAGACACCCCATTGTTTGATTGAAAATAAACCATACAGAAACACTGAGAGATATAGATAAGTAACTGAACATAAATAAAATATTTACTTTCTGTGAGCATTTTCAAACTTCATATGTGAGTAGATTATTCAGTGATGTTTAACATCAGTATATTTCACACTATTTTCTTGAGCTTGCTGTTGCCATAATAATTATCCAGATATTTTAAAAGGGATTGACTGATATTAAGGTAATAGTCAGGCAAAACAAAAGAAGGAAAAATAATATATGATCAAGTTAAAGGTTGACTGGCTTTTCTGTCCATCCATTTTTTAATGCACTAGATTTTTCCTTCACACAGATATTGAAACTGCCAATTATTATTCTGACAGATGGCAGGGTTTTCTCTCTTTTAAGCACTAAGGCAATCTTTGCATCAGTTATTGTATCACTCGTACTGTTGTGGGAAGCACTCAAAGCAAGCTTGTGCCTGGGCAAACAGGATAACAAAGAACTGTCTTTCTACCATTTTCCATGTATTTGATTCATATCTCCAATCAAGAAACACTCACTGCTGTTATAAAGAAGTGTTTAGTATTTGTCAGTCTTATCTTCGGACTTGTGTCAGATGACAGGTTGGAAGAGTTTGAAAAGTCAGCATCCTGGTTTGGCAGGGGGAGAACCTGACTTCCTGTTTCAGGAAGGTGGCAGTACTTTGTGGATCACACTACGGGAGCCTGATTTTTCAAAGCTCCTAGGGCGCATTCATATATTTTTCTAGCCTGACAAATGCCTGCTGTGGTGAAAAGGTTTCCTAAAGGACAGATAAATGCTGATACAAGAGTTACACAATAACCTCTTCACACAGCATGAGATCTGTAACCGAGAAACATGGCAATCACCATGAAATTAATATATTACAGTAATTTCTACATTGGGTACCACTAATCTGTGCTTTGTGGACATCAGTACCTGTAGGGAACATACATGAACATTAGTAAACAAGTTTGGATTAAAGGCATTTGTATAACGATTTTCTTTATCATTGCCATTTACTAGGCTTTGGTTCACATCCTAGAGTCTGTAGACAAAACAGGCTATAAATCTGGACTACTTTAGATACAATATGTATCCGCTTTCCTTGAATCCATAGAGAAGTGTACTAAAACAACAAAACAAAAACCAGAAGACAAATACTTTGTAACACTGTGATGGCACAACCAGACACAAGGTGTAAGGGTTTTATGTAAGAATGTGAGCAATGTGATCCCTCAGGAGTAAAACACAAAGTTGAGAAGTGGCAATTTCCATATCTATACTTGTATCTATACAATCTTCCTTTTGTCTATGCTTATGCCTATACATATGTCTATTCCAGTCCCTGTATGTAAATAAAAATGCCTATTTAATACAGAAGTAATATATAGGAGGTAAAATATGCACAGTGCTTTGACATCTAATTCTGTGTCACCTCTTTCTCATAAGAGCTCGTCCTGTTGATCCTCACTACCTTTTGTTCCAAACACAGTCCTAATGACCTGTTTCTTTGATCCAGTAGAGTGATGTAGACACCAGAAGAACCTAATGAGTTTTGCTTAACTTCTTTTATTCAGTATGTTGTTCGGTAATGAAAGTTCCACCCTTTCTTCTTCAGAAATTATTACAGAAAATAAAAGAAACAAAAAAGAAAAAAGAAAAAATTGAAAAGAAAAAACAAATTTGTTGTTCCCTAACTGGGAACAACAGTTTAGAGGAAGCATTTTAAAAGTTAATATGAATTTTGTTAGAAATTTTTCTTCAAAGTCACTTGAGGGCCAGGAAGGTGAATTTCACTTCATTGTTAGAATTAGCTACATTATGAAAGCTAATTGCAAATAACCTTTCAAAATTGTTTGCCAAGAATTCCCAAGTCTGCTGTAATCAAAAGCCTGGACAGAGATAAATTGAAAACATAAACAGGTTTATGCCTTGATAAAATTCCTCAGGGAGAGAATTAAAGAAAGTAAAGATCTTCTAATAAGAATATCAATTACTGCATAGTGGTATCACCAATGAAGAGGTCTAGTTAAATGCAGATGGTACAGTGGGATGAGGGGGAATGAGATTTACTTAAGTATATGGAAATTTGAATGTTTAGGCTGATAATAATTAAGGAATGTTGGTACGGTTAATTCCAGGTATAGGAATGGGTTTTGTAATGCTGAAGTTGTCTCCTGTATTCTCAGTGCTTTGCATGGGAGTTAGGCTGGATGTTGGGAAAGGCATTTGTAGTATCTAATGCATGGATTCGTGAGATTCTTCAGTTCACCACTAAGACATGACAGAAATGTGGAGATATTGTAAAAGTGTGCATGAACTCAGGTTTCTGTGGCTGGCCTGCCGTTAAGTACCCTATAAAATCTTATGGATTCAGAGCATAAAGCCATTTTCTGCACTGAGGTGTCCTTTTTTTTTTTTTAATGGATTGTTTCTGTAACTTACTAGAGGCAGTGAGTGGGATAGGAAGCTGCTATCTGGATATAGTACTCCTGGGTTCAGGTACTCCTGGATTCAGATCAGACACTGTTCTCCCCTTTATGTATCCATACATGGGCTCAGGACTGATTTTGACCCATGGATTGCTGCCTTTCATGTGCACCAAGTCTTACCCAGTACTCGTGTTACTGTCAGACCACAAAACGTTCTTTTTAAAAGCCCAAACATTTTTTAGTATATATTTATTGTTACAGTATATCTCTCTAATGATATCAGAGTTTAGTAGAAGTCAAATTTCAAATGAACAATTATTTTTTTGGTTTGTTCTTAAAAGAAATATTACAGTATTTTCAAAATTACATGCATAATAAAAGTAATTTTAATCCAAAATGTTATTTCTTTAAATATCTTCAGAGCAGTGATTCTGGGTTTTTTTCAGTTTAATAAAGAAGTTGCTTCAACATTGTTAAAAGAAATCCCATAATCACTCAATTAATAGTAATATTTTTTGTTTGACTTGTCTTCTCATAAAATAATAAGCAGCTATTATAATGCCATTTGATTCCTTATAGATATAAATCTATCACTTGTCAGATACCAATAATGGGAGCACCCAATCCTAGTTATGGTCAGAAAACTGTTCTAATAAATCTTCTTCTTTTTTTTTTTTTTTTTTTTTTTTTTAAATATTTATGCATGAGCTTTGCAAATGTTTTTTTTTTTTTTTTTCTTAGACAGTGAAGGACAAAATGGACCCAGAGCTCATCAGATAGAAGATATTTTTTATTTTCTTGAGAATTTTAAGGACTTGAAGTGCAGCTGCTGCCCATTTGGTTTTCTGGAGCCTGGGGCAACCGTCTATCTGTCTGTCTGTTACTGAGACATTGTTGCTCAGAACTTGTGTGGTTTTCTGCTGTCTCCTCAAAACAGTTAATCTGTGCTGACCCACTGCACCCTGCATCAGCTTTCCAATCCATCTGTGTGAGGAACTGTGAAATGAGCTGTAACCAAAATACAGTCACTTCGCTGTGACTTAAAGTTCAGCAGACCTTTTGTTGCACTTATAAAATGAATATGTTTTCATATGAATATATTTAGAAATTTCTGTGCATGGACAAACACAGCATGTGTCTGTCTTGTTAACAGGAAGGAGAAGAAAAAGGTCTTATAATCTTAAACAGTCTTTATTGCATACTATACAGAATTTCTGGGATTTTAGGAAAAAATACTCTCTTAACACATGCTAAGCAGAAAGAAATGACATTACTTTGTAATTTGCCTTTATTCACGCCGTTGCAAAGCATGCAAAGTCCCAGGACTTCATCCATGATTCTTAACAACAATTTATGAAGAACTGAGTGCAAAGTAAAATCACTGTCTCCAAACACGTGCCCTCCAAAGAAAAGATAAAAAATGTTCAGATATAATCATAAAGATAAAGGAAGATTCTTAGAGCTATGTTCCAGAGGGGACAGAACTGGGGCCCAAGAATGATGTTTATTATGGCTAGGGCTGTGGGGAAGAACAGAGGTTTCCTAAGAGTATATTTAATCAAAACAGTAGTTCATTTTACAGCATCAGTAAACAAAAAATTAGTAAACACAACTGTAAGGGTATGATCTACTACCCTCCAAGCACCAAACTGAAAATAACCTGTAGCATTAATTGAAGACAAAAACTACCATAATAAATAGCATTATTTTTGCATATTTATTTGCACTTTCATCCTTATCTAGAAAACATTCTGGTCTATGTATACCACTCACAAATGAAACTGGGGATCTGTGGTAAAGTCAACAATGTTCTGCCAAAATTCCCATTTCAAACACATATTTCCCAGAGAAACTCAATGTATGTGTAACAGTTACTAATTACAGGGGAAGATGCACATGCAGCAAGATACCAGCTCTCTAGTGACACTTCAGAATGACAATTTTGTTACTGAGAAGTCAACTGCCAAGGCATGGTCCATGCTGAATCTGACCAAGCATCATGGCATGAAATTCATTACTTTCAAGGTATTAATCCTCACAAGATCAGAACTTGAAAACAGATTTCATTTTTAAATTCATCACTGTTATCCCCGAAATCTTCTTGTTGTCTGCATACATTACTTAGAGAATTTTTCTGGCTCTAGGGAATACTTTTAATGAGAAATGTTTAGTGCAATGAATTAAAAAATTAAAATTTTCAGTCCAGTCTGGTTATTTGCTGTTCTATTTTTGTAGAATTAATGTTTCTACTTAAAGCAGTGATTATTTTTACTATTTACATCCTTCTGCAAGGCACTAATGTTAGTTAATCTAACTGAGTGTGGTCACTGCCATTTATTTTTCCTGGCTTTCTTTGCAGTTAAATGTAGTCCTTAGTTCATGATTACAACTTTTGCTAACACAAATATACTAAAATTTATCTATAAATATATATATATAAATGGAGTGATAATATTTATATATATATATTATATATAAATGGAGTGATAATATTTATATATTATGATGCCATGGTGGTGGCAGCTTTAGTAGACAAAGTCAGTAAGAGATGGGTGAAGTGCTCTCACTGAAGAATGTGATGGTGTGTCATTAACAAAATTTTTACAGAGCTAATATCTGCAACAAGTCCTTCTTTTAGATTGCTGTGAGTTAGCAAGCCCAAACTTGTTCAGTTACTGGCCATGATCATTCTCACTGAACTTTTTTGTATATGCACAATAACATTAATTATTAACATCTAGACAAATAAGGTTAGGGGTAAATCACTGTGAATTGTCACTTCCAGTAATCAAATACTTAATTTCTTTCTATATATCCCTGATACTGAGCCTGGTAGCGTACCTTCGAATTGACTTGAAAAATCAAGGTGCTCTGCAAGAATTAGGAGCTATGGAAATGTTAATCCTATTCACTCTCCATGTAAATTTCTGAAAGTTAAGAGCAGAATGATCTTATCTTCATGTTAACAGAAGGATAATTGACAGCTGCTATAAATAAAACCAGTTGAAACACAACATTATCCAGTTTCAAAAAATGAAAGCAAACATAGCAGAATACCCAAAGAAGTCTGAAGCATTATATCTTGAAATATCCTTTAAACATACATATAAATGTAAATATGAATATTTATGTATATATATACATATGCATATATGGTTTGCCCATAAATTAAAGCATATGTTACTTATGAAGTAACAGTAAAGAAAGAGGATCTTTAAAAGCTGTTGTGCATACAAACTATAGTATCCTATTGATCTGATGGACAGCAAAAAGTGGCTAGAGAAGTTCAAGCTGATCATCCAAGATACCTTAAGTCAGCTTTCTCTTTAGCTGATGGAGAGAGGTGAGCACCTGCAAAAGACAAGTCATCTCAATTGTCTTTGTTGCTTTTCTCAGGGTGGGACAAATCACCTTCAGGAACTATACAAGAGTTCCACCAACTACACAGAGAGCTCTGATGGCTTACTTGGGTGACTAAAGCCAGCTGAGATGAACTCCTCTCTCTCAAGGGGTTGCTGACTTTGATATTAATTTAATTGTACCTCAAATAGAAAATGTTCTATCAAGCCATGTATTATAACAACAGCTCCCAGGGGTACCTAAGCTATTCATCCAGTTTAAAACTTGACTTGTAGCAGTACAGAACCATTTGGCATATGAATTATGACCTTTTCAAATGACAGAAGCCATTGACTCCTAAAAGAACATTAGTGAATGAATCAGATGTGACCATGGTGTACTGGAAGAGCAATCTAACACTTTTGGTTTGCTCCTACTAAGGTTTATTGAGTGCTCGTGTAACTAAATTAGCTTTATATTTGCTTTTTTATTAGGGAAGATGACATTGAAAATAAACTTCTGTGTAACCCACAAGTACCCCACTGAATTATTTGCTTCTTCCATCTATTGTGTGCAGCAGCTTGGCATCATTTCTCTCTCAGTATGGATGAAAGTCTTGAGAAGTGTAGTATTTATGTATAAGTAATAAATGCCTTGTTCAGAAGTTAGAAAGGCTTTCTCATATAGAAACTCACTTTCACTTTATTGATCTTTTTTTTCCATTGATGTCCCCACAGGATGGCTTTTTGCAAGCATTAGAGTGCACACACCCAACATACCATTTTTAAGATGTGAAGCAGATTGTATTATTCATTCACCCATGAGTATTTTGATGGTATCTCTGTGTACTTTCTCAGATGAGCTATTTCAGACCCTACTCATCTCTATTTGTAAGGCATCTCACATAGTTCTCATCTGATTCATTTGTACTCAGTGAATTGGTATGTGGAAGCAACAATATATCCCTCCTCTACCTCCACAACTTTGCAGCATGATAGACAAAGAAAAAAGGATGGACAAGCATAGCAAGAGCAATTCTGCTGTATATGTCTTGTCCTACTCTGGTGATCCAACTTGTCCCACCATTCTGTGGATAAAGACCCCTGTGAAGCCAGCTGACCTGGCTTTGCTGTTTACATTCAGAGTTCAACCCTCTGATTCAGGAAGTCCTTGCCTAAATCTCAAGAATGCAGCTGTTGGTCTATTCATGCATGTCATGTGGTACCTCTGCACAAACCTGTGTCTCTTTTCTAGGATGGCTTCATCCTGTGAGCTCCTCTTTAAGGGATTTTCAAAGAGAACAAACTCATGAAAACAGGGTTTTGGAGAGAGCCCCAGGTGCAGTGACAGATGCTAGGCCAGCTGCAGCTCCAGCCCTTGTCCTTCTCTCCATCTGGAGCATGCTTATTTTTAGAAGGTCATACTTCTCCCCTTGCCCTTCAATCACACAAAGATGTCATTACCCAGTTCAACTTAAATTCACAGTCTAAGCTCACAGGGTAATTCACTGAAGATGTAGATGGCATAGATACTAAACTCTTGTAGCTTGTTGTAGGCAGGAACAATTTTCTTTGCTGATGGTCCCAAAAGATTTCCATATTCCCATGTTGCCAGCTGTACTCCTCTACCCCCATTATTGTAGAGCACTCACAAAGCAATGGTCTTCCACCAGTGAAAAGCACAAAGCACTCAACACAACCTCTGTCTTCCAAAGTTCTTGCACCTCACAGCATGCCTACTTCATGCTGCAGACAGAAACTCCTCCTCTTCTTATCCAACTCTCAGCTTCCCTCTGTGGCCCAGCCACGCACACTGCCTGCTTCCCCAGCACCATTGCTTCTCAAGCACACATGGCCCTTCACAGGCCCCCAGCACTGGCAGTAATGTGTCATGGACCACTGCTAACTTGCTACATTTAAAATTCCTTTCTACATGAGTACTCTTGGAGGAGGATCCCAAAACTACAAAATGGTTTAAGTTGGAAGGCACCTCTTGAAGTCACCTAGTCTAACTTCCCTGGTGAAGCAAGGTCGTCTAAAGCAGGTTTTCCAGGACTAAGTCAAGTCAGGTTTAGAATATCTCCAAGACTGGAGACTCAATGACTTCTCTGGATAACCTGTGACAGTGTTTGACCACACTCACAGTGAAAAAAGTTTTGTGTTCAGATCATGCAGACCACTCAGACAACATGATCCAGAGGTAGGCAGGAGCTGGTAAAGAGATGGATCCAGATTTTTTAATTTTATATGGTTTTGCTGCCTCCAATGTAGATTTTATACCAGAGCTTGTTACATTCACACTAGGCAACCTTTAGAGTCAGTGGAAAGAAACAGACAGAAAAGTGATTCATTGGACTTGTGATTATGTCCCAGAAATGCTTATTTATTTCCACACACTTAATGGGCATTGAAAGAGGTCTGATGTAGACCTCCATAGGCAGAGGTCAAAGGAAACTTATCCAAGCTTTTTAACAAATGAAGGCATCTGTTATTTGGATCAACATCTGAAATTTCTATGTGTCAAAATAAGTCTTATTTTCAGACAGAAAAGTACTTAAGCCTTGTCCTTTTATAATCAAAACCACTTTATTTCAAAATAGCTGATTAAGTTGGGAAAAAATACAACTCTATCCCTGCTTTTTAGCAAAGATCTGTTATTTGGGTAAGAGTGAAAGAACATGAAAAGAATGTGAATTATATGTTTTGGCAAATTACAGAAAATACTAAATTTGTTAATTAAACTTTCAGGTCCACCAAGAAAAATGAAAGTAAAAAACACTCTTATCTGTATATTCGTACACTTAATAATGTGTGAGCTTGTTTCTTTTTCTGATTTTTCATTAAAGGATGAATTTTTCAAATTCATTATTCTGCAACGGTTGCTGTCTGTGTCAGGAAAAGGAAGAATGTGTGAGTCAGACAAGTCTAATTCTGGCAAATGAAGAGGATCTTGAGAAGCACTTTGCCTTTAAGCTGTGCACAAATGATAGATGAATTGCATGATGAATGCATTTAGAATAATCTAATATTTATGAAAATTCATTTACTGTTCACACATTTTGAGTGTAAAATATTGATACACAGAGCTTCCATTGGAACTGTTCTTACATGGTTTAGGTTTTCAAACATTCAGTTCTTCTGAAGTGTCCCATGTCTTTTATAGGTATGTTGTAGATAAAGGCATCTATAGATATCTATAGATAGTTGTATATAAAGGCCTTACTAACTCTTTTTCCTGCTGAAGAGTGAATACATTCATGTCTTCACAAACAGAATCATTGATAGTCCCTTGGCAGTAAGTGCAACATCTATTAATTAGGGTTAAATTGACCTCTGGCATGTAATTCAAAACCCAGGCAGGCCAAAGAGCTTTCTGCAAAGCAAGTAGGGCTTGTCGTGCACCTCTGCAACACAATCTTGAACATGCTGCTCTGCTAGCAGAGGAAATAGCAGCATTTATGTCCCAGGGACTTCCTAACTTCTAGATGAGTTCTCTGTGTCGAATAGGATACAAAGTCCAATTAAGACTTTCTTACTGGTTGAGACTTCCATCACTGCTCTTGTTATCCAATACTCTATGAAGAGCTGGGTCGTTAGCTTTTCCTTTAGCTTGTCAAACAAACTAATATTTCCAGGAAACTGGTAAGGTTGCTAATTCTCTACCGTCTGTTTTGCTGTCAGATTTAGAATTGGAAATAAATAAGTTCCCAGGATGGGAGAAGTGCTGGTTTGATTTGGTTTTATTTTTTTGGTGAGAGGTTGAGGGTTTGGAAACTGCATACTGATTTGCATGTATGTATATAAACTGCATATATATGTAGCCATATAAGCATATACTTCACATAAAATGCATGGATGGCCTCAGAAGCCACACTCTCTAGGCTGCCAAGAAAAAACTGCATGCTGAGAAGGGTTTCAGACATCAAGCACAGGGGTTTGTCTGAAATTCTCTATCCGTCCAGACAATGAACACCTGAATCAGGGCTACTGCTGCAGACCTGAACCCAAGTACATCTGAAGCCGTACACCCCATTTCCTGTGAGAGCAGAGCAGGATTTCTCTCACATGCTGCAGCAATGAGGCCTGTCATCTCATACCAATAGCCTAAGGCTTGAGGTCTGGGTCTGTCTCTCACAGATGGAGTTCAAATCTGTCACTTTTCTTATGTGGGTAGCTGAGAAATGCCAAAGAGTGAGCTGCATTTGTGTGGGCAGAGAGGGCAGGATGAGGGGGAAGACATCACTGTTCCTTCTGTGATGGTAAGGTTTTTCAGAAGGAAATGAGACTTTTCTGGTGCTGGGAAGGATGCTGACAGCCTGCAGCACAGTTCTTCAGCCATGTAAAACACCTGTGACCTGATTTCTCTCTTCTAGAAATATCTGCTTTTGAGAGGTTTGGGAGCTTCATCCTATGGAGCATTTGCTTTCCTAAATTAACTGAGTCACATGGGAAATTCAAAGGACTTTGTGAAGGACTTTGTGTAGTTAAACACCACTTGAAGCTGAGGAGTTTGTCAGGGTCTGCATCTTTCTGTCCTAGCTTCTCTTTGACCAGCAAGAGCTTCCAAATGAAGCCTCTGAAAAATATGGCACCACTCTCTTCTCAGCAGTCAAACATGGCCAGCTAACGGTGCTGCATGCCTTCTCACATAGCCTCTTAGAATCATAGAATCATTTAGGTTGGAATAGACCTCTAGGATAATCAAGTCCAACCATTAACCCAGCACTGCCAAGTCTACCACCAAACCATGTCTCCATGTCATATCTACATGTCTTTAAACACCTTTAGGGATGATGACTCAAGCACTTCCCTTGGCAGCTCTTGTGCTTTTCCTGGGAAGAGTGCCCTTCTGAGATGCCTGTGCTGTGTTGTGCACCTCCTGCTGTGTTGTGCCAGCAGGTCCTTTGGCTCTGACAGTGCCCTGCTATGGGACTCAGCCCTGTCAATGCCTCTCATTAGTGCCTGCTCAAGCAAAACTGTTGTCTTGGTCCCTCTCAGTCTAGATGCTGGGATTTGGACACCATGTCTCCAGTGGGCTAGAATAGCTTGTCTCACTTGCCACTCACTATTTGAATAAGTTGCCTAAAATTAGATGGTGCAAAAAATTTTGTGCATGACTAAAGCACCAGTCTGTTGAAAGGTCCTTGTTGTCATCTCTTTTGGCAGACTGTGTCAGTGCTATTATAGCAAATAAAATGTTGCTTTCATAATTGCTTGTTAGAGGTAATACCTTAGCATAACTAAATAAAAAAAGTCATTGTGTTAGAAAATTGAATCACAATGTGGCAGTCTTATTTTTTTTCCCTGTGCAATCACACTGGCTCATCTGCTTAAAAATGCTCTAAGTATTTCTCAGTATGTCTTAAGAATGCATTAAATGCTACAACTCACTGGAGGTAAGCAGCACCCTTTTTTGGTCTTCCCCCTAGAGTTTTTAAATGTTTTGAGACTTTTTCTCCCATTTATTTTTAGTACTTTTTAAATGTCATTCTGATGCATCTGAAAAAAAATCCCATCTATTCCTTGAAACTTTTCAGAAGACAGAATTCCTGTTTTCCAGAAAGATCCACATAAGGGTGTTTACAAAGAACTTGTTGATACTTCACACTTACTGCAGCTTTCTTGGAGACCCTGGAATTTCTCCACTAAGTGAAAGGCTTGTGCAGTCTGAAAACCACAGTTATCTTTTTCTCTCTCTGCTTTTGCTCCATGATTCTTAACTTACCAAGGAGACAAAAACTTTTGCTGTTTTCAATCTAGCTGGAGGGATTAAGTCCTGCTAATATTTACTGCTAATATTTTCTCATAAGAGAAGTGGAGTCTCCTCTTATGAAAGTTCACTTCTAACACTGCAGCACAACTCAAAGAAGTTTTTGAGCAAGCTCAAGAGACCTATCTGGCTCAAAATTGTGATTTTTGGACCGTAGCAAATCATATGGTGGATGTAGACATGGGCAAAAATTGAAAAAACCCAAATACTCCTTCCCTTCTAAAAAAACAAATCAAGCAAAATGTTCACATTTTGATATATATCAAATCCTAGGAAAGAACCAGATGCATGTGCAAGCCAGGTTCATGAGAAGGAAGGACTTGTTTCTTTTAATCTGCTTCAGTTGATTTTTCCTTGATTTGGGAAGGTTTCTTCAATGTGTGGGGTTTTTTTTGTTTGTTTCTTTGGGGTTTTTTTGTTGTTTTTTGTTTGTTTGTTTTGTTTGGGGTTTTTGTGTGTGTGTGTTTTGTAATATATTTGTTTGGCTTTTTGTTTGTTTTGGTTTTGGTTTTGTTTTGGTTTGTTTGTTTGTTTACATTAATGTAGTTCTTCATCAGAGAAGTTAATCTTAAAGATCATAAAGATTCAGGCCTAACAGGGTATACTTCAAGTGCACCAGAGCTTTATGATATCAAAAACCTAAATTTTCAATAGTAATCTTTAGCTATAGGTATACTATAAACATCATAATGGGGATTCATATATGCAGTGCTAAATCCTGTTTTGTTAAATATGAAAGTAAATTCAGATATATGACAGGTACACCAAGTGTGCTCAGAGCCCGTGTGTAATCCATGCTTTGCTTTAAAAATATTATTTCTAGGACTGGCAGATTTGTTGGCTCCTGACCTTGGAGACAAAGCAGTATTTGTGGAGGTTTTCTTAGCTTCCCACTTTCTTGCATACCTTCCTTTGCTTTTCCATAAATTTGGGCTTCCTCTTGGTGGAGCTGAGACCGTAGTCTCAGAAGGCTAAGGTTGGTTTCCCATTCCTCTGTAGGATGCCAGAGGGAGGCTGCAGCCAAATGACTGGGACACTGGTGGCCTCTTCTTCCATAACCACCAACCTAGGGCACAGGATGTTTGCTTCAATGTTTTTCCTCAGTCTCCCATAACAAGCAGCAGTGTGCTCTGCACCACTTTTTATGACATTTTGCTGTGAATAGGATAGGAAAGAAGAAATCATCCTTCTGCATAGCAGAGTCCAGGTAAGTAGCACTACTCCAACTATGGGCAAGGAGCCAGGAGAGGGAGGCCAAAGAGAGATGTTAGGCAAGTTGGCTGAGACCTCAATCACACAGGAACAGGATAGTTAAGTGCAGACTGACATAGAAATCTGGGATAATTGAGGGCAAAACTGAGCTAGTGCCACAGCTAGTTTGCTGTGGCATAGACTTTCTCTTGCACGCAGCTGATGTATAAATGAGGAGCTTAGCAATGTAATTTGATTTTCACGCATAAAAATAGAATAACTTCTTGTTAGAAAAATGTGTTTTTTGTAGGAGTCAGGCAGAAGGACAAACAGAACTTCAGGTCATAGGGTTAATTCTGACATAATTCCAGTGGCCTAATCATAGTTTATTATCCCCACAGTCAGCAGGAGTTCTTCGAACAAAAGCCTTGAAGACAGCAGTAAATCAGGTCCAATTGCATTGTCTTGATCTCTGTGCTTACTTTGCTTTATGCTTACAGGCACAGGTTTCTTGAAGAGTAGTTTGATGACTACTGTATCAGAGAATGAGAAGCAGAATGGATGAGATGAAGGAGATGGAAGGTACTTATCAACCATTACAGATACAAGGGCTAAACTAGAAACATTTGAAGGTGCTTGTCGTTCCTCAAAAAAAACCCCCAACAAAACCAAAAAACATATTGATGAACTCAACTGTCCACCTGTTACAACACACTGTCAGAAGTTTCATATTGCTGACCTAATCCTTTAAGCCCTCTTTCCAAACTGTCTTATAAATTAATTAATTCCCGCATCTCACTTAGGCAAGGTTATACCTTTAAGGGAGCTTAAATGAGGAGAAGATTTTCATCCCTCCATCCCTCCATCTTGCTCATAAAGGCAACTGTTCTTGTCTGTGCAAGTCCCAACTTTCTTCGTAAGAAGCACATGCAGAGTAAGGATATCTTTCTATCTCATGCCAAAATCTTGTGAAAAAAGTCTGAGGAAGTAATTCTCTTTCTCTCAATGAGAATTTCTAGGAAAAAAGAATGAGAATCAAATCAACTTTTCTTTAAATGAAATTCTAAACTTCTGATTGTTCTTGTATGCTGAGATAAGCATCTCTTTGCTGACTATATAAGGAGCTGAGAGAGATGAGAGTGTGACAGCATGTAGGGCACAGAAAGAAGAGTACCTAAATCTCATGAAATTCATAGGACCTATGCTCTAAACTGTAAGCTTGAGCAGATATCAAAATATTATTATTCTTCCTGTCTGACTTATTGGCATATGCAATTAAGAGCATAAAATCCTTCTGTGTGTTTCTGTGCAAAAGTACCCCATGTCCTAAGAGATGACTCTCTGGACAGATGAATTTTTAGGGCTCCAGATCTGTAGGGCAAGATTACTCAATTATACGCACCATCATGCTAACTTTTATAAAAGGCATGTATAGCAAAAAATGTACTTCAGTTTCATTTTAATATTTTGCTGTGTTAATTTCAATGTGTAAGACTAATTTATGGTCATTTTACCACTCAGGGGCCATCTGTTTTTAATTGAATCCTAGAAATTAAGCACAAAAGCTAAATTAGACACAGTTGGTAAAGTAATTCTTGGTTAATTGTTAAGCAGACGTGAATGCATATATGTCAGAGACTTTCAGTGCAGCAGTTATCTAAGCTTTGAAAGCCAAAGTTAAATCCTAACTAAATACAACTTCCTCTGACAATAGGCTCAGAACATGTTGAAAAAAATTGGGATTTGATACACAGCAGGCTTATACTGTGAACAGAGATATTTTCATCTAACTAAAGTTGAAGATTATAAACTTTACTGGAAAATAACTAAGTTTAATGAGAACTGCATTTTAAAGTCTCTCATCTCTCTTTAATTTTAAAATTGGAAGTATCATAATATAAATTGATTTAGTATACTTTACTTAGAAGATAAATTTGATTTTCTTTATCATCATTACCTGGAATTGTCACTCAAATGACCAACAGTGGGAAAGTTCACCAGGATAATTTAAAATCCTGAGGGATATTGTGTGTGTGTGTGTGTGTGTGTGTGTGTGTGTGTGTGTGTGTGTGTGTGTGTGTGTGTGTGTGTGTGTTTTGGCAAGTAATTTTGACCCTTTCCCTTCTCTCTTTAGAAAATAAGCTGCATGGACTTTATGACCAATAAAAATAACTTCCACCAATAAAAGTAATGAAACTGTAGTTTTGTGAAGAGCACTGGAGTTGAACATATACTATGTCATTGGTTTAAGTGGAGCAAATCACATTTATATAAATACAAATGTGACAGTAAATGGAAAAGATAACAGTAGCTTGAAGAATAACTAGGGACTTTAGTAAAATATTTCAACAAGCTACATTAAAGTAGTATTAATTTACTTAGTTGTCTGACTTTTTACTACATGGAAGGTTCTGAAATAACTGAGAAATGCAGTAAGTTTTGCTTTTAGCAAAGGAGAACTCTAGCATTTTGCTGACTTTTGTAATGTTTTCCTGAAACCCTTAGCTATTTTTGATTTACTAAAAGGCTGTTTCACTGGAGTAGTATTATGGAAAAGGACTGTGAAGTAAATGTAACAGCTCTCAAAACACACAATTGTCTGCAAACTACAGAACAATTTTTCACCCTGCTTTAAAGCTGGTTTTTTCAAGGTGAAAATTTAACTGTAGTGCTCCTCTATTCTTGCAGGAAATAAAAATGTAGTATGCTATTAAAGTAGGGCAAACATAACTGTTCACATTAGCTAAAGTTCTTCCAGAGCCATTACCGTTTTGGAAAAAAAAAAAAAAAAAAAAAAAAAAAAAAAAAAAAAAAAGAGAGAGAGAGAAAAATCCTGCCAATGCAACCGTGGAGGAAATACTTCAGACATGCTATTGCGCATTTACAAATAATCTCCACCAGATGGCACAAAGAAACAAATTTAAGTCAACCTTGGCATGGATCGTTTTGTGGTCACACGGAATGGGGCTAGGCAGAGACAAAAGGAAAACTTTAGTAGTAGGATGTTCAGAGTTCATAGGTTCAGCTAATAATTCTCATATCAAAAAAGCTGCTGAAGGCACATATGATAAACTATTTATTTACAAGTGAAAGGAGAAGAAAATTCTCAGAAATGTTTTCGATTGGTAGTGATTTTGAGATAGACTTCAAGTCATTTGTATTTGGTAAATGTGTTTACACCGATCCATATTCAATAGAAAAAAGTTTACATTTCACTAGGAGGAATGGAATCAGTCATTTGGAGCTAAAATATTGACACTGGATGTCATAGAAAAATGTAAAATGCACAGGAGAATTCTTTTGATAGATCTTTCAGCCTCACTTTAAATATAAAGCCAACTAACCTTTTCCTTTAAATCCATGCTTGAAACACTTAAATTTAAGAGATCCCCATCTATCCAGAGTTTCTCAGCATTATGGGTTTAATTTCTCTTTTTAAAAAGCTCAGACATATTTGGCCCTGTAATACAAAGAAATAAGGATGCTCTGCCTATATCAGAATAACTATTATTAATTTAATTCTTTCATTCATTCTCACTGGGCTTATAGTTATCTACCACAGTAAAATCCTTGATAGATTAAATCCTTCATGTCTGGGAATTTTGTAAATTCTCCAGATGTCCTTATCTATCAATAAGGACATAATAGTAGAATTTTGTATACATCTCAACCTCCAGCAGTGAAAACCAGATGTCTTTGACTTCTCTTACATAATAATTTCCTGCTGGTATATGAAGTGAAGGGAAAGGGATTTGAAACATCAGTGAATTACAAGCAGAATTATTTAAATGCAAATTAAAAGTAGATCCATACATATGCACACAAACATACACAGTTTGCTCTGGAGGGTTTCCCAGGCTGCTTATTGGACTTCAAATGTCATGACACATGCTGTTTTCATGGATGTGTCAAACTATCAGCTGGATGTGACTGGAGCAGCAGTTGCAAATTCAAATGTATTGTTCCCCTCGGATCACCCTAATTATACAAGGAAAAGGGTCGGACTGCAGTAACTCCATTTGCACTTTAGTCCCTATGTGGTACCATCTCCTCCATGCAAAGAGGGATGGTGTCCAGCTGTGTCAAGGGATCACAGTGTGGCTCCCTGATGCCAGCCAGACGTAAAAGGCACTTCTGCAGAGCTGCCAGCTGGGCTTACTTAAACCCTGTGCTTCCTTCCATACTTAAGAACACTAATTTCAAAACTGTCTTTTACAAACTCTTTTGGGTCCTGCTATTTTCTGATCAAAGCACAGTAGGTAGCACTGTGAGCCCTCCCCAAACTGTGAGCAGTTCTCAAATCCCTCATGGAGCCAGTTCTCAGTACCTTATTTACACAGTACTGCCCTGGTATTAGTGGAAAAAAACAGAGCTATTTGGGGTTTTAAGGTAGTGCTCAGAGACTCTCAAACACCACCAGTTAAATACAAGATAGTGTGACCTAGAATTCAACCAGTAAAAAGCTCTGGTTCAGTGTGTTCTTTCAGAGAACTGTATCATACGGCCTTACCTTAGGAGAGAGTTGAGGAAATGAACAGTTGTTCTTCTATTGAAGGCTGGAATTACAAAAGTACATGATTTGGAGATACAGAATGATCTGGTCAGAAACAATCAAGCATAAATCTGAACTTTTAGAGATTTTTCTTGTTCTTAGATGCATGACACAGACTATTCCACTCTATCTGGCAGCTGAAAAACAAAAATTTAAGATCATTTATTTGTTGGAAACCAGCTGAGTATTGTCATTAGTTTTACTTGGCAATCAAAAATATTGTATGCACTTGGCCAATTCTAATTTAGCAGATAGAGTTTTCTTGGAAATTTTCAACTATGTTAATCACAGAGCACAGAAACAGATACATGCATATACTCATATGTGCAGTTTATATATTCCTACACAATTGAGATTAGCTGACTTTAGTATTGTTTGTAAAGTGCCTATTTCAGAAATGCTAACATTTATTAGGAATTCTCATACAGATATTACCACTTGATTTTCAGGAAAATGAAATGGGTGCAAAAATCCAGAAATGGATGTCCTCATGTAAAACAACTTGCATATTAGTGCTGGTAAGTCCATATAGGAATTCATCTCTGTAACAACTCTCTTTGTCATCCTTCTGGTGGCTCAGAATGTCTGAAATCTTCAGAGACTGACAGTGGTTTCCTTTAACACACGGGAACATCATTGTTGAACAATTTAGAGTTGCAATTTCTAGCTTGTGTTATTCTGGCTGCCCTGTTGGAGGAAATATCTGAGCAATACAAAGGACTATATTGGGTGTATAGAGAATATCTCTGAAGTATTTTTAAATTGTATGTGTTCGTAGTGGTCCCAGCATACCCTCAGGATACACTGTAAATGGTAGAGGGCAGTGACCAGAAGCTACCATTGCTTCAAAAATCTCAAATGGAGACAGAATGGATTACTGTCGTAATCAAAGATGTATTACTGTCATTTCAAAGAATAAAATGTAGAGTAAGTAAGCCTATTACCTGGAAAGAAAACCAAGAACAGACTAAAGTATTTTAGTCATGCATTTATATTTTCCAAGATTTCTTATGCTTTAGTGGAGACAAACTGACATACACCAGTGTGTGTACAATAACAGTGGTAAAATGATACTCAGTATTACTTGAAAAACTATGAAATCTACCTTTTTCCAGTAATGTGAGAGGTCCTCAAGCCCAAGTCCTAATTATATTTTAGATATTTTATAATGGTGTGAGAAAATAGAGCAGTGACTTCACGATTTTGAGAACAGTGTGAACTGATTCAATTTCCATCATCTGCTGACTGTGAGTTGCTTAGCAATTCTGAAACAGTGTAATCCCCAAAATAAATTAAGGATGTTAACTGCATACAGGAGGACAAGTCTGTTCTTAACAATATGAAGCATCAAGCACAATTTAGAGATGGAACTTAAAATTATCCTGCATAAATCTGAATTTATCTCTTCTCTGTTTTAACAACAGATGGTTCAGAGTCCCCATTTCTTATTCATGGGCTTCTTCACTCCCTCAGTCCCACCCCATTTCCTCAACTCAGGAACTTTGTTTCTGATAATTAGCAATACACTGGAGATAACACATTCATGGCTGGGGGAGATCATTATTATGGGGAAGAAAAGGAGAATTTGGGTGGAAGGCCCTTTGAATGGAACTCTATGCTAGCTAATATGACAAGTTTTCAGTTATCTGGCTATAAGCCACAGGATGCATTTCCAGAAAGGACTGTATAATTTGCATTAATGTTATGTGCTTAAGGGACCTATTGCCATTCTGGATTGTATCTAACTGGAGACATAAAGTATCTCTAATGACCTTAACATATCATCAAAGTATGAAGAGATAAATTTTTTGCATAGATTTTTACCTGTGTGGCTGCAAAATATTTTAGCTGAAAAATAAATGTTATTCTGAACAGCAAGTAGTTTCAGCTCTAGCTCATAAACCTGAAATATTTTCAATGGCTGTATAGTAACAGGCCTTAGAGCTCTGTGGTTCTGAAAGAAGCATCATTTATAATTAGAGCTTTTAGCCTTCCCTGGCCCTAATAAAATACAGCTTCCTTTTTGCATGTCTCTGGGTGACTTTTCAGGTAGATATTAAAGATCTCTCACCTCTTCTCATTTACTTCCTTTCCTGGGGAATGCCTAGAAAAGAAAATGGAGAACTCAGGAGATGTGTATTTTTTCCACCTCTGCCACTGTCCTTATAGGTGATCTTGGGCAATTATCTGTAAAGAAACTGAACAAATGCCAGATGACCTTCATGACGTCTTTTGAGATCAATTAAAAGTTCCACATATTACTGTTCCTGCTACTGATTTAAAAGGTTAAAAACTTGGTAAATGACACTGCAGTTTTTGCAACCACAGTTGCAAATAAGGAATCATTGATGACCTAGATGGAGTCCTTTGGGATTTTTAAGGAACTTGAAGTACAGCAGTTGGCACAAGTATTTAGAAGAAAGGCCAGTGCTGAAAATGACAGGCCTCCTCTGCAAGGTGATCTGTGAAGCAAGAAGCCTTAGTGCAAAGAAAGGTGTGATTTAATTTGGCCAAGTACTAACACACACCCGTCAGAGCACAGCCAGTAGCTCAGCTTTAACAAGCAGGGGGGCCTCTGCTCCTAAACAGGGAGCTCAAGTTGATCTCACTGGGTAGTCAGTTCAGGATAGGGATAGGGCTGTCATGTCTAACCTCCTGCTCCCATCATTTCTAAGCTCCTACATGCAGAAATACACATTCACTAAGTAGGCCAAGGCAGCTCCACATTTTCCCTATCCTTAACAGATGATTTTAGAATATGTCCTTCTTTTTTGGTTATGTAAGTATTTCTTGGGGTGTATTGTATATACTACCCCAAGCCAAACAAGCAGTTACACGATCTGTTGGGGAAAAACAAAAAAGCAAGCTTGTATGAATTTATTTATTACTCTCTTATAGTTCATTTCCAGAGTATGATAGCATAAAGGTGATGTAAAAGGACACTTCTCAAAGTACCCTGAGAGGGTTTTGTTAACAGCAACCAACCAAAATGAAGAGATAAAAACAAATATTCAGTGATGTCTGCCTGATGATATTCTGCTTCTACTAGCATGTGAAATGAGAGGTGGAAGGAATTAACCTAGAAGAGGAGGAATGACAGCAGATGAGAAATGAAGCAAAGCTACAAGTACTCAGGCTTAGCTAGCAGCATATGTTGGCTGAGAATTAAAAAGGGACGTGGGCATTTCAGAAAGCTTGGCAATATAAAACCTGAAGCTTTGTCATCCATCTCTTTAAGGAGTGGGGTTCAAAATGTGGGAGTATGTGCTCAGATGTCTTTTATGCTAGATAAGTGAAATTAAATGCCCGAATTGTAGTTCCCAAGAGGAAGCCCCAGGTAAATATAAAATCCTGTCTCAATGTGACGGAGATATTTGTGTAAGATTCAGTGTCTCTCTGAATCTGGAATTAAGAAATAGGCTTAGGAAGCCAGAGCCTATTTTTGTTAGACTGATTGTCATGAGGGAGGGTTTTGCCTATGTCTGTACTAATAAGTAAAACAACCCAGAACAGCCATTTGCCCAGAAGAGCAAAAGTCGTGTCACAACATGCATTTATTTGGCTAACCTCTTTTATTATATATTCTCTGCAGAGAAAAAAACAAAACAAAACAAAACAAAAAACAAACAAACAAACGTTGTGGAAATCAAGGTTTCAGGAACTAGGACCTCAGATTTCCCTGTTGCTCCAGCCACATTTCAATTCCTTCTTGCATGTTTACCTTTTTTTTTTTAAAGAAGAGGACTCCAAAGGGTGTATTGCATTGTATGTCTCACTGCGTTCTCTCATTCCTTTTAACTTCTCTCTCAGAAAGTATAACAAGAGTAGGTAGCTAATACAGTACAAACTATCTTCAGAAGTAATGCATCATCATAGGGAATCTAAATATTAAACCTTTAGTGTCTGGAAAGAATTAATAGTTTTTACAAACTCTTCTATATGTAGATTCTGATTGAGAATTTACAGAATTTCTACTAACGGCCCACTTCTCCTATTAGTGCCCAGTTCAAATCTCACTACTCTTTGTAGAAATGTTTCCATTGACTTCTCTTGTGGTTTCAAATTGACGGGATTCAGTCAGGCTCATTGAATATGGCAAAAATTTCTGCTCTCATACTCTGCAGTTTGGAGGCTGGTTTGATTGGTTGGTTGGTTGGTTTTGTTTTTTTGGTGGTTTTTTTTTTTTTTTAGTGTTTTTTTTTTTCGTGTGTGTTTTTTTTTGTTTGTTTTGTTTTTGGTTTTGTTTGTGGTTTGTTTTTGTTTCTGATGACTTCAGATGAGCCACATCTTCTCATGCATTTAAATTAAAGATGTTTCTCTGTTGAATCAAATACTGTTTCCGTAATTTATATGGGCTTCACTCTTCTGAAAATAGTTGTTCAATGTAGTTAGTTCTGTTTTATTTGTCATTGATATTTTTATCTGTTTTGTTCTACAGTCCTTTAAGATGTGCTATGCATGAAAATAAAGATTGATTACTCCATATTTTTTAATAAATAAAACATGCTCTTCAAAAAATGATACAGAAATATATATATATACACACACACACACACATACATACATACATACATACACATTATTGGTACTACCACATATCTGTTTGAATTTAGTAGACCTAGTAACTGTTATTCTTTCCTAGTGCTTTGTATACAGAAGACAAATTTTAAGTTGACCAGATATCTGTAGGCAAACATTTAGTTTAAAAATGTTGATTTTCTTTCTAAATGGAAGAAGGGTTAAGTGTTAGGGGGAAACTGTGTTCAAGGATTGGGTTTTTTTAATTCTTTTGTGTTTCTTTCTTAATTACTTCTGTTGCTGCTGTTACTAATCAGCTTGTTTTGCATCATGCTAAACAGCACAGCTGGAAGATTTGCTCACTGACTGAAAGTATCATGTGAGCAGAGAGAGTGGGCACCAGTGGGACTGCAGTGGAAATGACTGCAAAGAGATTTCAAAGGTATTATAAGAAGGCAACAATTTCTTGGCATTGGGGAATGCATAAGGAAGAGAAGAACTAAAAAAAACCCAAAAAACCTGTGTGTGAAGATTAGAGAAGGAAAAATGTATCTGAGAAATCAGAGCAAGAAAGGGAGGATATTTATTTATGCCTGGGCTGTCAGCTTATCAAATTTAGCTCAATGGCTGTGGTAGCAGAATATCCTATTGTAAAAGTGGAAAACTTCCACAATGACCAGGAAACAAAAAAAAAAAAAAAAAGAAACATAGGAATAGATGATAAAGCAGTTGTTATAGGCTATTGTAAAACCCACAGCAGAATCAGAGTTCTACAAACAACACCTGTGTTTTGTAGGTAATGAATTGTTATAGGCCTGTATGCAGTAAGGGCTGTCTGGATCAAAGAGTGACAGTCTTAAGGAAACAGAACAACATGCACAAAAAGAGAACAGAAAGACATGATAGTACTTTACTTACCTTCTTTTTTACCTTTTATACCTATATATGTTTTTCTGTATTTCTACTGTATCCAATAGCTAATGTTACTTTATAGCATCAGCTCCTGCACAGGTCCACTGCCACAATCCCTTTTTCTTGACAGAAGTGTACCAATAGCTGCACCAAGCAAGTTTTTGCTATATCCATATGTTTGGGACATAAGGAAAAGTACTTCAAAATAACATAAAACAAAACTGAGGGGAAATCTGAGGCAATTTACTGTGGTTTCTTTTGTAGAGGGGACATCAGTAGGACTGCCCATAATTCACATTTCTTGACATTTCCTCTTGCAGGTCTCTGTTTTTGTTTTCTTTTAACTTTGCCAGACTTAGACTGAGAAGGCTAAGCTTTTCTTACCACCTGCTGGGAATGGAATGTTGTATTTTGTCTGTAAAATTTTAACATTACAGTTTTTTTGCAGCTTCTGAGAATGAAATGAAAGGGAGAGGGACATTTTTGCTGTGGTAAGGAACTTCAGTGCCTAAGATGTAATAAGATGATCTGAATCTTGGCACACAGAGTGTGGAAAGCTTGTTGGGTCCAGTTGTTCTGTCAAGGATGAACCTTGCACTATCCCTGAGAGAAACTTTGTAAATTTGGCAAATTTACAGGGCTTAGAAAAAATCTCCCTTTGCATGTTCCCAGCAGTGGCTCTGGTGGGTACCAGTGTTGCACCTCCCATCTGTGTATGTCTCCAACACAGCTGTGTGGGCTGAACCCAACCGATCTGTTGCTGCTGCTTGAATCTCTTGGGGAGGTGTGGGAGGCTCTCCTCCATGAATGCACTCTGCTTCTCCTGCTGGTGCCTCCTCACTAGGAAGGAGAGATTTGACAAAAAAAAAAGCTAGAAAAATGCTGGAAATGTTTGGTATGTCAGAGAGAATAGATTAGGATAAGGAGCTTGCCTAGTAGCCCACATCAGGACCTTAAGAAGGTTCAGGAGACTCAAGGACGAAGAGACTGGGAGTGAGGGATGAAAAGTGGAATTTGGAGGTAGGAGACCAAAATCCAATTAGGAACTAAAGAAAAAGCAGAATACCACACACTGAGGGACAAAAAGGCTAGCTTGAGGCAGAGGAAGGCTTAAAACTCACCCTCCTTAGTCTCAGGTAAATTATGTAAACATGGAGAGGTCAGGGGATGACTGGGGAGAAAGTAGAATGAAAAACTTGAATAGAAGGAAGTTGGTGCTGCATTGAGGATCCCTGAAAAATGGATTTGGAGTGGCAGTGCAAACAGGTCTGTATTGATAGGTATGAGCACCTTAGGCACCGTGACTGGAACAACCCACAAAGAAGAGGTCAGATCAAGGGAGTATATAAGAAGAATGTAGTGAAAGAGTTAAATCAAAAACTGGCTTGGGACAAGGATAGCCTTCAGGAGATGGGGCAGCAGGAATGATGCCTACTTTCTAATGCAGAGAAGACAGCTAATGCTTTTGAGTTGTGACCTCAGCTATGAGACTTAACTTATAAGAGAGATACACAGAGGAATAATGTTGGTGGAGTGGGTGGAACTGAGCGTCAGGGCTGTGCGCCATGCATACCCAGCAATCTGAAACCATCAGCTTGCTTTATGGTGCTCAACTTGTCTCTGAATATTTGAGGCAAAGGATTGGAATGAGAAAGCTGGGTATCGCGATACCAGGTGATTCACTGACTCTTCCTAGTCGAATTACTAGATGAGGTAGAAAGGTTAAGGAGTATTAGATAATCCAAAGGGTAGATAGGCTTGTGGAACCAAGCTCTGACCTCAATGAGATGGGAGCAGCCACCAGAAATAATTCAAGATCAAGGGGATCCTCTTCTCCCCAGCAAGGAGAAGGTAGCAGCTGTAAAGTAAGG
This sequence comes from Pyrocephalus nanus, assembly GCA_038380795.1. NCBI lineage: Eukaryota > Metazoa > Chordata > Aves > Passeriformes > Tyrannidae > Pyrocephalus > Pyrocephalus nanus. The sequence goes on along the minus strand of CM076262.1, from coordinate 12,826,577 downwards.
AGCAAATGGAGGGTAGTCCATGCTCAGTGGCAAGCAAAATCATTCTTCACCCACCTCACCCCACCAGGTAACTGCACAATAGGTGCTTTGTACATGGAAGGACAGCCAAAGGATGAAGAGAATGAAGGTCCAGTGACACCAGAGGTGTTGTCACAGTCAAAAAGGTCAACATGTCCTACTACAGCCACTTCTGAGAGGAAGAAAAGATGGGTTACTGTTGTGGGCAATTCTCTTCTAAGGGGAACAGAAAGCCTAATATGCGAACTGGGCCTGGGTTAAGGACCTCACTAGAAAACGTCATAACCTGGTGCAGCTCTCAGGCTACTATATATTACTGATCTTCCACATAGTGAAAATAATATATAAGTGAGTTCTGTTGAGAAAATATTATGAAACCCAATCTGAGTCATCAACTTTTATATTAATCTTCACAACAAGATTTTATTTTTTAATATCTTTAGTATTTAATTCCTCTTCCTTTTATTGTGGGTATTATTTAACCATATGACTTCACTAGTGGAGCAAATTACTTGTTGAGCTTGGAAGCCAGAGGCTCATTTGTTGGGAAGAAATAAATCTAAAAACTCAGTATAACGCACTGAGTGATTGAAGAAAGGACAAACTTTTTTTTTTTTTTTCAATGTACACAAATAAAGCTACTTGAATACCTGTCTTGCAGTTCAGGTACTTACAAGAACATTTCCAACAATGTAGGATGATAAGCAACAAGTTCTCTCTCAATCCAAATCCTTCCTGGGTTTTGGATGTAGAGCTTTGGTCTAGCCAAAAGGTCACCTTTTTATTTTTGCACTTGAAATCATGGAAAACATGAAGAAAACAAAGGAAATATAAAAAATGGGACTCAAAAATAAAACACTTAATCAAATAAATAGCATGTCAGACCTTAGAGTCCACTGACTGTGGAGAATGTTAACAGCATTGGCTATACTAATATTACTTCCAGCAGCAGGCAGATTTCTTACAAATATGATCTTTCAGCTATTTCATTAACCTCACACTCCCACACAGAAAATTGAATCTTAAAGGTCATGTTTAATGTGTTCAGTGTTTTCAGATCATTCTAATCTAAACCCTCAATTTTATTTTGGTAAAGTAACTCTATTTACTAAATTTCAACCTCAAATCTTTTATGCTTTAAGAACATTTTTATTAGACTATTTAATTTTTCCTCTAAAGTATTTGTATTTTCTTTTTTAATGGCATGATTTCCCATAAATTATTTTTCCTCAGTCAATAGGTTTTTTTTTTTATACACAAAGACAGTAATTTTAGGTGGACTCTATCATAGTAACAGCAACTGTTTCTACAACTCATTCAGAGATATTTTTATTATCTATTCACATGCACAATTGAAATATACTATTCGTAACAATTTTTTTTACATAATTATGTTGGGTTTGCATGGCAAGGTTTTGGTAGCAGGGGTGTTACAGTTTCTGTGAGAAACTGCCAGAAGCTTCCCCCACATCCAACACAGCCAGTTTCAACTGGCACTAAGACAGACCTGCCACTGGCCAAGGCTGAGCTTGCCATCCACAATGGTAGCACCTCTGGGATAACAGATTTAAGAAGGGGGAAGAAAACTGTGCAACAGTAGCCAGAGAATATGTGAGAGAAACAGCTCTGCAGACACCGAGGTTGGTGAAGGAGTGGGAGGAGGTGCTCCAGGTGCCAGAGCAGAAGTTCCCCTGCAGGCCCTGGTGCAGCCCACGGTGAGGGTAGGCTGTTCTTGTGCAGGTGGTCCATGGTGGTCCATAGTGGAGCAGAGATCCATCCACCTGCAGTCCATGGAGGACCCCACACCAAAGCAGGGGGATGCCCAAAGAAAGTTCTAACTGCAAGAAATCAGCACTGGAGCAGGCTCCTGGCAGGACCTCTGGCCCCATGGAGAGAGGAGCCCACTCTGGAGTAGGTTTGTTGGCAGGACTTGTGGCCCCTCGGGGGACCCATGTTAGAGCAGTCTGTTCCTGAAAGACTCTACCCCGTGAGAGTGACCCACACTGGGTCAGTTCTTGAAAAATAGCAGACTTGTGAGAAGAAGCAGGGGAAGAGTGTGAGCAGTCTTCCTGCTGAGGAGAAAGGAGCAGCAGGGATGATGTGTGCTGAACTGATCACAGCCCCCATTCTTATCCCCCTGTCCTGCAGTGGGTAAGAGGGAGAAAAAACTGGGAGTGAAGTTGAGCCTTGGAAGAAGTGAGGGGTGGGAAAAAGGTGTATTTTAAGATTTGGTTTTATTTCTCATTACCCTACTCTGATCTGATTGTTAAAAACTTAAACTAATTTCCACAGGACAACTATGTGTTGCCAATGATGGTACTGGATGAGTACTCTTTTCCTGTCCTTATCTCAACCCATGAGCCTTTCATATATTTTGCCTCCCCTCCCTGGCCAAGGAAGGGAGGGATAGAGTGGCTTTGGTGGACATCTGGCATCCAGACAGGGTCAATCCACCAAAATAATCTAACCCTTGCTTCTTCTGCCCTTTCAAATCTGCTCAGTGATTTTCATAGTGATACCTACCTGATATTAAGTATTCTGACACAAGAGCTATTTTAGTGCCCAATTCAAATGAATTAAAGTGGTTTCCCCAGACTCAGCTTTCTCTGTTGAGAACAGTAAATCATCACTGCCTACCTTTCACTTGTCTTTTTAGACTGCCTTAATCACAGATTGCAGCATGCAGTTGCTTATCTGTTCAAGTAAATGACTGAGATGCTACTGAGTGTGGTAAGTAGAACTCACTTTCAGCATTGAATTAATTATCTCTTTTCTTAAATTATGATGGTTTTTGTTTGGTTTTGTTTGTTTATTTCTTTTTTTAATGTATGGACTTCATCTTTTTGGTCTCAAATTTTTTGTTGTGTGTGCATCAGCCTATGTTTATTTACTCACAATCTTTACAGTAGGAATGTAGAATAAATGTTATTTAAACCATGGATTTCAAGTAGATGAACTGCAATTAACTCAGCTTATCGCTTTGTAAGATGTTTTGTGAAACTGACTGAAGGGAAGAAAGTAGTTAAAACAATGTGGCCGACTTCCAAAATCATATTGATGAAGGTACAAATTCTTTCTGATTATGGAAGAAATATTGGAACATATATGTAACAGCATATAAATGCAAACTCATAAAAAACATCTAATAGAATGACTCACATAAAAAGGACACCAGCTGCAGCAAGGAATGATGTAGAAGGATTTTAGGATCAAGAGGCAAAATAGAAAAAAAAAAATCTCTGCTACTTTTTAAAGGAGGATAGTTACAAATAGATCATGTTAAGAAGGCTGAACTGTTTGATGCCTTTTCAGTATGCAATCAAGTGATAAACATACTGATCCGCTGAAAAAGGGAAAGGTCTTAACATCTGCGTGGAGGAGAGATCTTGATTCAGTAGAGGGCTTAGAAGATGTTTAGGGAGTTGAAGTAAAGGACATCTGAGAAGGAACTAGGAGTGTTTATCCTGGAGAAAACAAGGGTAAAAGGGGTTCTAACTACAGTGTTGCAGATTCTCCTCAGGATGCACAGTGAAAGGATAAGGCCTAAAGGGTCAAGAGATTAAATATGAAAAACTTTAATTGCTCAGAAGCAAAAAATTATTCACCACAAGAGGTGCCTAGGTGCTTTCTACCTTGTTTCTTGTTTGCTTGCCCTCACACAACTCTTGTAAGAGAGGAAAACTTCTGAGTACTCAGAGCAGATATAGCAGTCACAGAACTAAGATTTGAGCAACTAAGTGTTAAATTATCTGAAAAAATGAGCCTGCAAGTCTTATTATTGTGCATTATTGCAGTAATAACCTTGTTTGCACTTCTTAGTATTTGAATATATTTTAACTGTAATTGTTTTGTTACTTTATGAACCATTACAATATCTCTTCTGAAGTCACAGTATTATTTATTTATTGTAATTACTGGGGCGTAGAGTGTATCAACGTGTAAGGTTTCAAGAGTGTTGTATGTTGAGGTGCTCCATGACCCTTCCTACTAGAGTGTCCATGACCAAATTTCAATAGTAGGATACGGGACAATTCAAAGATATCGTCAGGACACACAGTCAATCTTGTTCCTTCTGCCATGTTAGAGTACTCCAGGGAAGGAAAAAAAGCAAGAAGTCACTATTTATATTTCCAGCAAGTTTACACTTTCTAAGCAAGCATTGGAACACTTTGCTTCATATGTTTGACTATGTCTGACAGTGTAACTTTTGTTTCTGTCCTACAGGGACCCAAGATGTGAGGAACTGATACAGATTTTTGACTGTTCCAAGGATCTTCAGCTGAAAATCAAAGCCCTAATTCTCTGTATATAAAAAGTACTGCTGCATTTTCTGTCTCTGATGAGCCTACAGGTAACCACTGAAGGAATGAGTCCAAGTGAACATAACTGAGGAAATGTATAAAGCCAGTCCAGCCACTTCTCAGACTGAAATGGTACAACCTCAGCAGCACCTCAGTATTCTGCTATCCAGAAGGGACTAATTTTATAAAAGGTTGCCATACAAGTACTTTTGTTTTAATCTGTGATTCACTTCAGTGCTGAGGAGTCTGATTCATCTGTTCTAGTCAACAGAGAGGTTTGCGATGACTTCAAAAAGAATTGCAGTAAGCACCAACTTGAGCAAGCCAGAGGTTGTCTCTTCTGTTCAAATCTTAGCTGTATACTTAATGTCAACCTAGTTTTCCCCTGAAACTGACCAAGGCTGAGAACTATGGGCAAAATACGGAAGTGTTTAAAATTTGTTGTGGCATGAACATCCATATCTTTATCTATCACATTTCCATATTTCCTTCAAACTTAATACATTACTCTGACATTTTTCAGGAGGTCTTAATGAAGTACCAAGCATTTTCAAGTACATGTGTAATACAGACTTATTTCCAGCAATGTCCCACCAACTTCTTGGTTTTCAATGAAGATGTATTCTTGTGGTGACTATATGCTCTCAGATGCTTCCTGCCCAAAGTGTCTGAGAAGGAAGGTCCTAGGAGTGGTAATCTTGTCCCTTTTCCTCTCATGGAAATCTAAGTGTATGTAAACACGTGATTACTTAAAATGCACAGAAATCTGGATAATAACAACTGCAGAAATTCCTTTCTTTCTGGGGGTTTCTTCTATTCAGAGCTGCCTTTGGTGAATCCAAACAGGTTTATGCTAGGACACTGATAGCACTCCTCTCATGGTGGCTGCTGCTCAGACCTGGAAGAAAATGGCAGGTCATTGATTCTAAGGGTTGGTGCACATGAAATAATGGGCCCAAATGAAGAAATTTAATTTCAGGGAGTCCATTGCTGTATGTCTTTTGATTTTAGTTTTACTCACTTCCTGTTTTTTTCTTTACAGACATCACATTTGTATAGATTGCATAGCATTTCACAGCAATTCTGTTCTTTTTCTTCAGAGATATATACCACTTGAACAAAAAACCTTTCTAGGACAATAAAAGGGAGGTACTTTTACAAAATGATCCAGCGTATTCCAAAGAGCTGGCTATAGTAGCTGCAGGACAGATACAGCATAGGAAAGCTGTGACCTACTCCAGATCTGCTGTGAGGTTGCTATTTAACTAGGGGTTGGTGCAAGGCAAGCATGTGTCCCAGCCATCATGCATCTTCTGTGAGCTGGCTTCAAGTGAAACTTGACATTATCAATCTCTCTGAAAACATTGCTCTGTGTAGGGAAAACACATTAGGACAAAGAAGATGAAGTATTACAAAGATTGCCCTAAAAATGAAAGGTTTACATTGAACCCTTGTGTGCCAGAAGTGTGAGAAGAACTAGTGTAGAAAAAGGAAAGGCTGGTTTTAGGTTTTACAAACCCAGAATATTTGGCCTTCACTGTCTAGTTGAGACCCTGAGAAATGAGGGATGGCAACATTAAACTCCTTGATTATTTTCTCAGAAGCTATATTAAAATTGGTAAAGGTTTTTTGTTTCTGTTCCTGGCCTTGTTAGAAGGTGGGTTTAGAACCACAGTACTTAGAAGTTCAGAAACTTTGCAATTCCCACCCAAAGGTATTAATAATCAGTGCAATTGTATTTGCTCTTAAGAAACCTTTACCTTTGTTTTTTAAGAGACCTTCACCTTCCTGCTCTTCTTTTGCTCCCCTAGACTAGATACAGAAATCAATCAGGTTTATCTCTCAGCTTTTATGCTGCTAGATTTGAGTAGAAGCCAAAGTTTTTTTGTGTGCTTTTTTTAATGGCCAACTCTCTGCTTATCCTTTTCTGAACCACTTTCACTTGAATTCAAATTCTTTGAACATTTGGGTTTAAACATTTCATGAGATTTTGTATCAGATCTCCCTTCCCCTACTTGAATATAATTTTTTAAATTTTTCTTTTATTGTTACCAGATTTCTCTAATGATTCACCAGGGAGCTGTTGCCTTTCTCATGGTATTTAACAATGAGAACAACTAGGCATCTAAAGATCAACTCAAATAACTTCCTATCTTTATTTGTGGTTTACTATTTTGTGGATTAAACAGTTGCTATCTGTATTACTGTTGAACTAGTGTGTTTGATACTGAGCTTGTTAAGTGTTAGGTAAGTAGTTCAAATTTTGGAATGAGTTTCAGCTACATATGCTAAAGACAGCCCTGTACATAGCTTAAATTCTTGACACAAATGATGAAGAATTTACTTTCAACACAAGAGAGAAAAGACTAACTTTAAGCCATAAGAAATTCTGTTTGGCATTTTGACTCCAAAGTACAACATACTTTTATAAAGCACTAACTTAATCTTCATTTGATAAATTATTCACTCCAAGGACAAGATATTGCTGTTTAAATTTACTTCTTTGTGCTTGAAAGTACAAGATGCTGAAGATGGTGAAAATGTTACTGCTCAGAATGCTTTGAGATTGGGAATACAAGTCTAAGCTTACTGTCCTACTCCTTCAGTCATTCACATTAACAACAGATGAGAGCAAAACATGAATCAGCAGCAGTAGCATGCTTTTCCTCCTGCTTGATTAATTCCAGTTACAGGTGCATTACAATGCAGAGTGATGTTTGAATTTACCATATACATTTGCATGTATGCATTTGTGTGCATACCCATGTTTATATTAATTTAAAGTTTACATGAGACTGATGGAGTTCTGTGTAGAGGATGAGGCAGGAATCTTCCCCAGTTTATCTCACCTGCGGATGAAGTACAGTATCCCAAAGGCTTGTCTTATGAACCTTGTCACCTCTGCTTGGTGATGTTTGACCTGGCTGCTTCCTGCTTACTTCAGCTTTCATGACCCCATACTGTTTTGTTTTCTGCCATTTCTAGAAGATTGCTCAGCTAAAGTACTGTACTTATTCATAGCCTTCACTTAAATAAGCAACCTTCTTCTTCTCTTGTGCAGAGGTAATGATCGATCACTTTCCTTCTCAAAATAGAGCTTGTTGCCTGGCGTTTCTTATCAAATCTCAAAAAAATGTTTCAAGCACAAGAAATCTTTGACTGCAAAATGCTCTGGCTGACATCATTAATAAGAGTAATCAAGCTGAAGATTTATTTTTTCATAGGAAAATAGCCAAATATAGAAACTTAGAGAAGGAAAAGTGAAGTCAGAAAAGCTGCGTAAAGTCCTCTGGAAAGCTGAAAATTTGTTGTTCAGATTATGGAGTTTTGTTATAACTCTTTCACTCAATAAAATATTCTGTGGGGTTCTTCAGTCCACCTCTTTCATACTGCTTCCTTCACAGTCACATGGTGAAATGGACATGAATTCTCTTTTGCTGGAGCTCATTCAGGATCAAACCATAGAACTCCATTTCCTCTCAGGCATAAGAAAAATAGCTTCCACCTTACTGTAGCTCTGGCAGGAGGAAGATGCTTGTCACCAACTATGTCCCAGCAACAGCTGGGTGGTTACAGCCTTCTGTGTGTTGGAGCTGGGCCTCTTATGCAGGAGTAACTCCCAAAACTACTACTGAACTACAACCAAAATGAAGGATAAAATGTCCTTCAAATATTTTTCGATTGCCAGACTTCATCCTCAGAGAGATCAGAATTGGTGACATCACACATCAAAGGTAAGCCTGCCTAATGGTAAAAGCATGTTTAAAATGGTATAAAATTTAATGACTTCCAAATACTGGACACTGATTAATTGACTAGGTGGTGAGGAACCAGCTTGGATGAGCACATTAATCACTGCAGCGGCATGTCTGTCGCACACTCCTTTCAGTGCATTGCCTTTCCTTTTTATATCTAGACATGCAGGACTCCTAGACAAGCGCTGATAAAATGCCATCAGGGAAGGGGAAACAAAACTGAACAACTCATGAACATCCAGGCACTCTGTAAGGAAAGTCTCTGCCTCTGGATTTGCAGAAGGCCTGAGTTTTCTCCCCTTGGTGCAGAGAACAACAAAGCACCCTGTCTCTTTCTGGCTTGGCTTTGCTCTCTCTTTCCTACATCTCCTTTGATGGGGTATTGACCTGGCCCCGCTCACATAGCAGCAAGGGCTGAAGTAGCTGGAGAATAATGACTGATTCTGGTAGGGGAACTTGCCTTTTTCCTTCCTTGAAATTATTGAGAGATGCTGAAGAGGAGAGGAGGCTAAATAATCTGTTTATAGGTGAGGACTGGGAGCCCAGGAGACATATGATTAGACAGTTGCTTGTGTAGGAAATAAATGCATGGAAAACATCTACAGAGAAGAAGCCTGAAAACTCAGATTTTATCCCCAGAGCTTCTCAGATTTCACAATACAGTGTTATTTAGTAACAATTTTCTTTTTTTTTTTTAAGAAAACAAATATTTCAGACTATGATTGTGTTCTTAAAAAGGATTAAATGTCAAGATATTTAAGTATTTGTAGATACAGTAATAATGTTAATAATTTATATAATTTCTGAAGTCTTAAAGATTTTAGTCTCTTTATTCCTCTGTTATACTGCCTGGAAAGGAATGTGACAGCTCTTCCCTGAGACAATCTATCAGTCCCTGGTCAGGCAGATCCACTTCTGGAGGCAGGAAGATGCTCTACTTAATTAAGGACTGTCAGCTTCTGGCATAAAATGTTAGTATATGCAATCCATGTGAATTAAAAATGTTCTGGATGATGCAAACAAAAATATTTAGCTTTGTAATCCTATATAGGATGATCTCAGAATTCTCCTAATCGAGCTTGTGACTTCCTTCATACCATCCAGATGCTCAGATGGGATGACTGAATGTGTTTCAGGGAAAATATGAAGTCCTTGAGCAATGGACAAAGCTAAATGAAGCAGTTTTCATCCAAATAAGGAAATAACAAAACAGAGTCAGTTGCACTTTGTGCTTTGTATAAACCATATTGTTCATGTATTTGTCACGGTGATATCTACGCAGAAGATTATATTAGCAGAAGGTTGGACTAGAGAGGGTCTGCCTTTCTGGCAGGCACAGGTTAAAACTACGGTTAGCACTTTATTTAGTATTTCAAAAGGAACATACATGCCAGTTTGCTAGATTTGGGGATGACTATCTATTATTCATAATCCTCTGATGGAGATATAGTAACTGCAGATGATGCCAAGCGAGATACCACAAATCCAGGTCTAGGTTTACATTCCAGCCTGCTCCTAGCCTCAATACAACTATGTGCTGGAAGCATTGCATGGACCTCATCAAATGGTGAGAAACTCCAGGCTTACAGCAAAAATTAGTTGTGTGATATTCACAAAACAAACTAGCAAACAAATTCGTATCCATGGAAATGCTGCTAGCAACACAAAACAGTAGAATAAAAATATGAGACCTATCACATGTTGCAGGGTTCCTTCCTAGTTTGAAGGTTTTCAGTTGATGTTTGCAGCTGTTAAGTGCGAAATTTTACAGGGGTAGGATGTGGGCTTGAGGTAGCAGGAATGGTTTGAAAGGCTGTGAAAAGAAGTAATAGAAGTCTTTTGATGGTTCCGTAGGAGGTATTGTAGGGGGCATAACTTCTGATTAAAGGTGAATTTTTTTTTTTCTTTTTCTTCTTTAGTGAAGGTTCAGTAATATTCAAAGGTGGATCCAGCTGCAGGACTGGTTTCTCTGTCATGTAGCTGTGACTACTACGATGCTTCTGCTCTTTCTCTCTTGCTCTACCTCACATAATCTGCACACAAATGTTTTTTAGGTCACCTAACTAAATGGTTACGAAAGCTATAAAGGAGGTGAACAGGCCTTTTATTCCTTACTTGAAATGCATGCCATTTCCATTTGAAGTCAGATGAAACAGTATTTCATACACATTGGTGAGAATCTGGGTATATCTTGGGAACTGAGTGGGAATATCCTTGCTATAAAAAATCAGATGTGCTCAATTTTGTTAATATTTGGTCTCTGCAAACAAAAAAAAATTACATCTATAATTTCTTTATGAAAATATTAATCCACAAGAAACAGAGATGTCACTATTTCTGATTTGTTTTCAGAGAACAGAATAAAGTCAGTGAAACAGTCGTTCCTTCAATGTAAATAACAGATTTCAAACATGTGAAAGAAATGGAGGGATTCCTTGACAACTCCTCACCTGGACTGTTTATCAAACAGTTTTAGATTATATTGTAGAGGAAGTGGGAAAAAAAATCTGTAAAGAATATATTAAACAAAAAGCAGCTAAATATAATTTCTATAAACAACTCCACCATCTCTTCATAAAATATTAATGTTCCTACACAGTTATATATTGATCAGATGTAAGTTCTGGAGAGGTCAAACCACAAGGCTTCTCTCTTTGATATTTGCCTTTTATCATAGCTGAGTCTTTCAGATTCATATCTTCTCTGACAATAAAAAGAAAATTCTGTTTAGTATAGTTCTTAACTGTGTAAAAGTTTCTATTCCCAAATATAACACAACAATACAACATGCCTAACCATTAAAATGTCAAAAAAATCCTATCACATTAATGATGCAATTTAATAGGCATTTGCAACACAGTGGATTATTTAAAGTCATGTTATCCACATTATAGAAATATGATGTGATGCATGAAGCATTTAAAAAGCACCTAAAAGACTCCAATTTTGACAAAACTATTACATTGTGGTTTATCTATTTGAAAGTCTGAATGGAAGAAATGTCTAGGATCTCAAACCAGTTTTGATTCTGTAGTAAGAGTGCTCCACACCTATCTGGTGTCGAGTAGGATTTTCCATATCGTGTCCGAATAGAAATCTGATTATCTGCTTTTAGTGTAAATGAAGCATGAACTTTTTGAAAAGATTGATAATAAGACCATACAGACTATATTTTGGAAGTAGCAGTTTTCCATTTATTTTAGTCATCCATCATGTGTTCAGTAAATTCAACTGCCAGTGGAGGAGAGATATTGCAGGTGCAGCGCATAATCTGTATGGGCTGATCAAATATTAAGGGTGGGGGGCTTCTAGGGTTTGTCTTCTTGTCCATATTTCTCCTGTCCTAAATGAAATTTTCTCATTATGTGTACAGGATATCACTTTCTCAGTCACTGTAAGTAGCAAATGAAATTGATTCACATAACTTTTGGGCTGATTTTGGTGAAATTTTTGCTGTAGTGAATTTACTGTCCATTTTCTTCACAATGTCAATAATGCCATGAATACTCACTTTAGATGGATGTTAAAGAAGAGGGCTTTTTTCCATCAGCACCTGCATTTGGCCTTGTTTGGGGACACCCAGAGAGGCAGGTCCTTTATTTTATTCCCTACTTTTCCATAGGTGAGCCTTTGTAGCATTAAGCAAGTATCTGAGGAAGAAATTTGCTGTTAAATTAACTCTAAAATACTTGAGTGCGGTTTTTTTTACTAATTCCTAAATGTATGTTTACATAATAAATGAGCTGAATCAGAGCACAGACCAGTGCCATGTCTGTTGCAATGTGTCACTACACACCAATGTGTTCCAAGAAGATCGGTGACAAACCTTTGCAGGTATTTACACTGTGATTGTGCAGTCCCTGGTTAATTTTGTTACTGCTCTGATGTTCTTATTCCCTTGATGTTTTCCACACACATTGCTGCTTGTTTCAATGAGCAATTTGCTGACTGAGCTAAAAAATCAGTCTCGTTGTGGACTAAAAGGAGGTACTTAAAAACTTTGTCACTCTTACCAAGCTTGGGGGTATAGCCAGGAGGGGACAGCAAGGGAATGTGTAATGATGCCTTCTTTTTATTCTGTGATTCTTAGGAATTCCCCTAGGAATTGGTGTTGCCAGACTTTTTAACAATTAGTAACATATTTGATCCTATTAACCCCTGCATAGCTGTTGGCAGGCTAATTTTCAGCTGCCTGCTAACAATATCCCAGGTCTCACAGGCTGGAGCAGGTTCCTCAGACTCTGGAAAGCATGCTGAAGTTGGCAATAGCTGAACTATCCCCCTGTAACTTGCTCAGGCTCACTGGCTCCAGCTGGTATTTTGCTGTTAGTCTCGAACAAAATATAGCCTTTGAGCTGCCACTTGAAGTATCCCAACATATACATTTTAATTCTTCCAAATATCATTCAGCTAGGAGCAAAACACAGTGCTTATTGTAACACGAGTAGGAGTTGCATCTTAGAAGGCTGCTAGTCCAGAGAATCTAGACACTATGGTAGGAAAATAGCTGGTGCTGACACTTAGAAGGCTAAAATAATTCTTAAGGAGCAAAAAGAAAAATAGAGAAACAGTGTTATATCTGAAAATAGCGTTAGAGATCCTACTATCAGAACGATGTGTCGGAGACTGTTTTCATTCTTTAAAAAGCTGCTGAGAAACTGATGAAAGAAAAAGAAAACTGCAGGAGCTTGGAACGTTGAAAAACACCTTGTTCTGACAAGGTGTTTCTTGTTCATACAAGGAAAGTTAAGACAGGATAAAAAATATCAATGCAAGCAAGAGACTTTTACCTGATGACAGTAAGGAGAGCCAATGCAATCTAGAGGTCACATGTTCAAGTTCTTTATATTCAGAACAGAAAAAAAGCTAAATACAGAGGAAAAAAAGGAAAGCCAGTGAAACTGGTGAAACCAAAAATTTTTGAAATTAAATATCAACATTCACATCTAACAAACACGTTTAGTGTAATGAACATAGTTTGAGAATCAGTTGATAAAATTATGCAGCTGGTGCTAACAAAATATTCATAATTACTATATAAAAGATGTGTTGCTCAGTAGCAGGGCAGCCCCAGAGAACTTCAGAAAATGGGCGCCTTATTCCACTGATCTTCAAGAGGCTGTGCCATTCTTTTGCCTTCAGCTAAAACAGCCAGAGTATCTGATTAGTTTTGCTGCCTTCTGTTGTAAGAACATAGACCAATCAATTTATTTCTGACAGCAATACAGATTCACCATTTCACTAATTTTTTTCCATGGACAGGAAATGCTAGTTAGACTATGCACTGCAATATCCCACAGTTGATGGAGCTAGGGATGATCTGTCAGGATACATAAACTCTGACATGCAGTGCAACAGTCTAAAGACAAAATCAAGGTCGTGGTCAGAACCACACTATATATCACCAATTAAATTTAAAAGCCTTGAAGATTGGAAACATAATATGAATTTCTGTGAACCTTCTTACTGTCCTATTTACCTGTTAAAGAAACAGTAACAAACCAAAAATATAGATCAAAGGGATTCACTTGATGGGGTTATCAACCCAACCATTGATTCACAGTATAGACTAAGACTTGAAGAGGGTTAGAAGGATGGGGTATGGAATAGATTACAGAATCACCAAAACAAGCATGTGTTCTATTTTGGCTTATAAGCTAGGACATCAGAATCAGGAAGCCTTTCTTATATCGGTTTATTGTAGGAAGTGTTTAAAAGCATGTGCTGGATTTTTCCAATTAGAGCTATGGTAAGCAGAGCTCAGTTTTTATACAAAACCCGAGCTAATTGACTTTTTGAAGCAAACAGGACTTCATCTAGTACCTCTGCAAAATATTCAAATTCCTACTTCTGTATCCATAACATAGAGATCATGTGGTGATGTGGGTTGTCATGGCAGTGCCAATCTTTGAAACACCATCTGCATTTATAAAACGAGAATGAAGCAAACAAAATAATTTTACTAGGCCTTTTTGAACCATTGCTGCAAGAGTTCTTAACTATAAAATCCCAGCAATTCTGTGTTTACTTGTGTTCACCAAATCCTAAACATACTTCATCAAATGCTGTGAAATGGATTTCCTCACAAATAGAAATATTAAACAGTATTTTGGCTATCAAATCAATAATGTGATATAAACCAAAGGGCAAAGAAATATATCCTTCATTGTTAGAAATGTTCTAAAACAAATGCTTTCTGAAAAATGTCAAAAGAATTGCAGTGTGACAGTGATTGGAATGGGATATGCTAGGAGCAGAGCTAGAGCTTCTACCAGTGGGAAATATTGGAAATCTGAAATTAACATCTAATAAGATCTTAGATAGTAAAACCTCAGGTCTCAGATATTTTTCTCCATAGAGAAAGAAAACAGCATAGGAAAAAGAATCTGGAAATGTAATTTGAACCACCTTTCCAACTGCTGCAGTCAAATTTTGCTTTAAATTTGATTTTTTTTAGTAAATTCTAAACTTTGTCTAATTATAGATGGTTTGTGGAGAAAGTGTGAAGTAGCAAGTGCTGGCAAACTATTCATGGGAGTAAATGCTGAAAAGAAAATACAAAAAATGCTTGTTGGCAAATTTCTCTGTAGTATTTGGTATAGATGAACCTGGTCTGCCCAGCATATGGATGTATGATTTGGGGCCTCAAAGCCTGTCCAGCAGGCATTTTTTGTGGGTTGCATGGGTGTCCTTGGAGCACTGTCTCATGGCTTAATGCCTGTGTGTCTGAGCAACTCTGCTTTGCAAGGACTACTGTAATTTAGTGCCAAATGACACTTATTTTTGAACATCAGGATTAGATAACTAGAATAAATAGTTTCATTCATTGTAAATAATTGAGTTGAGGTCAATGTTGTTGTGTATAGAATAGGTTATTACTTAGAATAAAAAGAATTTCAGTTTTGTCATAATAAAACAATCAACTTTTGATTAATAGTAACAGGAATTAAAAACACTTAACATGAAGTCCAGATGAACTAAATATTTGTGCTCACCCTGGAAATTATCAAAGCAGATCTGGCTTTTATAGTTTGAATACTATTGATACTGATATGTTGAAACAGGTAGTTATAGGTCTTACTTTATGGGAAAACCTGTGCTATAGAATCGTAAAAAAGACTTAATATTTTTACAAAGAATGTTATCCAAAAGATGGAGATGACATCTCACAATGCATAGATGCAAACCAGTCCAATTACTAAGCTGGTGACCAAAGTCAAAGGTCCCTGAAGTGGGGACAAAACAGTGCTGCTAAATTCAAGACATTTATCAAACTGTCTCACAGAAGTACTGTTAATCTAAATGTGTCTGGTTTAAAGCACTGGTAATTTATTTGGCTATTTCATCACTTGTGAAGTTTGTGCCATTAGTATTTAATCATCTTAGATTCATAATCATCCTCCCTCCCTGCAATATACCTCAAGGACAATAAAGTCCTGCAGTTTTGTCTTTGTGCTTCCTTTTCCCCTTCAGTATCGACTGGTGAAGAAACATTTCAGTGATACTGAATACTGCACTCTGAAGGGCTGTAACTTTTAGCATCGTGAGGACATTTTTGCTCAGAAAGGCTGAACTTTTTTTTCGTTACACATCATCATGTTTTCATTTTCAAGTTTTTTTTTTTGTTTTCTCCTGTAGGTCTCTCTGAATTGATGCTTGGAGCAATGTCTACTGAAATTCAAACCAAACACTCATCTGATAATACTTGTATGTGTACTAAATATTTCAAATTCTCTAGGCAGTACCTCTTCTGCTGGTTCTTTGAAATGTCGGTGCAGATTAAATCAGTCAGTTCGTGTTCTTCTGGAAGAGATGTGTCTGCTTGGGACTTAGTAATGACCTGGGGAATGACCTATGCTAGGTTAGAGGAATAAAAAGAGGAAAGATAGGTGGGTTTCTAAAAAACACCTAGGAAGATGTCCTGAGCCATTCTCACATGTTTGGCTTATTGTTACCAGGTGCTTGACTATCCTGAAAGGAAAGGACAAATATTTTTTTTTTTTTTTTTTTTTAGAATAAGCCACATGCAAATTGAGGATAAGAGGAGATAGAATCCTCCCTTCTCCTGAACTCCCACAGGACTGTTTGCAGAAAGGAGAAGGCAAATCAGAGACAGATCTTATTTTGCAAGACCCTCCAGCTACGTCAGCATGTGTAAATGGGTTCATTTAAAAACATTCGTCTTACATTTTCAATTCCCTCCTGTAGCAAAAACTTATTTTTTAGGAAAAAAAAAAAAAAAGAAAAGAAAAGAAAAACTAGAGTGAAACCTAGGGGAATAGAAGTGCATTTGGTAATATGTTGTCCAGATGCCAAGACACCAATAGAAGGACTGTGCAGAGTGAAGCAGTTTCCATAAGTAGTTCATGCCACGAATTATAGAATATTTATCTCACCAGTATCATATGTTCAAAGCTCTTGACATGTCCCAAAAGGTTAATATGAACTTTAGTTTTGGGAATTTTACTTTCACTCAATCTACTCTAAATTGCTTCTTGTTTCATTCTCAGTCCTTTGTAAGAGAGAGGAATTTAACTACTTTTTGTCAGACCTCTGCTGAAAATGAGGATTTAAGTCAGAAACCTCAGTGTTATTAGAAGTGACTCATTGCCATTATATTAGCTTTACACAACTGTCAGGCATGCTATTAAGAATCAACTGGTAAAACTCCTAATGTAGATTTTTAGGATAGCCTTGCACAGCATACTTTTAAAGAAACATTGATTACTTTTTTTCCTAAAATGTCACAGATACTGGGGGAATGGTGAATCATTTCAGCAAAGCCTATCTGAAGTTAGGAGTGGGAGTGGAAGATATGTATACCACTACTGTTAAAAGAACAGATGAGGAGGCACCAGTGCTATCAGGTGTAAGGTAAGTTCTTATCTGTTGTTTTAAGACTCCTGTAAGTGTTCTTCATCTGTGCAGATATTTAACTCCTGATTCAAGGAAAAATCTCAAGCTTCATAAGTTTAAGAATATTGATCTTATTTTTTTTTAATTAGCTTTTAACTATTCTTTTCAGCAGAAGAGGTAGAAGGCATCTCTGCACTATGGAACCAATAAACTAATTTGGCAGTACAAGTAGTCTGAGAAACATCTATTTCTTACCATCTGGGAAATCTCTTTCTCTGAATAAGCCCCTAGAAGTGTGAAGGAGGCATACTAAAATCCCAATTTTCACTCTGTATTGTCCAGGTAAAAAAAAAAATTACATGATACTGTCACTTTGTTGCACCAGTTTGGAGTGACTGATACCAGGCAATTTATATAATTTCATTCTGTGCAGTGTATAAAATGTGTAACCTTTGCAAATCATCTGATAACTGTTTCCTCTACTAAGAACAACCGAATTTCATTTCAGCCTACATTCCAGAGGATTTTTATGTCCAGATTTACAAAAGTGTTTAGAAACACCTTTGGTAATGAAAAACTTTTAAAAATGCACAGCTGCCCAGCTTCTGTTAAAGAACATCACTAAAAGAGCCATCAGAGAGCTCAAACAACACTACGGCTAATGCTTTTCCATAGTTGGATATGTTATTGTTTGTTATCTTCTTTGTGGTGAGTGAAACTTCCTTGTTTGGAAAAAAGTACTGATGCTTCTGTCTGGATTTTTAAAGATGTCTTCTATGTGTTGCTCAATACATAGGCAGATTACACATATTGCATGTTTCCGTTTGAGGTGGCCAGATCCTTTCCCGAGATCTGGCCCAAAGGCACAGATCATCTAACACATCTTGACATAGCCAAGCATGAAACATAACCATATAAGTTTCAGTATGATGTCATCAACAAACAGCAATTTAATCTCAGAAACTGCAATTGACCCTCTAGAAATGCCATGCTTGCTGTTGAATAGATAGGGAGTCTGGAATTACTAGACTTTTTATAGGCACTTAAGGACCCTGAAATTACTTTCTTTGTGCATCTCTAGGGAGCCAGACACCTATTTTAAGTCCTTTGTTGTGGAAATACACAGAAGAACATATTCACCTAGTTTCCTGCACTGTGCCTCAGGTACACTAGCATCTGAATCTTAGTCTCTTGTCAGCTTGAAATGCCAAGTTTTGGGACACAAAATTTAACATGTGTGGCCTGTAATGTAGCAAAGCTCACAAGACATGTTTGGTGCCATAGATACAATTACAGATTAATTAATTTTATCTCTTTACTAATGGAAAAAATAAATTTGCATTTAAACAAATTCTTTCTACCTCAGAATGCATGTAGCTGCATGCATACTTGCAGTGCCTCTGAGAAGACAGATCAGATTACTTTTAATCACTCCTTGTTCATCACAATCGTTTAACTGGATAAAATCACTCTCATTCATCCTACAATATTATCCTGAAATTAAGCAGTGCATAAGCTGATGCATAACAATCACAGTGAAATTCATAACTGATTATTAGCCTGTTTCAATGTATCAGAAGATATATTTGCCCCTTCATTTTCAGCAAAATTGTCAAAACAAATTAAATTTTAACTATTTTCACCATGGCAATGTGTGGTATCCATATACATTTTGTATATATTTTCTGAAGTAATCTTGCTTTCTAAATGTAGGAGAGATTTTTTGCTGCTATTATTGACCCCCCACACTAATGAAAAGATACGAATTTTCCCTGACATATTTACCCTGTGTTATAACAGAATCATCTTTAGCCCCATATCCTTGGATATCTCTTATCAAAAAGGTTTCTCAAATGATGACATGTTAGAGATTATAGGAGAATCTTAGATCTTCTCTTAGGTAGGAGAACATCGTAAATCATTAAGAATCTGTACTACAAGAAGATGGTAAGGTCCAGTGGGTACAGAATACCCAGGTTCTTTTTGAGATACACTCTGCAGCCCCTGTCTGACTTTGAACAAAGTGCTTCATTCATATGTTTCTGCATTAGAGTGGTTTGTGTACTGTTCTTATCACCATAGTTTTGGAACAGCCGCCAGGAAGACACTAAAAAAGTAATTATACATCTGTTTCTTGTCTTTGAGAAATGAGAAGCATGTGAGTGGAGTGTTTGCTTTGCAATTTTATATACGTATTTCTATAGGTTTAAATTAGAAGGAATAAAGTCAAAGAAGAAGTGACTTGTGCTTAAGCAAAGTTGTGAAGTTTGCCTCTGAGAGTATATTTCCAAGTCTCAAACTCTCACTGAGAAAGTTGTTTAGCTTGAGTATGAGTTCATCAGCCTTACTGTAAAAAGTTTAGTTCTGTTAAGGAATGTCACTGTGGATGTTGGTTTCTTTCAGAGCCTGAGGCAATATTGTGGTGTTTGATGCTTTAAAGATGAGAATTAGGAGCTTTCATTTGATTAATAATTAAATCATAACCCAATAGAATAATTCTGATAGGTTCATAGTTCTTTTAAATTTGGTCCAGTTTACCATTGTACGGACACATTTATTGGGCCACTGAAAATACTATTGGTATCCCTTGTTACTAAAAAAAACTTGTTTTGTTTCAAAATGTCACTTCCAGTACATGGTCCAGCTGTCTGTCTTTGCCAGACACTGAGAAGTGAATGTGGATTATATGCCTTCTAATGAAGATCTGTCTTCTCGCCTTACAGGAATTTACTTAATGGTTTGTGTCAGAGCAAACCCAGGATGCACCCGTGACTAAGTAGAATGGGATCTTCCTCCATCATTTGAAGCCATTTTCTTTTTATCGTTTAACTGAAGGAGTTCTTTGATAGCAACTTCTGTTGAAACTACATTCTTTAGAAATGTACATGACTCCAGTATAGGTACAGATTTCTGAATTTACAGCTGTGTCAGAAACAGCACTGTCACAGGGAAAAATACAAAAGCAGGACCAGAGTTCTTTTCACCTTCTTGTCTTTAACTCTCTTGGGGTGTATTTGTGTGCAGAACCATACTAATTTCTAAAATAATACATTCTTCTGCACAAGTTCCTAAGGTAGCACTGGAGAAATTCAGTATGAAAAGTCAGTATATTTTGTTACCCTATTTCCCCATTAATGACAGGATACTCCACATGACATCTCAGTGCATAGACTCCCAGCTTGTTTTTCCCAGGAGAGGAACCATTCAGTTTTGATCAGTAGTGTGGATAAAGGCATTGCAAGTGTGCACACTGGGAGCTGCTGCATCTTGAAAGAACCAAGACAACACATGGAGGCACCCATAGATACCGCAAAAGCACCCCTAGGTAAAGAAGACAGAAATGAATCAATTTTTTTCTGCCACTCAGAATTTTCTAAACTCTACAGGTTTCCTTCTTCAGTATAATTACACTGGCTCAGTCCTGCAGAGGTATGTCACTGAGTACAGTTTATCTTCCACCAGACTGGGACAGTCTAGAGACACAGCTTAAGAATGGTAGAAAGATTTATTTTTGGGTGCCATGTTGAGAGAAATTAGGGGAAGGACTTGCACAATGGACTGCATAGGGACATGTATTCACAGCCAAAGTAACTTGATGCTACCCTGCTGGAGGGCCTCCATGTATTTTTACACAATACTTGCAATGGCTCTCATTATTCTCTCACCCAACAGCAATATTTTGTAGTAGAAAGTATCAAAAGCAATGAAGAAGTTGAGAACAAATGTGCAGTTGAGGGGGAAGCTATCTGTTGATACTACTACAGCAGTTTCAGTTCTTCAATCTGGCTTAAATGTAAGTCCAGCTGGCTCTTGGGTTGTTCCTCTGTAATTTTTTTTCGTGTTTTACACACCTGAAATTGTTGTGCTTGTCTAGAATAACTTGACATTAAATATAAACTAGAGTGATGATAAAAGAAAACTAAAATTCTTTTAATCCATCTTTTATTTTGCCTGCTTGGGTTGTCAGTTCTCTACAGAAACCTGTGACATAACTACATAGTAATTAACAGAATATATTCCTATTTCAGGTGGGCTCCATCACGACTGGTTTTTTCATTCCTGGAGTGTCAGATATTGCTGAGGTAACAAACAAACTCTGCCACGTCTTTGCAGATTAGAGAATTCTGTTCATGGCCTTTATATTGCTACTTCCCTTAACTTTCCCCTCTCTGACAACATTCGAGTGCCACATGAATTCAATTCTATTGCAACAGATTTATATTTATAAATTAAACTGCTGCCTCAGCTACAATACATGGCTTGGATCTATTAAATCCAAAGGGACAAGAAGAGCTGTTTCAATTTGTGGGAGATCATTGGTAGAAACATAAAAGCAACTAAATTTTATTAGTTTCTACATCTTGATGAAGACAGCTAGTGTTATAGAGCAGTGAAAGGCAGGCAAAATCTGAAAGAAGCATGAAGGAAGAGCCCATTCAGCCATATGCATAGTGTAGGCCCAATCCTGCTTAGTGTTGTGAGGTGCAGTGACAGATGACCAATGAGGCTGTAGCCCTACAACAGGTGATTAGTCTGGCTGGCCTCAGCATCAGGAACAATTTCCTGAGTGCCCAGGGCACCAGGGAAAGCCATCATGAAGGTCTCAAGCTTCCTTCTGACTGGTGTCTTGTGCGTACCTCTGAAGGGCTAGAATTTATTAAGTCTTTCTTAAACCACCAACTTTTCTGCTGAGATATTGCAGTAGAAACAGTAATTTTGACATTCCAGTGACTTATCGGTGCATAAGTGAAAGCTGGGTTGAATTGCACTGAACTCACTCCTACCTCTTTTGTAAGTCTTTCTTTAAAAAACACTCTGACATTCATTACAGTGGTCTTCCATGTTGCTTCACACACCACCACTTTCTCATTAACCATAAAGACCAATGTCAGGAGTCATTGTCATGCTTTTATTTTTTTTTGAAGATGGTTTCAAGGTTCTGTGTAGGGCCATGGTCAGATTTTTCATGCTGTTGGCACCTTATTGTTACTCGTGATGCTGTGTTTGCCAGTAGCTGAAGCAGTAGAATGAGGCCGTAATAGTGATTTTTAGTAGAACAAACGTATTTGAACTGCTAGAGATACTTTATCTTACTTTATGGTTGTAATTATTTGCTGTGATCTTTTCATATTGTTTTCAACATCCTAATATCTGATTAAAATGCTGGGTTTTTTTTCAGAGAATTTTTCTTATGCTTTTTTTCCCCTCTACATTAGCAGTCACAATAATTCTTCCAGACTTTTTGCTATTTCTTCTCTTTCAACTGATAATACGTATTTGTAGATATCATCAGCTGTGAAAATCACCGGCTTCTGTTAATTTAAATTATGCTAGCATAGATCTTTACTTAGACACGAGATTGTTTCATAAACCTTTGAGTTCATTTATTTTTTAAGGGGAAAAGGTAGAGTTTGCTGCTGATATGTACATATTTTCCTTGTCTTCCATAAAAGAAATGTTATAAATTGGTGGATCTTCCTCCATTAGACTGGTTCCTGATATTAGGTCAAATCTAGCTTTATTTCCAAGTTCTTCATGGGGCACTACTCCAGCTGATGGCACTCCTCCATAAAAAAAAATTAAAAAAAACCACCAAAAACACAAACAAACAAACAAAAACCCAAACAAACAAACAAAACCAAAACAAAACAAAAACAACTTTCTCCAAAAGGGATTCTCCAAAACTAAAACAACCCAAACACCTGTATTCTATATCTCTTTGTGGCTCTTATGCACAGCAAGCAGTAAGAGGTATTTTTACCTTCATACATTAGAGGGTAGCCTCATAGTTGCTAGATTTTATAAGCAGGATGGCCAAAAGGAGAAGAGGCTATAAAACTCAATCCACTCAAAATACCTCACTCTTTTATCATCTTTTATTCAGTTGCTCCATATCCATTCTTCCTTCCTTCTTTCTCTAAATCCATTGATTACGTCACCTGGGACTGGTGTTCTCTACTTCTATCCTGGTTTTTCCTGTCAAGTCCCACAGCTTTCTCCTGTACAAATGTTTCCAAAGCATTCTTTCTAAAAGTACCTCAGAATCAGAATTGAAATTCATCCTGACTG
Source organism: Pyrocephalus nanus (assembly GCA_038380795.1). NCBI lineage: Eukaryota > Metazoa > Chordata > Aves > Passeriformes > Tyrannidae > Pyrocephalus > Pyrocephalus nanus. The sequence goes on along the minus strand of CM076262.1, from coordinate 12,803,578 downwards.
ATCACTAACCTCTAAATGTTCCAACTTTTTCTTATAGGCCCTTAACTCCCAAATACAGCAAGCAGGTGAAGTGCTGAAATCTAGAAGTTGCTGTTGAGAACAAGAAATAATGACTGAAAGAACAACAGAAAAAAACACAGAAAAGCAAAGACATATACAGGAATTTCCATTCTCTATGGTCAGGACAATGCAGGTGGAGAAATATTCATAAACATATAAAAACCGACAGTTCCTCTGTCCCTCTGTGTGGCAAACATCTTGCTGGGAGATGTGACCCCTTGCTAGCTCGTGGGAAAGGAGAAGAGGGCAAGCAGACTGAGGATACTTTAGCAACCACAGAGAAATCTTTCGGGAGAGCTGGCAGTTGTGCCGGAGTTCTCCGGCAGAGACACTGGGTTTTAATCTCTGCAGCAGCCCTCATCATGAGGAACTGATATATTATGCAGAGGTAAATGAAGACTATAAAGTGAAAGGGCATGATGAGAGTTATGCAGTTCACAAGCATGGAGCCAGTCCAAATGCCACAGTAAAACCATTATCCATACACAACTAGGGGCTAGAGCAATTCCCAAAGGGAAGCAGAATTTTTTTGGATCTTTTTGTGTGAAGGAGGGGAGGTCACTTTACACTGTATTGTTATCTGTTCTGCTGCCACTGAGGCATGTCTTTCACACTAATCTGTGCTGTTCTCAGAGTGAGGGATGGATTAAAGCCTTATTCATATTCATCTAAATAAATAGAACTGTCATTCTTATCAGCTTCTGCTGATCAGCCTTTCTCCCTCCCCTTTTTTTTCTTTCCATGAATGATTTTGTTAGCTGAAATAAATCAACATCCTTCTCAAGCCTAGTCTTCTACATTTAGCATAGCCATTTCACGTAGATTTTATCCAGAGGTTTCATCTAACATAGGCTGCACACTCAGCAAACATTGCAAGCTGCAAACCTACCATGGATTTGAAGTGATTTTGAAAAAAAATCATGGTACAAGAAAAAAAGCAGAAGTGAGGAGTTAGACTATCTGAAGCACAGTTTCCTGCCAATGGTCATGATGTAGCTGGTGTTCCTGACTTCATGAACTGTTAATCAGCAACAGCTTTCAATAGGGTTTTGGGAAGGGTTCATGATTCACAAAAGAGCACACACTACAGCTACAGCCTTGAAGCACTGTTTCAGCAGGAAATGTTCTTTTAAGTAGGGATTTAACAAAGCCCAGACATCAGAAACAGTAGCAGTGTAACTCAGCATTGCTCAGAAACAAGAAAACTGAGAAATATATCTGATGCCAACCTTAAAACAGGGATCACAGTACAGTTATGAGTTGATTCTCTCCAAAAGCACTACAGTAGAGGAAAATAAAAACAATGAATGGCAGCACGTAATGTAAACTGGTCTGCAACATCACTTGATGCATCCTGGGAGATTTTCCAAGCATGTCATATTCCAGATAAGCACATTATAGGCTGCAAGTGCTTCATTTCAAGTGCTTAGTAAAGCCACAATAGTTGATTCTGTGAGTGTCATGTTGCTCAGGCATTTATGATTGCAAGACTGACAACCAGAAGTATCTTCAACATAGGCACAATTAGAAAAGGACCTGTACAAAATATAGAAAGCATTTGAAAAGACAAATTTAGATTCTAGAACTGAGTAACTGACACTGGCCATGAGTTAAAAAATGTAATAAAAGCCAAGGTTTACCATTGAGATGTTTTCCAATCTCTTAAAAAACTGTGTTCAGATTCTGTTCAAGGATACAAGATAGATTGTTCTTACTTTGTATCTTGTATATGGAGACCCTATGAACAAATGACAACAAAGAGCTACATTATGGAAGTCAAAAGCTGGGAGTAAATCTTTACAAGCAGTATCACAGATGACATGGGGGGTGGGGAAAGGATAAAAAGAGAAAAATTATCAGTATATTCATATACTCAGTTGCTTTTCTTTGGTTTGCATAAGCTTTCATTCTTTCACTTGTGTCATCAAAAGCTGCAGCACCACAAGGTGGCAGTAAAAAATTAGTTATTGCATAATTTTTGACACCTAGTTATGTAAACAGTAAATATACCTATTGTCCCAAGTTGAACTTAAGCAAATATCAAACCTATCTTGTCTGTTATAAAAATGACACATATGATCAAGGTCTAACATTTGTGTGAAAAAAGCACTAACTTTAGTCAAACAATTAAATCATTTTAACTCAGGAATTATGAATCTCAATTTGCAAAGTATGCAAAGTTTTTCATAGTAGAAAATTCTTTATTATTTAGAATAATCAACCATTTCTCTTCTACTTGGCAATCAAAATCCTTGAAATCGGATAGAAGAATTGGAACATTAGCCTCATTTAATTTGCCCTATGATATAGAAAAATAAAAATGAAAACGAATTGTGATGAATCTGCTTGCTTTTATCAAACATAGCAGAGCTATGAGCCAAGCAGAGTCCTCTGCTGAGCCAGTTAGTGGTACAGTTTGCCTCTTCAGGAATAAGTGACATCTCAAATCTTACTTTTGTCAGAGGCAGTTGAGATTCATTCAATGCATTTGTTACAAGGCTCAGCTCCTAAAATGTTATTGGACATAAGTGATTGCCCAAGCAGAAGGACATGGCAAGGGTCACAATGCACAGAATTTTTTTGCTGAGATCAGCCAGAATCTCCTCTTCTACCTTCTTTGTTGAGTGCACAAGTGTCAACTCATCCATCATTTCATTTTTCATATGCCTAGTAAGGTCTAGCAGCCAAGACTAGTGTAAGGAGGGATCTGACATTTCCAAATCTCAAACTTCAGTGTAGTTCAGTGTAGCCCCTCCCTTGGATGGGCTGAGTTGGGTAAAGAATCATACTTCCAGCCAGACATATGCTTGGAAGCATGCACAAGTAGGCACTTGTCAACCTCACATCAAGGGAACAAAATGTCAAGGGAACATAACATCAGATTCTCATGCATTGGTTATAATTCCCAGAACCTAGGCTATATAATTTGCAAAATATTACTTCTAGTTTCTCTCAAGAGCTTCTTTCCACATCATACAACTACATAATGGTGTGCTTCCTCTTAGGATGTCACAGTATGCTAAGAAGTTGATCCACATTTCCATCTCTGTGTTTGTCAGATAAATTATTCTATGTTTAAAAAATCTTTGCATGTACAACACTAAAATTTATCTTGAAATTACCATCTACAGTAAAACTTATTATTTACAGAGAGCTATAAAGACTATATTTCCCGGAAGACTTTAACAGACAGGAAAACTCTAGTTTCCATACTGCTGGTATCCACATGGAGATTTGTAGTTTTTTCTTGTCATTTAGATCTGTTCTGAGAAGTGCAGGTGACTCTGAGTGGTTCTGAAGAGCTATTTTTCCAATCCCCATGATTTGTGCCTGATAGGCTACAAAATGAGAATCAAGTACTTGTCTGCCCCCCCAGACAGTACTGCTGTTGCTGAACCACAGCTCTTTGCAGGGACCAATACAGCTGGTTCATCAGTATTTGCTAATACTGTTGATGACACAGACCCTTTGAACCTCCTATGGGATGTGCAGATCAGCATCAGGCCCCTTGGGACAAGGTTGGCTCCACAGACTTGAGAGCAGGAAGCACAGTCACTGCAGATGCTGCCAGTGCCAGATCACAAGGACAGATCAGGAAGACAACCAGTGCAGCAGCTTTTATAAGGAGTGTCTCTTCTTTGATCTAGAGGAATAAGAGAGTTATTTTCTGAAATTAAGAATGACAGAATCGCCTGTGGCAGAGCAAACCAAGATAAATAAACCTGAACAGAAGAAAAGCTGTTCAAAAGGTGAGCGACACTGCACTCCATTTGTATACTGCGTGGTTCAGAAGATATAATCAATGAGGTGCCAGTGCTTGGACCTAGGATGCATCCAGGCTTTCTTCAGACTATCTTTCTGCTGATAGTGTTGGTGATGGTAAGCTGCTGCTCAGCACAAAACTCTAGCAGAAGGCAACCATTACTATTGCAGTTCCCAACACCATGTTTGCCTAGTACTCCTTTCCAGGCTTCAGAGTTCTTTCCTACTCTGGCGTTGAAATCACCAAGGATAATGATCTTATCATCTGCAAGAACCTTTTGGATAAGGTGATGTAGGTCGTTGTAGAATTTATCTTTTTCAGCAGGGTCAGCTTGGAGGGTTGGGGCATATATACTAAAGAGAACAGCATGTTTCTTGTTGTGTAATGAGAGGCATAGGGATATAATAAGATCAGAATGACCAGTTGGCAGATTTTCAAGTTTAGAGGCAATAGAGTTTTTAATCATGAAGCCAGCTCCTGAGAGATGCCTTGCAGATCTGGATTTACTTGACCAGTAGAGTGTATAACTGGCACCATGTTCTCCTAGGCTGCCTTCCTCATGAAGACAAACTTCACTGAGAGCAGCGATGTCGATGTTGAGTCATGACAGTCCGACAGAGAGATATCCGTAATGTGCGTCACACCCGCGTGATGCCAAGTGCAGAATGCCAAACAGATCATCACCTTGTACACTGTAAACTTAACCTCCACCTTAAGTTCAAACCTAAAAAGGGCGGCATTCCTAGAAGGAGACTTCAAGTTAACAGTCTTCAAACAGCCACAGTGAGGGACAGTTTCCAGGCAAATCTTCAAAAAGGGCTCAAAGTTCATTCCACAGATCCCTCTCCTGAAGCACTTTGGCAACTTATTAAAAATAGCATTCTGCAGTCCTCTGAAGAATCCTTAGGGTTCTCCTTCAAGAAAAACAAGGACTGGTTTGATGAAAACAATCATGAGATCCAGGAATTGTTGAGTAAGAAGAGAACTGCTAAACCAAGTCCACCTTGCTCAGCCATTTTGTCATATAACAAAAGCAGCCTTTCGACTCGCATTCAGCAAGCTACAACAGAAACTTCGTGACATCCAGAACAGGTGGTGGACCAATCTAGAGGAAAAAATCCAATTATGCTCAGATACAGGTGACTACAGGGGATTCTATGAGGCTCTGAAAACAGCCTATGGTCCTACACACCAGGTTCAAAGCCCTCTACTCAGTGCAGATGGTCAAACGCTTCTCACAGATAAAGTTTCCTTATTGAATCGATGGTCTGAACACTTTCAGACTCTCTTCAGTACTAGCCATGATAGTTCAAGACTCAGCAATGCAGTACATTTCAAAACCCGTGAAAACTGAACTGGATACTGCCCCCACCATGGGAGAAACTCTTAAAGCAATACAGCAGGTGAAAATTGGCAAGGCAGCTGGGGTTGATGGAATCCCACCTGAAATCTGGAAGCACGGTGGCCAAGCACTCCATGCTAAGTTTCACAAATTTGTGGTGTGCTGTTGGGAACGAGGTGAACTGCCTTCAGACCTTTGTGACGCTGTCATCGTCACCTTGTACAAGAGGAAAGGAGATAAATCAGACTGCTCAAATTACCGAGGTATTACTCTGCTCTCCATTGCTGGTAAAATCCTTGCAAGAATTCTTTTGAACAGATTAATACCCACCATAGCAGAAGATTTTCTACCTGAAAGCCAGTGTGGTTTCCAAGTCAACAGAGGAACTACAGACATGGTATTTGTTCTCAGACAACTGCAAGAGAAGTGCAGGGAACAGAACAAAGGACTCTATGTTACCTTTGTTGATCTCACCAAGGCTTTCGATACTGTGAGCAGAAAAGGTCTGTGGCAGATTCTGGAATGTTTAGGATGTCCTCCCAAGTTCCTCAAAATGATCATCTCGCTTTATGAGGACCAGCGCGGTCAAGTCAGATATGGTGACGCACTTTCTGAGCCCTTTCCAATAGCCAGTGGTGTGAAGCAAGGCTGCGTTCTCGCACCATCTTTATTCACAGTCTTCTTCAGCATGATGCTCCAAATGGCCACGGCAGACCTTGATGATGAGAACGGTGTCTGCATTCGATATTGTACCGATGGGAGCCTATTTAACCTAAAGCGACTGAAGGCCCACACTAAGACCTTAAATCATCTTGTCCGTGAGCTGCTTTACACTAATGATGCTGCCCTCGTCGCCCACACAGAAGTAGCTCTGCAACATTTAACATCCTGCTTTGCAGAGGCTGCTGAGCTTTTTGGGCTGGAAGTCAGCTTGAAGAAAACAGAAGTTTTATATCAGCCTGCTCCTCAGGAAGTCTCCAGTCATCCCCATCTCCCATCATCACCCATTCACTATTGGTGAAACAGCACTCAAATCAGTCCAGCAGTTTAATTACCTGCGAAGCATCATCTCCTCGGATGGTAAGATTGATGCAGAAATAGACAACAGGTTAGCAAAGGCGTACAGAGCTTTTGGTAAACTCCATAAAAGAGTGTGGCAAAACAAATACCTGAAGAAAAGTACTAAGATCAGTGTTTACAGAGCCATTGTACTGTCTACTCTTTTATATGGATCTGAATCATGGGTCATTTACCGCCACCACTTGCGTCTCTTAGAACGCTTCCATCAGCGCTGCCTCCGTACAATCCTAAACATCCACTGGACTGACTTTGTGACCAACACATCTATCCTTGAACAGGCAGCAGTCACGAGCATTGAGGCCATGCTGCTGAGAACACAGCTGCGCTGGGCAGGGCACGTCTCCAGGATGCAGGACCACTGCCTCCCTAAGATCGTGCTCTATGGGGAATTGGCCCAAGAGAGGAGCCCCAAAGAGGAGATACAAGGACTGCCTGAAACAATCCCTCAGCCTTGGCCATATTGATCACCGCCACTGGTCTACTCTGGCTTCCAATCAGGAGACCTGGAGACACACCATCTATGATGCTGCTGCTTTTGAGAACACACGAAGGATCACTTTTGAGGAGAAAAGACAATACAGAAAGAACCGCGTCTCATCGATATCACCTGGGGAGTCTTTCTGCTGCGCCTTCTGCAACCGGACTTGTCTATCTTGCATTGGCCTTTTTAGCCATCAGCACGCTTGTAGAAAGCATGGGTAGAGCCCCTCTCAAATCTTCATTCGCGAAGCCTAGCCATGATGATGATGATGGTTCAGAATATAAATTAAATGGTATGGGGAAATGACTAGGTGGCTTTTTTTTTTTTTTTTTTTTTAAGATTACCTTGCAGTATGAGGAGAAGGGGGGGGGGGGCAGGGAGGGAGGGGGAGTAAGAGAGGAAGTACAAATATGCTCCAAGAAACTGCATTTGAAATTTTTTCAAAGAGAATTCCCAAACCTACAAGGCTTTAAACAGATATACCTTCTTTAGACTTGAATCATAGTCAGCTAGAGATTAGAATTTACATGTTTCAAAGCTGCTTTCCTTTCATGATGTAACACAGAATAATAAGAATAAGGAAAAAAAGCCTTGAGTTTGTTTCCTATAAAACACTCAGGCTTGGGTTGTTAACTAGAACCTCCCATAAAGTTAATGCACATGAGGAATGGTTTCTGTGAGGGCAAAGGAGCACAGAGACCTCAGTACAGCCAAAGTCCCCTTCTTAGACATCAGTGCAGTGAGCTCCTGAAGGGTGGCAGAGGAAAGTAGAAATGTAGCAAGCTGAAGGAGTGCAGGAAGGCAGAATAAACTCATGAAACAACTGGTTCTTGGGGGCTCTGAGGTTTTACCACAACCAGGTAGTTTGTGGCAGGACTACTGAAGCAGAACTGGAGCCTGCAGAATCAATTGCACAAGTTCCAAAGTCACCTTTAAACCAGTTTTCAGTTTCCGTTTCCTCTTAACTTCCAGACTGTAGTGTGTTGACATTGATTGGATGCCAAGTACCCACCAAAGTTGCTCTATCACTCCTTTTTGCATCTGGACAGAGGAGAGACAATGTAACAAGGGGTTCATGAGTTGAGATAAGGACTGGGAGAGATCACTCACCAATTACTGTCACAGCAAAACAGACTTGAAGTTGGGATATTAATTAAATTTATTACTAACAGAATCAGAGCAGAATAATGAGAAGTAAAATAAATCTTAAAAACACCACTCCTTCCCCCTACCTCTTCCTCCAGCAGCTCAGGAAGATGTGGAATGGGGGTTACGGTCAGTTCATCACAAGTTGTTTCTGCTGCCGCTCAGAGACAAGAGCCCTTCCCCAGCTCCAGCTTGGGGTCCCTCCCATGGGAGACAGTCTTCCATGAACTTCTCCAGGATGATTCAATCCCACAGGCAACAGTCCTTCAAAATCTGCTGCAATGTGGATCCCTTTTCCATGGGGTGCAGTCCTTTAGGTACAGGCTGCTCCAGCATGGGTCCCCCACAGAGTCACAAGTCCTACCCAGAAACCTGCTCCAGAGTGGGCTCCTCTCTCCATGGGTCTATAGGTCTCTGGAAGGCCCCTGCTCCAGCATGGGTCTCCCACAGGATCACAGCCTCCTTCAGTCATCCACCTACTCCAGCATGGGTCTCGTCCAGGGCTGCAGGTGGGTCTCTGCATCCCCATGGTCCTCCCTGGTCTGTGGGGGCACAGCTGCCCCACCATGGTCTGCACCATGGGCTGCACAGGAACCTCTGCTCCAAAGCCTGGAGCATTTCCTTGCCCTCCTTCTCCGCTGACCTTGGTGTCTACATTGTTGTTCACATGTTCTCACTCCGCTCTTCCCTGGCTGCAAATTTCCTCTGCCCAATAACTTTTTTCCCTTCTTAAATATGTTATCAGAGATGCATTAATATAATTCCTGACTGACTTGGCCTCGGCCAGAGGCAGGTCTGTCCTGGAGCTGTCTGGCATTGGCTCTAACATAGGGGAAACTTCCAGCAGCTTCTCACAGAAGCCACCCCTGTAGCCTGGCTGCACAAACCCAATACACAGACTCAGACAGGGGGAAAGGGGTGGTGATTTTCATTTCCGTGTGCTCATCTGTGACAGCATGAATCCATTCTCCTCTCAATTAGGGCCTGCAGGTGAGCTGTACTGCATAAAGTCTACTGGAAAACCTACTACTACATTTTCATATGTGATCAGATTTTTTTTTTAGCAGATTTTGTCAAATGCTTCCAGTGCAAACCCATGAATCCCAGATTACCACCAATGCCCTTGATTCATGCAGGCACCAGCTGAAACAAATAAACAGGATTTGGATTCTATTATAAAAATGACAACTTATCCTTTCAGTGGGGTATGCTGAAATAAGTAGCTTTTAATCTTAATAGTCAGGAGCTCTTCCATGTAATATTTATAAAGGATGCTGTTTAGGCCACCCTGTACTCCCAGATGAGAGGTGCTTGAAAAAAAATTAAAAAGTAATTATGTGCATTGTCACCAGGCATTTGAGAATATATTATGTGATACAACAGGAACAAAATGTGATTTAACCCTATAATATCTGGTCTTTTCCCCCTGCATGAATAATACCTTCGCACAAAGAAGAAAATTTGAGATGGAAGATAAATTTAAGGATAAATCAAAAATGTTGGAAGTTATGTATGTTCTATGAAATAACATAAAATTTTCAGTGCATTTCTTCTGAAATGCATCATTTTAATAATAATGAAAGTTTTTATTAGTAGTATTTTTAAATGTTATTTTAAAATATTATTTTTAAATAGTATTTTGAAATACTATTTCCAGGTGTTTCAAAATGCTTCTTGCCCCTTGGCAATATTAATCGAATTCTTCCACGTGAAGGTGTGTTACTCCTACCTGGCCTAGATCTGTCTCCATGTAGTGCTGTGAAAAATCAAAGGAGGCCAGAAGTAGTGGTACCAGTAGGCAGCTCAGTGCCACACAGTCTGTTGCTTGCTCCCCTCCAGTGGGGTGGGGAGGAGAATCACAAGAGTAAAACTGAGAAAACTCACAGAAAAGCAAAAGCTGCACATGGAAGCAAAGCAAAATAAAAATTCGTTCCCTACTTCCCATGGGCAGGCAGGTGTTCAGACGTCTCCAGAATGGCAGAGCTCCGTCAGCAGTATCAGTTACTTGGGAAGGCAGACATAACTCTTACTGCTTGTATTGTATGTTGTGGTATATCCCATAGGTCAGTTGGTGTCAACTGTTCCTGTGTCCCCAGCCTGCTGGCTGGCAGGGCAGCAGGAGAAGCAGAAAAGGTCTTCACCTGTGTAAGCACTTCCCAGCCACATCTATGTTACCAATACTTTTTTGGTCACATATGTAGAATAGTACCAAGGAACTACTACAAAGAAAAATAACTCCATCCCAGCCAAACCCTGTACAATGAGGCAATATATATTAATGTTATTAATATTTACTACTATTGCAACCTCAGACTGCTCCAGACAAAACTGTCCCTTGTCACAAGTCAGGAATGACTACAGCTGTGATTCTTTGTAGCCTCTCTTGAATGCATGTCCTTCAAGATACGTCTTTTGTGCTTGCTTGTGTGCATTGCTGTGTCTCTCTGAGTCTCTCTCTTCAGGATTGTCTGGTTCTGGCAGCTTCATGATAAACCTGAGAATATCAAAAGCCATAATGGAAATCACCACTTTAGCCCGAGACCAGCTGGTGGGTTCATGCTGCCCAGCTGATCCAAAGAGGCTCAGGAATCTCCCCATGGATTCTCCCCATGTGCTGCATGGCAGCATATGAAAAAGTGGCATCACACAATGCTCATTACAGAAGTGGAGAAGGGATTGGAAAGTGCATTTTCTGTCCTGAGTTTTAACCATAATCAAACAAAGTTTCAGAGAAGCAAAGCAACATTAAACAGATTGAGATGACAAGGAATGAACTGTTCCTCTAGACACAGCTTGAAAACATACCAGACTATGCTATGATCAGATTCTCCATTCTGTCAAAACAAGAGTGCTATTTAGTGGGCAGTTCACTTGGAGACCAGGCTAATTATTTGACAAACTTTGAGGTGGAAAATAAATTTATCCCAGCAAAACATAGCCTAGGTAATTGATTGTACAATTGGAAAAAAGAGAGAAAATAAGGAAAACAAAAAACCAACCAACCAACAAACAAACAATCCCCTAAAACTCCAAAAACAGCAAAAAGAAAGAGAAATGAGAAATAAAACAAAGAAGAAGTAAAAGGAGAGAAAGAAAAAGTTAATGAAGTAGATGTCAGTTCTGAATGGAGATGATAGCTTTGTTCTCCAGCTTCCCTTCAGGATCCTTTTCCAAGGCATCACTGAGATATCCAGCTTCCCTTCAGGATCCTTTTCCAAGGCATCACTGAGATATTTTGTTGGAGAGACCTTCCAGCAAGAATTTCAGTGTCACAGTGTCACAATTGAGAACTGATTGTTTCTTTTGATTAAAATCCTTATTTATACTACTGCTCAGCACATAACCGGGGGTACAGATGGGTAGCTGCCAGTACCCTAGTGTTCTCTGTTACTGAAACTCAGTTTGGAGAGAGCGTTGCATCCCAGTGTCAAGTTAATCATTCCCAATATCATTCCTTTCCTCCTATCTCAATCAGAAAAGTTATTCTTTGGTTATATGTGCCAGTAGCGACACAGAGAAAAGAGTGTCAAGTTTGTTTTCAGGATCATGCAGCCTGGTTCTGACTAATGCATAGTCTCTAATGCAGACACACAAAGGGTATTTCTTTCATTAGACTCCATACATCCATCATGCTGGCTAAACCACCCTGTTTTTTACAGCTCTGACAATTCCTTTAACTTGTTACAGAATTTCAGTAATAACACATTTTGCAACACAAGTAATATCTAACCACCTCATTAGTGCCCCAGTAATCACCTTGTGCACTGAGTTCACAGACAACAACTGTGATTTATAACTAAATGGGCTGGAAAGTGGGAAGACTTAGATTTTATACTATGTTTGGTTTAAGGGGTACTTAAATAACCTTCATATACCCACCCTAAGGAAATGAAGCAGGCAGCGAAATATTTCAGGTACTCCAAAAGCACAACAAATACATGATGAAAGGAATCTCATCATATGAAATCACAATTGTTCTTGAGTGTACTTGTTCACAAGAGAATAGCAGCTACTATTGTCCATGTGTGCCTTTTTCCCTTCAGCATCACTTCCATGTTCTGTTTTTTTTTTAATGAAAAATAAATTCATGAGTATAATCTGGTTAAGAAATATGGTTGACTTCGAGTGGGTTCCAATTCTGTCTGACTAGTGGGAATCTAGGATGTTGTGGTCCCTTGGAGATCAGCTTATACAGCACTGGAGGATTAACTTGTTTGATTGATCCTTGGATTAGGGTCAGGTTATTTCCCTTAGCAAAATTCCAAGCCTGTAATGATGACTGTGAAGTTGTCTACTCTAACCTGAAGTAACATATGAATAACTCTGCATGATAATTTGTTTGTAGTTTCCTCATCTGACTGGACATTCCCTAGTGTTGTGAGAAACAGTAAGCAGATGTTTCCCATTCACCATCTCCATGCCTTCAATGATCTGATAGTCCTTTAATATATCTTTCTCTATTCTTCCTGATTCTCTCCTTTTAAAATAAAATTATCAAATTAATGGAGCTCCTCTCAGATGCAAGCCATGACCCTTTTTATCCTCTCATGTGCAGTTCTTAGTTTCAGATAAAGTTCTCCTAGATGTATTTATTTTTTGAGATAGCTTGTCTGTAGCTGTGTTCAGCTGTCAGTGAAAGCTTATAATTTAATTTCAGTGTCAGTTTCTGTCACAAGCTGTCAAGCTATAGTTTAGCAGGTATCCATCAGAAGTGGGACAAATCCAAATTGTCTTCTGAGACTATCCCAAAATCAACCATCATTGAAAGATTGCCATCCAAACAGTGAGTGGGAAGCACAGTTCCAGACACACCTTAAGGACAGTATCCAAATTAGGTGGCACATTAACATTTTATTTGTAGGGTCATAGTATGAGTGTGCCATCAGAAGAAGCTCCTCAGTCATCAGCAAGGACAATACCATGGTCCTGAAACTGTTCTTTCAGTGAGGTGTAGATTTATCTTCTCTGTAGAAGAGGCCTGTTGGGTATGTGTTTGCCATGATTGTCATGTCATGTCATGGAAGCAGGTTGTTATGTACCAATCTTCAGAAAAAAGGAGATTGAACACCTTATTATTATCTGAGGTAAATAGCACACAGTCAACAGCCAGCATTGTATTCCACAGATTTGGCAAATAATACACTTCTGTTCAGGTAATATAGCAAAGTGCTATCTAACTTTGAAAAAAAAAAAAAAAAAGACAACACAGCTTATAAATTTCACTACAAAGTAGTGAAATTAAAAGTTCTCCCATCAAGTGAATAACAAATATCTTTTTTTAAAGAATAAAATATGAAATTTAGTAAATTATGTGTTCAGGATCTTATAAAAAAATAAGGTGTACTTTAAAACAGTTCCAGTAGAAAAATGTGCCAGTCTACTGCTAGTAGAATATAAATTACTCCAAACAAGAGAAAGGATGATAATTCATGTGAAGTGATAATCATACTGTGCTAAAAATTTGGGTTCCTTCATGTACAATTTATGATCTCAGTGTTGTCAACTTAAGGAAAAAGATTTATGTAATACAAATACAGTGAACATACACATTGTATGCTAGGGTCTCTTCCAGGATGCGATTTATCTCTGTCCCCAGATATATAGCTTAGACTCTTATCTGTGATGATCCACAGTGTGAGGGTGTCTGCAGAAAACCAAAGTCAGGATAGTCTTACATTCAATGATGAAGATGGAGAATTAGCCCAATAATAATGTCTTTCCTGACTGCTTCTATCCAGCTTCTCTGGAGCAGAACAGTCCTTTGACCTGCAAACAACACAGGTTATAGCATGTGGACTCTTCTAGCTCAGGCATTCAACCGTGAACTGATAGAACTGAAGCTTTGAATTCATCCTAGCATTTTTTCTCCTTTTTTTTCTGAGAAAAGTGACTTCTTTTTTTTTTCTCTTAGGGGCATGCAGTTAAAGTGACAAGTAGGATATGACATCTGTGTTGGGACACATTTATTCATATTTGGTAATAGGATGAATTTCATAATAACATTTAATCCCCAGAGGTAAAAATTAAAAAGCTATCTGCAAAGCATGGTAATTTAATGTTAATGTTAGACTAAAGCAGGCCCAGGGATTTTGAAGCTATTTATTTTTATTTGATATAAATGACAGCAGAAGCAGAATTCCTGCAGAAACAGGAAGCGGAAGTCATTACTTTATTTTTCTGTCACAGCATGGATAAGAAAGGCAGTAGATCCTGAAGACACCTGCAGAGGCTTTAAACTTGTGTATAGTCATAACAGACTCTCTGAACCATCCATCTTTCAAACATAAGTAATCAGCAACTGAAAATCAGAGTTTAACACTACCACCAAGATTCTACTAAACACTTTTGAAATAATTATTTCTGTACAGGTAAAAGCACCTCAAGCTGAATGGCTAAACAGTCACTGGAAAAAGAATGGACCATATTCTCGTGACAAAACATTTGAATGCTTGTAGGCTAAGGACAGAGAGAAGTACATCAAGAGGAAATGACTGACAGGGACATGAAAAGAGGAATGAATAAAAGGCAGTAGCCCATATACTTGCATTACAGTTTCCTCAGCTGTGGTCTGGACAGCTAGTTCTTCATGGTCATAAAATAAAGGAAGACTTTCTTTGGGGTAGAGGAGTACTACAGTACTACACAGTTCAGTTAATAAGGAAATAAGATGTTGGATGAGGAGTAACTTCTTGAGCAGAGACACTAACAAATCAGTTCTCCAGAGAGAGTTTTACTCTTTGAAATCTGAACCTGCTTTTATCACAGATGATGACATGAGTCCTTTCTGACAGAGTAGCTGGAGACTGCTGGGCAAGCCTAGGTTTTCAAGACTGTTAACATGGGAGGTCTATATGCATTGGTTCCACAGGGGTGAGGTAGACCCAAGGCTTCCCCCTTGCCTGGTCAGAGATCACTGTGGTCTGGCTGATTGTCAGGTGAAAGATGGAAGTTCAGATTTTTGCTCGTCCATCCCCCAGGAAAGTTGAGACCCTGATGCCTTACAGTCTGTCAGCGTCTCGTAAGGAGACTCTTCACCAACAGATTCACAAGATCAGAGGGTATCTCAACCTCACTTGTTAGGAGGAACTCAACAGAGCCAGGACCTCTCAGCGTGTCCTGCCAAGCTGTTATCTGCAGCTGGCATCTATAAGGACTCACTCTAATGGTTTATGGAATAACACTTTTAATAATACAAACTGTGACAGATTAATAGGGTTCGAAGGTTGTCAATGACAGTATCTACTGCAAAAATATGTTTAAAGCAATCTTCTGATACATATATTAAGGAAGCACAAGTTCTAATACAAAGTAATCTAATTAATATGCTATGGGGTAAGCACAAGGAAAAGTTCTAGTCCTAAAAGCAGCATTTAACAAGCACAGAGAATATTTCTTACCCAAGGCATCCCTCTCGGAGGGTAGAAGATGGACTCAGCCCATAGACTGATCCCAGCAGTTTTGGTGGAGGTCTTTTTCCACTTCCCCCTGTCCCCAACTTACTTTTGTACTGTTTTCTTTATGTTTGGGTGGAGTTTGAGTGGCTCTGGTCATACATACTTTCTATTTCTAATTGGTGTACCTAACAGGAGGGGGGTGGTGCTTGTGGTTTGGCACCTGAGGAGGAAGTTCGACATGGTTGTTGGCTTCAGCAGCAGAACACCTTGATCCTCCCTTATCAGACAGGTACTGTATGGTTTTAGTACAGCAATGTTCTCCCATTCTGCTGGGATTAGAATGGAGGGGGGCTACGTAGTCTCCATTTCACACTGTTCTGTTTCTCTGAGCAGATGCTTGTCATTGTACTGGGGAGCATGTGAACCTCAGTCCATCCAGGGAGTTGCAGCTTCTTTTTAGCTTAAAATATTAAATATCCTCTAGGTTTAGCACTATCTATCATCCCAAACTGGTACTCACAAGGGGGAGATTGGAAGTCAGTGGCACAAAGTAGTAAGATAGCTTGCTTTTTGCTGAGCCACAGGGGGAGGACCTGCTTGAAGTGGAACCTGATCAGTGGAGGTCTTGCCTTTTGTACTTAACCATGAAGCCTTGACCTTTTGTACTTAACCATGAGATTTAATCTCAAAAGATGACTCATGATTATGATGATTTCCCATCTTGTGCAATATTGGTAAGATTATTTTTTTTCAGAGCCTGAGCAGAGATTTCAAGTTATTTCTTACATTTAATGATCTTTTCATTGTTATTACTGCAAAAGAACAAACTAGAATTGCGCAAGTATGTTAATAAAAATTTTTAACTTAATTCTGCCTAAGTTAATAAAAATTTTTAACTTAATTCTGCCTAAGTTAGGGGGAAAGCTGTGAAGACTTTCACAACAAAAAATCCTCAGCATCTACTTTTGGGGCCAAATAAAGAACAAAATAAATTTAAAAAGGTGAGATTAGCTGATAGCATTACTCCCTTGAGGAAAAAGGTGAATAAATTTACTACAAATGACAAAATAGAATCTGCTGGAGAAATTATTTAAATATAACTTTTTTACCAGGTATTAAAGAGTTGTTGCCAAGGAGAGTGAAGAGAAAACCCAAAGAATTACAATTCAAAGTCAACAATATTAAAATCTATTATTTTACACTAAACTGTCAAATTAAATAAATTATTTTTTTTAAAGAAAAGGCTTTTATGATGTGAATAGAGTGAATTCTGCCTGAATGGTGGGGCACTTGATAGTGAAAAGCATAATTACAAAGAGCAAAATCAGTAATATGCTTTATTCAGGAAAGACAAATTCCTGTTGATGATAGCTTCTCAGATACATTTTATTTACATTTTAGAAAACATCTGTCCCTACTGACATTACAAGTTGTTATCTACGATTATCTATACCCTTCTGCTAATGAAAAGCACATTCAGGATTCTGCTTAGAAGAACAATATCTCTGATGTGACTTTCATGATTTTCCTGTCTGTTTCATTAATAAATAGATTGTTGATAATGAACTTCCGCTTTATCAAATTGCACAACAGTTATGTGCTTACTCTGTACATAGAGTAACTTTTTACATTTATTGACTCACAGGACTCATTTCCTCTCGATTTTTTTTCCTCTGATATGGAAATGTGACAGTGTTTGACTTAAAATTTAATTTAAAAGGAGAAAAAATCTGAAATGGCATCCCTAGGTTTATTATGCAAGTAAGACCAAGGGGAACTTAAATTTGACTTCTAGATAGTGCAACGCTATCTTGTTTATAACAAAGGGGTACCTAGACAAACAGTTTGGAATATCAGATGCAAGATTCAGTTGTCCTAGCATAAGGTACCTTGTACTGAGGTCTTCATGGTTTTCAGCTGCCAGCACAGGGCTGTGAATGTCTCTCAAAGGTCCTTCATCTAGCTGACTCTGCAATATCCCATTTAAATTCCAGTGGTTGTATGTAGGCAACAGGAAGCCCACCCTAACATAGCTAAACATTGGTTACTATGTCTAGGTCCCTACACACAGAATCATAGAATTAACTGGGTTGGAAGAGACCTCCGAGATCATCAACTCCAACTCTTGATCCAAACTCTGTGATTACTAAATCATGGCACTCAGTGCCACATTCAGCCTCATCTTAAAACTGTAGAGAGGTAGCTGTAGAGAGTGATGAGGTCACCCCTGAGCATCTTCTCCAGACTAAAATGAGCAAGTTACCATGAGCAAGTTACCATTGTAGTCTGTACATCTGAGTGAGCCTCAGGAGATGACTGACAGTTTAGGATGATCTGATAAAGTAGGTCTGTGTTGTGTAAAGGACTTCTGTAAGATCATGTGAGATAAACATCAGTTAGCTACACATCACATGTAAATGTGTTTTCAGTCTTTTGTTTTTCACACAGCTTCCTTCCCCTGCTGCCTACATGCCTGGCTTTAACAGCTCTGCTTAACTTGTCTGAGACTGTTTTCTGTGGTGATAATGGTCATACATAAAGAAAATACCCTTTCAGGAATTAAGTCACTTTAATTATTGAATATTTTACTGCTAAAAAAAAAAAGAAAGGAAACTGTTCTGGTTTTTTGAAACCAAATTTTTGGTTTATATTTTATAAGACCAAGTTTTCAGCTGGCTCACGGCAAAGACTCTAGGGACATAGTAACACTTATTCATAAGTATTTAATACCTACTTAGTCTATTTGAAAATAAATTATCCATTGAGTCTACTCTGAAAATCCTCTGAGATTTCCAATCCCATAATGATTAGGTAGAGAAATAGTATAATTTAGTTTAAAATATCTTTTTCTCACATAATTTTTTAAAGTTTCAAGTAAGAAGAGTTTTACTGTTTTTCAGTAAGAAAAACATAGTTTGTGGTTCTTTACATAATCATTCCATATGCAAACTTATTTTGTATTGCACCTTGCTACTAAATCCTCTTTCCCTAATGTCACTGGGTTTTTCATAACTTCTTCCCAAACCAATTCATCTGTTCTGTTGCCCAGTTGCTACTGACACGAAAAGCCAGTCGCATAAAAGTCTTTGGAGTCTCATTTGGTTTCAGCTTTATTTTCCTATCAGTACTTTATATAGTACCTATATGATTTCACAAGGGTAGGTGAGATGACAGAAGCATAGAATCACAGAATCACACAACATGCTAAGCTGAAAGGGAGGATCAACAAGTCCAAACCTTAGCCCTGCAGAGCACCATCCCCAAGAGTCACACCATGTGCCTGAGAGTATCGTCCAAACACTTCTTGAACTCTGTCAGGCTTGGTGCTGTGACCACTTCCCTGGGGGGCCTATTCCCTGTTCACCCAAATATTGTCCGGGTGAAGAACCTTTTTCTAATTTCTAACCTAAACCTCCCATGACACAACTTCACGTCAGTCCCTCAGGTCTTGTCACTGGTCATCAGAGAGAAGAGATCAGTGCCTGCACCTCCTCTTCGCTTCACAAGGAAGTTGTAACTGCAATGAGGTCTCCCCTCAGTCTCCTCTTCTCCAGGCTGAACACACCAAGTGACCTCAGCTGCTCCTCATACAGCTTCCCCTCAAGGCTTTTCACCCTCCAGGACACAGTTGGCCCTCCTGGCTGCCAGGGCACTGCGGACTCATATTCAACTTACCATCGACCAGGAACCCCAAGTCCCTTTCCATGGCACTGCTTTCTAGAATCTCATTTCCCAGTCTGGGGGATGAACATCCAGGGTTGCCCCATCCCTGGTGCAGAATCTGGCACTTTCCTCTGTTTAGCAACAGGGAAATGCTCCTTAGCATAGGTGTTTATTACATCGATTCAGGATCTAAGGGTTTTTTTTCTTCTTTTGCCTTTCCTTAGGGTTACAGTTCAATTTCTAGACCACTTACTAGGTGCTGGTCTGAGGTTCAGCTAACTGAACAAGATGTTCGGAGGAAAACTAGCAGATAGGAGAAATTGTGGAATGTGCTGGTTATCTGTGTGAGAAGCTGAGAGAAGATAGTGCCACGAGGACTGGATGGATTTCACAAGTTGCTTAGGAGAAGTTATATGAGGGGGCTAAACTTGACAGATAACTGTAGGGGAGCAGAATTTTCAAAGTCTGTGCAATGCCTGGGAAACTGACATGGTGATATTTGCAGAGACAGGATTATCCAGGTAACAGTAATATCAGAAATACTTAATGTGGGTGTGGAGATAACAAAACTGAGACTAGTGTGAAAAACATGATTTGGCCAGGTTGTTTATTTGGTGAAGGGCTGGGGGACTCAAAAGAAGGTACAAGAAAGAAAAAAAGCGTCAAGAACCAGGAAAAGTGATAATAAGATACATACACAAAGTAGGCCTGGTGCTGTCTAGGACTTTATCACTGCAGCTGTACGAGGACAGTAATCAAACTCAGGCCAGGTCACATAAGTGAAAACTGCTTCTATAGTGAGGAAAGCATGGGGGAGCAAGGGGGCTTTGCCTGGATAACTTGAGAAAACCCAGGACATGCAGGTGTAGTGTCCCGGTATTACCATTACCAACCCATTCAAGGTTGACACCTCTGGCAATTATCCACCACTTCGTAACATTTTTATTTGAAAAGTGTGACAGTAAAGACGCTCTAGTGATGGTATGAATGCCTTCCAGTTACTGCTAAAATCATGCAGATGAGACTGTGACTCACAAAGCTATGACATGAATAAGGAGCAGCAGCAGCAGAGTTTTGCTACCGTGTAGTTGCAAGTTCTGGTTTTGGCAGGAGTGGGACAATGGGACTTCTGTGATAAGGCTGTTTGTTCTCCAGCAAGGTTATGGTGAGGAGGGTTGTAGCATTGAACAGATAGTAGAAATACAAAATCTTCTGCTCTATTTTTAAGGTGTGGAGGACAGGAAGAAAATTTAATATTAATTCACAGTGATGTAGTATTTTCCACTCCAATATTGACTAAAAAGTGTACCGAACAGAGAATACTATATTTGGATCCCTTTTAAAATGAAAATATGGATTTCTAGTATTCTTAAATAGCTGACTGAAGATCTCTCTGGGCCATTAATATTAATTAATTCATACAATAAAACAGTAGATAAGCTTTAGGGGCCTGAAAGAAGTCAGGAGCATTAGTTATTAAAAGAAAAAAAAAGAATGTCATAAGTGAAAAAAATAGCTTGCACTTAATAGAAAGACATGAAACAGAACCACCAAATTAGGGAGCTGGTCACACATTGTGCCTAGACTATTAGGCACATACACTATTTATAAAGGAGGAAAAGCAAGGGCTTAGGATTCTGCAAAGAGGAAGTGTTTTTGAAAAGAAGGATCCCTAGAAAAAAAATGGTCTTGGGAAAAAAAAACCTAGAAAGGAGGTGCTGAAGATCCTGGAAATGGGGAAAGATCCCAAGATGGGACAGCTAAATGGAGAAAAATGCTGGGGAGTACCCAGGGACCTTGTCCAATAATTCCTGGTAGAGATAAGTGTAAGCAGCAGCACAGTAGGAACCAGAACGATTTTTCTGCCTGACCTTCCCAGACCTGCAGCAATCTCCCTGATGGGAAAGGAAGTCAGTACTTAGGAAAATGCTGTGGGATCAAGTGAGTGCGGTGTACATGTAAAGTAATCAAGTAGGTCAAGAGCTCTAATCTCAGAAATTCTTAAATGTACACCATTTGTCCAGATCCACTGTGGGTTGTCATTTATTCTATCCTGCCAGTGACAATGACCCAGCATGTTATAAGTCTATTCCCTAGATAACTTCTGCAGGAAAAAAATATAAAATGACTAATAAATTCTTAAACTATGATAGGACCACAATATGATCAATTTATATTAAAACGCTTTATTGAAAATAGATTTTGTTAAAGTAAATTGATATCTATTGATTAACTTATTAATGTTAATGTAATATAATCCTTAATTGGTTTTGACTTTGAGTTGATTGACATTTCAACTAAAAAAAAAAGTGATGCAATCGACATGACCTACTTTTAATGCATTATTGCCTGGCTGACAGATAGCTCCCCAAATGCCATTGGCAATGAAGATTCATCATCACATGGGTGTGTCTCTAGTGGAGCTTTGTGGAAATCAGCTCTTATTTTCTGCCATTAAATATTCTTCTTTCATCTGTATCCTGGAAGAAAATAATTTATATGCTAGTTTGTGTAGGTGAATGACAAAATTCTTGGAGGAGTCATAAATAATAAAGAGGACAGGTGTTCTGTAGCCTTTGAATGAGGAGTACAAGAAAAAAATAATGAAAGGATAATAATATACCAGTAGAATAGCTAGGGTGCAGCAATGGACATATATACATCTCATGCTTCTTTTGTAGTTGGTGGAGAGAAATTGGCATTTCTAAATTGTGACTTATCCTGGAGTAGAAATAATATCAGTCAACAGTAGGGATGTTACAGATACCTGGTTTTCTCCTTTAATCATAAATGGAGTCAAAGTCAGTTAACTTAGATGTAGGTATTTGTCCTGTAAAGATTTGCAGTTACGTGTCATAAATCAGTCTGGTTGCTGCCATGTCAAAAACGTATGTGTTTTTTCAATGACTGTATGGTTGGAAACATTCAGGAAGGTGGCACTCTCTGAGTAGTAGTTACACATTTCTTGTCAAACTCTTGGGAACACAGATATTAACTGAGAGTTTTGAGTGACTCCTGTCAGCTACCACAGTTGTTTTGTATACAAGTTCCAAACTCAGAAAAGATCAATCAAAAACTTCTGGGATAACAAAACTATCTTCTTTGTGGTGAAGTGCTTGCGAAAAACTGTGTGTAAATTCTATTTCTCAGATCAAAGGACAAGATATAATCTCCTAAAAGTCTTTGTAAGACTGGCTTATTTTTGACCATTATTTATATATTCTTGCATTATATATTTTTCTCTTTGTTAAGAACAAGTTTTATTTTCTGTCATTCCACAAATACAAGTGGGACAACCAAGTAGCTCTTACCTTTCAGAAACATTTCTTATTCTGTATTTCCAGTATCTCTTGTTCTGAAGAACATTATTCTATATTTAGGCCTAGGCTATTCAGTGATCCACTCATGGGATTTCCACTAAACTCAGTATTGTTGTTGCTGTTTTTGCAAGGAATTTGAAACAGATTCCAAGACTAAATTGGCAGAGTTTAATCAAAACATTAAAATGCCTGCCCTTCAACCTTTTCTTATTGATTCTATGTCCTTACATAACAGGTCTATATCTGGCTATGGTATATTAAGAATGATGGTGTTTGAATTTTGACGAGAGCTACAGAACTAGTGCTTTGGGCCATGAACAAACACATCTTTTTTCATAAGGACTTTGAGATGAAGCTCATTAAGTCTTATACAACACAGACTATAGATAGTTGAGAAGTATATTTGCAATCCCACCAGCTCAGATACATATCAGATCATTGTCGTCTATATGTGTATTCTTATCTGCAAATTGTAATCTCTTGTGAAAGCTATTTCCAGTAGAGTCTTTCTCAACCTGGGTCTATACTCTGTGATTAAAAGTAATGGAATGTCCTATTAATGATGCAAATGCTCTTCTGCTATCCTAGTTATTCTGTTAGCCATTAATGAAGATAAGAGAAGCAATTCCAGAGGTCAGGTAGCACTGGAGTGACATGCATTTTCTGCTCTATTTTTGTACTTTCTGTTTTTATTAAATATTTCAGGTGCAGGTCTGCAAAGCAATAAACACATAGGAGGAGAACAACATGAAATATATGAGAATCTGAAAGTAACACTGGCAAAATAATAGTGAAAGGAGGTATAAGGGGAAAATATGCCAATAAAACAAATGTAATGGTACTTCTGTTACATTTTTGTCCAACCTTTCTTATACTTTATTTGAAAAGTGAAGTTTATGTACCAGGAATTTATAGACAGGGATGTTTGTTGGAAAGGATGGAAAAGAGCCTTACAGCTATTCTAAGCATGTCACTGTAGTTGCTTTGCCCGTAGAGGGCACTTAAGTTATCACAGCTCCCCACTACCCCCAAAAAACCCCAAAACAAACAAACAACAACAAAAACAAACAAACAAAAACAACAAAACCCTCCCACACCCCAACAAAAAAACAACCAAGTAAAAAACCCTCCCAAAACAAACAACCAAACCAAACCAACAACAAACCAACAACAAACAAACAAAAACCAACCCAAAACAAAATAAAACAAAAAATCTAAAATGAGGTTTGTTTGTTCTCCTGTAATGCAATCCACAGGAATGCAATGTCTCTGTGCTGGCTGCCAGGTGCCCAGAAAGCCATTCTATCACTCTGCCCCCTCAACAGAACTGGGGGAGAAAAATAAAATGAAAAGCCAGTGGGTCAAGATAAAGACAGGACATTACTTGTCAGTAGCATCATGGACAAAGCAGACTTGATTTGGGAAAAATCAGTTTAATATAGTGACACTTAATCAGAGTAGGATTAAGAAAAAAATCTAAAACCCCCCGCCTTCCCTGCACTCATCCCTACTTCCCTGGCTCTACTTCATTCCAAAGAGGCACAGGAGAACAGGAAATGAGGCTGCAGTCTGTTCATTTTTTTTCTCATCTGCTGCTTCCTCCTCATGCTCTTTGTGGTGTCCCTCCTGTGGGATACACTCCTTCACGAACTTCTCCAACATAGGTCTTTCCTAAGGCTTGCTCTTCTTCAAAACTGCTCCAGCATAAGTCCTTTCCATGAGGTATAGTCCTTTTTGGGAGCAGACTGCTGCAGTGTGGGTTCCCTACGGGGCCACAGGTCCTGCTCTGGCATAGGGTCTCTGTTGTCTGCAGCTTCCTTCAGGTCACATCCACCTGCTCCAGTGTGGAGCCCTCCATGAGTTACAGTGGGGAGTTCTCGAAGCAAACTGCTGTCCCAACCAGGAGGAAGAGGGCAGTTCTTTCTCTGGTGCCATGGTGCTATGGGGCTGTGCTTGACTCCATACCCACCTTTCATCAAAAAATGCAGGGCTGCTCTCCAGGGGCTTTGCAACAGCTTCCAGTGCACAGCAAGGCACAGAAGTTTGTGTTCATGTCACCTAGCACTTACCTACATGTCCCTGTGCGCTGCACCCATCTTAAAGGGAAAATTGTACCCCTAATGTTCGGTATGTGAACTGGGTGGGCACTAAACTGATCTGAAAATCAAGTGAGCTTGAGGGTGGGTTGTCCTCATGTGTGGCTGTGCAGCGTGGACCCGCTTCACTAGAGCAAATGATGTTTGCTGGCAGGGCATGGGGCAGGATGACACCCTGCCTGAAATTGTTCCAGGAGAATAGCCATAGCTCCCCAATAGTAGGGAAATTTTGAAAGACAGACTCCTGAAAACATTCCAGAGGTTCTCAAAGCAGAGAATTGAGACAACTTCTGATAAATGAGTTTTATTTTGTGGCTTCGCGTTGACAGTCAAAAGATTTCATAGGCTGATATGAAGTCCTAGGTTGCTCCTTTTCTCTGACCAGCTCAGTCTTATTTGTTTATTTTTAACCTTTTCTCTCTTTATAAAGAAGCATCACTAATGCATTTGTAAACTCTACATGTGAGGTCTCTGCAGTGATCAAGGCACCTAATACAGTTCTCTTAAGCAATCTTTGTATTGTTCTTAATGGGAGGTCCTGAGGTAAAGAAAAGATGACGCTGGACAGTATTTTAAAAAGGGAACTCTTTGGCCTAGGACTTCGATTAGATACCGTACTGAGGCATGTGCCTTTTTTCAATACTCAGAAAACAAAGTTATTGCCTTTAGCTAACAGTAATTGTACAAAAATGTATTTACAAGTGAATGAATATTTACAGTGGTGTCAGTTTACAGTAACACTTTTTTTTTCTCTGAAGCAATTAAAATATCTCACCTTACTCTAGATCATCTCTTTGTCCCAGTAAATGAATAATTACTCCAGACAGTTTCTTAAGAAACCACAAAAAAAGAGAAAAGGATATTATTGAACAAATGCCAAAAATTTACAAATGCAGCGAACTCTTAACACTTTCAAAAGCATTAAAAGGTCAAACCTGATTTAGTAGGACATTGCTTCATTTCACAAGGGTTTATATTAATTCATTTAGGGATAGGACAGGAATAGACCATAACAATTGCTAGTATCAAAAGTAAAGTGCATTCCTAAGGGAGGACCAGATGGTATGAAGTGTAAAGGTCAGTTAACACTTATGTCTGTGTCTGAGCTTTCGAACACATCAGAGCTAAACACTTGCAGTAGGTGATCTTTGCACCAGAAAGAATTTCAAGAATGTTTTGAAGGAAGAATCAAGGTGTTTGATTAACAACATAGAACATCCTTGACCTTCAAGCTATTTTGAAGATCCAGTTTCCCTTCAATTTTTGCAAATCTGTGGGACTTCCCTTACTAAAGTCACAAAGGAGACTCTCAGGGGGGATGAAGGGCCCTGTGAGGCATCTCACACTGTTCTACTGATTCTTTTGCAAATGCTTTGTTCATTGACCTATTCCTTTTGGAGCTATTTTGTTACCAGCCCAGAGTATGTTTTCCAAAATTTAGAATACTGACTTCCACTACCCCCCCATTTAGTGCTCCTTATTTATCTGAAATAAAAGACTTGTAATGGGTTTGTAACACTATTTAAGATTTATGGTATTTATTGTTTTTGTTACCATTGTTAGTGTTATTGCAGGCTGATTAAAAATTTCTAAAGAAACACTTTCCCTGTAGAACTTTCAGCACAGTGTTTTTTTCCCTTGGTGGGAAACAATCAGTCTTGGAATAATTGCTCTACAGGGAACAACATAGAAGTCAAACAAGTTTTTTACATTTCCTGGTCTGAGATTAATGTTTTGGTTTAGATCAATATCAATATTTATATCTTCTTGAGTGAACATCATGATACTGAAGGAAGTAAGCAGAGTGCACTGTGGGAAAAATAAACTGTTTAAGTGATATACTGGGAGAACTCTTTATCTAAAGTACCATTTTTTATAACACACTCCTGTAGCTTGAGTTAGGAAGAAAATTTCAACCTGCCCCAAAATGGTGTAGAAAGTGTTGATAATGAAAACTTTTCTTTTTGAAGAATATCAAACAATTAAATGCTTAGATGCAATCAAGTAAATTTTAACATATTTTTAAAACATATTTTTTTACTTTTTGTCTTCCTTTCTGGACAAAAACAAAAAAAACCAAACAAGCAAACAAAAAAAGTCCTGATGTCAGATCTCTTGAGAGACAATTTTTCATTTTCAATAGAATCCTGGGCCATGTCTGGATGTATAACAAAGGATTGTGTCTTTTCTGAGGATCTCACAGACTAAAAGTAGACAGGTTCATGGAGAGGGGACTGAGAAGAAGAAATGATGGTGATGCTCCATGCTAAAGTAAATTTTACCTCTCCTTTGTATACATGGATAGAATAAGTAAAAAGACGCAAATGGATTTATGAGTTAGAATTTGTAACGTTGTGACTTCTTTTGTATTCAGGACAGTAATATAAATTACATAATTTGTTCAGTGTGGTTGTAAGAATCAGTTCCTTTTTTTTAGGGGAGGTCGATTAAACTGGATAGTTTCATTTGCCCTCAGCAAAGGCTGTAATGAACAATAATAAGTGGGCTGAGTTTGCTGTAGTTGGCTTTGGTCTTTTTTTTTTTTTTTAATTCAGTTTGTGACAAATGGTTTTGCTTGAAAAGCTTGCCTTGTTTGGTTTGATTGGTGTCCAAACGGAGTACATTAGGAAGTGATGATACTTATCTGTGTGGTTCACATGCCAATTAAATTGACTTTACCAAAGCATACAAATGTCTCCCATTATTTTCTTTTCTCTTGCCTTGTGTCAATACATTTCTACAATAAATCAGAAAATCTTTATTCAGCAGGCAGATAGTATTTAAGAATTGCAAAAGATGTATCCATTTTGATATTTTTTACTTTTTGAGAGACTAGCTTGCAAAGATAGAAAAGTATTCAGAAAGAAAAGCTTTCCTATGCCAATTGCTTTGTACATCATGAAAAGAAAAGATAAACTGATGGGTTTCTTATTCATAAATTGAAAAGGTAGATTTATATGACAGCTTAAATGAGGTCTGGCAAAATCCACTTTTAAGCTTGGGTTTGTATTTTGTAAAAGCTGTTTGACTAATCAAATAGGGGTGGCTGTATAATGAATAATTCATGGATGCAGTGCCTATGAAGAAGCAGGTTGTCAATACCTTCAGCAGAAAACCACTGACACCACAATTAGCAGCTGGCATTGGCTGGTTAATGATGTCATCATTGCTCTGATGTGTAATTATATCTTGACCTGTTGGTGAAGCTTTTGGTACGTAATGTGTCCCCGCTCTGGTGGCACATGCACTTTTACACGTACAAAGGGAAGGCATTGGCCATTCCATTCATTCATCACAGACCCTACCCCTGGCTGTACCTCCCTTTGCCTCTCAACATGTTTTGTCATCCTACATTCTCTTTTTCTTCTTTCACTGACCATGATCTTCCAACCTCCTGCAAACACCATCAAGGAAGTTGCCTTTGTTGCAAATTATGAGTATGAGGCCCACAGGGAAGATCAGGGCTCTGCTAGGCACAGTCCCTCCCCAAACGTCCCATGAATGAGGGGACAAAAAAGTGTTGCACCTTCAGAGTCACATGTTCTAAATGGTACAGAAGTGACAGGGCATAACACAGGCAGCCTGGACCCCTTGTTACTCAAGGGACAGATTTCTGGAACTGTGGTTCTCTGAGTAACTCTGGCATCTGTGGCACCAGAGCTAACCAATATTTTTTTTTAACTGCTTTTTATTTAAAAATACAAAACTTTGTCACTGAAACACTAGCTGTTAGCAGAAAGGTATCAGCAGTCTGGCAGAATGAGAAAGAAATCTCTCATCAGAGCTGGGAGTTGCGTCCTTCAACGCTGCATCATTCATCAGAGATCTAGCAGATATAGATCAAGTAGCTGAAGAAAATGCAGTAGAACACAGAGCATATTTTGGGGGGAATTGGATAATCTGGACCTTTTGTAATTGAAACTAAAACCATGCAAATACACCCCCCCCCCCCCAAACAAAAAAACCCAAAACCAAAGTCCTTCTTTTTTTTTTTTTTTTCTTCACGCTGTGCATGTGACACAGAAAAATTGCTCCTGTCCCATTCTGGAAGACCACATTACACTGGTGACTGATTGCTCTGCCTCCTCTTGTGCAGTACATTTCCATCATCACAAATATGTCCTTTGAGGATGCTGGTCAACACCTCTGAGCTGTCAGGAAGTTATAGTATATTTGGTCACTGTGAGAGTCCTTGTTTTCTCCAGTAGTGCTAAAATAGACAGGGCACTGGTCTATAGGATCCGAAAGGCAAACTGCTCTACCTTTATCCAGGATTAAAGAAAGCTCAGAAGTAGTCATGCCCCCTAATACAAAGCTAAAAATTTAGAAAAGTTATTTTTGTAAATAAAGATGCATACAAATAGTGACAAAAATTATTTTCATTTCAACATGTACATATCATTAAATGTATTTATCTTTAGATATTCAGAAAGTAAGTGCAGCCTCCAAATTCCTCAGATACAGTTTTTAAAATGTCTCCAGGGAATGCAACATTAGGAGTTGAATATAACTGTTTTATATGACTGGAATCAAAGTTCAGAGGTATCTTTGCTTCTGTAGAAACCCACACATAGGGAGGCTTTTCACGTTGCAAAGATTAGCCCCAACAGGTTGTTAAAAAATCTTGCTGGGTATACCTTATGGTTAAGAAAGTCTGTGGGCTGGGAAGAGCCTCTCAGAACACTGATTTACAGACGTATGTCTGTAGGCATATCCAAGTACATCCTGCAGGACTTAAGGGTTCTTCTAATCACTGGGCTAAGGTAAGGCAGAACAGTTACTCCCTCCTTCCCCTCTGTGTCTGCCCAGTAACGTCTGGTTAATCAGCCCCAAATACCCTCAATTACTCTGGGTGTAATGTGAAAGTTACAGATTAAATTTTGTTGACTCTATTTTGTTGTTGTTGTTGTTTTTTAATGAGCCACACTGCTAACCTTACTTGTAACTGATGTGGAAGAGTGCAATAAGAGCCCTCTAACTTTACCAGAGTCATGGTAATTTGTGAAGCAGTAATTTCCTTTCTCTGAATCTCAGAGGTGTTTATACAGCAGTGAATTGTTAATTTCTGCTGTAGCGATTTTTGTCAAGGTAATGTCCTAGTTGTTACCTCCTCAGTGTTGTCTTCCATAGGTGTTTGGGTTTGTATTAGTGGTGGTTAGTCTGTGATCTGCGTTAATTTAGAGGTGTAAATTCTGCATTGTAATCAAATGCAGCATTCTGGGACTAAACTCACATTCTTTCCCCCCTGAAGTGAAAAAGCCACCTACAGATCCACAATAACACCTGGGCAAACGGCAATTTGATAAAGCAGGTTTGGCAAATCTGTTTTTTAGAAACTGAGACTCATGTGTGTATTTATACTTGGAAATGAATGTTAATTGCCAAGAGAAAAGAAAGGAAACCTGTTCAAAAAATTATGGTACTTCCAGAGATAAACATTTCCAGTGACTACTACCGAGGGAGAAACGTTATAGCAGGTCCTTGTTTAAGGGTTTTGAAGGGGTAGGGGACTTGAACTTTTGTATTGGGCCATGTTAGTCAGTAGTTGCAGACAGGAAAGCAGCAAACCCTCTTCAGACCTGGAGGAAAGAGTAAAATTTGTGTTTCACAAAAACTCCTTATTTACAGAACTGAGTAGGATTTCCATTTGCATGGGGCAGTGCTGAATGCATGGATGGTTCCGCTGCCATTTGCATGTATGGAAATGTCACACCTGGTAACATGGGGCTACCTGTAGGGACTTGCTTCTTTAGTGCTACACACCAAGACACCTCTGGCTAATGCTTCTTCTGGCAACAAAATTTTTTGCTAATCATTTGTCTTTTACTTTCTTGGTGTGATTTGGAAGCCTTTTAAGGATTTTTTGAGAAGTTTTATTTTATTGTTTATGTCATCATCAAGATCATAAGGAAGAGGTGGTGGGACCAGGAGATACTACCTGTCTACTAAACAGTAACATACCACAGAATCATGGAATCACAGAATATGCTGAGTTGGAATGGACCCACAAGGATCATGGGGTCCAACTCTTAGGCCTGCACAGGACCTCCCCAGGAGTGCCATCGATCAGGACCCCCACGTCCTTTTTTCATGGCACTGCTTTCCAGCATCTCATTCCCCATACACCCATGATAGTCCCATCCCAGGTGCAGAATCCGGCACTTACCTTTTGAACTTCATACGGTTGGTGATTGCCCAGTCCTCTGATTTGTTGAGGTCTCTTTGGAGGGCCTCCCTGCCTCTGAGGGAGTCAACAGCTCCTCCTAGTTTTGTGCTATCTGCATACTTGAAGAGGGAGATAGGGAGTCACAGCCTCTGCAGGCTAAGGATTTGCTTTCATTTTCTTTCCTGGCTTAATCTCAAGTTCTTTTTTGTATTAGTGTAGAGTGAGCCCTCAGTGCAGGTGTGTGAAGGACCCCTCATCTCTGGTGAAATGATCATGGTTGAATAACTGAGCTACAGGTAGCCCTTCTGCTTGCATGAGCCACTGAGCTGCAAAATCAGAGTGTCTGCACAAACGAATACATGATTGCATCTGACTCTTGTACCGACTGTGGAGGAGTTGCATATTATTATTCTGTGGGCTGAATGATATCTAAGTCCAAGACTTAACAATAAGGCAATTCAAGTGTTTGTATATGCATTTTTATTGCAGTAGTAAATTATTCAAAGAGTTTAGTACTGTGGCTAGCAAAAAGGAATAGAGAAATTTGGGGCGAATAATTTTATTTTGATGGAAAACAGGGCTTCCCAAACTATATAATGTTTTTCCCTTTATAATAAAATTTTAAAATTTACTCCTTCTATTTAAAGGTTCCTTTTTCAGGAATAGTAATGTTATTACTATTATCTCTGCCTCAATATTTTTGCAGTTAATGTAAAAGTGAATGTTTTTGTTAAAGTGCTTTCCTACTTCTATGAGAAAATTATAGTAGAAGATAAAAAATACACTTTTCTAGATCTAGGAAAATCTTCAAATTTTCAAATCTAAATGAACTTTGCAGAAATGTAAAGATAATGCAAAATAATTAGGACTACTCTGAAAAAAATCATAGCTTTTAAAAAAGACAAAATAAGTTTCTGCAAGATAAGAACTAGGATTTCCAATATCTCTACTCTTCTTCTCCTCCTTTCCTTTTCCTTTTTTTCCCCTTCTTCTTCTCTTTGGGACTATCATTTGCCAGAAGAGTAATTACCAGAGAGAAAAAAAACAGTTTTGTCCTGTATTTCAAGTTCTTGTTAGCACAGAGGTCTGGAATGTTAATTACAGAACTCAATTATCCCAAGTGAAAATTCTATTAATCACATAGGAAATAAATGGAGTTGTCAAGGTAAAATGAGCTAGATGAAGTGAAAAGTGGATGGGCAATGGTGATAGCATGGATACAGAGAGTAATGTGTGAATTGTTTTAATATCTAATTCTGTATCTTGGATTAATATATTTTTCTAGTCATTTGAGAATTTTCTGAATGTTTGGAAGAGGGAGGGGTAATGCTGTATACTTATTTTTTAGAAAAAAATTAATTGTTTAACAGTACTGTCTTTTGCAACAAATGACATGTATCTGTGGTGTTAGAATATTTACCAGTACCCAAGTAGTCTGAATGTTGCTTTTTGCTTGTATAATCTGTCTGACATTTTTTAGTTATATTTGGATGCATATTTAAATCACTGATTGTGTCAAACTAGTTGTTTGCTAGTGACATTGTTTCACTTAGTTACGTAATAGTTTTCTAGCTAAAAGAAGGAGAGAAAGTAATTATGCAGGTTTTTTCTGTTTCTGCTTAATATACTGAAAAATCTGTACTGTTTCTAACATAAACAACTTTGTAAATAATATTTTATTAGGATAATGTTTGACTATATATTTCAAATCTATTAGTAAGTAAAAATGAGACTGATGATTTTTTTGATTTTTTTTTCCCCCCTAGGACAGTGAACAATTAGGGAAGATGAAATATTATTATCCTGGGCTTACAGCTTTCAGTTTAGGCTGTAAATGTGGTTTGGGACCATAAGAATAGAAGGGATTGAAGGTCATAGTTTCTGGAAGTAGATTCTTACAGGATAAGAAAAGATAAACATGGCAAAATTTTATCCTGCCAAGCTTTGAACTGATGATGAGAAAAAAATGTACTATTTTAAAAAAAATACCTAATTGATCTATGAGCTTTTTTCTGAAGTTAATGGAACCTTATTTCAGTGGAAGTTGATGGAAATGTGGTTGTCTGATCTATTCAGCACTTTATAAATCCTATTTTTAGATGCTTTGTAAATTCATCTTTAAAGTTCTGAAGTCACAAACTTCAGAATGCATTAACCCAAGAGTCTCCCCTTCCTTAATTCCAAAAGACAAATTTTATTAGCAATTATTTTTAAAATTCTCTAAAATGTTTGAAACAGAGTTACTATTTCGACATTTTTAACAGCAGTAGTCTTTCAAAAAACTTATTTACTAAGTATTTCAGTAGAGATAGAGCCTGATTTTGAAAATGATTTTTAGTATGCAGAAAATCGATCTGATCATTGGAATGTAGCTTTTAACTTCTGCACTTTTCTGAATTTCTTTCTGATAATGATGGTGTCATTTATCTATCTTTTATATTATTTTATATGTGGGATTGTACTTTTAAAATGGATGCATAGAAAGAGGCATATAACATTTTCCAGGAGAAATCACCAACTCAAATATTGTTGACTGAATTGTGAGGTTATATGCTTTAGAAGGTGTAAATTAAAGCAGTTACTTGCATGAAGTAAAGCTCTTGTCCTAATTAATTTCGTCTCTTCATGCAGATTTTTTGTTAACAGTTTTCCTGGGAGATAGCTACTTTCCTTCCATTTCCATCTGTCTAGGGATTTTAAGTCCTACCTTTCCCAGTCTCTACAGAAAAATCAACAGAGCAATTTGTTATAGAAGGTGTGACATGCATCCTATTTGAGGGAGGTGTTTGCTTTCTCAAAGTAATGGAGCTTGATGGTGAACAAAATGTACTTGCAATTACTGCAGAAATTCATAAAATAAAATACGACATTTTGGAGGATAACCCAGGATATTTTTGGAGAAGCAACTCTAGTATGTTAGTGTCAGCTCTAGTTTTAAGTCAGACAATGTCTCAACAATCTTGTCCTAGTCTGTAGAAATGGTTCCATTGATGTCAGTGTTAAAATATGCGTTGACTGCAGGGGCCCAAGATTATTCCTCTTACATCTTTTCTATCAATATATCAATGACCTGCTAATGTTAGATAAATGATTTGAATAGCAGTCCTCTCATAAGTAGAGCTGTAGAAGTTATATTTTTATTATTAACTGGGAGTATAATAGCATTTCACCTGAATTTAAAATCCTAAAATAGCCTAAAAATCTTTGAAATAGGGGACAGATTTTTAACCTTCACACCAGCCATACTGAGAAACAGAAGGCAAATGTTAAAGCCAGCAAAGCTCCACTGAAAAAAGAAAAGTCAAAGTAAATGCAATTTCTTCTAAAATCACAGGAAGCCCCTCTCTTCTGGGTAACTACTTGGTTTGTACATCAGTGAAACAGATTTAAATTAAAAAAAACCCATTTATTTTTCAAAACTTGCACTTGAACTCTTGTTTCTCTTTTGCATTCCAAGTGCACTTGTGTTCCACTCAAATACTCTTCTCATACCTACTGTGGACCCTTTCCTATGTACTCATTTCTCACTTCAGTGCTGTCAGGAGGCAAACCTAATTTACTTCTATTTCTTTGTAATTATTCCTTCCTGATTAATATTACTTGTTATCAAAATGTTCAGAATTACTTCTTTCCTCGTTTCAGCTGATAGACACAATCAGATACAATTGATAGGAGAAATCATCTGTTTTCTTGATTGGCAAAATATTGTAATCTTGAAATTTAAGTTTTGCTTACCAATTAGAATTCATTCCACTAGAGATGAAAAGTATATCTTTGAATGTATTCAGCTCATAGAAGTGAACTTTAGTGAGTGAGAAATGCGGACTGTAAGGTCATCTAATTCAGGACAGACAATATAGGTCAAACAGGTATAGTATTATCACTGAACACCTTTAAAGAGAACTTTGTTAGAAGATTTATAGAAGAAGAAAAACTCTACAGGAATCACTGCCGTGTTGTATTATTTTACTAAAATCAAATTGGCAAATTGGCTGAATACAAAACCTGTTCAAGTCAATGGAAACATTTCAATTTAGTCCAGATCTGGTGTAAATCTTGAGTACATTTTCTTTATTATACAGCAATTTTTTAGGCAAGACGAAGTATTTCAGTTGTCCTCATTAATTACTCTTTGATGCTACTTATTCAAATTGTGTGATGTTATCATACCCTCCCCGGAAATAGTCTCATATGCCATTAGTCAGAAATGAATTACTATGTCACTGGCTCTATTTGAAGAGAAAAAAAGTTGTATCTCTATCTGGGTAGTCACTGATCTGAAATGGATTTCAGGAAAAGTATGTAAGAATAGAATCATGACAATAAAACATACTAGCTTTGATTCTCTAAGCTTGACTTACTTTCAGCATGTTTTGAAACATTAACTACTTACTCTTCACAGGTATTATAAAAGCATACATTAGCTCCAAAAGTAATAGCACTGTAATTTGTCAAGAGGATAGATGCAGCTTTAGGAATTAAAATATAACTGAAAGAGTGCTGAGAAAGGCATCTAGCACTGGTCACCATGGAGAGGAGACCTGGTCTGTCTTCCAATTCTGGCTGCAGCTTATAAACATGACAGACAACATAGGAAACCTTTGCTTTTCCCCACCAGAAAGAAAGACTGTTAGTAAAGACATTCGACATGAGCTATGCTTAGTCTAGGCAGACCCGCTGCCTCTGTGTGGGATTCAGTACAAGAAGGGTTTTCGTCAGCTGGGAGGTAAGCAGCTCATGATTCTGAGGATTGTGTCTGCAGTAATGAGTGATAAAGTTGGCTCCTACTTTCCTCCTTTTCCTGGACTTTTCTCTGAGGATGTCAAGAAAGTATCTAAACTCACTTGGGAACTTTGTTTCAGAGAAACCACCAATGCTTATTTGGCTGCCTTTGTCTCTTCCAACCCATCCCATTATTTGAGTAACACCCAAGAGATAAAGCATTCATCTAAAGATGTGGGACACAGAAGTTCAATTTTCTCCTCTGCTGGAAAAAAATTCAGTCTAAAAAACACCCTGTTTTGTTGGTTTCTTTTCCAGAAACATTTCATACATACTAGATTATCTGGCCTACTGGTAGGAAACCTCCATCCCTTCTGCTGGAGCAGTGCTACACAGCACAAAAGTGCAGTGAATATAGAAATGCTTGGAAAAAACGGCTGATCAATTGCTTTCATTTTATTTCCTGATATGTTTTCAGATCTGAGCAGCAGAGAAGTATTTCTGAGAATACTTCCTTATTAGCAATTTTATCATATACAGGTTGCTGGTCATGGCTTGAGGGGACAGTAACAAGGATCTATTTCACTCCCTCTCTAACACAGGCTGTAACAATACTCCAGTGGTTCCTGTATCAAGTCTACTGGCTCAGATAAAACTAGAAAATTTCTTTCAGACAACTGAATATTTGTGCTCTATTTATACCTATGAACTAATTTTTTTGCACTGATTCTTCAGGTGATCTATTAAACTTTACACAACCAGAAAATATGGACATGAAAGTTTACCATCATATCAAACAACACAG
Organism: Pyrocephalus nanus; assembly: GCA_038380795.1. Taxonomy (NCBI): domain Eukaryota; kingdom Metazoa; phylum Chordata; class Aves; order Passeriformes; family Tyrannidae; genus Pyrocephalus; species Pyrocephalus nanus. The sequence goes on along the minus strand of CM076262.1, from coordinate 12,767,540 downwards.
TGAAGCATGGAAAGATGTGACAGCATAGGAATGTCTATATTTTCTGGCAATTGGACAGGGTTTTTTTTTTTCAATTTCAAAAATGATTCCTAGAACAGTTTCACTACCTAAGCAAATGTGGGTATCTCAAGTTGTACATATCAATGTACAGAAAAGCTGCTGTTAGGCTCAGTCAGATGGGAACAGTAATAGCCATGGAAAACATTTTGGGTGGATTTTCATAATGCCTCTACTAGAAAACTTATATAAAATATTGCTATTAATTTGCTATTTTTTATATCAAGGGATTCCAGCTAAGACTGGTTTTTTCTCTGTTATGCCAAGGAGCGTACTTGAAAGCAGCAAAAAGGATACCAATTCTGCCCTTATATGCCTCTTAAAGAGTCAAGGTCAGTTGAGAGAATCACAAAAGTCTCAGGTTTTCCTGCCTTATGGTGAAGAAGCTGAAGAAGCAAGTTCACGTGGTTTGACTACACTGTTGAGGAACCCCATCTCCGATAGAGGTGGGATTAAGAAAAACAGAATTCTCAGTAAAAATGGTCACCTGAGCTTGCCTCTGGTGCTCCTGGAATTTGAAAAGTCACCTCTGTTGCGATGATGGTGCTCAAAGGACATATTAGTGCAACCTGCATCATTACGCACAGTTTCTTCTTTGCTTTATTATCTTCTACAAAGCCTTTATCTGACAACAAATCTAAAGTTTGTTCACCATCAGTGAATAAGACATACAGCTATGGAAGTAGATGGGAACATAAGGGAAACAAGAATAGCTTTCAAGCAGAGATGAGTGAAACATCTTTCAAATTGAAAGTGGGGAAGAGAAATAGCATTTGGGACACAATCTAGGACACTAGCAGGACACCCTGTTTCTAGGAAAGGATATTAAATCTTGTTAAAATACTTTCCCTATGATTAGCATATCTTTTATGGTAATTTTCATCTGTGTAAGTGTTACACTATGTTTGATGTTGTACCTAGTTAAGTAAGAGGGAATATCTTTGTTAATTTAGTTTAAAAGCAATGAACTACTTGGGTTTTGTAGGAGCACTACAATAATTTCACTGGGCTATGCCTCACTTGGCCAGCCCAATATATGAAAACAGCTGAGCTATATTAGCAAGCATTAGAAAGGCTATTGGTCTTAATAAAAGCTGCCAGTATTTATAATTCTAAATCTGGTTTGGCTGGTCTGTGGAGCCTTGGAGACTTTTCCACTTCTACCTTTCAGTGGGACGATAGGCCAGGAAGACCACAACTGTTTCAGGTGTCTGACTGCTCCAGTGCTTCCCAGACAATTTGACTATCTCACCCATACCAGGGCTTTGACTGAAAGCTTCTGTGTCTGCCTGATGCACCTACTGAGGCATCCTCTGTACAAACATGAGCAAGGCTGAGGCATGTGTGGATCTCACCCTGGAATGGTGGTGTTAGGTGCTACCCTCTCCCTTTAGACATAATCTGAGAAATCCAGAGAAATCTGAAAGCTGTGAGGAATGAAGAAAGGACTGTTTACCTTCATGAATGACAGATAAATTTCCCCAATTGTTTTCTGGTCAGTCTGTTTCCACTGCACATAGACCCGCCCCCAGATGATTTTTTCTTCTTTAATCCCCTCATTCAAGATGTGTATATTGGAGCCTGATACCTGATGTGTATGCAAGGGAGAGCTCTGCTGCACCACAGGCACCATAAATAACTATCTCACATCAGAGGGAAGGCATATTGCTGGTGTGGCTCATAGTGTTAATACTGAGCGTTAATGTCCTGTCCTTTATCTTAATTAGTGTTGCTTTCAATTAGAAGTAAGCCATTCACTTTGGAATAAAAGAACTGACCCACACCTCTTCCCTAAATTTGAATTATCCTCACAATTAAGTCCTAAGTATCTGTCTTGACACTTACAGACCTTTATCACCATCACGTCTGAGTGACTGACAATGAACTGCAACATTCATTCACCCACCCATTCCATAAATTTTTCATTGCAGATATTAAAGATGTCTTCTGTGATACATTTCAAGGCAGCATTTTATGTGTTTTACAAAGGACTGAAAAATTTCCCTTATAGCCTAATACTGTCCTTCGTACTCATTCCTGGATCTTTCAACAAGTTTCAGAAATTGATAATTTTATGTTATTTTGTTCTAAGCAACTTAATTGCGTTCTGTAGATGACGCAGACATAACAGAAAACCAAGCACATACTGTATGTTGCATTACACACGTAAACCAGAAAACCTCTGTTTCTAAATATCTGCTTGTGGTTTTTTTCTCCAGTTACTGTGACCCTTTCACTGCAAATCCAAGAAGGATACGTTCCAAAAGTATGAATACATTCTTAATGCAGCAACATTTACTAATATGCAACTGTTTTCAGGGTAGGAAAAGTCTGTAATGATCTGAGGTAAATGTCCTGTTAGGCTGAGATAATGAGCTTCTGAAGCCCTCAGATATATTTCTGATGAGTTTAGAAACCACAAGCACTTTACCCTACAAACCAAGGTTTGTTTGTGCTTCCTGATTATGCTAACCAGAGCGCTGAAAGAATGCCTCACACCACACAGTTACAGAGGAGGTGGGGACAATGATGCAGACTGTGAGATTTTATTCAAACATCTGAGCAGCTGGAAAACTTGGGAATGGCAGGGCACAGTGAATTCATGGAGTGGATTACCCAGATCTTGATCAGCCCTTTCTAATGGACACACCACAGTGAAGAATGGAGGTTATTTATTCAATGACCTAGCTGAAAACCCTATTGGGAAAAGCCAGAGCAGTGATGACAGGGGCACCAGCATGGGCTGCAAGTAGTACATCCCAATCTGTTTGACTTCATTCTACATCTTTGTGTTTCTATTTACCCAGTGAGTTAGAAACCTTTGGAAATGTTGTTTGCCTTTCTTTTGAGAAAGGGTAGAGTAACTGTCAGTAATGGAAAGTGAAACAAATGGGCCATGTTTGCAAATGCCTGTGCCATAACCCAAAAGAAGGATGCTGTCTGAGATCAGAAAGCATGCTTTATGGTTATTAACATCATTTCAACCACTGAAGGCAAAAGGGTTGGGTGTATAAGTATGCTGTGAAAGTGTGTTATTTTCACAGTTCCAGGCAACCCATCTCACCTTAGGTCTGACAAAGCAAGCTGGGTTTGCTTTGTCGAATGCTTCATGAATGTATGAGATATCTTTACCTACAGAGATGAACATATATATACAGAAGGGTGCGTGGGAATGATGAAAATCATTCTGTAAAGTAATTCTCTTGTTGGGGTATAACATGTATAATAAAACACATGGTAAGACTGTAACATGTTTTTATTTGAAGGAAACAATGGAAAACTGAAAAAAGTATAACTACAGACTTACAGCTGCTTTTTTTTTATGCTTCTCAAAATGGCCTCTACTTCTCAAGAAAACAGGTATTATTTACTGTGTTCATCACAGATTTCTTTGTATGGTCTGTATGAATTACAACATTAGTGATTTTAAATTGTCTTTTAATAATGTGACGTTTTATGTTTTTTAGTATGGGACCAGGCCAGACTGATGCTATAGAGAATGAGAAGGCTATGTTATAAGCTATTTATGCCTACAGTCATTTTCTTTTTGTAGAGGGTAACAAAAACTAAGTGGGCAAAGTTGCAGAACAACAGAAAGAGTATAACAGTTTCAAAATAATTTGAATTCAGCAAGAAAATATGAAACTACAAAGTATGCCAAAAAAGTATTCACAACAAGCTGAGTGAGAAAAGTGCTTCCTTTACTGCAGATGTTCCACTTACTTCTGGGACAAGAGGTGAAGTGAGTCCAAATTGATCTAACAGAAAACCTTCTGGTACAGTAAAAGTGTTGTGTGAAAGGGGGTTTGTGCAGTTACAAGCTGTTGTATTATACTGTACTGTTTACCGTTGAAAACTATCCAGCGCTGATGTGGACCTGGCAGCCTCATCTGGAAACTCTTTTTGCAAACAAGATGTCTTTGGAAGGCTAAAACAAATGAGAAACTAAATTCTTCACAGCTTGCTGAGATAAGAGGTTCCTGGGAGTTGCTGAGTGTTAGATTGCTGCCCTAAACCCCTCAATTTCATGCTCTCTTTTTCTGTACTGCACATTTGTTCCAACTGGCTCCCTACCTTGAACTCTATGGCATCCTGCTGGGATAAATGTGATGGACAGTCTGTATGAAACCCAATCAGTTATTTTGACAGGAGACTTAGAGAAGGTCAAGGCTACCTCTTCTCAAAAACCTGTCTGCTTAGTCTTCAGCCGTCAGAGATGAAATGTCACTGAGGCTCTTCTTTTGACTGGGTTGTGTTTTTATTTTGTCCCAAACAATCAGGAATCCAGCCAGTGAAGCCATTCCAATCCTTTGAACATAGTATTTATTTGATTGCTATTGTCCAAATTTAGAAAAGGGAAAATGTAACTCAGGTACACTGACTGTATAGTGTGCTGCAATGCCTAACACACAAAGGAACACAATTCAATCTGATATTCATATGACTTACTCTCTCTCTCAGTAGTAAAGCTCTGCTGGCACACAAATGTGCTATTGTTAAAAAACGCTTCCACAGCTTATGCAATATATAACTGATACACGGTTAAAGTGTTATGTGGGAGTCAGTCTTCAAGGGTATTTAACACATAATTTTTCATCTAAGAGCAGACCACAATGAGGTTTGATGTTGAAAGGCAATTTCATTAAAGTCAGGTTTAGGATCAGTATGCAAAGAGGTGAACTTAACTTTATTTAAAGAATATATTTTCCACCCTCTCCAAAATATAAAGAAAAAACGTGGATTAAATTTAGATTCCATTACAATATGTCCCAATCTCACATCACATATTACAATATGTCCCAATCTCACATTACAATATGTCCCAATCTCACATCTTTTTTCAAGCTTTATGAATTCTAAAGTATTCATGTTCTGATCTAGATGCCTAATTTAATTAAGTTGCGTAATAATATTTAACTGCAACAATACTTGTTTCTTGAGGTTTCCAATTCATCATGCATTGTTCAGAATGAGGCACAATTCAGATTATAGTTGCAGGGTGTTTTGCCAATCTATTTTACCTTTAAATCCATGAGAATGGATTTAAGGAACACAGACACCAACTTCAAAGAATAAGTGTATGTTTACTATAGTCCAAAACAGTAAAGAATTACAAAAGAAACAGTGGCTTATGAAAGGATACACTTAGCAATGCATCTAATCATTACTACAAAAGTGTCTACAGTGATTAAGAGAAAGATACATCACCAGGTACCCTATATACATTACTATCATCCAGATCCACACATCAGCTGGGAAGGCCCCTGATCACAGCAAAGGACTGGAGAACCTCTTTCCAGTAACTGGGAAATCCTATGTAGTGCATCCATTCATAGGTCAAGACTCCATCTTTGCTAGGAGAGGGTCCAGCTTATGTAGTCTTAAACAAACCAGCTTGCATCACTCGATTGGTGTGGAAAACAATCTGGCTTTCTTTTCTCCTTGGTTTTGCCCTGAAGTCTGGCCAGGGCGCAGAGAAAAATCAAGGAGTCAACTTGGACTGAGTACTGTCAAATGCCCCATGGCCTTGACTAGTCTCTGAATATGAACCAGCTGTGACCATATGAGGCCTACTGCTTCCATGGCCTTTACTGGAAAGAAAGGCACATTTGTAACACTTACAAGCCTTACTGATTATTATTAATATGCTGTTCTAACAAACAGAAATGTTTACTCTTAAAGCATTACTAAGGATTATATAGCACCTCAGTTAAAAAGCAGATATATAGTTAAATACAATACAAGGCTAAACATAATATTAGGTTGAAAAATTCAGCTGTAGGTCAACTCCAGCTCAGGGATACCCCCAGCATTACACAGAGAAGGGAGAAAGAAGAAGAAATAATTTGCAGCTCTGTATTCTGTAGAGATTTCGACATATTGGCATATTCTGTACCTCTGATGAATTTTTACATTTCAAGTTTTCTGAGAAACTATTCCTTCTGTTCAGTCTTGTGACGTAAAATTACATTGGGAAATAGATGGGAGATCTAATTTTTTGGTTTTCTAGCATTTCAGATGATAGTTTCCAGAAGAGTTCAAATGCTTACAACTGTCTTTTTTTTTTTTTTTTCCATTTTTGATATATCCATGTAAAGCATGTGCAAAAATTGAGCAAAGTTAATTCTGAGGACTTGATCTGGTTGTTCCAGAGAAAAGTTAACAAAAGCCACTTCAGTGTCAGACTGCAACAGTAGGAGAGAATAGACCTACTATCATTGTATTAAAATGTTGCATATATTTTACTAGAGCTTTGCAGATCTTTTTTCTTTTGAAGAATACGTGTTAGCAGCTACACATGGTCATTTGAAATAGTCAAAGTTGATGTGTGAAATACATTTATTCAATATTCTGTTGATTCACTGAGAAATACTTAGTCAACATGGTTTGGCAACACAGATAATAACTGGGAATGAACCCAATTTTGTAGTTCATAAATTCAAAATTCTTAATAAAACATTAATTATGGTCATTATATTAGATCAATATTGAACCATATAGGCAACAACTGTTGCAGTTCAAACAATGAACCTAAGAAAATTATCTAATCATGACTCCCTAATTTAATTTTGTCTTATTGAAACATATATATTCAAATATCTTCCAGACTTTTCTAATTTATTGAAACCATTAAGGAATAACACAGGTAATTTAACTGCAGCATATACATACAGGCAGAACAATGGTAGATATCAACCCACTGGTCTAATTAGGAAACATATCTAACTTACAACTTTGTGGCAGGGATACTTGAGTTTTGCCTTGGTAATACCTGTGTAACACAGGGGACACAGGGTATGGTTATTTATGGCCATGTTCAGGGACAGATACATGAAGCATGGGATGAGAGCAGCTACAATATATTTGTACACCTGAAGAGCGCTTGCGTGGCTTTTGAAATAGTACAGCTCTAGAAGATTTTGTGAGAATTGCACTAAGTCATAATACTGGCAGAAGACAAATCCATATGGATAGAAGGTAAGAAAGAACTATCCTCAAAACAGATTGTCCTAGATCAGAGCCAGGACTGGTCTGATCTACCTAAACAAAGGCATCTGGTGCCATCCAAGACCCCCTTGGTTATTCTTCCCGGCCTCCAGCTGCTTCCCCAAAGGGCCTGGACCACCTGTAGGTGCCTGGTCATATCTAACAGCCCTGGGGCACTTTGGGTGGTCCACGTGATTATGCATGGAACTGAGCCCCAAAAACCACTCAGTCCTTCAGTCTGTTTTTATCAAGGCATTTGCTAAGTTCCAGCTTTAAAAACCTATTGTGTGCCATTCATTTGGTGTTTTATTTTCAGAGAAAAACAAGGCCCACATTTTTATTCTCTCCTGTGCCTAAGCTTCTGTAATCTTCTTTCTCCAAATCTCATTTTTCTCATGTCTCATATTTAAAATGGGTTACCAGTGGTAATACACTGTTCCAGATGAGCACGAACATTTGTGTTGGGTGGTAATGTTCTTGTTCAATTTTATTTCTATTATACCCTCCTCCTATTCCCTAAGCCAAGGGAAATAAGACTTTTGGTTTTGCTTTAGCGAAATCAAAATATAAGGGAATTAAAAGGATGCAGTCTTCAGGATATTCTTCACCTGTTTTCCTATTTCTCAGAAAGAAGAGGAGAACTGTGTGATTTCAAGCCTAACTTCCGTGCACACACACAGAGGTAGTCTAAGAGAAGATGAAAATTACTTTGAATAAACGCCTGAACTGAAACCCAATATTTTGCTGAGGCTTCCCCTCCACTAATCCTGACAGAATTATCAAGCAACATTGGTGGGTCTGAGTTAGCCATACACGTAGAACAAGATAGCATTTATCATTTCAAATACTGCTTAGGCTGTTTGCAAACAATTAGCAAAATTAATACCAGTATCCATTTACGATATGTTTTGGGTTTTTTGGTTGGTTGGTTGGTTTTTGTTTGTTTTGTGTTGTTGTTTTGTTTTGTTTTGTTTTACTTGTTTATGGTGCTTCTTAATAGCAGCAGTCTTTCCTCAGTCATGCACATACAATTCCTGTTGAAGACAACAGGAATCATTTAAGTATCCTGGAGCAAAATTGAAGCCAAAGTGTTCAATTTATGTTTTAATTTCTTTTTTACAACACTAATAATAAATCGTTCAAATAATATTGAATAAGAAAGGATTTCATGGAAGCACTATGTTGGTTACAAACTGAATCTATCAATTTCTTGGTGAAATACCTATCCATTTATTTAAATAGTGTTTCTGATAATTTTAATTGCCTTGAGAGACTTAATAGTTTCTAGACTGCTAGCAAGTGAAGAGGTGGTTGAAAACCAGATTTTGTCTCAGAGAAGAAATTCTGACATTTCTGAACTTATTTTCATTCTCAACTGGAACAAAAATAACAATAAAAATGTATGAGGAAAGAAAAATTTAAAATTATTCATACAGAAATATGTATGTACAATTTTATTTCAGTCAGATAAGACTAGATTCAGTGATGTGGAAGGTTGCAATAAATACCCTTTATATTGTGTATGTGTTTTGTGATATAATGGTTATATTAAAATGTATGTTGTTAAAATTTAAGTGAAATTAAACAAAATGAGGGAGTAATTATAAAATTTAATTACTTATCTGGACCAAAATTATTCCTTCATTATTGAAAAAAATCAGAAAATTGAAATAATAATTCCATAATTTCCTTATGGAAAATGTCTTCGACCTCCTCAAATGAAAATAATAAAAAATTACCAGATTTCTGACTTACCCCAATACAGAGGCAAGGCACACCCCTTATGCTATAATTCCCTGCTTCACCAGGCAGGACCATGTCAGACATTAGTCCTTTTCCACAACAGGCCTTTCCTTAAATGCATCCCGTGATTTCCTTCCTAAGCTTGAGGTCTGTTCATATGTATTTCATTCTATCAAAATCCAGCCTTTTTGGTTCAAATTCCATTTTTTTAACAAGGTTTGTGGGTGAGTAGACAATAATTAATAGTGAGGTAATTTTTAAGATTTCAAGTAATTTTTTGTTCTGCATTTCAATGAAAGGAAAGCTTACCTGAATGCTTTTAGAAACTGTCATTGTGTTAAAAGACAATCTGTGTTAGAATATTCAGCCTTTAAAGAGGATATTTGGTGCTCTAAGAGAGTCTGGGCTGTACGGTTAATGATATAATGTAAGGAATTTTTTTTTCTGAGAGGCCAGGAAAACATACAGGGTAAATGAAGCATGTCAAAAAAATCAAGCTGGTTTAGATATTTCGAGGATTTTGAACAAGTAACAGAAGAAAGGAAGAGAGGTGATATGAGGCAGCAGCATGGTGTTGATGGATAGGGATTAAAATGCAGCTACTTGTTTCCAGTTGTTTAGCATTTGGAGGACTGATGGAAAAAATATTTGTGGAAAGGCAAATGGCTATGCAGTCAAAACGGAGGCAAAATGAAATGGTCTTTAGTGCTCAATATATGCATAACTGACAAAAAAATTGGTACAAGAAATCACAGGCATGACAGCTATAGCCAGTCAAATCAGGGGTATCATCATTTAGCTTAAAGGGTGCATGAGGGCCACCAATAAATTCAGTGCAGAAATTGTGAAAAGTTTTCTCTTGGTTAGATAAGTGGGGATTTGAGACCTTCTTTCAATTGGCAGGGAATTTGCCTTGTTTTAAGATGAGTTTACTAAGGTGTCCCTTTGACATAAATGACTAAGATGGTAGTGGAATAATCCTGATGAACTAGGAAGTCTGTACTTTTGTTTCCCAACAGTTGTCCAACACTCAGTAACTGTTTTTTGTTTTTTTTTTCTGTATAGCAGTCCTACATTAGTTTTCATACTAAATTGTCCTCCTTAGGTATAAGATCTTCCATTGAGCAAGTCCCATAATCTTTCCTTGTAAGTCATTAAAAATGTTGCATAATTTTCACTGTCTGACTTTGAAGATTTTCTATGGAGCACATTCTGAAGTTCAAATATAAGCCAGCATACTTCTTTTAATACATTTAGAATTCCTGGAGTTCAGTTTCTGGGGTCAATATTATCAGGATGTTCATGTGAACATAATTCACACCTAAAGCTCCCAAATCTCTATGTCATAATGCTCTTAGTTGGATGTTCTTATTCTTGGTGTGAAAACCCTTTACAGTTACTAGTGCAGTGTTTCCTATCTGTCCCAGGGAGCAGGAAATCAGTTCACTTTTTCTAGCCACTGAGAGAAACTGATGGGTTTAGAATGTGATTCATCACATCTCTTTTAGTGTGGATGGATGGCCCAGGTTTCCTATTCTGCTATAAAGCGACAACAGGGGGAGATACAGGTCACCAGCATAGATGAAGGTGTTTCACTTTTGATCTAGTCCATCTTACCACAGTTATTTACCCATCTTATTTTGTCCTTGTCCCAGTAGAGTACATTCTGTTTTCCTAGAAACTTCAGAAGCCTTGAAAAAGCAGTGGTAAACTATCTGCTCAGCTGGGCAATTCACTACAAGTGTACACTACAAGTGTAGCATGATAAGAGATGTGATATACCTGCTGCCTATCATAGAATTATAGAATCAACCAGGTTGGAAAAGACCTCCAAGATCATCAAGTCCAACCCTTGATCCAACCCCTCTGTGATTACTAGACCATGGCACTAAGTGCCACATCCAATCTCTTCTTAAAAACCTCCAGGGATGGAGAATCCACTACCTCCCTGGGCAGCTCATTCCAATGCCTGATTACTCTATCTGTAAAAAATTTCTTCCTAATATTCAACCTAAACCTCCCCTGGCAGAGCTTAAGCCTGTGCCCTCTTGTCCTACTGCCAATTGCCTGGGAGAAGAGTCCAACACCCACCTGGCTACAGCCTCCTTTCAGGGAGTTGTAGAAAGTGATGAGGTCTCCCCTGAACCTTCTCTTCTCCAGGCTAAACCACCCCAGCTCCCTCAGTCTCTCCTCACCGGACTTGTGCTCCAGTCCCTTCACCAGCCTCGTTGCTCTTCTCTGGACCTGCTCCAGCACCTCAATATCCTTCCTGAACTGAGGGGCCCAGAACTGAACACAGCACTCCAGGGGTGGCCTCACCAGTGCTGAGTACAGGGGAAGAATCACTTTCCTGGTCCTGCTGGCCACACTGTTCCTGATCCAGGCCAGGATGCCCTTGGCCTTCTTGGCCACCTGGGCACACTGCTGGCTCATGTTCCAGATCAATCCCAACTCTCCAGCCACTCTGTGCCCAGCCTGTAGCGCTGCAGGGGGTTTTTATGGCCAAAGTGCCAGACCTGACACTTGGCTTTGTTGAACCGCATCCTGTTGGAATCAGGCAATCTCTCCAGCTTGTCCAGGTCCCTCTGAAAAGCCTTTCTGCCTTCCAACAGATCAACATGCCCCCTCCCCTCCACCCTCTAGCTTGGTGTTATCTGCAAATTTGCTAATGGTGCACTCAATCCCCTCATTCAGATCATTAATAAAGATACTAAATAGAACTGAGGGACACCTCAGTTCCAAATGGATGCAGCCCCATTCATCACCATTCCCTGGGCCTGGCCATCCAGCCAGTTCTTAACCCAGCAGAGTGTGCACCTGTCCAAGTCGCAGGCTGCCACCTTTTTCAGGAATATGCTATGGGACATGATGTAAAAGGCCACTGTGTGCTCAGGAAATTCAGAGGCATGTTTAAAACATTTTCAACTGGCCCATTTTAGATATCGGGCTTAGGATAGGATGAAAGCTATGCTAAAGAGTCTGATTCTCTCCTTTAACTATGAAAGCAGCCTGTAGTGGCTAGATCAAAAGCAGAGAGACTAAGCTGTGGCTCTAAGCCCTACCCTGCTACCTATTAAACACTGGGCTTTGCTACACTTATGTGGCAGCAGAACATGAGTTTTGAAGAATAAAATGTTAAGTACACACCTATACATTTTTGTGCACCTGTTCTTTGCAGTGGTATAGACTAGAGAAATATTTGTTTGAAATAGGGAATTAGAGTGATAAGCTCCAGTAACTGAGAAAAGTCCTACAAATACTTCTTGTGTTATCTGTTGTTATTTTTTTTCCTGGGGAGTAGTGGGATTTATGATATTTCTTGCTTGAGAGAAGCCTGGAGAACCGTCTGCCCCATCTACGTATGTCTCTCTTCAATGAGACACTTCAAGGCACAAGAACTTGGGGTTCTTGCATTCAGGCTTGTATCATCTGACTGCAAGCAACAACAGGACTCTTAGGGATGCTGGAAAAGCAAAAATGTGAGTGCAGAAGAGATGTGAGCAAGAAAGGGAAAAAAAGATCTGATTACTCAGCTTCGGGAGAGAAACTCATCTTAAGTTTATTTTTTATTTCACTGTTAATAACACATTGTATTGGTGCATAATTTTTCTGAGTCTGTGCTTTTCAACAAGTTATAGACTATTTGGATATGTAAATGTATTTGTGCTATGTATTCATAAGTAACGTATTGCTTGATAAAATATCTGTTGTTCACAAGTTATATTAATTTATCATCTTATGCACTTTTTAAAGAGATGTCTCTGACTTGTACACAAAGCAGAGAAAGAATTTCAAAATCATGTGAGTGCCAAAGACTAGGGCCCTGCAGTAGCAAGAAGTTTCCAGTTGAATTGTTCCTTTTCTGCAATTCTAAAATAAAATACTCTGTTTTGTCTCAGAGTAACAAAGAAAAAAACACATTAGAGATATAAAAGTTGAAAAATGGCAAGGTATAATATTTTCATTGATCTTACTAAAATATTTTTTTCATGATTTTCAGAGGTCAGTGTTGCATTCAATGTTTCATCACTTTTCAAAGAGCAGAATTAGGGTTTTTCCCCTCTATTTTTTGAAAATAATTTTCTTCAGGTTTTACCTTTCAGGAGGTGCTTATCTTCAATAACAGAAAACACTGACTGGGAACAGATTTCAGACAGGCAAGGGGGCAATAGAGAGCTACAGCTCTTTTATTAATGCTGCGAATGGATTATGTGCATAGATGCATCTGCACATCCCATTTCCATCTCTGTATTCATTAGGTATTTGGATCCAGCACTGAAGCATATTTATTCTCTGCGGAGAGCTGTCAAATTTTATAAATAAGAGTAGATATCTAAGTTAAACAGCTCAGTCCTAAATTCACTGGTCAAGAAAAACATAAAAAACCATGAGCCCACATAATCTGTCACCTCTACCTTTACTCCAGCTGCTTCCTGATGTATTGGTCTGAGGTGAGCATTTGCTTGCTGAGCTATCTGCCACTGGTTTTCAAACAGGCCTCCTTGAAACCTTGAGCTCTGTGAGTGATAATTAAGAAAATGAAACCCTCTGTCAGTGTATTTAAATGCCCTACTCAGAGTTTTCTGTACTCAAAAAAAAAAAAAAATTTAGAGATCTTAGAGTGACAAAAAGATCTACAAATAACCAAGATAGGTTCCAAGTGATATTCTTGAGTGATTATATTTTTATTTAATCCTTAACATTTGATCTTACAAAACAAACCATCTTCATAAGTCAATCTTTCACCCACATATCACAGTTCCAGTTCCTTGAGTATTACCTAGAAGAATAGTATTTGCTCAAATCATTACCTCTGAGTAGGACTACTCACCCAGTAACTCAGGAAGGAAAGAAAGAGCACGTTACCTCATCAGTTCTGTGTTCAGCGTAGGGATGGAGTAGCCTGTGTGATCTTTGTATGTTATAGCTGGAGAATAGTTTTACAGAGGAGGTCCCAGGAGTGCTGGTGGGCAGCAAGCTGAGCTCAGGCCAGCAGTGAGCCTTGGCAGCAAGGAAGGCCAACAGTGCCCCGGGCTGTGTCGGCAGGAGCAGAGCCAGCAGACCAAGCACAGGGATTATTACCTGTAAGAACAGCAGCTGTTAGACCACATCTAATGCACTTTATCCAGTGTGGGGCTCTGTAGTATGGGAGAGGCATTGATAAACTGGAATGAGTCCAGCGGAGGTACACCATGATGATCAGGGATGGAGCATGAGGGACTGAGGATTGTTCACCTGGAGAGGAAATATCTCTGCAGGGACAATACAGAAGTTCCCAGCTTACCAAGGATACAGAGCCAGGCTTCTTCCAGTGGTGCACGTCTGGAGGTTGAGAGACAACAGCCATAAGGTGAAACCACAGAGGTTCAGACTGGACAGAAGACGTTTCCTGTGAGCACAAACAAGTAGAGGAGACAACACAGGTGATGTGAAGTCTCTTTCCCTGGAGGTTTTGAAGGCCATAATCTAGGTACAGCCCAGATCATCTGTTCTGAACTTGTGAGCATGAGGTTAAGTAAAGATCTCCTGAGGCCCCTTCCAGCCCAAATTACCCTGTAATTATGATGCTATGTGGCTGGGTTACCTAAACCATAATACAATCTAGATTGAATTTCAGTTAGTCAATAACAGCAAAATAACCAATTGCAAACTCAATATTTCCATGCAGATCTTCAAGGAGACACTTCCAGGCTAATTCAAGGCTTGTTTTACTGTTAAGAAATGAAAACTGATACTAAAACAATATTTTATAAATGTTCCTATAATGGAACATCAAAAGGTTTACAGCTTCCTATCTACTGATGTCTAGAGTCACATAACAGGTTTCATAAAATATATATCTCAGTTTTTACTGACAGCAAATTTGTGTAGCTGATCTTATGCACTCTGCTACAGCCAGCTGAAGGTTGAAGGCTACTTACTGCTACTGGCTACATATTTCCATCAGCTGAATCTTATCATGATGGTCACACACTTTTTGGGCTTTGACCTCTGAAAAACACTGCACTTGGAGAGGATGCATAACCAACCTTCTCTGGAGACATTTACTGAAACAGCTTCAAAAGCTTACCTTATCATTATAAACTAAAATAACTTAATAATCTGAATTTTATTTTGAATCTTTTCAGTATTTTTTATTCTTTTAGCCAGATAAATATCTGACAGGTAAATTCTAAGTTTCCTCTGGGGTGAAGTATGGAGTTGCCTGGGTCAGCAAAACGGCTTATGAACCTCAGAGTAAAAGGATTCCAAAAGGAGAATGCTTATTGGATTTTTTTTGCTGTTATTTTTTTGAAGGTTTTACTTTCAAACTACCTAACATTACTTTCCCTAGGGAATCTCATGGAAAGGCTGTCTTGGCATTGTATTGAATTAACTTAATCTCTAGCCACCTTATTTAATCCCTTTCTTCATTTTCCTGGCTTCATTTCTCCACCTCATTGGATCACAATGCTTCTTGGTAGAAGCAGGACTGAATATTTATTATCACTTCCTCTTGATGTCCTCTGCCAGATGTCATGAACTTTATTTTATTCCAAGAAATATTCTAGGAGTATGTTTGGTTTTGTTAAAGAAATGGGATTTCATTAAAAAAAAAAAAAGAAAAAAAAAAAAAGTGTGCAAGGGTTCATGATGGAATTAGTTTGAGACAGCACTATCAGAAACAAGGGGAGCTCGTTTCCTCTGTCAATGAACAGCAAGTATCCAGATGATCTCTCTGGTAATCTGAACTGACTACCACCCAGGAGAGTAATTTTATTAAGTCATCCTGACAAAAAATATTAACCTATAGGCCAGTTTCCAAAGTCGGACATCATAAATCAAGATCTCCATTTTGTTCCCAGGCATCAACAGCACCACTTGGATGCCAGACTACCTGCTTGAAACTCTACGGTTTTGTGCAGGGCATCATGACTTAGGTGTTTATGATGTTTGAAAATTATATTGGATTTTTCCAAAATTAAATTATCTCATTTAATAGGGAAAAATCAGATCTGATACTGGTTACCTTTACACTTTTGGCTTGTCAAACTGTATTTATTATCCCTTCTCACAGTTCTGAAGGCGGCTGGTGCTGCTGTCATTTCCCTTAGCTGCTAACTGCAGCAGCGTGGGACAGAGGAGAGCCATCAAGGATTGGCTAGTAATGTGCCATTTCCTTGCCTTCCCACTTCATTGGGTACTCAAAGGTACGAAAAGGGAGATCACTGTCAGGACAAGATTCCATTCCTGCCATGTAGGAGCTAATTTTCCAGCTGTTTGTGATAGGAAGCCTTAATTTACTCTGGCTGAGAGTTTGGGCAAAAATCCTCCTGAGAGGGATGGGGTTGCATTTATTGGCCAGTTCAAGCATTTTGATAAAATATCCCCAAGCTTTATAAAGAAGAGTCAGGGGAGACCCTAAGCCATGCCACCAGGCTGAGCATGGCAACGTTAGTGCTTCAGTCCAGAGATCTGTCTTCAGTGCTAGCTGCTGTCCTACAAACCATTGTCCCCCATAGATGACCCCAGCTGTCACACGTCCCTTTCCTCTATGTTGCAGGTCAGACCACCTGACAAAAACAAGCTCACGATCAAGTTCTCTAAAAACTTTACAGATCTGAGCTCAAGATTAGCTCAGTTGGTCAGAGCATGGCAGGACTGGAATCTTGTCCTGACAATGATCTCCCTTTTCGACAGGAGGCAGGACAACAAGGTTAGAAAGAGCTGGTGGGTATTCCAGGAAGGAGATCTTGATGGTGACATTTGTCAACAGCTCCCCCCCTCCAGCCTCCTGGTCCAGTTAAATGTCCTCACCAGAGTGCAGCTGTGTTCAGTGTCTGCACCATTGCTATCCTCCACAACTTTGGGAAGTGGACCGAGGGACACTAATGTGAAAAAATGACAAGAAGGTCAAGGTTTTAAATGGGTGTTCATAGACAACAGGTAATTACATTATTTTGCCAGAGACTTATAAACTGTAGAACACTCAAGGAAACCCAGTGTCAATAAAAATCATGAGTAAATGTAATTCAGTGCTAGGTACTGGTTCAGTTTCTGCTGACCTCAAATGTGATGAAGCCATTTGACACATTAAGCGGTGCTCCGTCCTGCAGCAGAGCTACAGTAATGTTCCGTGCCTTTCTGTGCACGGATGCATGCACAGAACAATTCAAAGAACCCACTTGAATATACTTGCCACTCTTTTACAAAGATTTACAGGTTAAAAAAGAGAATATATTTACATATATTTCTACTCAATAAGATTGGTTTTAATTCAAAGGGCATTAATTTCAAAAGTCTCAATTTATATTCAAAGAATGAAGCACTGAAATTTAAACAAAAATTAAGAGAGCTAAATAAAAGGTTTCATAGGATGAATATGATGCTGTCCTTCATTATAAATAAATTTCAGTTTTTAAGAGAATGTTATTTTCTACCAACATGGCTAAGCCTCTGAAAAACACACCTGAGGAAAACCAATCAGAACTATATATACAGTTACAGATAACAGAAATAATACAAATTAGCTTCAGTTACATATACTCTGGCAACACAAAAGATTGATTCTAAACTTTTATTTGAATGGAAGGAAAAAAATCCATCTTCAAATTAAAATTGTCATGTAAGCAAGGAAAAGAATAATGCAACAAATGGCTCTTGCTATCATGACCTAAACCACGGAGATGGAAAATATGAGCCCTGCAAAGGAAAGAATAATTTGGTCTTCTATATTTGTCAAAAATATTATAGAGCAGAAGTATCTATTAACTGCCTGATGAAATAAAATCTGATCTAAATCTTTTTTTCCCCATGCATTATATCAAGAGCATCTAGAGAATTAGACCATTTCCCCCTTCTACATTTGTCTACTTGAAAACAAACAAGTTAAATAAATAAATGCATTTGCATAACGAATTTAAAAGGTAGTGAATAAAAGAAATATTTTTCCATTTTTTTTATTCTTAATCCCTGCTGTTTTCTGTGTTCCACAGATTTGCTTTGCAGGGTCCTATTCCACTGTGGATAAAAAACATGAATGAATAGCACAACCAGCAGAGAGAGAATGTTATTAAACCAGTAAATGAAGAAACAGCACAAAGCATAAGAACACCTTGCAAACTGATTTCTCTGCCTCTAGAGAGGAAATACATCAGGGTTGTTTGGCTTAGGGGATATGCATATGCTCAAACATAAAAGGCAAGTGGCTTTAGTAATGAAAACTCCCACATAAAGAAAGTAAGCGGATCAAATGTCACGTGTACCCTCTAAGGAGCTTGCAAAGATACCAGTCCTACAACACGTGTAGCTGTCTTCAAACTAGTCATTTCAGGTCTGTATCCTTCAAAATATAATAATGGCAAATAACAGTTACATGGTAACTATTTCATTAGTTTCTAATAAAATCAGAGGAGATGATGCTGGCAGGAAGAAGGAGAATGAATGGCCGATGAAGCTAGGTGTAAAGCAAAAGGGTATCTACCCTAACTGTGGTTATTGAGACTCTTACTTAAGAGGTACAGAGGCAGCCTTTTGCTCCTTTCACTCTTTCAGCTGAAATACTAATAGAGCAAAGGCAGAAGGGGGAAAAAAAGCCACATATAGATGAGAATTTAGTGTAAATGTTAATGTTAACATTTCATTTCATTTTTGATGGCTGTTCAACTTTAGTGCTCTGATTTTAAGCAAGCTATTTATTCTGTTACCCTTAAATTTCCTCTTACCATATAGCTGAATACCCACACAGAGCATGTGGTATTCCTAGTAGTGAGAGTCCTTCCAACTGCTGAAACAGTTTGAGGGAACACAGCTCCCTGCCATGCTGCCCTGGGTTATTCATAGTATCCTGAGGTATGTATGGACAATGGTGCAGGCCAGCCTCCAAAAAGACACTATGCAGCCATGGGGAAAAAAACAAGACCTCTGCTGTTCCTGGGTGCTGGGTCAATTAGTGTTGGTGGAACTACAGAAAAAAAAGCATCATAGAATATCGTGAGCTGGAAGGGACCCACCAGAATCATCAAAGTACACTCCTAGTGCATTTCTCCTCAGATCTACCTTACAGTTTTGCAATGTTTCAGGTACTCTCCTTTCTTTAGTAGAAATATTCTTTAAGTGGAAATATTTCTCTTTCTCCATGATTCTATGATGTATATGTGTCAGCTTAGTCTTTTTCAAGTCTTTTATATATTTTCTTGCTTTTATGCTCTGAATGAAAGACAGAGGCTATGCATATCTTTCTGATGCTGAAAATCCATCATGCAGGAATATTCTGTATTTTTAAAGATGGAAACACTTCAATTATGACCATCCCAATGTAGGAAGTTCCTGTAAGTAAGTTTATTCAAATAATTCACAGGGAAGAGAATATTTTAATTTTTAGAGGGCAATTCAGACAAAGTAACATGCCTAACTGGCAACAAGACGTAAAAAGCACTCTGATAGTTTGAGAAAGAAGCAGAGGGAGAAAAAAAAGCTATCAGTTTATGATTTGTAAGCAGTACAGAATATGATGCTGATATACAGCAAAAGAATAAATTGTTACAGGGTTTTTTGGGAACACCATAAGTGCCTATGCGTTATGAGGAGAGAGCGGTGAAGTTCTTTAAAGCCTTTTTTGATTTTGAGAAAACCTACCATGCATTTATCTGTGCTAACTTCTGGAGCAGAAACTAGATAACAGTACTTCAAGGTAAGCTGGGGCACATTTTTCTGCCATTTACTAACATTCTGTCTAAGTCTGAGTTTAAACAGCCTTTGGGCATTTAAGGAGTGACATTTGCTGGCTAAAAATCAATTTTCATCAAGATCTCCTTGGCTTATGTACTAGAATCTGTACTTTGAAGCTCAGAGGAATTACTGAAAAGTTAAATGGGGGAAGAGGGGAAAAGGGACCAGAGAAGAAGCTCGGAAGTACAGCGGGGAAATAACTTCTTTTCCCCATCCGCTATACATTACTGGACTGCGAGAGAAATAATGAAACCAAAGGAGACCTGAGAGGAAGCTTATGATTAAGCAAGGTGTATGACTTCGGTCCTTAGAGAGCCAATTTAAGTGCATCTTCAAGCTGAATCTTTGCAACATTTTATTTACTGAATGCTGCTCACCAGTTAAGGGATAAGAAAGTAAATCAAAACCCCTCTTCTGGTGATGTTATGAGAGCAATGGGCATGCCTGTTTCTTTCTAGATAGTATCACGAAGTGAAAGCAGAGAAGCAGCAGGTGGAGGTGTTGAAATGGTGCAGCCAAGCCCACATCCTAGCGGACACAGGTTCAAGGACACCCTGCCCCCGATCACAGTAGTTTCCCATCAGCAGACTAAGCCCTTCTTTCACCATGAGGCTGATGACAGCAGCTTTGCATAGGCAAAGAGATATAGAAAGCAGGATTGGATTTGATGATGAAGTTTGCTGTCTCCTGTGTGATGAGGATTCATTACTTTCCATTAAAAAAAAACCCAAAAAATACTCTTGAACCCACTTGCAGTTTCATGTATCACAATCACTGTTGGAAGAAAGGTCACCGGTCTAATTCTTCATTCAGGCACAGGGAATATTAAAGTGTAAGAAGCAATGTGAGATATCATATAGGATAATTAGGACATAACTATGTTCATATATATTCTCCTAGAGATGAAATTCCTTTGGCTGCACTTCCACTTTAAGAAATTACAGTGGACATTGTTCCCATGGTTACTGGGAAGTAGCATGTACAGAGACAGTGGATTTCTATAAAAGGAGCAAAAAAAAAAATCACTGCAACTGGAATTGTCTGCTGTGTTAAGAGTCACTTTGCACACCAATTTTTATAGGCTTAGAGCACTAATTAAACATTTGAGATGAGTAATGTGGTGTAATTAATTTTGTCAGCTTTTGTTGTTTTGCCTCTCCTCCCCCACTCAAAGTTTTGAGATTTAGAATGTCAAAAAACATCAAGAAGATTTTAGAACAGCAAAGGACAGAGTGATCTTAAAAGTAGTCAGAAGTGAACAGTTAAAAATAAAATTCACTGCATATTGCTGTCTGTAGTACTACCATCTGATCTACACTGGAGGTGCAGTTTGAAATACTGACCTCTTATAACCCACATTCATTGACTACATGTTAGAAACAACCTACATGATACATGTGTGCCTTATTCCCCCTCCCCTCCGCCCCCGGTCATATAAGAGATACAGGAAATTTCTGAATCATTTTTATTGGAAAAGGAGTTGCTGTTCTTTTGAAAACTTAAAATAATCTTCAATGTAATTCTAGTTGTTTAAGGGAGAACAAATTAAAAGGCTGTGAAATGTTTTACCTGTCTGAGGAAACTATTTTGTCAAGCTGATATAAACCTGTTTCAGAGAGCAAGATCAGAAATAGACATCAAAAAGTTTACAAAATTTTCAACTCTTTTTGACAATGTCAAAAATAACTCAAATAAAAATGAAAAGACCTTGTTTATTTGACTGAAATCTGTTGCTCTACCCTCATGGCAATTCTGTTTCAAAGAAGTTTACACTGATAAAAGAATGCCTTTGTTATTATTTTGGAGTAGAAGTACTCCAAGAGTCAAGTTGGAGCAAATGTTAGCTTTTATGTACTTTCCATGGGGTCACAGATAAAAAGCTTCTTTATGATCATAAAGTTTGGTTCTTTTTACACGATATGAAGTACAAAGAACATTATCTATTTAATTCTGCATCATATTCATACCTTCTGCTGGAGCTTCAATTTATATTTTAGAAGCAAATTCAGTTCTGATTTGGGAAGAAATACAATAGATAAAAAAAGTATTTCTTTAAATACAATTTTTTTCTTCATATCACCTCTTTCTATAGGTTTTTCTGTTCTGCTTTTGGCCCCCACTGGATTATTTCCTTTTTATTCTCTATTCACTAGCAGGGGGAAAACAATGAAGTGATGAAAAGCAAATCACTCCTCAATAGTCTGAAAAGCCAAAATGTTAGCATTCAAGAAAAGAAGTCAAAACCATGATATCTGAGTATGTTTCAGAATTAGGCAAAAGTTACTTTACTTGCTCTTATACCTCTGAATGGCTGGTGATTGCAAAATTTATTTATTTGCCCAAGCAGCAGACCAGTTATTAGCTGAGCACAGTGCTCACCCATGAATGTCCCAAGGCTGACTGCTTTTGGAGAGTGCAGTGATTTAATTTTGGTTTAGCTGGGTTTACAACACTGGTTTCCTCATTCTGAGCTGTTGTTTTTGGTTCATATGTGGATTTACACTATCATTCAAAGCAGATACTTGGGTGATATTTACTGTGAATATTCATTGTGGACACCCAGTACAATGTTTAAATGATGATGTACCAAATCTCATCTCTAACTCATGCATTCTAATAAAATGTGAATGTCAGAGCACAGCAGCACTCATCGGTACAACAAAGCTCACTCCCTAGGCTATCACAGCTGACAAGAAGAAAAAAGAAATAAACAGTTTATGGAGAGCCCACATGGTGACAAACTTATGCAAATGTGGTAATTAAAGCTTGAGAATTCAAAGAAATTCACTTGAACTCTCTTATGAATTTCCCAGCTCTTTCATTGTGGTCTGAAGGAACTACAATTCTTTGTCTTTCCAAAAATGTCTTAGGGCATGTCTGGCAGCAAAATATTGTCTATTAATGAACAGGCAGGATCATTTTTACTTTGGAGAACACTGAATTAATCAGAGGACAGGTTCTGTCATCTTCCTTACATTTCCTTTAGACTGTTCAGAAGGCATTTGCTCCTGCATAGGACTTTTAAGAACCCCAAAATGATAAACAGATTCTGCCACCAGCACTTAATTGCTTCTTCCCTCTTATATTTAATTAATGGGTTAATTCTTTAACTGGTGTAAACCAGAATAGTTCCACTTGTTTCAGTGAAAAAGTATTGGTGCATAACAATTGCAGTTATGTCCCGTAGAGGAAACTTGAAGAATAATGTATTCCAGAAGACAAAGATGACAAAATCTCTTTCTGTGTTAATGAATTAGGATCAGAGTTTTTCTCATTAGCAACATTTGAAGAAAATAGGAATGAGAGTCATCAAGATTTAAAATGTGTATTGGGTATAGCAATTATTCTACTGTAGTTAAGAATACCAGTATAGGTGAAATTTCACACTTCATAGAGTCATGAAATATGCTGAGTTGGAAGAGATGGACAAAGATCATTAGGTCCAACTCCTGGCCCTGTGCAGGACACCCAAAGAGTCACACCATATGCCTGAGAGCATTGTCCAAAAGCTTCTTAAACTCTGTCTGGCTTGGTACTGTGACCCCTTGTCTGAGGAGCCTGTTCCAGTGCCCAAACACCCTCTGGGTAAAAACCTTTTCCTGATGCCCAAACTGAACTTACCCCAAGACAGCTTCATGCCATTTCCTCTAGTCCTGTCACTGGTCACCAGAAAGATCAGTTCCTACCCTTCACCTCCCATCAAGAGAAAACTGTAGACTGCAATGAGGTTTCCCCTCAGTCTCCTCTTCTCCAAG
Organism: Pyrocephalus nanus; assembly: GCA_038380795.1. Lineage (NCBI taxonomy): Eukaryota > Metazoa > Chordata > Aves > Passeriformes > Tyrannidae > Pyrocephalus > Pyrocephalus nanus. The sequence continues at coordinate 12,744,288 of CM076262.1, read as the reverse complement.
CTGAACAGACCAAGTGACCTCAGCCGCTCCTCATATGGTGTCACCTCTGCCCTCACAGCTCTGGTTTGGACATCAATAGTTTTATATCTTTCTTCCATTTTGGCACCCAAAAGTGCACACAACATCCAAGGTGAGGCTGCACTAGAGCAGTGTAAAGCAGGAAAATCACCTCCTTTGACTGGCTGGTGATGCTGTGCTTAACATACCCCATATGCACTTCCCATAGCCTTTCACTAAGTACAATAGTTTGGAAGAGAAAGGGAGAGCAGAATTGCCATAACTGAATGGTATTTAGCAGAGAAGGAATGGTGGGAGGACTCTCAAACTCCTTACGTATCCTTCCAGTGAAGAGTGGCAAGAACATGTCCTTATTCAAAATCACCTGTGTAAAAGTGCATTTCATGAATTAAAATGAGTTCAAAAAAAAGGAATTCTGAAGGGTTCAACTGCTTAAATGAAAGCTCAATGTGAGCTTAGTGAGGTTTCTTGGTAAAAGCTGGCAACATTTTTGTTGGATAATGTGTGCCCTGGGTGTGAATTCTTCTCATCCTATGAAGACACTGTACAAAGAGAGATGGCAAACTGCTCAGTGCGGCTTACTTCCAGAATAATTATGCTTTCTAAAGGTGACTTGCTGTCTTTTCATGCGTTCTGAAAAACACAAAGGGAGGAAAAAAAAAATCAACCTCAAACCTGGACAGTGTTGAAAATGCTCCAAACCCAAGACTAGCTATTGCACTTCTCTACCTGCTATCCATTAATATTTAGTCTGCACATGGATAAAATGTCAGCTGAGCTGTCCAGAAACATCTGCATGTTATGATACCTAACAAATCTAATAGGCACAGCTAATGAGCCCAAAGACGAGGAATGCATTATGTGGTTGCTGGTACAGCCTTCACCCAATGAATATAAATAGGCTTTCGTTGATCTTTTGTCCTACTAAAATGTAATCCAGTTTATTGAACTGGTGAATTGCATTAACCATTTTGACATTATTTCCTTATAAATCTAACATGGTGTCCTTGTTCTGTTCTTTGTCTGTAGTAATACTAACCAAAAGGAAAGGACAAAATCCCACTGCAGAGAGGGGTTCCAAGCCACTGATGGATGTTGATTTAAATGAGAAACATTTTTTAGAGCTCAAATAGAACACCACATATCTGCAGAAAAGTGCTGGAGGGAGAGGTTGAAGGAATTCATTTTAAAGGACGGATTTTATACACAGAAGGAAACGTATTATAGACTTGAAGCACAAGTAAATGAAGGTTTGTAAGTGGAATTCAGGAAAGGCTTATGTGTCTGAAAGATTGCTGATTTTCACTAGTATAGTAATTTATCTCATGTTTACAAGCCTCACTTCACAAACTGAAATCAGCATGGCTACAACAACACAAAATAAACAATAGTTTTTAATTAACAGTGGCTAGTTTACCATTCCTTTTAAAAATATCTTAAAAATATTTAATAAGCTGAAAGTAGGAACATGACAATAAAAATTTTCCAAAGTTGGGGTTGTATATTTAACAGTCTCTGATGTTTCTATGCAAGTAACTGAAGGGTTGAAAACACAGTTGTGCCTAAGAAAAAAAAACATAAAGTTGTTCTTACCTTATGTAACTTCTTCATTCAGCTCACAAAGGACCCTGTTTTGTGAAATGCAGGATTAATTGCATTTGTGATGCCATTTTTGTTTATTGCATGTACATCAATATCAACACAAAATAAATGCTTCTACTATCTGTATTTATAATGGGTATAGACAATATCTAGATTTTTTTTTTCAGTTCACAGTTAATGAATCTGAAGAGTTTGACATAAAATCTCTCTGATGATAAACAATTAGAACAGTTCAGAGGCAAATTTTATTCCTTCTACTGTATTTACTCTCACACTGATCTGTGACTCCTTTTAATTTTAAAAACACATATTTGTTTCCAGGTGACAGCAGTAAAAAAACAAAGGTAAAGGCAGGCTATAGAATTCCTGTCTAGTATCTCTGAAGCAGATATATGTATCCCCCCAAGGAATCAGGCTGCAAAGGCAGGAAATCTCCCCACAGCTCCTCTTAAAGAATAAGAAGGTGGTTCATCCCAAACACCTGAGTCCAGTTAAGTCTTTTCACCTGTAAACCTGTTTTTGTCAGTTTTCTGAGTATTTTAGTTTCCACAGTCATTTCTCCTGCAGCTTATTCAGCTAGCTGAATATCAAGGGTAAAATTTCTATGATTTCCTCAGCTTACCAGTCACATCCAGGCCCTATTTATATGAGCCTCTCAAAGATTGTCAGACTGCAGTTAAGAGCAAAGTATGGACAAAAGATTTAGCAAGGAAATGCTAGGCAAGAAATGAATTCATAACCTTGACCAGGCTCATCCAAGAGAAAAAGAAAAAAGGCAAGGAAAACAGAAACAACTAGGTATTTCTTTGCTTTTGAGCTTTTGACTTTTAGGAAAAAAAAAAAATAATTTATTCTAAAACCTGAATACCTACCAAGCCAGAGTTTTGTTAAATAAAAAGTCACTTGAGTTTAAAATTTTTGCAGTTTTCCACACAAATATAAGTATCGATGCTAAAAAAAACTTGCCTTATTTGGTAATTTTTGTGCTTTTTTTTTTATGTTGAAGGATATCCTTGCACTTGCAGGACTTGCAGTATTTAAAATACAGCAGCAGAAGAGAGAGAGAAAGAGACAGAAAGAGATCCACACATCAGAGAAGGGACACAAACAAAGGACACAGGAGGTGAATGAGCAGCAAACTGCTGCGGTAAGGAAAGCAGCATGATTCAGAGGAAAGGAAGAAATTACTGCCCGCTTTTCAGATAACCTGAGAAAAGAAATCTGTAATTACAATAAAGAAAATATCCTCACTATCTGTTTTTGACAATGAAAACCAACTTATCTACTATTTTAATGAGTCATCTGCTTTGAAATCAATTGTGATGAATATTGATGGCTCTGACAGCTCCACGTCTACTGTATAGGAAAAAAATTGAGAGTTCATAAATAAAATTAAAAAATGAGAACAAAGAATGGTTAAAATATGAAAAGAAAATAAATAAGAAATCATTGATATCCCTCCAAATACTACAACCTTTTAAATGAACAATTCTGTAATTGTGAAAAAATTAAAAATAGAGAGAAAACTTAGTCTCTCAGATTAAATAAATACTACAATAGTAAAAGCTTTCACTGAGGTGAAAAATAAGTGAGGAAAAGATTGAAAAAAATTTACTGATGAGTTTTTGTGTATGTGCACATAGGTCAACCCAATCATTTTGGATCTGCACTTTTTAACTTTTTGTGTGTAATATAAACTGAAGAGTAAATATTTTCAATCATTTTCCCCAAAATCTGTGTGGATTGTTAATAATTCTAAGGAATTTGAGAAAGAAAAGATATTTACTATGCCCTTCTTTGTAACAATATAATCCATGTATCAAGGAAATAAATTCAAGCCCAGTGTTTGATATTGAAAAATTTGGTGGGATTGGAATACATTTTGCTCTCTGAAAACATAGATATGACAAGCATGTCTGTTTAAGATGGCTTTGGAATAACAAGAGATAACAAAAGAAGAGGATCTCTCTCAACCTTGCCAGGTTCACGCAGTCCCAAAAGGAAACTTGCAACTCAATAGGGGCTACCATGGCTTGAGAAATTCACATTCCAGTATGTATGGCAAAAATTGGTGATGGAATATGAGAAGCCAACATGTTAGAGCTCAGTTCTGTGCTGCCTTTATTAGATGAGCATTTCAACTTTCTGACATTGTAGAACATAACTAAGTGAGGCTTTTTCACCTGGCAGGATAATTCATGTGAGGGAAAATTTGTTCTCTTTCTTTATTTCACAGCACAGCAGAAGCTTGAACAAGGGGGATGTGACAGGAAAATCAGATCTTTTGGCTGCAAGTTGTGATTTTTTTAAGAACCAACCTTCACAAGTGCTATTAAGAATAAGAATATTAAACTACTGCAGAGCAATGCTTTTTTAAAACCTTTCTAAAATAATAGCTCACATACATACTTATGCCTGAGTATTTTTCTTTCCTTTTCAGAATGTTCCATACAGTATTGCAAATAGCACATATTTATTTTCTCTGTAGCTTTTTGATAGTTGAAAATTAACTTTGGGATAGCTCAAAGATCCAGTGTCATCTTCAGGTGTTTAAATTACAGTAATTAGAACACCTTTTCATTGCCTGTTACTGTCAGGGCTTTTTTTCTCCTTTGATTTTTGTGTTGTATACTTGAATGTATTGGGTCTGGCTGAGCTGGAGTTCATTTCCCCATAGCAGCCCTCAGAATGCTGTGCTTTGCATTGGTAGCTAGAAAGGTGTTGATAACACACCAACATTTTGGCTACTGCTAAGCAGTGCTGGCACAGCACCAACACTGTCTTTCAGCCTTCCCCCTGTCCATGGATGGGCTGGGGTGGGCAAGATCTTGGGAGGGGACACAGCTAGGCCAGCTGATCCAAACTAACCAAGCAGATACTCCATCCTATATGACATCAGCAAAGATATAAAAGCTAAGGAAAAGAGGAGGAAGGGCATTCATTATTTACAATGTTTGCTTTCTGGGGCATCTACTACACATGCTGAAACCCTGCTTCCTGGGAAGTAGCTGAACATCTCTTGCTAATATGAAATAGAGAGTAAACCTTTCCTTTCTCTTTGCTTGTGCGCAGAAAAAGTTTTGCTTTTGCTTTAGAAAACTGCTTTATCTCAATCTATGAGTTGTTTTCCATCATATTTTCTCTCCCATGTCCAACTACTAAGGGGAGTGATAGAGCGGCTGAGTGGGCACCAGGTGTCCAGCCAAGATCAGCACATCACAGTCCTTTTTGGCACCTGAACAGGGATGATACAAAGGTAGTTATATATATATATATTTTTTTTTTTTTTTTTCATGCTGCAGTAACAGTAGCTATCGAATAGCAAGCTCCTGTGTCGGGCCTTGGAGTTTGCTGGCTGGGCTGCTTATCGCTTTATTTTGCTGAGTTTGGGAATATATTAATATAAACAAAGGCTCTGTGCTTTGCCCTTACACTGACAGCTTTGTTATGCTTCAGGAGCTATCTTATGGGGATGATGAGGGGATACACCTTCCTCTCCCTGCCTGAGACCGATGTGAATGGTTTTACAATGAAGTCTCCCATGGCCTTTGCTCATCCTTATATAAGCTGTTTAATACTGTTAATAACATTAACTAATACTCTTGGCACAGTATGGGGTTTGTGGAATCTGGTGTCATCCTCTTGTAAGAGAAAACAAACTTTAGGTAAGGAGACACTGAAATGTGCCCTGAGACACTCAGTTCCCAGGTGACAGAGTGTTTGGAAGGATTTGGGCAGGTTCCTAGAGTGGCTGACACCCTCCATTACCTGGGACTTCACACCTGAACAGGTATTTGACCCTAGCAAACTAACATGTCACCTGATGGAATGGTGCCTGGCTTATGCCTATCAAGCCACAGTTCAGTACTCTCAGAGAACTGTGTGGTGGACCCACACTGCATTTGAGGACAGTATGGCTGAGACAGGGACTCAAACCACAACACTGACACCGAATTTGCTCATAACACTAAAAAATACACCTTAAATAGGGTAATATACCTCACTTTTTCAGCCATTCCCTGCTTGACAATTACCATTCTGGATGCAATGCTCTTGTTAATTTCTGCTGTGCAACATATGGATAATTTCTTTCTATTTCCATTGCATTTAGTATTGTAATAACTCCTGATAGTTCTGCCAGTGTTTCTACTTAATCCTTGAAATGAAAGAATCTTCTTTGCATGCCTAATGTTACGTAGTTGTTCTCTACATATAGGTGATGAGTTCTTTGATTGGATTTTAAATATATAAATTATATCACATTATTTCAAGAGTTAATTACGCCTTTAGAAAAAGTTCTATAATTTCTAATTACAAGTACCTTTCAGTGTTTGAAATTCCTGCTCACAAATTTATATACAATTCCCACTATGGTCATGCCCTGTACAGTCAAACAAATGCTGCAGGCTACCTCACAACACCCTGGAATCCAAAACAGTCCAGATGTGATATTCCCTCTGACTGCCATCAGTAGAGGTGATAGGAAAGGTTGGTGCTGAAGGTATTTGGGTGAATAGGTTTCAGCAGGGAGGTGTGAACAACAGGGTGAGTTCTGAGAACATGTGGAAGTTACTGATGAAAGTGGTCCAACCTGGTTCACAGTTTTATATGGGCCTAAGTAACAGTGGTCCAACCTAGAAGGATGCTGTGAACAACACCTTGCGACAAATAAACACACTCCCCAGCCCCAAAGTCCAGAGCTGGTTTCAGATACCTATCTGCATAATCTTGGTAAGCAACCTATGCTTTTTCCTGCTGTTCAGAAGGAAAAAAATATATATGCTGCAACCACCAAACAGAAGTCCTAAAGGAAAAACTCCTGGACAGCTGCCCCAGCATAGCTATGTGGTTGTGGGACTGGAAACAATACTGCATGTGCAAAGAGGTCTGCTACTTGGAAGAGCAGACACTGCTGTTACAGGCAGATTTTGCCAGTGGCAGCAGATAAACCCAGTCATCCAGATGACAGTTAATATAACAACAGGGATATGTCTTCAGGATCTGGTTCACCTACTGGTCTGACTATTAGACTGTGGGTGATGTGGGTTGCAAAGGCTATACTGTTCCCCTAACAGACCCTAAAGCTGCCTCCAGAACTGAGAATTGAGCTAGGTCTCTCCATTTGTCTCCACAAAGCCCATGGCACTGAAAAGTCATATTGCAAAACCAAGCGTGTGGTCCAAGGGGCTGGGGGCAACCTAGTAAAACAAAAATAGCCAACCTGTAAACATGTTCACCACTGCAAGCACTATTTCACGGCCCTGGAATGCAGACAAGTCCACAACAAAATTCATTCAAGTAATTTACCGTGGTTGCTCAGGAGCTGATAAGGGTTGGGATAGACCCAAGCATTGACACCACAAGCCTGCACATAGCCCCTGCCATCTGCATAGACCAAAGGCCAGCATGATTTAAGTAGGACTCCATTCAGAGTCTTCAGACAACCCCTGTGCCCCACCACCAGCATATCACAGCAGCACTAAGGGATCTGTGGCCCCAGTGGGGATGTACAGCTGCTCACTGTCACATGGAATGCCACTCTTCTACTGCAGGTATTGCAAAGTATGCCCTCATCAAAATTGTGTGGCCAAAGGATGGCCATGCATCTCAATATGCAAGGAACACAAAAAGTCAGCAGTATGCACTGCTGCAACAAAATGTTGCAAAGAGAAAAAAATTACAGGGATATGGATCAACCTTTAGGACAGGCTCAAAGTGAGAGAAAAATACACAAGATTCACAGGATCTAGCAAGCAGTAGCTGAGAGAGGTGGACAAGCAATAGAGGGAAGAGGTGGAGTTCAACTGCCAGTCAGTTTTATTAGCTGTCCTGAAAACCCACTAAGTGCACTCATTGACATAATATTTATAAAACATTTTCTCCTTTGAACAGATAGCTCATAGCTCTGACAGGAACACCCCCTCACTCTACACAACTTTCAAAGCAAGGCGTTTGGACAAAAATATCCACCCACAAAACATGGATAAGAGGCACAGACAATATCAAGAAGAAAGAGATGCATTAAAGCTAGGAGGGCATCTGCAGAAAGACCTTGGCAGATGTAATTAAGAATGAAATTCTATGGAAATGGGCCAAAAAAATCTCAACATCTTTTATGATGGAAACTGCAGCAGTTCTCCCCAGGGGAAGGGCTCAGCTGAGGCAGCTCTTGGGGAGGGGGCTATATAAACAAGAATTTTGAGAAACCGACACCATTCACAGATGTATTTCACCCATGTAAACTGATTATAATCCTCAGCTGAGCATTCATATTTTCCTAACAACTAATAGTAAATATCATATATCTTTCTTTTTCCTACTATGTTACTTTTCAGTTGTCTCCATGCCTATGGAGACCATCCATCTTCTTTGGAGGGAAGTGAGTTTTTCAAAATTCTAGTCATAGTTTTTGTAACATTCATGCTGTAGCCCTTTCCAGGGCTAAAACTTTTTTATTTTAAGCTTTTTTTTTTTCCCTATTGCAATTTGTCCAGCTCTGCTTGTACGGCAGCAATTTCATGGATGAAAGCCTTCCACTGGGGGTAACAGAATATATGTAACAATTTATATTGAGTTTCCATCATGTTGTACCAGTTGCCACATAGGAATGAATTTAGGTTTGCAACACCCTTGTGAGGTAGAGACATAATGATTTTCCTTTATTATAGATTGGAAAACAAAGACTTTATGCAACAAATCCTCAGTCAATAACAGAGCCAAGAGCAGATCTCAGCTTTCCCCATACTGGACTTGTGTTGGCTATTGCAAGACTATTTTCCTGTCTTAAAGATAGTGTTAACTTTCAGATAAAAAGAAAAACATTTTTAATACCAGAGAGCTCACAAAAATGTAGGACTGAATGTACTTGGACATCCTTTTAAAGCAGTTTCTATAACCTAATATATGCATGTTAGAGAGAGCAATGGTGCTGAAAAACTTGAGTGGAAATTTTGAAATATTTACCACTGGAGTCTATGACCTGTTTGTTGGTTTTTGATTTGTTGGTTTGTTTGTCTTTTCAAAGTAGCAATTACTTCTGAAGTTTTCCCTTCCGTTCTCATTTTTTCCCTGGAAAGAAAGGCCTGGTGACCCTGAGCTAGAGTTAAGAACATTTTGAGCTGCCCACATCTCACAGAACTAAAGAATGACAAGTTGTTAGTAATAGTAGCATGATTACCTCTTTTTTTGGCAGTAAACAGTCTATTTGTACCTCTAAGAAGCATAAAACTCAAGCCAATTTTAATGGAATTTTAATAAAATGTTTGAAAATTAGTTGCAGTCATTGAGATGCTAAAGTTCCAAAGTCATTATATTTTGTCACTTAACAGACCCCTTTACGATTGCTTCTTGAAAATTCCCCCCATAAACATTTTCTAGGAAGTGTTACTAGATATAAGTGAACAGTCAGAAGTATTACTGTTAATTTCAAAATTCCTTGGATTTAGTTCTCTTATACAGCTGTTGCCTTAAAAGTTAATTACATCCTGACTGAAAATCTGCAGCTGAAAAAATGATAATTTAGTAATAGGTTTACACAAGCAGTTAGATAGAAGTGTTCTGAAATGCTGCACATATATTGACTATATTTAAACAGTCAGCATTCAAACAAATCCTTGATATTCAAATATTGTATGCAGAATACTGCAAAACCAAATTGAATTTGATTTGATCTCTGCATCTAAGCCTGTGCTGAACTTCCATATGAAAATACGTTTTTATAATAAACAGGGAAATAGAGACAAAAGTGAGAACAACAGTTTGCATTTCTCCACCGAGGAATTCCTGATCCCTGTAGCACTAAGTTCAGTGCTTTGTCTATAAGCAGTTTCACCATGGGGACCATCATGATGAGAAAATCAGTGGAAAACACAAAGCAGAAAATAAGAGGCAGAGGAAAATTAGTCAGATACACACTGTTTCACATTTTTTTGATTAAGTAAACTAAGAACAGCAGCTTTCTTTTATTAGTACAGCAGAAAAAGATGGTGAAATGAACACTATAGAATGTTTGAAATATAGATGATTAATTAAATACACCTGTTTTGATTAGGTTTTTTATGGAATGGATCTGTGGGCCAACCTGCCATGGTCAAACTGTCACTCAAACAGGACTAGAGTTCTGGGTCGTGGTGGTTAAATGTTGTCCTCAGAATATCACAATACTAGGTATGGAACCCTGCAACATATAGAACTGATGCAGGTATGGATATACGTATCCAGCCGTAGTCTGAAACCCAGATGAAATAGTATCCATTTTACATGCATTTTATGTAGAAGATAAAACCACCCAAAACGTGGTAGCAGTTCTACAAGATATGAAGAGTTCCTGCTATGCTAGGAGTTAAATTAATTTAATGGTATCAAATGACATCTCTTATCAAAATTGCCCTGGAAAAATGTCCTGCAAAATAAGACTTCTTACAACAATATATCACTATAGTATGGATGTAGTTGCTGGGCCTATTGAGAAATTAATGAGAAAATGGGTCACTGAGCTAAGTACTTGCACATACTCATTAACAAGGTAATGTTTCCCAAAATCTCATCTTTTATTTTCATACAACACTACTATGAACAATTACCTTCTAAGAACATAATTAAGTTTCCAAAACCAATCTCTCCAAAGAAGCAAAATGTCAGAAATCTACTTTTTCAGCCTTAGAATAACCTTGTCTTCACTGCCTCTGCTGTCAGTCTTCATGGCCATGCACTGATCTACATGATCAAACACATGCTTTAGTCTACATCAGAACTTTCCCTTGCCCAGTGCACAGAAGGGTTAACGCTTGATTCTTATCTCAATATTTTCTCTTGGGGTTGGGTTTTTCATTTTTTTTAGTGCCTGATCCAAGCCCATTCCTGACTCAGCTTTTTAATCTCTTTCTGGCTGGGTTATGGTGCTCTCCAATATGCTATGTGCATTCACTGAGGCCACTTTGCATCACTGTAAGTTGTTGATAGGGGTGGTCAGACCTGGCTCAGGCTCCCCTTGACTATAGACCAAATTACCTGGCTCAATGCCGTCGTACAACCCTTTCTTTAGGGATCAGTGGAAATTCTTCAAAGGCAAGGCCAAGCACTCTCATTTCCTGTCAGCAGTGGTATCATCTCCCTTTTTCTGCCTCTCTGTTATCAGCAATGTTTTGTGTCAGTAGATATCGCGTCTCCTTCAGCAAGGTGGGAAAAGGCATCCCTAAAGTTGCAGGAAGAAGCGGAGCCCATGCTACCAGCCCACAGAACAGCAATGCTAACTGTCCCAATCCCCTTCCCCTTTCCCAGGAGAGATGATGCATCATGCTCACTCTCCCATGCTCTCCAAACAGCATATTCCTCCTCCTCTGCTTGAGGTCCATCTTTCATTGTCTCCGTATGTACAGGTCTTCATTCAAAACCACAGGGGTGGCTGCAAGTATTTACATGCTTCACAGCTAGAGTAGCAGCTTACTTTAAAAAAAGGATGCACACAGTTCAAAATGAAAGAGAAGCAAAAAGGAGGAGCAAAATGAATGAACTTGTAGAGGGGATGATTTACTGACCACCACACACTCACCACTGAGTATCCCTTCCCATCATTTCTATATTATTCTTGAAGAGGACTTGATATAGTGCAGAGTACCTTAGGAGACATAGACCTGGAAGCGGACATTCTGTGCCCCCATTGCTAGATCCCCAATCCTGCCTCCTATGACACCTAAGGACAAAGGAGTGAGATGACTCTTCTGCTGTCATCTTATTGTCCCCATCATTCTGCTCCAGGTAACAACTAGTTATTTCTCCCTCTATGCTTCCAAATCCAAAGGTGCTGGAAGGAATGACATGGAGACACATGGAAGTAATGGTTACCTGTGGAAAACTCTGGAGTCTGGAGCCCACTTGTCAGGACATATAGGCTTTTCCCTAAAACCAAAAACTGAGAACCATTCTCCAAGACTGCCTTTGCCTACTGGTTTCTTCCATTTCTTATCAACTTCTGCAGCAGCTGAGGAGGAAACATGCAGAGGCCTATCTTCCCTTGTTTTTTGGTCAGCTCCTCAGATCAACTCCATTGTGAACAGCAATTGGGTGTGAAATGCTAAAAGAATGACTATCCCTGACTGAAGGTCATTCTTCTTTCCCATCAGGGTTCCAATGAAAACAGCTGGGAATAAAAATAAGGATATTGGCTTTTTGAAAACAGTATTCTTTTGTTTGTATGATTTACACATTCAAGAACATGCACTGAATGTCAACACAAAAAAAAATGGAATATTTTATGAGCCTCAAACTTATGAGAAATCTGAATTTTCTTGAATAATAATATAAAAATATTCACAAGAATTCTTCCGGAAATGTTCATGCAGTTTTATCAAAACTAAAATTAAGGTTCAAGGGTGATTTTAGCATGGCACAAACTAAATCTAAAAGTCTAGTGAGGTTGAATATTATTATTGGTGAATTCCTACTATATGAACAGTGAAATGGACATAAGGACTCTTAGGAGTATCAAGGTTTGTTTACTTTTTCTTGTGTCCAAATTTATTTAGCTAAAATTTAATACAACCCAACTACCTGCTGTATGGTGAAAAATGGATATTACCATTCCTTACTTTGGAAACTGTCTGGTGTCCCCCTTTAATGAGTTGGCAGTTAGAATTGTGGAGCCATAAATCTTGGCCCTGAAAAACAGAATCACAGAATATGTTACAATGAGAGACCCACAAGGATTATCGAGTCCAACTCCTGGCCCTGCACAGGACTAAGAGATTTAAGTCTATCTAAACTTTAGTGTAATTCCAGAGTTTAAAAAAAAAAAAATGTTTCTGAATCTCTCTTTATAAAGTATATATGTATGAGAATTGACAGTCTCACCAGGTAAGAGTTTGTCACCCAGAAATGTGTATGGGGAAGTGATGTGAAATACACTCTACATGAGGAATTGAAGACTTATCATTCTTTTCATTTGGGGCTAATCTTTCAGACTGGAAAAATAGTTTTTGAATACAAAAATGGGTAAGTTTTCAGATTTAGGGTTATTTATAAAAAAGGCTTTTTAAATTCTGTAGTTTTGCAGTGTTCTGAAGACAGCTGGCAGCACCGTAAATTTTGAGATGTCTGAGACACTTCAAAATACATTGCTGTGTGTTTGTTTAAAACACTGACTGCTGCATAAAAATATCTCCATGTATATTTATTTTTTTCCTTACTTCACTGCTTTTCACAGTAAGTCTTGTTTTTTGGAGCTAACACCATGTGGTGTGTAAAACATTAATGTATTTTACTGTCTACCTCTCATGTCATATAATCATCCCTATTACATTTATACAGTGTTGGACTTCTGTGCAAGATATGCATAACATAAAGCTAAAAATATCATTCTAGTCAAATGAATAGCTGTTCTTGCAATAGTCTTTAGCACTATCAAGTTGCAGCAGATAATCTGCTGCCACTGTGCCTTATCTTCAGTAGGACGAATTATGGATTACAATTTGTCCTTTAGTGTTTACATGCACTTAAAATGTTCATCTACCAGACACATAGCACAGCTTGTTTGAGAATGCACATTTCTGAATGGGCTTTTGACTCACAACACATTTGATTGCAAATAAAATGAAATAGGAACCTTTAGCCATTACTCATGTGGGGATAAGTTGTAGATACATATACACATGCTGGGTAAATGGCATTCATTTCCTAGGAGAGTATGTGACTTGTGGATTTTTGAAATTTTTAGATTCTCAGTTTGGAAAGTACCAATTCATCATCTAGTCAGACACTTGCTCTGTTGCTAGCCCTGCAATTTAATCTAGTTACCCCAGTGCTGAGATCAGTAAGTTGGATTTATGCTGCATTACAAACAGTTTCTGAAACTGCATCCACACTGGACCCACTCAAAAGAGAAACTATTCTTTCATATGGGCAGTTAAATTCAGTGATTCATCATCTCCATTGCTAAAAACATATGCTTTTCTAAATTCTTTGCTATGTTACTACATTTTATTGCTCCCTTTCCCCCCCAGTGTGAGTGTAATTATTTATGTTTTCTTGTACTATAGATACATTTGATGACTTTCAGTAATAATTGATGACTTCAATATATAAATGGCTGAATTCTAATCTTACTCTAACCAATAAGACTTATGAGTGTAAACTTAATTCATACTCCTATTTAATGCATGTATCAATAAGAACTTTGATTAAAAAAATTACCTTTTTAGATATTGACAAAGATATTTATCCTTATTGTATTTGTCACCACTGGAATGATTTCAGCATTAAAATAGTGTGCCTTCTCAGCCATATGAAAATGGATCAGATAGACCCCAAAAATATCCTGGATTACCAGAAGAAAAAAACCTTTTGAATTCTAAACTCTAAACTTTCTTCCTTTCTGAGCATCAAAATCTGGGAATATTATGCATGCATCCTGAACTGTAATTGAAACACTGCTATCAACCACCAGTCTAAGCATTTCTTCTAATCTTTTCTCTTTCACAAAGCTCAGATCCTGGGATGTGCAAGACCCTTTTGCAGTGATTCATCTTCTGCCATGGGGTCTTGTGATCCAGCCAGACCTTGATATGTTAGACAGTAAGTACATTTCACTTCTTTTTTGGGAAAAGTAAGAAAAAATAACAAAACCCCCATAAAACCCAAAGAAATAGAGAAGCAGATATAGAAGTTACTTGCTGACTTTAATTTATGCCATGCATTTGGGAAAAATGTGTTCTTCTGAGCTACCCCCGCAGCTATGCAATCAACAGGGAGTTTTCTTGCTATACTATGTGGGGTTGTACACTTTTTCCGCTACTCCAGATATCCAAATGCAAAATTCAGCATTCAGAGACACGATGTGGATTTTTGACATTCCCAGGGCACTCAGGGTCTGGAAGCTGATAAATGGATTATAATGAGATATAAATATAGTATTTTTAACCCTGGTAGATTTGAACTAGTGCCAATAATATTTCTCATTCAAGAGAAAACATTATACACACTGATCCACAAAAAGGCTAAAACTTTGCAAATATAAGCAGCATTTCTTAGGAATTATTAAACAGTTTTTATTTTCACTTTCACTAGACAATGGGAAAATTAAAAAACACAGTCAGCTTGAGGAAGTTTTTAATGCGTTCTGAAATTTCACATTGTTAGGTTGAGCAAAATAGGGATAGCTTTTACTGTTTCAGAATATGAACACCCTGTTGAGACATACACAACAATAATGAAATTGCCTTTATAAAATACAGGAATGGGTTGCAGCTCCTTGTGACCTGTGCCATCTCTCTTTGTGAACTGAAAGACATGTTATACAATGGCTCTTCAAAACCAACATTTTATAGAGGAGGTCATGTACTTCAAACAAAGAGCTGTCATATGGAAGACCTTTCAACACAAAATGCTACAATCTTTACAAAATATTATAGTACATTTTAGCATTGTGCATTACACTACTGGATTACTCATGTACTGCTTGTCTTAGCTGTCACAGCAGGATTATTTGCAGGGGTGGTGATGAAACTAAAGCATTTTAATTTGGGTTTTTATCCTCTGGAAGCACATGAGGGCTAAAAAGCACTCAATTGGACTGCCTAATTGTAACAATACTCACAATTATCATTGCAATTTTGGGGTGGTACCCTATAAAGAATGACAAGAAAAACAGCTGTGAACTGGAAAGCTGCTAAAATATCTGGACAGGCATATAATACTCTATACCATTCAGTGATAACATGAACATCCTTTCTGGCCATACTTATGAGGTTGGAAAGCACACCACCATGAAAACTGGTCTCACTAGATAGAGAGGCAGAGTTATGCTGGATGTGTGGACAGAGGTGTTCAAAAAAAGCCATTCAGCCTTTTCACTACTTTGATGAGGAAATTTTCCTGGGAAGAAAAAGCTGTAGTAGCTATTTCTGTGCAAAAGCTGGAACAAGTTATCTTGTTAACAGATAAGAAAACTATTAGTGAATTCATTCAAAGTTTAACAGAGAATCTTTCCATCAGTCCAGCTTCTATAGAAAACAAAGTGTTTCAGACTGAGACATATTTTACAGTCTTCCATTCATGCAACATTTTTAGCAAGCTTATTCTTATGTACACATAAATAGTCTAAGATGCAGTGAGAAAATGATAATTAAAAAATATAAACCAAAGTCTAAGTTGTTTTGCATAACATAAGGGTTCCATTAAAAAAAAGTCACAATTAGCATTCAATACCATCAGTGTATAAGAAATAGATGGAGATTTATATTAAGCAGTGAGATTAACTAGTGCAAACTGAGCCATGTGTCAAACCCAAAGCCTATTAGACTTTCTGGATTCTGTATAACCACATCTGACTCATCATTGAATTTGAGTCATTATGCAGAGTATTTTATGGCACAGAATTTCTCCAGTCCTAAACCCTGAATGTGCAATATATCTAACTTCTAATGACACTAATAATTGAAAATATCATTGTTACCTTTATTGTTATTTCACTAGTTCTTGTTCCCGGATGGCTCCATTTTTAGGTTCTGACTCCACTGTGTTAATTTTGCTGTATGAATAGAGACAAAAAGACTTTTCTGTAGAGAAGTGCCTTCAACTTAATTTATGATATTACAATAGAGTGACTGCTGCAGATACCAGAGAGAAGGGAGAGATAGCAAAAAAATACCCTGCATTTATACTGGCTGGTATGTGTGCTGCTTCATGCTTCTCCGCAAGCTGAAAGCGTTTCTAAACTGTTTGTCCACAAATTTCAGTGGCCTTCTACTTATCTATTGTCAAACGTGATTGATTTACTGTGAGACATATGGAGTAAGATACAAATACCAATCAGAATCTGATACATCCATGTTTCATTCTGATTTCTCCTTTTGTACACAACAGTGCTTTTATGATATGAAGTGTTATGTATGATTTTCTGTCTGAAATATATATATGGAATGAAAACAAATTCAAAATAAGAATACTTTAGAGGAATTACTCTCAACAAAAATCCTGAAATATTCTGTTAGCTGGCATGCTTATGGTACAGTTGATCACAAACAGGGCAATCAAGAAAATTTAGTTCCAGGGTTGTCTATATTTAATTTTTTTAGTTTTCCAGATGACAGATCTCTCTATCTTTTTTTCTCTGTACAAATAAAATGTTGTGAATTAAAACATGAAAAAAAGACACTGTCTAAATGAAGAATTCATCTGAATGTATTTACCAAGGACTAAAATCTATTGGTATCATGCAGAAAATAAATTATTGAATCTATCCCATAATGTTTTGGGGTTTTTTATATTATTGCTAATGATTTTATTTTAATAGCACCCACAGGGCAACTGGTATTTCCCAAGTATAAAGGGACAAATATCATATCAGGAAGAGTGACAGATAAAACTGGGACAAAAAATTTGATACTCTGACAGGATATTAAGCATGAAGGTAGGAAGAGATCATCTAACTTCTTAGGAGCTCCTTCTCATTTCCCTGGTTTTAACACCCTTTCTTATAAATAAATAAATAAACCCCACTGTAATCAAATGTTATCTCTTCAGTTCATGCGTTAATCTCATCTGCAAACTAAACTTCATCAATTAGAAAAAATACTGCGGAGGACCTACAGACTGAAAAAATCCATGATTTTACAGCCAAGATAAATGTGAAAAGGAATATTACCTTGTGAAGCTGTACTATGGTTCATCCAGACAGGAATGTTAGGAAAGCAAGGCTTAATAACAACTGGGACAACCACCTGATACACAGCAGGCAACGGGTAAAGGGGGAAACATAAACATCCAGGTAACTGGAAAAATTTCGTTAAGGAGTCATGTCAGGCTTCCAAGCTGAAGCAAACCTTCTGGGGCTGTTACTGTTCAGAACTTAAATTAATGACCTTGTACAGTGGAGTAGAGAACATAGCTTTTAAAACTTGTAAATCATTCCATATTGGGAAGGGTTGCAAATACTTCGAAGGACAGGATTAAAAGTCAAAACAATTTTGACCAATTGAAGGAGTGGTCTGGAAAAGTAGATGTAATTTAATGAAGATAAATGTAAAGTTTTCTACTATGTAGAAATAATCATCTTTACAGACAAAGAATGGGGAGCATCTGGCTAAAATCTGAGAGGGAAGTTGATGACAGAGTGAGCACATATAAAATGATTTTGTGAAAAAAAATACAAAAAAACCCCCTAAAAACACAACAAGGCAAAACGGAACCAACCTATGAATATCACACTAATATGTACAAATATCTGCATTTTAAGATTTGGGATAACCCTCTCACTTGGATGTAATACAAATCCAATGGGAGAAGTTTGTAACACAAGATCCAACTGGAGAAAAACAGCAAGACAAAGAATGATCAGATCACTAAAGGACACGATTTCTGAAGAAAATCTAAAGGAGCTGAGTTATCCAGTTTAGAGTAAAAAAGTCATGACAATAGATTTTTAAATACATGGAAGGTTTGTTTCCAAGATTATGATGATAAACTGTCTTGTCATATTCACTTTAGCTAGAACAAGAATCAATAGGCTTAATTTACAAAATTATTAAGGGTTAGGAAATTAATTACAGCAGGCAGAATAGTTAAATAGTAAAACACTCTGTAGAGAAGTTTGTGGGGGATTTTTGTTTGTTTTGGTTTATTGGTTTTGTTTGTGGGTTTGGGGTTTAAATTTGTTTGTTTGCTTGTTTGTTTTCCTCCTTGAAAAATGGCTAGAATAAGTCAGATGACTTTCTAAGGTCTAGAAACTGGTAGATTGCTCTAGTCTTTCTGTAGGGTAGATGATCTCTTGGCCTCTTTTCCAACTCTGTTTTCTATTATTCTACCTTCAGTGAATCTACTCATAATTCCTATACTTCTTTGTCATACATGACTGTTTGAAAAATGTATTGATAAAAGACTATTTTCCAAATAGAGGAAATATAGGAAATAGAATAGAGGCTATCTTCCAGGTTTTGAAGTGAACACTTCCCAGTCTGGCCAGAGATGCAAAACCAGAGCACAGCACCAGATTCCACTCTGATAGTAACTGGAGATCAAGAGAAAGTGAGGAAAAGAGAGGAAAAACTGATCAGAAAAGTATGAAAAATGTACAGATGGATTCCACGCATTTAGGGAGGAAACCTGATACAATCGGGAGTCTTAAATTTCCTTTTATAAAAAAAATACTATTTTCCTATGAATAGAGAGGAGGCATGCAAGCTACAATATGTATCTCTCCTTAGATTAATAGATAATAAAATATGTGTGGTGGTAGGAGGGTGCACATGTGTGTTTGTTTGTTCAGACATAAGATTAAGGAGCAACAAGACATCTCTCTATGGGGGAAGACATGATTCCCAATTTGTGTCTTCTTACATGAACAGTTTGCAGGAAGTCTACTGAACAAAAAGTTTAATTCTTGCCCTCACTTGACTAATCCATTCCCATCTTTACTCACAAGTTACAGGAAGAAGCTTTTCCTATTTAGACTACAACTTTTTCTCACTGAAAAATTAAAATCCACCAAAAATCAGACTGAAATGACTTAGTGCAAAGTCTGAGATCCAAGATTAGAGTGTTTGGGATTTTTTTTAAAGTCAGAGAGAGACAGAAACAGGAAGGGCAATGGACATGATACTGGTAATTTGAACATGGTATTTCTGTGACAGATCACTTGATTTAAGTTCTTGCTTTCTGTTCTTTTACAGTGCTCCGCTCTGCCCATGGCACACTCTGATGCTGGTTGTTCTTACTCTGTTCTGTTCAGGGGACAGTGGAACAACCATCCCCTTTATCTACGTAATGGACCATTGACTAATGAAAGGCCTTGAGCCTGGTTTACCAACTGACACTCAGTATCTCACTTCCCAAATTTTCAGAATATCACACTATTAAGGAAAACAACCCAAACTACCAACAAAAAAGCCACCAAAAACACCCAAACAAAAACTCACTAAAAAGTAAAAAAAGAAATGAGAGAAAGTTGATGAGACCTTGCTCTTTAGCACTCTGGTCAATGTCTTCATTTATGTTACTGATTGGGAGAAATGGGAATGCCTGAGATTTTTATACTTACTGCTTCATTTCTTTCTGACTAAAGATTTTCACAAGAAAACTATTGGTAGCTCAGTTATGTAATAAATATCTATGTATTATATATCTGTATTTTAAATTCAAATTAAATCCCATGTTTTTCTTTTTTTCTTCTTTTTTTTTTTTTCTTTTTTACTTGTGTTAATCCTGTTCTCACAGTTCATGTTTATCTGGGCTCTCTATTTTCTACCTTTCTTTGAATTTTGGTTTAATTATTTATCTTGACTTTAATCTTTCTATCAAAGCCCCAAATGGTCAGAGGTCCATTCCTGTCCTTATTTAAGTACATGGAAGTAGTTATATTAACTTCAATGATGCAGGATAAAATCACTTATGACTCCAGAGGACAAGAGTTAGATTTTGATACATTTCATACTGATAATATATATATTTTTTCTTTAGAAAATTTAGAGATAAACCAATGTATATGGATAGTGGTAAGATGTAATTTGAAATTATGTTCTTATATGACACAGCTGAGTGCAATAACAAACAGTAAAAAACAAGTTCATTTGCTTCATTGTAGCTGTGAGACCGAAAGGATGCAGAAAAGTGGTGACTATTTATATGATACAAATGCTACATGCATATTCCCACTTCATTTCATTAACTGACCTGAAAAAAAAAAAAATCACAGTTTTTCATTCCATCCATAAACTGTGAAAAAGAAATTTAAAGGACTGGAGAAAAAGGAGAGTAATCTAAACCATTCATCATGGGACTGACTGTTCATTATTTTATTTTTTCCCCAGCTTTTCAAAAATACAAAGCATTCTGCTGTATTTTTAAAACTGCAGTTTGAACAGCTACATTTAGCAGTGAAAGTATATAAGGATATTTGAAAGCACAAACCAGAGGCAGATTTAAACAGATTTGATAGGTATGACTCACTGAGAGCCTCCATTCAAAAGGACCTGCTGGGATTGCCACTTATGTTATTTACTGAGAAATAGCAGGGATACAGCTCTGTGCATGGTCAATATGCACCCCAGACATGAAAGTCTGGAAGGTAATTGTCCATGATGAAGCTAGTCACCCCGGACTCTTACAAGCATTAGATCCTAATTTCTCTAATAAACATCTAATGCTGTGACACATGAAAAAGATAGCACAGAAGAGCTTCTGGCACTATTTATATTCCTTGACTATAAAGTAACTATCAGATGCCTAAATGAGATAAGGTAATACTGAGAACTCAGGTAATTAGCTTTCTCTCTCATCTCTTTCTCTGCTTGCCCCAGGGCAAAGCAAGGAAGTTGTGTACAGCTATGCCACCTCTGCTATTCTTCTGCCCTACCTTCCTCTGCAATTCTTCTTCTAGTACCTCTGCATCTGGACACACTAGTCAGGTATCACACATTTTTATATCCATCATAAGACACGTATTTTGGTGCCAGCCTCCTGCTCTTTCACTTTGGAAATTGCCTCCCATGCATTCACAGCATAGTATCATGGCATCTTTTTCTGCTCTGTGACTAGCAATGTCAGTAGCAACCACAAAGGGCTGCAGAGCAGTATAGAGGCTGCAAAACTTCCAAGGCACTGGGAGTCCACTTTTGAGAGGGACTGGTGCTTGGAAATGTTTCCCCTAATAGTCACATTAGCACTGAGTGGGCTTTGTGTTGCAATTGCCGTGCCTTATGGCAGATGCACAGGCACTGGCATGACTGGTCTTACATGCTTTCAGAGAGGGTTCTGTTTAGACGTGTTCAGGACTTTCTGCAACTGCTGCTGAATTGTCTCTTTTTAACACAAGAATGTATTTTGGTGGCCACATTACATACTAAAAGCATACAGACATATTATATTGTAGAGAAAAGTCACTTTTCAGGAACATACTTTAAAATGGTTGATTTACTACATAATTAAGACAGGACAGAGGTGAGGTACTTCCTGACTACAAAAAGCCCACAACAACCAAACCCCTAGATTTCCTTCAGATAGTATATTTGTCACTGTCACAGCTTGTCTACATGCTGAACAATACCAATAAATCTATTTCAGACTTGTGTTTCTGACACAGCAGATCAAATTTGTCCCTTTTCTCTGAAGCTTTTTTACTCTGTTTCTTGGGCAGGAACCACATGGCAGATAATATTACTCTGACCTTTCTCTTTTCCTGGTAGGTAAAATTTTTTTTTCTCTCCTTTTGGTATCACTCTTTATATGTACAACTACAAGAACTGACGAGCAGTAAAACAATTTGTTTGCTTCCCGCTCTTGTGTCAGACAACACAAAAAAAAGACAACTTACAGTAAGATATTTTAAAGAAAAATATTTTATCCAATGTTTGTCAAACAGTGAGTGACACTGCTGTTCATATCATCCTCTTCTATAATGAAACCAAAAAACAAGTAAAGAAGACTCTTCTGAAGTGCAGAAATTAAGTGGTGCTGTCTCAGTGCCATACCGCAAGTCATGTTCATCCCACGCCTTTCCAACAGGTCTTCTAGAGCCACCCACCTCTCCTTAAAAGCTTAATCTCTTTAGAATATCATGTTCCTCCCATTTCAAAGACTAGTTTTAAAGTACTCTTTTATTTAAAATATGAGGATTTTATAAATGTCATATTTTGTTTCAAAAGAACAGAATAGCTTCTTCATTTCCTCTCCCTCCCTTCAAAACAAAACAACTTGAATTTTTATTAGCATTACTTAAACTGCATCATTGTTTTTTAAAGTAAGTGCTGAATTGTTTTTTCTCTAATAACTTTATCAGACTTGTAATCTAAGAGTACATACAGCAGTTTGCATAGAGTTAATAAGTTATGAATGGATCATTCAATAAATCTTCAATCAGCTGTTTAAAATCCCAGCAGGCTGTTAGGTTACTTACATCTCTAACTTACAATCTTGAAGCAGTGGGCATGTATAGCAATATAGCAAGTATTTGTTCATACTTGTAATTACTTTTAATTACTTATTAACCCTTCATAATTGCAAAGGACTACATGAGGTTTTTTACACCACTCTCAACCTGTTGAGTTTCTGGACTAATAAAGTGAATTGAGTACCTCCTGGCTCCAAGGAACCCATATTTTTGGCAATGCCTTGCAGCAACAGTAGGAATTTTGCCACAAATTTTTTCTTCTAAGTGAGAGCTTTGTGTATGATGACTGGGACACAGAAGGGCTCAGAGGAGGTGAAGGGAATCAAAGTAGCTCACAGCTTTGGTTTCTTGTACTTTACTGACAGCCTATTGACATTTCTAAAATATTCCCCCAGCATAACTTCCTTTCCCACTTCCCACGTCTCATTTGATTCAGAGAGACTAAAAATAAAATACAAAGTTACTCAGAGGCTGAGTCCTTCTTCTACAGTATTTGTGAATATCAGATTGAAAACGAAGTGGTTGAAAGGATGTTAAACTCCTCAGAGCACAATGTTAGTGCAGCCCCTGGAAAGGCTTCCTGGAATGGGCCATTACACACAGACCTCCTCTTATGCTTTACCAGATCAGTGATGTTGGTAGGATATTTTAAGCAGAATGAACAAATCTTTCCAATTTAAGAAAAATCAAGACGAGAAACAAATACAAAGGAAAATCTCCTCTCCAGCCGGGGCTGGTAAGGTAGGCTCCCATGTACTTTCCTCAGACTCAGCTGTGGATAATAAATTACTTGCACAGTGTGATACAACACTTGCTAACTTTTTCTTGTCCACTTATGAATGCAAACACACATGTACTTTATTGCTCTGTAACAGATAGGCTGATGTGGTACAGACCTGCCCAAACTTTAACTTAGACATTTTTTTAAATTGTGAATATTCATTCTTTTTCCTTCCCATCCAATAATCCAACTCTCCACTCTTCTATGTAAACAATGTCTTGGAAGTGCTTGGAGTGCATCAGAGTCCTTATTATGAAATGGGTGCTTGACTGGGAAAGACTGAATGGCTAACTGAGAAGCTGGAACAGAAGAGGAAGAACAAGAGTTGCTTGAAGAGGCTGAGCTGCTTGCCTGCAGAAATAATGAGAATAGAAGGGGAAATGGGGATGAAGGGCCATTGATGCTGGATTACCTGCTACATGGAACTGACCAGGGAGATCAAATACTCCAGCAGCTTGGAAAGATCCCGTCTCAAAGGCAGAGCTGTTTTTTTCAAAATAAAGGTCAGTCCATCACTGTAGAGTTGAAAAGAGGTGGAGAAAAGACTTACTTGCCTAAAGATCCTTTCCAAAATCTGTATACATGGAGATGCAAAAGATATGTATGTGTTTTTCTTTTAAGAAGAGAATTTTTTTGTTTCAGTTTTTCCCCATAAGACAAAGCTTTTTCTTTTTTTTTTTTTTTAAGGTAGCTGCCTTAATTTTGAAGGTATAAATTAAGAAGGGGAGCCTTGGCTGCCATATTACTCTCCTGCAACACACCCAAATAACACACTCCGTACTGAAGCGTACAAAGGATAGAACAACTGGAGGACAAAACTGGCCGGTCTTAGAAGTCCAAAAGTCCAACACGACAAAATCTGCCACTATAGGAGCTCCATCATGTATGAATATCTGTGCTCATCTCCATAGCTAGGGGCTAAGAACGATCCTCTCCTGAACTCAGGGAATTAGAAAGCACATGGTGTTCTGCAGCTGACTCTACTCATGGCCAAACAGTAGTCAGTGGTGGATGAAACCTGACTCTCCTAACTGACCTCAATCCACTCATGTCATACTGATGAAACACTGACCTCCTGAAGGTACTGCTGTAAACAAAGCTTGATTCCACATATTTGTTTTAATTCCCACTATGCTTTCTGTATATATTTATAACAAATGTGGATTATAAATAACATAATCACATTGATAAATTAATTCAGCTTCTCACAATGAGATTGTTAAATTTTTGCAATTAATTTGTTAAAATCATCATAAGATATTGTCACGTTTAAATAGTTTTGAGTACAGAGTAGTCAGGGATGTAGCAAGTTCCCAAATTGACATAAACTGAGAAACAGATTAGTATATCAATGGAATACATGAATTCTAATAGGAGTTAAATTTAAATGTAAATGAGCTGAAAGCTATTAATAAGGCACTCAGACACACTAGGAAGGAAAACTACGACAAAGAAATCTTGATCAAGTAGCACTCTATTAAATTAGTAGTCCAGCATTTTGTAACTTAACACAGAAGAATAAATAAAATAAAAATGCTACTTTCTGGAATTGAGAATACAATAGATGAGCTAATGTCATGATAGAAAGGTCATGATAACTTCATTCCCATATATTTTGGGGGTATAACATTTGATTTCAGAGTTTGACAGCCACAGCTCCAGTATCCTCAGTTCATGTCTCACATTCATCTCTAATGTCACCTAGCTGACATCTGACACAACTTTGATTTCATAATCTTTATGTCACTTCCATCTGCAAGTCTATCAGCAATGATACCCAAAAGACTACCAGAATTCTCAGTGATTCCTCTTCCAAAACTCTTGTTCACATTCCAACTGTGTTTCAGCTTTATTGCTGTGGTTCCTTATCTACCTAATCATAGCTCCTCAGGTGAAAACCCCATCATTTACCCCATTCTTTTATATAAATGACTGTTTCTCCTCCAACTTCATTAATTTCATTTATGCTTTTGGATTAATTTTCATGTTGCATCTCTTGTGAGATATCAAATCTCTGAAGCTTAATCTGCTCCAGCAGAACCATCTGTTAAAAACCCATCTCTAGCCAGCTCCCTCCTTACTGCTGCCTCAGGGTTGTCTGGGGGATTTGCTGCGGATGCTTTGCATGACAGGCAGCCTTCCGTGTTCCTTCAGGCTTGAACCATGAACCAGGCTTGCTACCGGTTCTTGCTCTTACCTTGACTCCCTTACTCCCCTTTCCTGTCATTAGAAAAAAAAAGAAAAAAAAAAGTTAGTTTGTTCTCATGTCAATGTGGGCATGTGGGCATATACAGGACTTTTGTCAGTGATGGCTGAAAAAAGTACTACTCAAAACAGTTGTAGCTGTTGGAAGAGATGTGTTCGAAGGCAAGAGGAAGACGACATTTCCCAGTTTGCGTAATGCAGAAAATAATATTTAACTGAGGTGATTTCCTCCCCCCTTTAAAATAAAAATTTTGTCTTCAGAACTTTTTTTGCCTGGATAAAACATCATTTGTGTATGTTAGTACTCATCATCTCTCTACACCACACGGTTTTTGCATAATTTGGTGTTTTCATATGACTTAGGGGCAGCAAGCAGATTTAAGGATCATACATGTAGGGATATTTTATAGTCATTTGGACATTATTTATCAGCTGAGAGCAGTAAAGTTTTTAATTTACTTTTCAAAAAAGTTCATTCTTGCTGTAAGAAGTACAGGAGAGAATTGGAGGACTCTCTCTAGTCTCTACTTACACTTGTCATGTACAAAATAAAGAACTTAGACATTCTGTACACAAAAAAGTCCTTGACCTTGTGTATGCACCATTCACCAATAGCTAAAATATCCCTGTGTTGTAAAATAACACTGTTTTGGACACAAATTTCAAACATAGTCCTATACAAGCTACTATGAAGAAAACTAACTCCCTTCCAGCCATAACCAGTACCCTGATACCAACAGCGTTAAGTCTTACGATACTTCTGAAAAAGCCTTCTGAGAAGGCAGCACACCTCACCTACGCATGTGCCAGAAGATGATGGGCTGTGAAAAAAACAGGTCCTTTGTTCTGTGATCAGTTACTGCATCAACAATCCTGGAGGGACACCCCTGCACCCTGTTCTGGTTTCAAGGTAGGCATAGGTTTCGAGGGATGTAGAATTGGGGTAGTGACAGAGGGTTTTATGGTACGAGCTAAGGTCAAAATCCAAGGCTCCTACTTATTTGATTTGGATTTCAAATTTTGTACATTTCTCCTGGTGTGAATGGATGCAGTGAGGATTACTTTCTGGGCAGAGAAATACTTCATAACTCAACCTCTTCTCTGAGAAGAGTCATCCTCTAATTCTATTTGATCTGGTTTGATTTGATCTGATTTCATTTTCTTTCATTATGTAAAATATCTGAACATCTGGAAACACGCACTTTAGTTACCAAGTAAAACCGGGTTTCTTCATTCTAACAGGATTGCACTGAGTGATGCAGTTTATATGACCACAATAGCAATTTTAGTGTCAGATTGCAGAAAGCTGAGGCAAAACTAAAAGCAGAGAAAAACAGTGCTTAAAAAACAATGATCTGGTTGTAAATCCTTAGGACAATAACATTGGACAACTGAATTGATGACCTGGAATATAAATTCAAATTAAAGAAACATTACACTATAAGAATATTGGAGGCACAGCAACAAAAGAAAAATATGATGCATCATAAAAATGAGGAGAATGAGTAATTTTGAACTCTTTCTGGATGTGCAGCAGTGTGTTGTAATCGTGAGAAACCTAATCAGGTAATGGCTTGCCAGTGCTTCCAAAATGTGTGTCTCTTGGACTGAGGCATCATGTTTCTAAACTGCCACATAAATTTGAGTCTAATTTTCAGGGTTCAATACTTTTATTGAGATTGTAGTTTTTCTCTGTCAATGTCAGAAATGTATGAAAGCACTTATGAACATTAAAAGAGGAATGAAAAATATATGACCTTAGAAGGGGCATTGCTCTATCCTGCCAACCTGGGATTCTATGATGGCAGACTAATGGATGTTGAATTCTTCTGTGTCACATACAAATGTCATTGTGTTTCTGGGAAATATAAAGTGTAGGAAGCCAAACGGAAGGACTCTGCTATATACTACATAGTGAACTCTATCCCAGCATCTGCTCAGCTGTGTCACATTGCCATCACTCCAATTTTATTATATCCCCAGCAAAGGACATTGTGTTCTGGCCCACTGGATTCTTGCCCAATCCAATAGTTGTGTATATCTTGCTAGTGCTCTCCTGACTGGCAACTTTTACCGTGTGTTGTTCAACACAATACTTTGAACTTTCTCCTGGTGTTAGTCCCTTCTGTATTTTTTACTTAACTTTTACCTTTGCCATTTTTAATTACCATGGGAGATGAGTCTCCAAACATCACAGGCATATCTGGATCATAACCACAGTAATTCTAATTATTGGACAGAAAAAAAAAAAAAAGCTGGATTTTTCAAAAGGTGTTATGCTGGGTTCTTTGATTTAAAGATTTACATCTGTTAATGCTGCACACCTACTTAGTTTTCACTTTGAATTAATGCGTATCAACAAAAATCTTTTGTAAGCTGAAAAACTAAATAATTCATATTATGGGAAATACTGTCAATATAGATGATTTGCCAACTCATCTATATTTCTCTTTATTTGTTGTGATACTGGGCTTAGATAAGGAATTTTTTTTATAGAGTTGCTGTGATGTTCTGGAAATTTTAAAAGTGTTGTTTAAAATTTAAACAGAGTTATGTTCTGCTGCTGTTTTCTTGCACCCTAAAAATGCAAGTTTCCATCAAAGAATAAACTGTCTCGTCATTATTCTAATACATGAAACAGACTATGTGAAAAACCATAGAGAAATTACTACTGTTTTCTGCATGTATTTGGTATATATGATTCATTAAAAGAATAAGGTATTGTATTCCTTTGAAGAACAAGGAAATAATGTCATTAGTGCAAAAAAAAGTTGTAATTGATATTGTTACAGCTGCAATAATTGTAGCAGTCAGTGATGCAAGTATGCAATAAAAAACAACTGAAATGACCAAGCTTGCTTTTCATGTTAAGGCTTATATCACATAAAAGCTGTATAGGAAACAGTGAAAGCCAAAGTGAGGCAGAATACACATATAAAAAACAAGCTTCCTGTATTAAAACTGTTCCTGGATACAGACTTCTGCACAAATCAGGCCCATTTTGTAGGTTCCCAACACTTTGTTAAATGGCTTTGCTCTGAAGTTCCTGAAATGAATATTAACGATTTTTTTTCACAGTGACAATTTGCAAATACCAGAATGCTGCTGCTACTGCAGTTTGGGGGAGATGTTGCTGAGGCAGTCCTCAGCAAGGCTGAACAGCTGGAGTTTAACTGTTCTTTAGAAGGATCTTCTTTCATCATTCTAGGCAATACTGGAGTCACCATGTGCCCAAACAGTGTAAAATCAGTGTTTCAGTACCATCTAAATATGAGAAATAATGATATAAACGATGGAAAAAAAAAAAGCCAAAGAGACCTAAACATGAACTGGTGTAGTGAGTTTCTACATCTTTATTTTAATTTCTGATGCAATTAATTTTCCTCATCACTAATCAAGTGCTGTTTTCAAACTTAATGAAGAAAAAAAAAGCAAAACCTTTTTCTTCTGCTTGTTTGTTTGCTTTGGGTTTTGTCTTGGGTTTTGGGTTTGTTTTTTTTCCTTTTCCTATAGTTGTTGTTGTTTTAAAAACAAAAGGGCAACATGATTTTCCTGCATTGCCTGGCAGTGTGATGCTTAGGAAGCTCCTCCCTAGGTCTTTATTCTGGTCTTCTTTAAATTTTAAATTTAAATTTAAATTTACTTTAAATTAAAGTAAATACATACTTTTCTGCTAGGGAGTAATCTGTGGCGGTTCCATGAAAGAAGCAGTTAAAAGAGGCTTGGGAGAGGGGAAAGTGGAAAACACTTCCTGAACTCCGTCCGGCTTGGTGTTGCGACCATTTCCCTGGGAAACCTGCTCCAGTGCTCAGCCACCCTCTGGGTGAAGAACCTTTTTCTAATATCCAACCCAAACCTCCCCTAACATAACTTCAGGCCATTCCCTTGGGTCCTGTCACTGGTCACCACAGAGAAGAAACTGGTGTCTGCCCTTGCACGAGGAAGTTGTAGATGGTAAAGAGGTTCCCCCCTCAGTCTTACTGGAAGTCAGAAGGGTCTTGTGCAAAGCTCAGAGGATAATGTTCTGGCATTAAAAAAATCTCATTTAGGAGCTGGACACTCCAGTGTGCTGAGCTGTGGCTGACGGAAGTTCTCAAGTAATAGAGAAATTCTCCAGTATTCCTAGTACAGTTTCTTGACACAAGGAGAAGACCAGACTTGCTCTCCTCATACATGGCTCTGAAAGCTTCCAAAGGAGTTCACATCAAGAAGTCACAGGGTCTCAGCTTATGATGTCAAGTCTTCCCTCCTTCTTTAGCATTATGATCTTTGTAGACTTTAATTCTCCACTTAATACACTTTAAATCCTTTCTGTAAGTGTAAAGTGAAAGTTTTGAATTCTTCTTGCCCTCCTCCCTCTTTCGTGCTCACTAACAGAACTGTTTCCATCAGGTCAAGGTATTCTCCTCATTCATCAGTAATCCCTCTTCTTCTACGTGCTTCAAACCTGAGCAGACCAGTAGCCCCAACTACTGAGCAGCCCCAGAGCCACATCCTCAGGCTTATGGTCAATAGCAAGCTTCAATCCATCCTCAACAGGAGCTAAGGTGCTGTTTGGGTGGAGCTGGGATGGCAGGGTGGAATCAGAGCTGTTATAAGGCTAGGTGCAGACTGAGCAGCATTCAGACCATTGTCCACTTGCTTCTGACCTAGACCAGGAAGAAGCTCAGACTTCTGAAAGAAACAACAATGGGAAAATGATCAGAAACTAGTACAGGTACTGATGCAGCAGAACTGCTGTCAACAGCAAGAAAAATAAAATGAGAGAAAAGAGATGAATTGGCCACAGGGTGCTCAAACTGACCGAGGCTTGCGAGGACCAGAGCTAGTGACTTTAAAGTTAACTGTAGTAAATCCACCCTACCGTGCTTGTTGTGTGGGTCCCATCGTTGAAAGTACTGTGGCTTGGTTTTAGTCAAATGCAGTGCACTGAATGTAGAAGGGCTTGTGGACGCAAAATACATGTCTGGTTTTGAAGCTTGTTTCTAATGTGCAATACCTCCTTAAAAATAGGATTTTTCACCAGAGCATAAAAGACCTACTTTTCTCACACTTGCTGAGTATTCCCAAATAATGTGGATTGATCAACAGTTAGAAAAAGCATTTAATCTATATCTAAATTTGAACTCTAAATACCCTGAGCATTTTAAGTTTAGATACATTGTTTAAATACTAAAGACAAAAGCATAGTGTATGATTTAGTTACCTCCATAGCTGAGAAAAGTATTTGAGTTCATATTTTGTGGTTTACTTCTGTGATTTTGCAAGAAGAAAACCCTTAAAGAAATAAAAGGTTTTCAAGATTTTTTTTTTTTTTAATCTCTTTCAAGAGGAACCTTTTTATCCAGGCTGAGTTCTGGTATCTGTGTGCACCTATATTGATAGCAAATAATCAAACTATTAACATTTTGTTTATGATTATTAAGGCTGATGAATTTCAGTCTTCATCTTTTCAGGCAGATTAAGGTTGACACAGAAATTTGCAATTCCAGCAAGTTTTGTCTGGAGATGTCAATAGACTCATAAATTT
The DNA here is from genome assembly GCA_038380795.1 of Pyrocephalus nanus. NCBI lineage: Eukaryota > Metazoa > Chordata > Aves > Passeriformes > Tyrannidae > Pyrocephalus > Pyrocephalus nanus. Next base: position 12,713,277 of record CM076262.1, on the reverse strand, counting down.
TGACATGTAAATAGATTCACAAATTCGTGTGATGGGTGAGCAACTCACTCGTTGGTTAGGCACAAAGGGTTATAGCTCACTGAGTTACATCTTGCCTGTGACCAGTCACTAGTGCAGTTATGCAGGGCTCCATCTTAGGCCCAGCGCTCTTCGACATCTTTATAAAAAACTTGGACACAGGACTGGGAGGTATACTAAGGAAGTCTGCCAATGATGCTAAATTGGGAGAAGCTGTTGACTCCCTCAAAGGCAGGGAGGGCCTGCAGAGAGATCTTGACAAATTAGAGGACTGGGCAGTGACCAAGCACATGAATTTTAACAAAGACAAGTGCTGGATTCTGCACTCGAGACAGGACAGCCCTGCATATCTGAACAGACTGAGGGAATGAGAGGCTAGAGATCAGCCCCGTGGAAAAGGATCTGGGGGTCCTGGCTGATGGCAAGCTGAATGTTGGTCAGCAGTGCCCTGGCACCCCGGAGGGCCAACCATGTCCTGGGAGTCTCAGACAAAGCATCGCCAGCAAGTTGAGGGAGGTGACAGTCCTGCTCCGCACTGGGGTGACCTCACCTTTAATATTATGTGCAGTTTCAGGTGGCAAAATATTAAAAAAAAAAAAAGATATAAAGCTATTAGAGAGATTCCAAAGGAGGGCTACAAAGACAGTGAAGGAAAGACAGTGAAGGGTCTGGAAGGGAAGCTGTATGAAGAGCAGCTGAGGTCACTTGGTATATTCAGCCTGGAGAAGAGGAGACTGAGGGGAGACCTCACTGCAGTTACAACTTCCTTGTGAAGTGAACAGGAGGGGCAGGCACTGATCTCTGTGGTAACCAGTGAGAGGACCCAAGTAAAAGGCCTGAAGTTGTGTCAGGGGAGGATTAGGTTAGATATTAGGATAAGGTTCTTCACCCAGAGGGTGGTTGAGCACTGGAACAGGTTTCCCAGGTAAGTGGTCACAGCACCAAGCCTGATAGAGTTCAGGAAGTGTTTGGACAATGCTCTCAGGCACATGTTGTGATTCCTGGGGCTGTCCTGTTCAGGGCCAGAAGTTGGACTCAGTGATCCTAATGAGTCCCTTCCAAGTCAGGATATTCTATGATTCAATGATTCTATGACTCTGGATTTAGGGTGTTAAAGACAGACACTTTTTAAAAAAGAAACTTAGACTCCTCCAGTTATCATGACTGGTATGGCTATTTAGCTGAAGAAAGAGGTGCTACCTGCTGTTCTTCAAACTCTTTCTTCTCTAGGACTCCTGAGCCCTATATTATCAGTTGAGAAACATAATTTCTAAGCCTTATGCTAGATATAATGTTGCCTAAAAATACTTATTAGTTTCTTGTGTGGGATAGAATGAAGTGTATATATATATATATATATATATTTTTTTTTTTTTTTTTTTTTTTTTTTTTTGCAGCTGAGCCCTGATACAACGGCAAATTGAAAAGCAGCATGTATCATCCCTTCCTGACTTTCCTTTGAAAAGCATTTCTGGTGCATTGGCTGAAAGAAGACCAGCATCCCTTAACACTTCCCCTGATTCTCCACCTCCAGAATAAACAGCTTCTGAAGGGAACTATCCTCACAGGCATCCAAGTTCTGTATGCAGCCTGAACTGTTGTGATGTATGTGTTTAGGGAGAACAAGGGCAGGATATTGATCTGAGCATATCAAGTGCCATTTACTCTTAATCCACCTACTGGTTACTTGATCTTACTATAATTTATAATGTGTACTCTTATCATACACTGATCTCAGATGTGTGCTTTCCTGGACAAAACACAAACAGGAGGTTCAAATTGTTGTCACTAGCACTAAGTGGATTTTGTGGCTATGATAATATGAATGGAAAGTCAGTGCATTGCGTCTTACCCATATTTCCTGCAGCAAACAGAATCCCTCAGAATTCAGTCACTTCAGTGAACATAATTTTTTAGATTTTTGAATATGCAGATCTTCTGTTTTGGGTTTTCCCCATAAGCAATATGATACAACTCAAATGTATTTAGCAAAATTTTCTTTGCTTAGCCCAAGCCTTTGTATTTATTATCTGGTCTCTTAACCAACCTGTATGTCTCTTTCTGCAGTTAAATTTGGGCTCTTTATAAATGATTCTTTAAGAAAAATACATCTGTTCCTCCAGGGTTTTTACCTGCAATGACCAATGACCTGATGACTTTCTGCATCTACTTCCTACATTTGGCATTATTTTGCAACTGAACTTTCAAAAATGGGAAGACCTCACCAACAGAATTTCATTTATTCTTACAGATTCTACCAGTGGAGGTCTTTGCCAGCCCTCATCCCCCTGTTTTCCTTCTCTGCTGTGTCTTTTTAGCTGAAACTTGCATCAAACTGAATATTGAATAGGTGCAGTCCTTGAAAGGACTTGGGGAGATGCCTGAAACTACAGAAATAGAATAGAAATATATGTGAGAACCACCCACTTCTGCAGATGAAGAGAGCATTCTGCTTCTTTCTCTGCAATAACAAGGGAATGGGTGTACCCATCACTTATCAGAAGATGTCAGTGTTGCCCCTGGCCTTCCCTGTGAAGCAAGGCTGAACAAACGAAAGCCCATGGGTCATTTGTAAAGTTTTCTTTTGCTCTATTAAAATGTATTTAAGCACCTGCACATATGGCTGCAATATTTCAGAAAATATTTCTGGATACCAGTTGGTCTCTGGAAGATGTATAGTATTGCTGTTAGACCAAAGTGGGGGTGTCAGTGGTGTGGGTGAGAAGGCTAGATGTAACAGCGTTGAATATGCTTTTTATACTGCTCCCCTTTGAGCTTGACAAAACATAAAAATATTTTAAGTTTAGTTCAGCAATCTTTTATTTCTCAAATAGTAATTGTGTGCATATGCAATTTTTAAATTCCCAGGTGCTGAGAGTAAGTTATGGCTTCCAAAAAAAAAAATTGTCAAAGTGTGTCAAAATGCATTTGAACCCAAAATTTTTCTCCTTATGTTCTCATCTAAATCCTTCTGACATTGTTACTTGCAGCTAAGGGAAAGGGAAGGAAAGAGATAAATTAGACTATTCCAAAATCCACAAAGTACACAAAATGCAGAGCAATGCAATCCAGACAACTCCCAGGTGCAATGGAGGTGATATGTAAAGGTCTGGGAACTGAGAAATACCTCACTGAAGCCTCCCAGACATAAAGCAGTTCTGCTATCTGTTGTATTCATACCTTTGTTCTTGTCAGAAACATTACATTTATGTCTATTGTACTTTGTCAAGTTTACAGCCCTCCCCCCAGCCGAAATACCATTACTTTTCTTCTTTTTTAAAATTATGTTAACAGGGCAAAAGGCATAAAGTTTTTGGATGGTTCAGCCTTAAACTAGTAAAATTTGCAATGTTTGACAGGGATTTTTAATGATTAGATTACATAAATAAATATATTCCCTTGTGCTGAATAATACTTTTGCACTGAATTAAATGTTTAAGGAAACAAATAAAGGAGAAGGAACTTGTTATATAGACATTTTGAGTTTGGATAACCTCTTCCAATACTTGATCAGATTATTTCTAAAACCTGTGAGAATATTCAGTTAATAGCATTTTAAACATTAGGATATTCTTATCATGGTTTGCATGTTTCCAATTAAAAGCCTTATTCTGTTGCCACCAGAATAATTGGCAAATTTTCCATCATCTTCAGTGACTGTAAAGTGAAGCCTAAATGTTTCTACTCTGCTAGATTAATACAACCATTTTAAGATTTTTGACCTCCTCAGGTAAATAACCACCAAATAAAACTGTGCTGAACCCAACTAGCAAAAACCCCACAAAGGTTAGGCAAATAGTAGTAGATTTTTATTCTCTATCTCTTGAAGCAACTAGCATCTGGTGCTTCAAAGACTTAATTAATTATATTTAGCTGACAGCATTATACAGCTCATGGACTGAGGCAAAGAACTTTTTCCTTTATTCGTTCAATAATTAGTTTATGCCTTGAAGCAAAAGTTATGATAATATTAAAGTCTAGTTCATGCAACAAAAGTCATGTTTAGCTATAATACCATTTAGCATATCTAAAATTAGAGGTTAGAACCCTGGACTCTGGCCTCCTTTAACACAGAATCTCAGTTGACAATTTCAAAGAAAAACTTGTGTCTTGGTTTTGTTTCAGTCCTGCAAGAGAAAACTCTGCTCTCTCTATTTACTAATAAGACCTTATGCTTAAGTAACCGGGATGTTAGTAGAGATGGTTATCCTCCCATACCTGGCAGGCAGTTGCCTAAGAAAAGGGAAGAACATTTGAACTATTTTTTTGTCTGTATACTATTCTGCTCAGCTAGAGGAACTTGTATCAAGGGCTCTTTGCAGGAGGTAGATTTCAGAGATACCAGGAGACAAAGAGGAAACTGACTATTTTCATATCACCCCTACATAATCTTGGGTATCCAACAGAAAGTCATCCCTAGGCTGCCTGTATGCTGTCATAGGGTGCATTGTCCATGATACCTTGCTAGTGACTGCACCTCTTCTGACCAGAATACACTCCAAGCAAAGCAGTTAATTGGGTTTCAGTGATTGTGGTAAAAATGGGCTTTGCTATCTGTTTCATGATATCATCTTACCACTATTGTCAATAGCGGGTCTTGGAGGGAAGGCATTAAAGGGAGAGAGATATGAGTAAAAGGTTCAGTGTCTCTGGTCAAGGGTCAACTTTTGATCTGGTACAGCTGAGTATCTGTAACCTACTTGCTCTGTGGGTTTTAATATACCCTCTCACCCCATGGTTCAGCTCAGCTTCCTAACTTTGGCTTAGGATGCTAAAGAAATTGTGAAGTGCAGAAGAGAGGTGAAACGGTCTGTAGAGCAGAGCCACATGAGATAAGAAGTAAAAATGAAGATGCTGGATTGTTAAGACAGGGATCTTAAAGATTAGAGAGGAAAAACATGATCACAAAAAGCAGAGAATATTACAAAGGGTTGGACTATGGCAAGTCAGCCACAATGAAGATCAACTCAGGCCACAGCAAGGGCCAACCCTTGGCCTTGTGAGACCTTTGCCTGGCCTCCAGAGTCCTCATGGTAGAGCTCATGCACAATATAACCATAAATAATTGCTTTGTACTTTTAAGTAGTATATACCCTGTTTACCAAGTATGTTTGTGCAATGCTCAAGGTGCCCAAACAAAGGGCTCAAAGCAGGGATGGTTATAAAGGAAAACGTTCTGTTGCAGATACCTGCATGCCATATACTCCATTTTTTCCTCCTGGCATCAGCAGCAGTCAGCTCAGCTTTCCAGAGGGCTGCTGTGGGCAAATCAGAGCACAGGACCATGTGCTACTATCATCAGCTGTCTGCTGCCCTTGACAGCGTCTGGCTCTCACTATACTTTGCATGAGCTTTGCCTTCAAGCTAGCTAGTTTGCATGCTGCTGGCAATGCAGAAGCTGGATATCACAGGCTAGCAGGGTTCCTTTACATCTGTCACCAGAGCTGTCCACTAGACAATACCAGCATAATTGCATTACAGAAAATGATGCTCAAGTACAAATTAACATATAGTCCCTGCTTCAGGCTCTGGACTTTATTTTGATAGATGAGATTAAATTGATAACACTTGGTGTTAAAGTACAAGGATACCTGGGCAAGAAAATGGGAGTAATAAAGGTCTGTACTGTTCAAGTAACTTGATGAGGTACATCTCACCTCGGGAAGCTGAGCTGCAACCTTAAGAAAGCAGGAGCTCCTCTCATCGCTACCTCGATCCTAAACCTGTAGCCCTATTCTTGTTGTGTTATATTGCCTTCCTGTCTCAAATATTTAAGGTACATATTTAGCATGACTAAAAATATTTAGATATTGGGCAATAGACTTAAAATACTTCAGTTATTTATTTGAGTAGGGTTGTTATCTTATTGTAAACCTAATCATCACATGCAACTGTAAAGAGTGTATTTTTTACTTAACAACTGTGTGAAGGACTGCTTCCCACCCTACATGCATGTTAACTGACTAGTTCCACCATATTGGGAACTCTATTACATATTTTCCACCCTCAGCAGCTGATGGTTCAGGGAATATTAGTTTACTAACTTATAACAGATATTTGCTAATTATTGAAAATCAAGCTGTGCTTTTCCTATGCTAGATGTCTAATAACTTGCACTGTCCATTTTGGTGATCTATTTGCTATTTTCCTGCCAAAATGCTGACATAGATCTGTATAGAAAGGGAGAATTGCTTGCTACTGCCTAAAGAACACATAAATCAATTGAGAGTAAACTAAATTTCACACATTCCTCTTATTTTAACTCTACTGGACTACAAAGGTAGAGGACAAGTAGGACAATGCCATTGTCTAGAAATTCAGGTGCCTGCTGTGTTTGGAATTGACTATGTCTCTGCAAATTTAATCAATTTTCCTCAGAGGAGATACTACTAGAAAGGATGAATACAGCAACACGTTTGTGCAAGAAAACATTTCCCTTCTACTCACAGATTTGAGCTTTATATCAAAAAAGACCCCAACAAAAATATTGAAGTGTAAACCAAACCAACACCACGAAAATCCAAGCTAGGAACAGCAGTGAAAATTAAACATCTGAAGAAAGGTAGAATGTGGCTGATTTGAGGTGGGTTTTTTTAGTTTGTTTTGGGTTTTTGTTTGTTTGTGTTTTTTGTTTGGGTGTTTGTTTGTTGGGGTTTTTTGTTTGTTTTGTTTTGTTTTGTTTTGATTTGATTTTTGGGGGCGGGGGTTGGTGTGTTTTTGGTTTGGGTTTTTGGTTTGGGTTTCGATTTTTTTGTTTGTTTGTTTGTTGGTTTGTTTGGGGGGTTTGTTGGTTTGGTTTTATTTGTTTTTTTTTCCTTAGGATAACCTTAATACTGTTGATTACTGTGATGGAAAAATACTTGAAAGAAAACAAATCAGGCCATAGTTTCTTCCCTTGAGTTCCCACACTCTCACTGCTGAGCAGATCTTTAATTGCGCTTTATTGAACGTGTGGTCAGGCTAATCAGGAACAAAAGAGTCCTGAGTGAGACTTTGCCCTTTGAAAACGAGTCTACAAATTGTTTTAGTGCAGCTTTCTAATATAGCAGGGAAGGGGAAATGCAAAGGAGAACTATTTGAAGATAATTTGGTGTTAATATGCATTAACTACCAGCACAAATACTTAAGGGAGGAAATGTTCTCTTTTCTGAATTAGCACTTCTGCTTCATCAGCAATGAGAAGCCAAAAGAAAAGGTAACAGAGAAGATGGGGAAGAATGGAAAATGGAAAAGAAAGAGAACTTCTGATAATGTTGCTGATACTCTGTGCTTCCCAAAGTTCTGAGGTGTCTGAGTAATGATGTAAGTCACAGTGATACTGAAGGCTTCAGGGAGGCCTGTTTGAAGTCAAGTAATGTTCTGGATATGAAGCAAACCAAAGAGGGATGATGTCAGAATTCGAGAGAGTATATGCTGAAGAGCAGTATAGTTGTACAAAGAAGAGCCAGCAGAAATGACACAAAATAGAGAATAAGTGAAGAGAGGATAATGGGAAGCAGAACTTACAAAATTCTACCAGATAAGTTTTCATGACCCCTGCCACTCAAGTTCTTGCCTCAGTAGTTTCAAAAGTTGAAATTTTAAACTGTAAAAAATAAAACATTTTAGCTATTGATAATTACTTTTTTAAAAAAATGTTAAAATGGAATGGAAAGTTTCACTTGGACTTTTTAATGATATTTCTGCCTTTCTGAATCAGTACTAGTTTCAGTTGGTTTCTTTTTGTCTCCTTGGTACAAGTATTTAGAAATTCTAATGATCTTCTGTCATATTTTTCCTATGGGAGGGTATAGTGCCCTGCTCCTGTTACCTGGTTGTAATGGTAGGAGATTGGCAGCACTGAAGCTTACATACCATTTTTCAGTTCAATAATTTTCTCAAATCCAGTGCTGCAGAAATCCAGAGTGGTGCTGTAAATGGAGATACAGAGGAACATTTCTGACTGGGTGTTCTGTACAGTGGCCATCTCCTCCACAGTGATCACAGTCACCATCCCAGAGCTCTTGTTCTGGAAAACAATTCTTACTGTCTGACAAAGGGAGGATTAAGGCATTTCAGTAGGCTGTTTAGACAGCTGTAGGTTTCAGACATATTTAAGAGTATATTTTACCATGCAGTTGCATAACCTATGTAACTATATTCATTATACATTGATATAAAATCTTTTTTATCTCCTTTTTAGGTACATGGCAAAGCATTTTTTCTACTTCATTATTTTTTCAAAGAACACCCCTTCTCTCCATGGGTTCATGGACAAACATCCTTGTCAGAGCTAGGTTCATTAGAATTTTAATTATTTTCTAATTGTGTGATATTTCTTCTCATTTTTTCCCTGTCTGATGAGTTTCACATTTCCTCTTGACCTGATCTTAAATCCACTATAATTATTTATATAATGGTACACTGTATTGAAGTATCTGGAAAGCACATTACAAGAGAATGTGCATATGTGCATGTGTGTGTGACATACTCAGAGTATCCTTGGTTGTAAGATTTCTTTGTGGAGAACTATTTGAAGTACTATTGAAAATATATATTTTTGTTCTGGGTAAAATTTTACAATTGTGAAATAGGCTGCATATCTTCACATGTACACTCATTCAGCACATCTGCAGGGGAGAATAATCACTTTGCATGCCCAATCACAACACTTGCATCTGCCAGAGAGCATGCATGCTCTGTCATTTGAACAACCAACTTTGCCTCTCAAAGGTAGTAAAATATAGAATATTAATTCAAGCTTATGATGTTGTCACATACAGGGCTTTTAAAAAACAAGGACCAGCATTTTAACCTGTTATTTTTCATTTACCATTCACTGGAAGTTTTTGCCCTTGGGAAAGACTGTGCACATTTGAAATATATCTTATTTCATAGAATCATAGAATATCCTGAGTTAGAAGGGACCCAAAAGGATCACTGAGTCCAGCTCCTGGCCCTTCACAACCCAACAATCCCACCATGTGCCTGAGAGCATTTTTCAAATGCGCCTTGAGCTCTGGCAGGTTTGGTGCCATGACCATTTCCCTGAAGAGCCTGTTCCAGAAGAGCCTGCACACCAAATCGTCTCCAGCCCAGACGAATTACAATAATGTTTTGTTTCTCAGATAATCAGGATTCAGAAATGAAAATATAACACTTACATGCCACAGTGCAGTGACATGACTTGTTCATTGTAAAAGCAAACAAACCTCTGTAATTGTTTATTCTGATTATAACTGCACAAAAGGACACTGACTACATGTGCTGAACTTGCAATGTTATATATTTGGATTACTAGAACATATTTACACTGTTAGAAGCCACATTTAAGTCAGGTTCTAAGTTAAAAAATGTTGTTGGGCACAGTTAAGGTCTCACCAAGGGGAACTTACCTAAAAGCTGCCAATAAAGGGAGTGTAAACTGAGTCTCCATAATACACATTCAAGAGGTCTCACCTGCAATCTGTGACAAAGTGATTGAATTGAAGTCTGAGAATTGTGTTTGGCCTTCCTTCAATGAACTTAATATTAAACATAAATATTCCTATACTTTCCTTGTCATTTCTTAGGTTTTCTGTTGTTTTGTCCCTGTGAATGCAAAAATACATGCTTCTTTTCCATTAGACTATGTGGCCTGTGATATTTTTAACTGAAACTACACAAACCTGTACCTTCCTGCAGGAGCGGGTCCCTGATTCCTGCTGCTGTTTATGAAACATATTGCTGCTGGAATTCAGTAATTTGCCTGAAACCAGAATTTCCGTGTCAGGTGAACACTTCTTCCCCAGGATAAGACTTGAAAAGTAGTCTGCTTTTGCAGAGTCTTTAAGGATTTGAATTAATCGTTTTGAAACTCAGCATTGTGTCAATCCCAGATGAACACTGCTCCTGCGGGAAAAAAAAAAAAATCCCCATGAATTGTGTGCTACTCTGGAAAGCTGTCAACTCCCATTCAACATCAACCAAGACTCGGGTGACCTTTGATTAGCCTCATGTCACCCTCCAGCTAAATGAGTTAGTAGCTATTAAAGCTGAAACACACAACCTACCTTGCATTACAAAAGAGTATTTAGTATTTATTTAGCTACGGACAGCTTCTAAAACTAGTGTACAAAGACATTCAACCTGTAATGATTTCCCTACTTATAAAAAGCTCCTTCTTTCTTCTGATTACTTCTGGCAGTGGTAAAAAACCAGCATTTATTTTAATTATAACATTTAAAATAAAGACTCCATTGACCCTACTGCATCTTACAAACTACCTTTCATTCAACAATTAAGGCAATGCTTAAAACACTATTAATTTCAGCACATACTGAGGGCAGAAGATTCAGTTTGCGTGTATACTGTTTTCTCAGTTTTCAATATGGATTTCTGCCTTATGTCCTGGTAAGAATTTATACACATGCAGGTAAACCCAGAGGATGAAACCATGGCTAAGGTACTGATGAAAGGTTTATTCTGAAGTTGGAACCCTGAATACACTGCTCTGCATCACTGAATGATCATGCAGCTGGTGGAAGAGCACATGCAAGCCTGTGCCCTGCCTTACACGTCAAATGCCTGACACATGCACAAGTGGCTCACTAGGCTGATTTTACAATTCTAACTTTCTGTCTCTTATCTCCCTTCCCCCCAAGCCTGTGGGAAAGAATGTATTTAAGTTTTTAACAACATTCTGTTATCTTCCTTGGAAGAATTCCATTTCTTTTGACAGAAAACAACCCAAAGGAAACACAGAGTATAAAGATTCCCACACTGATCTTTTCCAGGCTTCCTCAACTGCAAAAATCTCTTGAGCAAAAACAATTCTAAAAACAGCTCATTCTCTTTTCTCCTCGACAGTCTTCCGGTTTTAGCCCCTTCCAGCCTACAGTCCTCCATAATGGCTTCTTCCTTTTAATCTTCAAAGGCCCTACAACGAGAAGCAATGTGCAAAGCACTAAGTGGAGGGTACAAAGCAAATGTCTAGACCAAGTAATGAAGGAAGGCTAATGTTCTGGTATTCCTAGCTTAGGATAAATCACTGAAAGTACTTTCCTACTGAGAAGACTAATGTGCAGATACAAATGTGTGTAAAAACAAAGGTAATGCTGGAATTAAGTTATGGGCATTAGAGTATTGTTACACTCCGGTCCAGAAGCTCCAAGCTTTACCGAGTGTACACTTTAATTTCAAACTTCAAGAATTTTCACCCACATGAACACTTGCGAAGCCATTGGTTCTTTGATACCTTGAGTTCACATCCTGAGAAAAAGTTACACACTTTTCTTCAAGAGATTTCTTTTAATTTGGTGAGAAAATAGGGGTTTTGATAAAAAGGGTTTACAGGAGCAATATATAACCAAGGAAAATATTTTACAAAAGCATTGTGCTTGATGGCAAGCCACTAGGCAAACACCAACCCACAACTTGTGGGTGAAATATTACAAGTGAAATATTACAATTTAAGTGAAATACAGAAAACAGGTGTTCAAGTTACCCACAAGAGGAAGAAAAGAGTAAAGGAAAATAGATTAAGGGAAGAAAGAATAAAGAGAGGTGGTCACAGATTGGCGGATTCCAGGTGGGCAGGCTAGGGAAACAGGGAGCCTGTGCGCCTTTTTTATCTACTGTGGCCACTCCCCCCTGGCAAGACCTCTGGCCTTCTGATCACTCAAGTGTCTTCCTAGCCCAAGTCGGGGTTTAAGTTTAAACAGAAATTACTCCAAACAGATGAGAAATCAAACTTGCATAGGGCAAAGTCCTGTGTGAGAGAACTACTGAGTTATTAGGCTCAGTCCCTATTCTGACAATATTTTGAGAAAAAGAGTTTGAATGGATGACTTTGACAGTGAGTTCATAATTTGAACTTAAGCAGGGCTAAAAATAGGACAAAATTACAAAACTTTGTCTTTTATTCTGAAGTACGAGTTCTATCAGCAATACTGCAGGCAGCTTCTCCCAGGTGCTGCATGGTCTTAAGCTGCTGGGTCATGCATGGTAATTATAGTGGTACAAACAGGAATTCAGCGGTCCCAGGAGAGGCAGAGGTGGCTTAATTTAGATTTTCCAGGTGATTCCTTTCAGCAAGGCACATCACTTGTTCACCTCCTGAGAAAGAAGGAGGGGCCATCACTCATGTAAGATTCTAGCTTGCAGTTGTCCATCACTTTTGCCACAGTTTTTGTGTATGTGTCAATGGAACCTCTTTAAGAAGTCATCTTTGAAAGTGCGAGTGAGAATATATTAATTTAAAGAAAAATTCTTGGGATTTTACAATATCCTTAAGAAAAAGATGCGGCATCTGCTAAGTGTATGACACTGGATAATAATTAATGGACTTCAATGTGAAAATATAAGGAAGGAAAAGAAAAAAAATCTAGAGAAGGATATGTATGTTTCAAGGTTAGGCAATGGCAGTGACATTTCTTCAAATTCCTGTGTCTGGCAATGACCACCCTTGAAAGTAATCTCTGTTCCCTGTGTTCACTTGCAGTAAGAATTGCTGAGGCTTATTACAGTGCAAGCTTTTGTAAAAAACATAAGGAAAAACAGGTGAAAAATGGGAACATTTGTCATGAAAATTTCCACAAAAATGCGTCCCTTCCATCAAACACTTTTTTAATTTCAAATTGTATGGCCAGCTCTGACATCAACAGTTAAGTCCTTCTTTGGGTAGAGTGGCTTCCCTTCTGCCTTGTTTCTTTTTTCATTGAAATAAATCTTACACTGAATCATTTAAAGGAATGGAGATTAACATCATTTGACAGTCTGAGGACATCAGGCTCCTTTCTCTAAGAGCTGAAAGTAATGGAGCTTTTGGGCTGACAGACAAAAATTTTGTTACTATATATTAACACAGTTAAATAGACAAGAAATAAAATAACTGCCTCTTTGCAAATAACTCCTCCACTGATGAGTGGTGCACGAGCCACATAATTTTAACAGATAGTCTTCCAAACAACTCCCTCTTGGCTAGCTAAATTTGAGCATGTTAAAAGCTGAAGATTCACAAAAGGTGGGAGCAATAAGACAGAGACACTTGGAACCCTAAAATATAAAGAAGAGTTGCAACACACAACTTCTGTAGAAAGTTGAAAAGATTAAAGCATGTAAGGCTCCTTCCCATCTAATGATGAAAGAAAAATTCGGGAGTGGAAAACAACTCTTTTCTAGCTATGCTTTAACCTTTTGAATCACGGAGGGCATTCATCCAACATTTGTACTTTCTTTATTATTCTTTCCTTTTCAATGATACTGAATTTCCATAAGCTTCACTGTGACATTTCCTTAGCCTCAGCTTGCTTTTAAGCATCTCATCCTTCCAGAAAAGAAATCACAGATGAAGTGGAAAACTACTGGCAAGGCTTTATACCAGCAACTCTGAGCGCAGGAATGAGTTCGGTGGAAAAACACAGCATTTGGCTGTAGAAACACAAAACAGGTGGCTATAGGTCAGTTCATATTCTTGTTGACCCAAATTGCCTTAACAAGCAATTCCACAGTGCTTAGTTTCTCAGCACGTTCCACCTATAATGTCACCAACTGGACTTTGGGCACCAAGTAGTTGAGCTACAGGTTATGTTCATCATCTAGAGTGATCTAGCTGATGCCACCTGACCAGATTTTAAGCAGCTTAAAATTTTCTTTTAAATAGTAGGGCTACTCTGAAATGAAACACAAGGTCTTTCTTCTTCACAAACTATCACAGGTACTGTTTTCTTCTTCTGTTGATCCAAGTACATTATTGATATAAAACAAACTAGAACAGTAAACAAGTGTATTAGGAGAGCACATTAAGAGACACACCCCTGAATATTACTATTCTTCAGAAGGAATCATGAGCCTGCTGGTCTAGAGCATTAAAGAAAACCATTAATACATTTGGATGCTGCAATTTAAAAGTCAGAAATTTTAACATCTAAAGCCATTCTCCTACTGTTCTCCCTCATCACCTCCTCAACTGCCCCTACCTACTGCGAATTGGGATCAGTGCAGAAGGTATGATAACAAAGATGATAAATATTACTTTGCTCATTGTGAAAATACATGCAGGATAGCCTCTGGCAGCAATGTCATCTTTCAACTTGTTTTACTCTAAGTGCAATCATTAAAGGCCACTTCCATCCATTTAAGTTCAGAGCAAAGAACAGTTTTCATAATTGTTAAGCTCAACTTCTCTCAGATTGTGCTTGTTTTCCTGAATGGAGCACCTGAGCAGGAGAGAAGCCCTTCAGTGCTCTGCAGTAAAAGCCATGTTGTAGTATGCAATATATTTTGGCTTGCTGCTGTGGCACAGTGTCTTCAAAAAAAAAAAATTGGAGCAGCTGACTTCAGATCCTTAAACAGCTACCTAGTCATAGGGTGTCTAACTGCTAATATGCACTTAATGGAAACCAGCAATCTAAGGTGAAGAAATCTTACTCAACATCCTGCCCATTCTTGCCCACCTTTTCACACAGTGGTTTACCCCCTATCTCTTGCCAGTAGTTCAGGGAAAAACAGGGTGGGATGGGGGTGCTTAGACATTGTTTGCCCACAGCCATCAGAGCTTTCTTGGATTTTATAGAGGGTGAGCTCTTCCTGAGATGACCTACAAATACAGCTATTTCTGATCTGATTCTACCAAAATATTCCACTTCTTCCTCTGAACCTGCAAAAAGTAGTCAATTCAGTCTTTCGAGTCTGCCTTGCATTCCCTGCCAGTCTATCAGAGAAGGGTAAGGGAAAATGAGGAAAACATAGGTGGAGAGGAAAACCACAGGCTTGCTGAGAGAGACTGGAAGTATTAATGTTCTTAATCTAGAACAAAACTTGTTCTAGGGGTTGTTAATATCATGTTAACCTACTGCTGATCAGCTAATTTTCTGTAGTTTCTCCCACCTTTCCTTCTCTGGCACATAATCCCTTGTTCCATGACTATTTTAATTTCTATTTTCTCATTGTTCCTTTATCTCCCTTAGTTCCTCAGGCTATTTTGTTTGCTTACTTTTAAAATCTTGAGATTCTGGAGCACAAGCAAGAAGTTCTCTTAGATGCAAAGCATTCAGTGCTGCTGGCACAGCTGAACAACAACAGTGTTCAGTGATTAGAGCTGAAGAGAACACTTGGAACTGATCATTTTATGTCAGGAAAACCTTTTTTCTAAAAACAAAGAATGTTCTATGCAGTTGATTTTAACAGCTTTTCCCCAGATATGTTTCTGAGGATTGGGATAAAGTCTTCAGTAAAAGACTGAGTCAGAAAACTCATCTTTCCAATCTCAAAATGGACATTTCAACACTGCCTCCATTTTGTGATTTTTTTAAAAGACTTTACAAGTAATTTTCTTCACATAAATTTTCAAAGTTTTCATAAAATTTACACTCTCATGTTATATAAAAATTATATACAAGCAAGCTAGCGTCTTTGATTGATGCATAATTTTGATCTGATTTAGTATTTTTCTAACTTTTTTACTATTGTCTAATACTCTGCTAATAATTTTCAGACCATGTATTTTTTAAGAATCAGGATGAGACCTCTGTGACTAGTTATGTCACATTTTCTCTCACACTGGCTTTCCTCTGTTCTTAGAAAAGGTACGAGGCCTTTTGATTTCTTGGTTGAAATCCTGGGTCCTTTGAACTTAATAACATGCCTGTGCTCAGTTTCAGTACTGTAACAGCTTCACCCTTCATCTTTCCTCTTAGGAAAATTGTGATCATTCCTACTTATTTACCTGTGTCTATTTACTGCATGATGAAAGCTCTTTCCAGAGCTAAAGAAGAAGCCATTCTACACAATCATGCATAGCAGAGATAGTGTACTGTGACAACGAGTCAGCAGTGCCCTGGCAGCCAGGAGGACCAACTGTGTCCGGGTGGGTCTCAGGCAAAGCATCACCAGCCAGTCGAGGGAGGGGATTGTCCTGCTCTGCTCTGCACTGGTGCAGCCTCACCTTGAATATTGTGTGCAGTCTCAGGTGCCACAATAGAAGAAAGATATTAAGCTATTGGACAACATGCAAAGAAGGGCAACAAAGATGATGAAGGGTCTGCAGGGGAAGCTGTATGAGAAGTGGCTGAGGTCCCTTGTTAAGTTCAGCCTGGAGAAGAGGAGAATGAGGGAGACTTCATTGCAGGCTATAACTTCTTTGGGAGGGGAAGAGAAGGAGCAGACAATGATCTCTTCTATGTGGTGAACAGTGACAGGACCCAAGTAAATGGCCTGAAGAAATATCAGGGAAGGATTAGGTTAAATATTGGGAAAAGGTTCTTCACCCAGAGCAATGGTTGAGCACTGGAACAGGCTCCCCAGGTAAGTGGTCACAGCACCAAGCCTGACAGAGTTCAAGAAGCCTTTAGGCAATGCTCTCAGACACCTTGTGATTCTTGGGGCTGTCCTTTGCAGGGCCAGGATTGGATTTTGATGATCCCTGTGGGTCCCTTCCCTACAATTCTATGAACATGTATAAGGCAGTGTATAAGGCATGTATAGCCAAGGACCTGGAAGAGTGGGGATGATATGTATTACTTAAGAGTATACTGCAATTCACTCCTAGGAGTTATGAAAGTCTGAACAAAGCCTTAACTGTGTATTTATACTATAAGTCCAATGTGTTTTCCTGGCTGTGAGAGAAATGTATCATTAGAGCTCAATTGGGAGGTTTACCAATCCACTGGAATCCATTACATTTACATGCATAAAACAGAAAGACTTAAACCTCCATTCCCCCACAAAGTCCAGGTTTGGCACAGCTTTTTACTTGCTTACTTGTGGCTTTTAGTAAAGGAAGCTAATTGAAAGCAATGGTATACAATCCCATACATCTTGTTAGAGGGGTCCTCTCTAATAAGCAGATACCTATTCTTATCCCTTTGTGGTTCATTTCCCCTTCATTTGCATCAGCACAACCACATGGTCACTGTGCTAGGAAATAAATAAATAAGCCATGCTAAGATAACAATTTAGGGAGGGAACAGGTATTAGGACTATTTTAAATCCCGGTAATTTCACCACCCCAGTTTTGCAGTGTACCCTCATTAACAATTGCACAAGTAGCTGAGGACACTAGCCTGTGTATTGGCAAGAAAAGACACAGAAACTCCCGGGACAGTTTCATCACCAAGCAAAAGGACCATAGGAATATAACAGAGTTTTTTAAAGAGAAATACCAGGTCATTTGAGACATGAAAAGTTCATGGATGCTAGCAAAATTGTCCTTTTTGTTTAGGTTTCTATCAAGCATATGATGCTATTCCTGATTTCCTACCTTAAAGTACTGTTACAAGTTTTAATTCACAAAATGTTTGCAATGCACTTTGGGATGTTGAAATAGAAGGCAAAATCTGTACTGTTGTAAAGAATGAGTGATTATATTAGTTTAAATTAAAAAATTATACATGCAAATTCCCATGAAGCTTTTTAATACAGTACTTAATAGTTTCATTCTTTATGCATGCATGTGAGCTATGTAGCTTGATATGGCATCATTTATTTCACCAGCATGTGCACTGCTCTAGTCTTTAAGCCCGTGTGCTTAAATCTGACTTCTCACTAACTCAATGTTCAAATCAGAAAGTTTGAAAACATGTGATATCTTCAGATCTTTGAAAAAAAAACAGCAACAGACAAAGAAATAAGCAGGAAGAAAAAGTTTTGTGGTTTTCAGAATGATCAGTTGGAAAGAGCTGCTCATTTGCCCTCAGCATTCTATGTAGCCCCGTGTTGCCCTCTGGCCAGCAATCAGAGCAAACAGATTCTTCTAACTTCTGCTTCACTGCACCTGTTCCAAGTGCTGCCATGCACAGAAAATTAGTACTCTTGAAATAAAATAAGAAAAAAAAAAAAAAAAGAAAAAAGTGGAACAGGTGTTCAGGTCAATAGTTTAATTTTAAATATTGATGCTTAAAGTTTCCTCCTCTCTAGATAATAAAAATTAACCAATGCTTCACTAGACTAATAAACTTTCCCTGAGTAACATTTAGATCATTAAATAAACATGCAGAGCTGTATTTCCCTGTTTCCAATTTTTCAAAAGTTTATGAGTGGGGTTTTTAAAAGCTTTTTTTGCTTAAATAAATATATTTTAAAATCATGTTATTAGAAGGGGAATAGAAGAGCTATTTTAATTAGCTCTGACTCAGTAGAAGCAAACCTGCACAGACTTGGATATTAAAAATAAACATACCATATGTTCATGTTATGCTTAATATTTTGTACAGATACAAACTTAAATTAAGATCAAGCCCACATTATTTAGATGCCCACTTTAAATCCTGTTTTAAGAAAATTTGCATCTCTGTTTATCCAGTGATGGATATCCTTAAACTCCCATGTTGACCACCCTTCCTTCTTGCATAAAGTGGACTCCTCTGGAGGCCTGAGGAAGAAATTCCTTCTTTGGGGGACCTCTTTGTCTCCTTTAGCTATTTTGGGAGCACTGTGTCTTTGTAGAGGTCAAAGGCATCTAAATCAGGAACTTGTCTTCCACCAAGAGCTTACAGGATGAATAGGAAATTGCTGATATTATCTGCTAAGCCTTTTCTGAAGAAAGCCATTAAATGAAGAGAGTGATGCTGCATTTTCAATACTCTACTCATAGATTAGATGACTTCCAGAATTGGGAATCCCTCTTTCCCAGAGATCAGGGCACCCTCTTGAAGTGGTGAGCAAGCATCTGCCATCACCCAGAAGGCAGGAGCGTGTGCTGTCCCTGCAGTTCTCCCCCTCCCAGACAAGCTGGCATTGAAGCCTTAAGAGGCCAGTCAAGCAACACTAACATGGGGTACAAATGAGTCTCACTCCAGTATGGCAGCTAGGCTACTTTTTTGGGAACAAAGGAAAACTAAGGGTCCTGCCATATATTCCTAGCACACTGCCTTTTTTGTTCTGCAGTCAGTTGTGTGCTAAGACAAAATTTATTTGCATTGCAGGGTGCTTTTACTGCCTGCTAGTCAACAACCTAGGAAATAACTAGTCAATAACCCAGTCTTAAACCCTGGAAAGTCTTAACTTCAGCAAGGGTGAAACTGTGAGTGTGATGTAGGTCGCCTTAACGTTGGATCATAGCAAAGTTTTAGAGTGTGACAAACACATGGCCACCATAAGCTCCTGTGGCTCAGACTCACCTAAAGACCTTTGAGATGAGCAGGCAAGCACCCAGTGAATAGGGGTGGTGGAGGTTACAGGTATTGGAAAACAGGCATCCTTGACTGCCCTTAAGGGCTTGATCATTTTAAGACTCCTAAATCCTAAATTCTGTCCAGCTGTAAATCAACCTAGTGGCTAAAACATACCAGAAGCAACTCACAGGAAATAATTCACTGCTGGGTAGAGGTCTCACAGATGATTTTGACTGATCACATCAAGGCAAACTTCTTTTTCCCAAAGGCAATGCTGCTGGGTTAGCTTGTTTCATTATGCCTAGTGAAGAATCACTTTGTACAACAATATCACTTTTGGTTGTAGTCTTTGGTTGGACAGATTTAGGGCAAAGCATTTTTACACAATTTCATACTGGGCTGTGTGGATGAACAAAGACCCTGACTCAAAGAAAAAATAATTTTTAATCTTCACAGTGAATCACTGATTTTAACAATGACAGCCGCTGTGCACACTTTGTCAGGCTGAAGTTTCACTGCAAAGCCACTGTAACGTTCAATATTGGCTCAGCTTGACACAACCCTGATGTACAGAGTATCTCCTCTGATGGAAGACTGATTTTTGTCCTTGTGCAACTGTTGACAAAACTTCTAAAGCAAGGCCTAGGAAGATACAGAACTGCACCATCTACTGCTGAGCCTCTCTGCTACCCAGATTTATTATCTAAAATCAGGATCCAAATAAAGGGAAGGCATGCTACAAAGAGAGTGCAGGAGAGTACAGAGAGTAAGAAAGGGGAAAAAAAGAGCATTAAATCTTTTGTGTTAAATGTAATTGTCTGACACCACACTGGAGGGAAATGTAGTACATAATGAAAAACTCATTTCTCTAAAACAAAAAGCTTTATCTTTCTGAGACCAGTTTTGTGCCTAAATAACCACTTAGCAAGATTCAGGTTAAAATCCCTAAATTCCTTAATTTGAGGAAGGACTTTAAATAGCTGCTTCTCTGTTTTATACAAGTGTATTAGATTTAGGCATATTCATATTGTTAAATAAAATAGTATTTAAATGTAACAACTGCTTAATATTTAAATAAAGAGCTACTGAAATCAAAATAATATAGGAAATAGATATATCTGAATTTTAGCTTTTGTTTCAAGCCAGCCAAGTTAACAAATAAATCCATGCATTAAACTCTTCTGGTATACAGCTGGGAGTAGACGGCACATCACATAGCAACCAGCTGCCAACTTCTGTGTTTTGTAAAAGGCTTGGTCTGGTTGTGCTGGTTTGAAAACTGCTCTGAATATGTCTTTACCAGGGCAATGATCAAGAGAATATTGAGTCTGAAGATTCAACTGGGTTTACATTACAACTGAGTCACTACTGCCAGAGCTTATGCAATAAGATACGAGTGACAAAACCAGAGCTGACATTAGGAAAGGGTCAATATTTAAGTGTCAAAGTGTTTTAATCATGCCTAGGATTATGTAGCAGCTGAATGTTTACAATAATGTGTACAACTATTTTATTTATTAATTGTTTATCTCATGTATTTATGATCCTTATTCTAGGAAATTTAAGAGAAGCAAATTTCTTAACAAAGCACAATCTGACTGTTATTCTAATAATGCTTAAGATTATGCCAAAATTTGCAGCTGTGGAGGTTCTCTTCTGCCAGTTCCCATTATGGTTTTATCATCAGCCTTGTCTTTTTCCTCACTATGTTACCCTTTGATGATAGCCTTTGTCTTCTCAGATTAATTTCTTTTTGGTGCTAATTACATCTTCTCAGCCTGCCAAATTCATCATTAGGATTGAAAAGAAGCATCAAGATCACCAGCATTCTGAAAATTATGGCCTCAAACAACTGCATACCATCTGTAAATTTACCTGAAAACTACCCTTTGTTCCAGACCTGAATGCCTACTGAGTATTACAGATCTCCTTTCTCTGACATTCAGAAACTTTCTGGTTCTAAACCTATTTTTATTCCTGGGAAGATTATAACTGTCCTTTTCTGTTGAGTCTTAAATATGGATGACTTCATATTTTTTCATCCTGATTTATTCACTACCAGTGCAAACTCAACACAGTTAAAAAAAAGAGTTTCTTATTTTCCCCTATGCATATTCATTAGCAGGTGGAAAGGATCATACACAATCACAGTGCTTACTGAGGCAATTTGCCGGCATCTGCCCATTATTTATTGTTTCAGGTCACCTATCCTTTAGAATTATTTCTGTCACTGCTGTAGCACAGAACACCCTTCTTTCCTAAACACCACCCATACATGTGACAAAACAGTGTCTCCTTCAGAACAAGGAAGAGACCCAAAGGAAGGAAATAATTTAGCAAAAAGAAACAAAATCCTTGCTAGAGATCAGAGGGAAATGCATGGCAAATAACTGACAGTATTCTGCCATGCCTGATCTGCTCCACATTGGCAGCATTGGAGGCAGTTCTGCCATCTGTATTTCCAGGTGGGAATAAAGGACATCAGAGAAAAAAATCTATAGTGCTGGAGAGCAGAAAGTGTGTTCTGGTTAAGAATGATAAAAAATTGCTTGGGCATCTGGAATGAGCTCTTCTCAGGGAGGGAAGAAGAGAGAGCAATTTTACTGTTTAGCACAGAACAGAAGCCATTATGTCAGATTGCTTTGGGCATTTATTTAACATCTGATTTGCCTAAGGCCAGGCATCTCCAGCTCTTTACAAGGAGACATAAAAGACTCTTGTTATGTGGTACATGAACTGTGGGGCCTCTAATCCCTTATTCTTGTTTATTTCTTTGGGTTTAAGTCCACTGGTTTTAGTGGTACTACACTGGCACAGAACTGGAATAACACAGGACTTGATGGAGTCGAAAAAGTTATCCACCATGCACTGTACCACGTCAACTTGTGCGTGCACTATTTTGCTACCTTCATGCTGAATTTTAGTACACATTTTCTCTGATTATTTTCTGAAGTTCGATTGAAATGAGAATCTATCATTCAGAATATGAGTAAGAACTAAAAATAAAGTCACAGAGAAAAAACCACACCCTTTGTTCTTCACTCATTCAGAAGTGATTTTATACCTTCTTTGTAATGGGGAAAAATGTACTTTCTCTGTTGTAATGGGAACAAATTTACTAGGCTATATACAGCACACCTGTTAACTTGCTGTGCCAAGAAATGTTTTGGAGAAAGGGTTTTTTTCTGAGATCCACATTCTAATTCACTGGTGTTCCTCTCTGGACGTCTGTACTGTACAGTACAGATATTCTTCATAACCACATTTGTAAGCATTTTTTATTTGGGTGGGGAGATGTCACCACATTTTTTATTAGACAAAAAAATTTAGCATTTGTTAAGACACCTAATTTCTTGCTTCAAGAAGACATTAGATTTAATGGATCAGTAATCCTGACATTCCTGACTCAGATTAGCAATCAATATCTTATACTTGGATTAGGAGCATACTCTGGACTGGAAGATCCTTTGAAAATTTGCATATTTATACATACAATGCTTCACTATGATTTGCATTCTGATTGTTTATATTTACAAAGTTGGCTTGAGGTTTCCTAATGAGATATCACCCCAATTTCACTATTTAATGTTTATACTAGTCCTGTTTTTGTTACTTGTCTCTGCATGGTTAAGAGATGAATGGAGGGATTTGCACACAGAGTCACTGGACCTGATGGGCTTCAGATGCCACCCCCCACGTTCTCTTTGCAGTTGTCAACTAACGACTTCATGACTCATAAGGTAAACTACTTTGGAATCCTAAGGCTGGTTTTTTGATTCAGAACAGAAAGGTACCATCTCTCTAGGCTAAGCAATACCCTATAGTTCCTTTTCTTAGGCCCTTTTTGAACTTTCTTAGTTTTTGTTTTCCTACTGATAGTGATCTGCACATATTTGGGGAACTGCTTTCCTTTTCTGAATGTTTTCAAGGGTTCCTTCCATCCCGAAGCACTAAGTTCCACAAGGCAACTTCTGAAGAAAATTTTCCTCCCATTTATTTCATATATTGCACACCTGAGCAGATATTATAGAACACACTGTACTGCATGTTGTACTGGCACTGGTGTACACCATGGCAGCTATCAAAATGCTTTTTCTATTCTTACAAATGACATTTTGAGTTCCTGTAGATTTTTGACAATTGTTTTTTCTTCATATAATTATCTATTTGACACTGACCTATTTAAAAAAAGTCTCCTCATCTTGGGGTGAAAGAACTATTGCAAACCCAAAAAGAAAGGATATTTTGAAATCTATTTTCTTAGCTTGAATAATTTTTTTTTCTACTGACAAGTGGACCTTTGTAAAGGTTCATTATAGGACTGACTACTTGCAATGGATTCATTAGAATATTAACCACTTGACCTATTTTATATAACCACTACTCAACATGGTATAAGGTTGACCTTAAAACACCCAGAAGAATTACAAACGGAGCTGGGGCAGAGGTTTACAGTAAGTGACTCAGAACTTTGCAAAACACTTTGGAATATTAGCTAGTGCATTATCCTCATTGTTTTACTGAAAACTAGGATCAGCAGAGACCAGTGACATTTTGCAACTGCAGTAGCCATGAAGGATTAACCATAAAAGACAGTGTTGCAGCCTTTTCTAAGGTGCAGCAGGTTTGAATAGAACAAGTTATCAGCACTGATGAAACAAAACAAGAGATAAAGATTGCCCCAATGAAAGTAAAACCAGCAGTTTCAATTTTACTTGCTACTTTTATTTTGGCAAAGGGCAAAGGCCCGAATCTGGACTGAAATACATTTATGTTGGAGCTGAATATATGTGTAAAAAGAAAGTTTCTGCCTCAAGAGTTTAGCCTTGCAGGCTGTTGCAGTGACCAGAATTTCCTAGCTGAATTGTTTTGTTACTAGCAAGAAATCTGCCTCCTTACACAGCTCCGCTAGCTGGTGATTCACTATTGCATAGGCTGTTTTTGTTTGAACCCCTGCCCTCCATTCATTGTTTAATTTCTCTGAATGCCTTGTTGATCTCTATTTATTCTATTTAGGATGTAAAATACCTCTGAGACAGTTATTTTAGAGATCTAGTCACATTTTGATTTAGCTTTGTAAAATACGTGTAGTAAGAACATAAAACAATGATGCTGAAAGAGATAACATTGCTGCTGGGAATACAGCTTCTTCCAAGCTAATAGAGGCCAACTGCTATCACTTCTCATGGAGAGACATTTAACTGAGTGTCTTACAAGATGCAGACCTGGCATGTCAAAAGGCCATCAACAGATTTGATTGCTACCTGTGTGTGTTAAGTGTAGGTGGCTGTGGAAGGTGCTGCCTTAAGGGCTTTAGGAGGGGCTGGATTCCCATGTTCATCACTCAGGCAAGGGAGATACAATTGTCTCAATTAAACAGTGTTAAGAACCTGTGGTTTGGATATTAAACCTTTGCGAACTCTGTTCTCTGTTGCTTGTTTGTCCAAATTGCAGTTCAGCTTTGGACAGTTATTACAAACCTAGAGAGAAAAGACTGAAGATATTACAGTTTGACTTTTTTAAATATGTGGTGGTAAGACTCAGTGTTTTGTGACTTCTACAGAGAAAGCAGAAGGCTATTTACAAGGTGTATTAGAGGTTAAAGTCTCACTTTAAGATTATTACATAAGTGCATTAATCTATCTATGTTTTGAAGGGAGAATATTACTTTTAAGAGTCTCGGAATGTGCCTTCCAGTGCTCCTATGACATGTGAGAGCATGTAAATATAGATTAAATGAGCATTATATGAAAGGAGAGAACTGGATGGGATCTCTACTTCATGGCTTACTGGGAACTGTTTCACTTACTACCGACTCACTTGCCTAAGAGTCAGTTTAGGTTACAACACATCAAAGAAAAAATTCTCATGGCAAGGTTAGGTACCATGACATCAGTATGCATTGAGTCAGGTCAAAGTCTCCACAGCCAAGATTATTCAAACAAGTTTGCCTGGTAGTCATGACCAGACTGACCAGACTGACCAGAATTACAGTTCATCACTGGCTGGTAAAGACAGGAATGCTTTCATGAGTGAGTTTCAGCTTAGCACATCTAGTAGTGATCCCCAGACTAAAATTTGCTATTTTTGCCTGGCATTTTATCTGAAGATAATAAACTCTTTAAGCAAAAAGCAGCACCTTTTATCCCTAATGAAGTGCATAATACTGACTTCGTGTTTTCTAAAAAGTCTGTGGTTTCTTTGTTGGTGTCTGGTGCAATGTTGTCTCTTCATCACATAGCTTCTTCTCTCCCCATTAACAGCAGCAGCCCAGCCTGTCAATACTATTTCTAAATCACAGATTTGCCACTCTCAAAGAAAATAAAAAAAATCTGTTGTGGACTAATAGAATGGTTATCTGCTTTGATGTAAATGCTCTGCTTTATTTGAAGTCTATTTATAAAAATGTATATAGCAAACATGAAATTTATACGTGATATTCTGGCTTTCAACTCTGAGACAATGATTTCTAGCTTCTTCCTGAATAGGAAACTCTTTTTCTGCTGCCCTTTCTTTGTCTTCACCTGAAAATTAGCTCTTATAAAATGCTATTCTGCATATTTTAATGCATGATATAATCAAGAAAATGCATAAAAGTTATAATTGAGCTGATTCAGTTAAGGCTCTGCATGTGGAATTGCCATCTAGATCCCAAGTGCTGTCACAGCAAAAACACTGCATCAGTGACAGTTTTCTCATTTGATCTGTCCACAGTGGGTAATTGTAATTCTGTTCTGGTGGGTTTACTAAAAATGTCTTTGTGAAAGCCTCCTCCTCCATACCTTTACAGATAAGAGAATATGCTGTAATCCTCATTCTTCGTACAGAGAGCTGCTTGCCACTTTGACAGAGAGAATGAACTCCAAGCTCCCAGCCCAATTTTTTGATTGTTTAGCAGATCATTGCTCTGGATTCATTTTCTGAACTATCAATATCTTGTCCCTATCATTTTCAGCACTCATCTACTGAAAGTGTTGTATTGTTCATAAAGCAAAGAATTTCTTAAAGGAGTAAAAAATGTTTTTCCTATCTATTCTCTGTGACATGATAGAAATCCTCTCAGAAGCCTTAAGCACTGTTGGGCTTCCTTTCAATTCAGGATGCTGCACGTAGAAAAGGTTTAGTAGGCTACATCCAAACTATGATTATTGACCTAAACTGGGACCTAACTCTGTAAAACCTAAACACTAATCCTGCATATGAGTGTTAAGTGTCTGAAAGGTCCTGAGGGAATCTACATTCCCTATGCGCGTTTTCCCAATATTTAATTTCTCTGATACACCTTTATCTTACCAGGTCAAAAAAGCAACACTAAACCAAATCAGGTATCATTTCCCTCATTTGATCTCAGGGCCTAGGTTTCTTACAGAGATTATCAGCAGAGTAGTGCAAATCTGTGATCTTTACTAAACCAAGTGGGAGCTTCTTCTTCAAAAGATAAGAAAATGAGGTATGAGAAACTGCTTAGGACAGCAGCAGAGTGGCTGTAACACTTTCTGTTATAGCTATGACACTTTCTGTTTTCTGTCACCTGCTGAGGGGATTCAGAGTAGGCACCTTGTCAGTCCTTCTCAAAGGCACCCCAACCACAGAAATGGTGCTGAACCTCTGTTGTGTAGCAGTGCTGATATGCAGTTGCAAAGCTGTCGGTATGATTTGTGTGAAGGTAGAGAACCAGTGGTTGTCATACTTTGAAGAAACACTGGAATAGCTTTTCTCTTGTTGATCAAGATAACTAGCCTTGCAAAACAGGCAGGCTAGTTTCCAGCCCCTGGACACAGGAATACAGTCCTCTTTCTTCTCATATAATTAAAAAAAAAAAAAAATTCAATAACTGGGATACTCGATCCTGGTGTGGAAAATAGTATAGCCTTCTGCTGCTGGGTTTCAGAGGGTAAGACAGATTCTTCCTCCATTTGTGAAATGAGTTTTGAAAGCAGCTGAAGGCCTTCCTTTGGAGGAAGGTTCAAAGGTACAAACACCAGGGAGAGTGTGGTGCCTCTAAATTGATATGAAAGTCTATATTTAGGCCATATGCTTGGTGCTGCTTATTAAAAAACTTTAAACATTGCTTCAGATTTACTTTTCTCTTTCCTAAACACGTGAGAGTTTTTTTGGAGTTTCCTTCAAGGTGCCTGGATGTACCTAAGTGTAATAATGCAAACCAAGAAACTCAAATAGTTCCAGTTTGGAGCCAGGCATTTTCAATGTGGAGATTGCAATCCTCAGCATCAGACTGTCTAAAAGCACTCTTCAATTTGGTTTTATTTTAGTTAGTATGTGGTCTGACTCATAGGTCCCTGAGTTGAACTGGTTCTGTATTAAATTTTCAGATTGACAGTGACATTACCAAGACAACATATTCAGTATCAGAATAGCATATGTGTGGGGAAAATACTGTTTGAGAAAGATATTTCTTACATTAAAAAGTTATTCTTTCAGTCATTTTTGAAACAAAAAAATAATTAAAAAATTAAATTTGCATGTTTCATCATAACAGAGAAATATTATTTAATTTACGGTTTTGCTTTACCTATTGTTTCTAATAGAAAAAAAAATATTCAAAGGGAGGAAAAAAGGTAGTAATCTAATTATTTTCTTGCTAGTCATTTCTTCCACACACAAAATTTTTGTTCTAAAATTCCTTAAATATGATTCCTGCAGACTAAATATTCAACTGATTGATATGTTGGTTAAAATTCTTCTTAATTTTCTGTCTTCATATCTTCTATGTGTTCATAACTTCAGCAAGTCAGATAAAAGAAGTCTGACTGTATCTTAGTTGTTACATTTGCTTGAAGAAGTCAGGCCCATGATGCAAGAGGTCACTGCCTTAAAATGAGTTAGATTACCATTGTTCAGAAAAAAGTCACCTAAGCAGTTTTGCTTTGGGAGCAGGGACAGAAGCCCTTGCTGTCAAATCTCCCTAACTGCAATATTCCATCACTTGCAGGTAAAGCCAATTATATTCTTCTCAGGTCTAATTTCTCTGCTTTCTCAGAGAACAAAGAAAGAGTTCAAGTGCCTGCCTACCTAAAAATGATCACAACAGATCATGAGGGTGACCTGCCAATGAAGGCACTTAACTTTCAGGCCAAATAGGAAAATGCATAGTAAATATAAATCTCTATCAGATCCTGGATGGAAGGTAAATTCAACTGCAGCCTGCTTTTAGATGATATTTAAGAGGATCAGACCCCAGCCAGACTCCTGAAGAAAACTACATGTTTGGTCTAGTGTGTTTGAAAAGCTCTGACATGTTATTAGACCCTGAGATTAGAATTGATATGAATTACACAGCAAAGGAATAAGAATCTGCAGCAAGAAACAATTTGCAACAAATAGGTAGCAGCTATTCTGTATCACATTTCATGTCCCAAAATAGCAATGAAATATGATCCAGAAGGTGATAAGTGAACAAACACAACTGATTCGTAGAAGAGGAGGAGGGAGATGGGCTGGAACATTGCAGTTGTCTTTGTTGTGTTACACTGGGGAATGCAGACTGAATGAAATATGTTCAGCTTGAATCTGAACTGCCAGTCTCAACCCTTTGATTATAAATAAAAACTGTTGCATCATGGCATGCAGCATTCTCAATCTACTATTACCAGTGAAAAGCATTTTTTGTATCTGCACTGCATTGCATTTCAGATATAACAGAGTATGCCTAGGTTTAAGCTATGTAAATAGGCCTGGTAAATGACTAGTTGCAGAGGAGCTGATATCTAGTGTTAGAGAAAATGAAATAAAAGATAGGAGAAACTATTCCTACAAACACATGGTTTACCTAATATCAGATATGAAACTTGCTAATGACAAAATGCTCATTCATTTGTGGAATCTGAGATTATTTGTAATTTGTAAATTCCAGTATTTCCTACTAACCATCAATCACAAAAGTATCTGATTTCTACACTGAAGTACCACAGTGAAAGAAGTTACTTTCTCAGTTCATAGGCATAAATTAACTAATTGGTGTAAAACTGTATTTTTAAGAAACTGAGTTTCTGCAAATGACTAAGTGCTACCAAACTGCTGTGAGGATGATTTACGTCTATCAGGTAGATAATACATTCAAATCTGTTAGATTTTTACCGAGGATGATATAAATTAACACCTCAGGGTTATGATATTTAATTGTGTACATCAATATTAATAACCAGCTGTCATCTATACTTTATCTGGTATAACACCATATACCATATTGCAGTGAAAAATGTATGTATACAATTGAAAAGGAAGGAAGGAAAGCAATGGACTTTGAAGAAAATACATTGGAAACATTATCTAATTGCTAATTAGACTCACCAAAAATCCAGTATCTACAATGATTAATGTGTTCTTAACCGTAGAAAGGAATGAGTCATTTTGACACATTTTTGTGTCAAATTTTACTTAACAGTACAATTAATCTTTCCATTTAAGGGAGAAATTGCTTAGTACATGTTTCCCTTTCTTTCCTGATTGAGATGGAGCATTCTGGATGTCATTCATATAATAGTTTTTATTCTTATATGATATTGATTAGCATGGTCTAATATTTTGGTAATATATTTAACTTCAGTATAAGGGTTCAATTATTTCAAGTGGCTGGAGATTTACCTATCACCATTTTCACTAGGCATTGTGAGAGCAAATTTTAGCTGACCACACTAAACTTTTCAGAACAGAGCCATTTGCCATTACATTTGTAGGAAGGACACTGGAAGAAAGTAGTTTGTGAACTTAGGAGCAAGACTTGACTGAACAACAAAATGATTCAGTCATTAAAGTGGCCACAAAAATTTCTTTTGGATTAAACTTAGCTCTACAAAAAATCAGCACCACTCTGCTGAAGCCCTTGTATGACAATGTGATTTGCTTGAACTTCACAGAAGTATTGCTGCAAGAGTCTCCACACTGACACAAAATAAATAGGGAAAGCAGAAGAAGGATCAGCAGAGTTCTGTTTACAGAGAGTGGCTCAAGGACTCTAAAGACTTGATATGGATGGTAGCAGCTGCTGTTCCAGCACAGACTTCCTGCAGCCCAGATGCCAGCTCCAATCCTGAGTACGTTGCTAACTTCTGCAGCCTGACAGACTTCTTTTCTGTACAAACCTGCCATCATCCCTGGCAAATTGAGGATTTCACAATGTGCCTCACAGATTTTCAGGATGAGAGGGATAAAGAGTTATAGCCAAAAGAGGTGCCTAAAGAGGGTTGCAAATGCAAGTGAGATAGTCAGATGCAACTCTGCAAGCACAAAGCTTCATAAGCTCCACAATTTTTACTCAAATGTTCTTCAACCACTCACAACTGTTTCAGCATACCTGGACAAGTTCTGCAGCTGTCACAGGACAGCTGCTTGACATTGATTTCCTGCCAAAATATGAAATACATTTGAAAACTACTTGTTTCCTCACTCAAGTGGTCAGTGGACTTGGTAATATAGGTTGTACAAAGTGTAAGTACATTTTCAAGAGCAGTGACTTTCCCAAATGGATATCATTTAGTGAGAGTTTTGGGGGGCAGGGAGGAGTTTATTAGTTTTTGTTGTTTGGTGGCTTTTTTTTGTGATATGTACCACAAGGCTTTAGCACAACCACAGAAGAAAAAATACTGCTTATATTACACAGTAATTACAGTTTTTGGTAGTAAAAATACTTAAACCTATTTTTTCTTCCATAACAGTGAAAGCCAGGAGAGTAGACATGGCTTTTCAAAGCACAACAGACATTCTACCTCCTCAAATCGAGTCCAAATTCATTTAAGGAAAGGGCCTCTAGAGCACCTCTAATCCAACCCCTTGCTCAGAGCAGTGGTCACCTACAACAGGTTTCTTAGGGTCATCTTCCATCAGCTTTTGAGTTCCTTGCATGACTATCCTGAAATTAAAAAAAAAAAAAAAAAAAAAAAAAAAGTGTTTTCTTATGTTTTCTTATGTTCCTATGTTTCTTTCTTTGCCCATTACCTCCCAGTACGTCACTGGGCACCACTGAAAAGACCCTGGCTCTGTCTTGGTTCCTTACTTCCATTTGGTTATATGGGTAGGATCCCTGGAGACTTTTCCAGTCTATCTTGTATCAGACGCTCCATGCTTTAATCATTTTTAATCATGTTTGTGACCCTTCACTGGACCTGTTCCAATATCACTATATCCCTCTTGTACTAAGGACCCTAGGAATAGACTCAGCAATCTACATATGTCCCACCGGGCTGAGTAGAAGGAAAGGGTCACCTCCCTTGACCTGCTGGCCACTCTCTTCCTCATACACCCCCTGTTACAGTTTGCCATCTTTGCTGTGAGAATACATTACTGGCTTGCTGTCTACCAAGTCCGCCACGTCTTTTCTCATAAAACTCATTTCCAGTCAGTCATGCCATAGTGTGCACTGGTGAATGAGATTCGTCCTCCCTAGGCACAGGGCTTTGTGTTTCCCATTGACGACCTTCATGACATTCCTGCTGGCCCATTTCTCCAGCCCCTCAAGGTTCCTCAGAATGACAGGCCATCTGGCATATCAGCCACTCCCCCCTGCAATTTTGCATCACCTGCAAACCTTCTGCAGAAATGCTCTGTCCTGTCACCTAGGTGACTAATAAAGATGCTACAATGTATTCATTACAGTATTGATCCCCTGGATACACCAGCAGGGACTGGCTTCAAGATGGACTTTGCACTGTTGATCACAAGCTTTTGAGGTCAGCAGTTAGTCTACTTCACTGTCCATTTAGTCTGTACTTCATCAGTTTGTCTATAAGGATGCTATAGCTGTGTCCAATGTTAAAATTGTCCCTGAATTCACGATAAACAATATCCAAGGCTCTTCCTTCATTCACTACGTTAATAATTTCATCACAGAAGGCTATTAGATTGGTTAGGCATTATTTCCCCTTTGTAAATCCACGCTGTCTACTCGCAATCACCTTCTTATTCTTAATACCTTTGGAGATGGTTTTCAGGAGGATTTGCTCCATTACCTTTGCAGCAATTGAAGTGAGGATGACAAACCTCACCTTAAAGGCTAAGTCAAAATAGCCAACAATGAAATCCTCCTGGTATGTGGCTGATAGACCACTTGTTGAGATGACACTTGGTTAATGGACCTTCTGCTTGGCCTTTCTGCTGAGAGAAGGATCACAGTGCAGGACTGAGTACCTCTGAGGGTGTCTACAGAAGTTCACATTTCATAGTACAAGACTATGACTGCTCTTGCAGTCTCTGACAAATGTGGATCCTAGCTTTGGCAGGCCCACTGAGGTAAAGAGGGGGAAAAAGATAACACATCTTTGCAAGGATGCAGCAACTTGGATTCAGCATTTTTTGTGAGTCTGATATAAATGAAGGATAAGTTTTAACAGTTTTCTCTCCTTGTTTCTGAGGGAAATTGTGAGAAAAACCTCCCTTTTTTCTTCAAAGAAAGAGAGTGAAGCCACTGCTGCTAAAATTACTGCAGAAGAGATGAGAGATTGGGTGCTTCCAGTATTTGGTGTGACAGAAGAACCCCACCACTTTTAGCATGGCCTTGAGCACCAGGAGTGCTGGAACAAAATGCAGAACATGGTGTTCACTGCAGCAATATAACCAAGAATCAATGTGACTTAGGTGTTCAAGCCCTGGAAAATTTTACTGTTGGTCCCTGTTTATGCCAGAGCCACGAATTAAGTGATACTGTGTTCAGAAGAGGGTGGGAAAGGAATACGAATTGTGCAATAAAGAGAGCATAAAGCACCTCAGTGAACTGAAGAAACACTAAGAAAGAAAAACTGAGAGATATTGAAGGAGAACGAACCTGTCTATCTTCTTTGTGGTTAGTTTGTTGCATGCTGAGTGTATTTATATGTAATACTCATATTACCAAGAGTAACCACTGCTTTGTAGTGCCATGCTGTGAAACATGCCCTCAAGCAAGTGACTTCCCAGAAAATGATGTTACAGCATCAGTATTGCTCCATGGTGTAGTTTTCAGCAGCCCATGCTTCTAGGAGCAAAACAAGGCACTGGTTTCTTGCCAAAAGTGTTCTTGTAAAAATCTAATAGTATAGTTACAGGCTGGCAAATAATTCCCATTCTCAGGTGGATAATTGCCGCCTTGCTTCTTCAGGTCTCTTCTCTACCCTAATAGTATATGCAGTTCTCTCTGCAAGCAAATAGATCTCTGTATTTAAAAGCATGGGTGACGTGACTAGGTGTAAGCATACACCATGCTTGAATCAACAAACAAGGGTAGATCTACTGCTTCTTGAGGGAGGAATAACATATGTTTACTGTCTGGGTATAGTCACAGTTGGTTAAATCATTGGCTGATGCAGAATAGATTGCTCTATATAAGCACTAAAGATGCTTAGGGTTGTTTTGTTTAATCACGCAGAGTACAATATCATCTATTGCATTAAACAATGAGGTCCCTGAAATCCTGTAAGTGTGCTTTCTGCCCCTGATTTTGTGTAGAGAATGATCATTGAATTAATTTTATTCCTAAGGCCAAAACCGAAGTAAAACAAAACAATAACCCAAACCTTGCTTCCTGCAACTTTGAGCCTAGTTTTCAGAAGGGAAATCTGGCCTTTTAAAACTCAACTTTACAGATTTTAATTGTTATATGTATCTAAGATTTAAAGTTTGTTTATATTATATATTTACATTTTACCCAACAATCAGCTTTCAAGTAAAGCAAGAAAACACTTGTGAAACACTTTTAATTTTGCTGTACAGCTCATATTACTGTCAGTCAATTCAAAGTCATTGTTACAGGCCTTACTGAAAGGCTATAAAGAGCTTAAAACCTTGAGAACTTACACAGTACAAGATGTGTGCTTCAAGGCTCTTCCCTCAAAGATTTGCAATTAAACTAACCCTACCTCATTTAACCAGGTAGGTGACAAAAGTACAGGTCGTGCAATTTTGTGCTAATGTGTATTCCCAGAATTGACTGAGGAGAGAACAAGGTAGTTTTATCCCAGGGACAGAGTTAGTGAGACATGAAAGAGAAAAGGAGCTTGATGGATGTATCTAGAAAATGTTCTTATGGGTACTGATACTTGATAAAGAATAGAGCAAGTCAACAAGCCACTGAAACAGAGGTCAAATAAAACAGCTGATGCCAAGGCATTTTGGAAGGTTAGTTGTCATAACAAAATGGGACAATGAAACCCAAGTCGTCCGTTCTTGACCAACTGAGGGAATAAATTAAGGCTGCATTAGGGTCCAAAGATATGTCTGTTTTAACAATGACCCTATCTCCTGGGATGTGTAGGTTCTCACAGCCAGGCTTAATTTGATGCATTTCCCCTTCAGCTCATCCTGGCACTCCAGTTCTAGAGAAGGGTTCCCAGGCCCTTCTTTATGTGGGACAAACTCTGACTAGAGGGACAGGATGATGTCAGTGTGCCAGAGCTGCTGGCTTGTATCTGACATGAATCTACCAGACGTTCACTATGACAGACTGCTACTTGCTCCCAGATGCTGAGCTACTCAGGCTGTCATGTGGACATCTCACCACTTCTTGTGCAGTCAATCTGCCAAGTGATTCTGGGCCACTGTGGGCAGCTAAGGAGACCTAATGCTTCCCAACAGCATACTTGTCCTAGTCTACCCGTGAGGGACAGAACACTCTTGGGCAGCTATTCACCGTTCAGCAGTCAGACATTGCTCCCAGATGCCCACTGCAGTTTACAGGGGGCAGTTTCCATTAGCAGATGGCACAGGTTGCTGAGTAGAAATTGAACAATTCTTCCCCTCCCTCTGAGACCCAAGAATCCCCTCAGAGGCAAGGTACTGCTGCTCTTGCTCTGAGTCTGGAGGATTGTGAGTTTTTGGACTCCATTATCCAAATCAGTTGCTTTATGAAATGGATGTCAGGACTGAAGCAATAACATCACATCAGTGCTCCCTAGAAAAGATCATTGTAAAATGGAGAGGATAGGACAGCGTAAATTCACAAAAATATGGGCAGTGGAGAAGAGGGTAAAAAATTATGCCTCTTTAAAATAGACATTAATAGCTCCAGCCATTTTTCTGGCTACAGATGCAAACATCACAGCTGGAAGTTCATTCAGGATTAAGATACATAAATTAATATTGTGAACTAATTTTCTACGATCCCATTAGAGTGTATTGTTTTTGCACGGCAAGGTAGGGTTTTTTTAGTGGGGGAGCAGGGTGGGAAGTTTTAAGGGATGACTTCTGTAAGAAGCTGCCAGAAGCTTACCCCATGTTGGACAAAGACGATGCAAGACAGCTCCAAGATGGACCTGCTGATGACCAAGGCTGAGCCCATCAGTGAAGGTGATATAGCACCTCGAGTAACAGATTCAAGAAGGGGGGGGGGGGGAATTGGCATCTGCAGCTGGGAGAAAGGAGTGAGAATACATGAGAGCAACAACTCTCCTGACATCGAGGTAAATGGAGAAGGAGGGTGAGGAGATGCTCCAGGTGCCAAAGCAGCATCCTGCAGCCCATGGTGCAGGCCATGGTGAAGCAGCTCTGCCCCTGCAGTCCATGGAGGTCCACAGTGGAGCAGAGATCTACCTGCAGCCTGAAAAAGACCCCACACTGGAGCAAGGGAAAGGTGTGAGGAGTCCTCCTGCTGAGGAGAAAGGAGACATAATGTGAGGAACTCACTGCAGTCCCTATTCCCCATCACACTGCACCACTGTGGGGAGGAAGTAAAGAAAACTGGGAGTGAAGTTGATCCTGGGAAGACGGGAGGGGTGGGGTTGAGGTGTTCTAATTTTTTTTTAATTTTTTTTTTATTTCTCATTGTCTTAGTCTGATTTTCTTGGTAAAAAATTAAAGCAATTTCCCTGGATCGAGCCTGTTTTGCCCCCAGCAGTAACTGGGGAGTGATCTCTCCCTGTCTTTATCTCAACTCACGAGCCCTTTCTTATATTTTCTCTACCCTGCTCAGCTGAGGAGGGAAGGGATAACACAGCTTTGGTGATCATCTAATATCCAATCTGCTTCGCCATTATGACCAGTGAAGATCTAGCCAAGACATTTGTGAAGACTTGGGAGCAGTTTGCTATCTGGTATCAGGCTTAGGCAGATCACTCTAGGTGTTAGGGACTCCACTGACTTGATCTTCTTTGCCTAGGTGCTTGAGGTGCTCACCCAGAGGTAGGTACTGAAGCTCAATTGAACATAGATATTTCTAGGTGTCTTCCCATGTCTCAAGAACAGAGGAGAGCTGAAGTGGAGGACTATTGCCATGCAGGGGTGATCAATGTGTTCACGTAACAAAAAAATGGGGAGAGGCTCCAAGGCTAGTGTGGTGACAAACATCTCCAAGCTGTGGTGAGTTGTGCAGAATGTCTTTTTGCAATCAGTATGCAAACACTCATACACACATATATATATATATATATATATACACATGAATAAATAGTCTCTATGGAGCCATGTGTGCATTCCTATTAAAAGAATGCAATTGGTGCAGATAATAATTAATGAACTATCAAACCCACTTTTGAAAACTGATCTACAGAATATGGCAAGAATATTTATGACTAAGATTATAGCCCTATGAAAGTGGACGCTTGTAATACAAACATTGTCAGATGTTTTAACTGTGGCTTTGCCAAGTGAACCCCTGGAGGCCTCACCTGAAGCCCATTTAAAGCAATGGAAATCTTCCCACAGACTTCAGTGGGTTTTAGGATCAGGCGTCCAATGTGACTTGCAATGCCTGTGTGTTAAACATCCATTTATCTCTCTGGTGTTCTAAATCAGTTGAAAGTCTGTAATATCAAATTTTTTTTAACTACTCAACCTGGGAGACCAAACTACTTTCGGTGTAACATGCAGGGAATGATATGAACAGCTTCCATTAACACTAAGGGGCAAATAGTATGTAATTCTGTATATGTTACAAAAACTTTCCCTCATAAAATGTACTGCATTATACATAAAAATGGTCCTGCTATTTTCAGTTTCTAGATATTTATTGGACATTTCTACCACCAGCCATTTCTATCTGCAGAATGGTCTTCTATCTGTTTTGGGGAATAGTATATTGACACATAAATTGTGTTCAAAATATGCAAGAGCCATATTTTAAACATGAGACCTATTTAAGAGACAGTCCATAGATTTAAATCTTTGACTTTCTCTATGAAGTGAAACTGAATTGTACTTTTTCCTTTTCATTCTATAATGCAAGTGTTTAATTTTTTCAGCAGAGAGGCAAATAAAGGCAACATATTTTATGTAGTTCTTTCCAGAATGAACAAAAGATGACTAAATAGAATTTCAGATGGGAAATTTTAAACATAAATTCACAAACTTTCCCATTTGACATCAAATCTTTTCCCATTTTTTTTCTATCATTCCCTGAAATTATGTGTTTTACTTTTTAGCAAAACAAAATGCTGAAGGCTTGTAAGAGAAGAGTGAATAGGAGTTTTATTGAAATACTTACAAACATCTTTTTATTCAGTATGTGGGGTTGCCAGAGTACCCCACTTCTTGGTTAGGAGTAACTCCATATGTCACAATTTATAGTATGTCATAAAATAACTATGATCAATAGGGTATTCCATACTTATAAAAAGAGCAGCATATAAACTGTTAAAATGGAAGTATCTGGTGCATTTGGAGGCAAATACATTTTAAATGCTCTCAGTAGAACCCTATGATGAACAGGGCTGATGTATTTTGATCCTGTTTTACTGCCTGACATCCACTAACAAGCAATAGCTCAGCAGGCAGATCTGAACTCTTTCAGACTGAGTAATATCAGCCAGGTCATTTATTCATGTTCATCATCTCTGTCAAGGGAAAGAGGATACTTCATTATCTAAGATCTTTTTAATGGTCACTTCTGACAGGCCTGCTGTGCCTGGGCAGCATTTTTTACACATCTTCAACCTCAAGCTGACAGACATTCATAGACAGAGGCTTCTGTCATTCTTTTTTTCTCTATAGCAGTGACTGTAGGTTTCACTTTGGTTGGGTTTTGTATTTGTTTGTATTTCTGAACAGCAGATTATTATCTCTTGTTATAGGAGATAGGACTTTATTTTTGAACATAACTGTACAGCTCCTCTGTCCATATTAATGGTGTTTTTACAGGTTCCAATTGAGCAATTTGTCATAAAATAGATCATCAAAATCAGAAATTCTGCTAGGCTTTCTTCATTATTTGAAATGTCTTTCTTATAGAATAAATAGAAAATCCTATTTCTGGTATGGCCTTGTCAAATGGGAAGCAAGTAACAGAATTTTGCATGTGTCCTTCTAAAATGAGTAATCTCTAACAATCTTTATACTGAAAAACCCTCACCTATACTTAGATTCCTGATATGTTCAGTTTGATCCAGAAATGAATTATACCAGTAGATCTCATCAGCTCCAAGACATTTTATCTGCCCATCCTACACTTTGCTCTGGACTCCATGGTCTGCATTGCCTCACAGGATTAAACCTTCCCTCTGGATGGATAGATTATTAGTGCATTTTTTTCCTTATGTAGTTTCTCTGATAACACTGAACCTCAGTGCAGTAAGGGTTGGTAATTATGAGGGAGAAAAACTCTGATAATTGCAGGATTAAGCTGTCCAATGCCTACCAGGGGTTAGGATAAAACACACAGCTTATTTTCCAGCTGCATATGAAAATTTCTTACATCTGCTTCTAAAATTCTGGTTCCTGGAAAAAAATCTTTAGAACTTTTTTCAGCCTATGTATGTACTTTTCAAATGCAACCTCTTCCATGAATTGTAGGCCTTTAAGAGGTATGTTTAGTGACTATGGAATTGTCCCTGTCCTGGGAGTGTATTTCTTCAGCCTGAGGGCTGAAATAGGGTGTATGAGAGATAGTAAGTATGAAGCTTGTGACATCAGCAAGGTACAGATGCAGTAGAAAATTAAAACAAATAAAAAAAAAAAAAAAAGAAAGGAAAAGCTCACAAAAAAAAAATACAGTATTTTTCCAGCAAGAGGATGATGCATTCAAGTGGGACCCACCTTCTGCAGTAACCAGAGGGGGAGGCATTTATGTTTGCCAACCCATATATCCTCAAACAAAAGATAGATTAAACAGGCTTCTGTGGGGTACCCAGCATTAGAGCAGCCAGCCCTGGGAAGTGATGGGCACCAAAGCTCACTTTTCCTCAGTGCACCAGCTTCTGCTGCTGGGTGATTGCTTCTGCCACACTGCAGGGAAGACACAAAGCAAAACACAATTTATACTCAGATATGCTCATCAGGACTAAGTGAATATCCAGCAGAATACAACCAGTACATCCAGTCAAAAGATCTACAAGAGATCTACTCTTGGGCAGAGAGCTTGAGAGCTAAATACCTGAACCATCCTCTTCCTTACGCTAAGTTTTTCCCCATCAAACAATGAAATAAAAGTTGCCTCTTAATTGTTGTGCCTTGCAGTCTCCAGTATGTCCCTCAGGACAGTCCCTGTTTTACACTTTCCACGTTGTCCTGTTAGAATCTTTGTCCTCAGTCCCTGCTAGCATCTTTCCACCTCTGAAGCTTCCTGGAACCCTCTTATCCTGCCTACATGCAAGATCAGCCAAAGAGAAAATACAAAAAGTACTTTAAATGGTATCTTCTTTGGGATTGTGTCTATAACATAGAACCCTCCCTGTTACAATTTATTTCAGAATTACTTTATTTTTAATTTGCTCTCAAACAAGCTTGGATAACCATTTCCTTGTCTGATATTCCCCACAGTCTACTGGGTAGAACCTCAATAAACTGCCAAATAGTCATTGAAGTCCTTACTCTGTTCAGGATCTTGAGCTCCATCACATTAACTGAATGCTTAAGCATATGTTCACATCCTTTTGAATCACAACCTTATTTAAATAACGTCTGTAATATCACTACGTTTTTTCTACTGCATTTAAAAATCCCTGACATTTAAAACAAGGGGGTCAGCCTTATTCCTATCGTGACTCCTCTCTAATAGTTGAAACTACCCCAGGGATGAATTTGGGTCAAGGTCTTGTCTTCATACCATTTTCTTTAATAGCTTTATTACTTCTGTATATGCATGATATTAGAAATATCTCAGGATTAATTTTTTTTTTAATAACTGTAGTTCTTTCACAGAAGAGATGTCTTGGAACCCTATCTTTATCAAGACATTAAGTATAGCTAACCAGCCATTTCTTCTAATTGTCTAACAAGTTAATCAAGTAAATTGCTCGTTGCTTTGTTTTCCTTAACTGTGTTTTCCTCTTTCCTTATAGAAGATAATGGACAGAAAAAACTACTTCATTTAACTCATAGTTTATCACCTACTGCATAAGGAAATGTAACTAAGAAGACATTCTCAGGGCCACCATATTTCTAAAAATTTGGTAAGCCACAAGTTGCTGATGGAGGTAAAATTCTCCACAGTGCCTTGTATGGACATTTTGCCAAGTGGTGTGAACCAAACAAGCCTTTCAAAGATCAGACAAAGTAAATTACAATCAGGATTTTGAAACGGCCAGAATGCCCTGAGTGCAAAGAACAGGGTATTTCCTTTATATGAGGGAAATGAGGAGACACAGACATACATTACAGATTTGTTTACCACACATAGTTCTTCCTAAGTATAATCTTGAGCAGTGTCACATGAAACAACTGAATCAACACAGCCTGAGTATTGGATTTAAAACCTGAGCTTGGGAATTGAATAGACTCATAGACCACTTAAGTAATTTAGATGGGAAGAAACATTGTTGAAACGTACAGCTAATTAACATTCATGTAGTATCTTGGGCTTTACCACCAGTTATAATGGAGCAGTTTCTTTCCACACAGTAATACAGTTTTAAGTATTTTGATGAGGTACTTACAGCAGGAATGACACTTGGACAGGCAGAACCAATTGCAGGGTTCTCTCTCCTGCGAAGTTCAGTAGGGGATGGCAATCAACTTTGGTCTGCTGTTTCCATTTCTGCTCTTGTTTCAATGTTCTACTTGACTTGCAATCACCCTCCAAGGTCCCTGCCTTTATTAAGGCTAAGTAAACCTCCTTTAGTGAATCAACTACTTGTAGAGCTACTTGCTGCAAATACCTGTTAATTATTCAGAGATTTTGAAACCTTTAATCTAGCCTAAGAATCAAGAGATTCACTTGCTAAAGTTGTCTACATCACTACTTTTTTATTCCAAAACAAAACTCAGACAAAAAATACTAATCTCAAACAACAATTTTGTGAGGAAACCCAAACAAATCAGGACTGAATTTTTTTTCTTTTTTACGCTTACACATTTGGAAACTAAATCTCTTATCACATAGTCTTTGCTACATAATAGGTTATTTTAAGCTATAGGCAAAAATGTATTGTACCATTATACTTTTCCATCTCACCAAAACTACACATAATATACTGCTTGAATTTACACTACCTGTAGACATGTTAAGTAGAAGATGGCTCTAAAGCTGTATCTTTTTACATGAATGTTGAAGCTTTGTGTTAAAGGCTATTTAATGGTGCAGGTTTACAAGGTGCACTCATCTATAATTTTGGTATGTTAAACATAGCAATTCAAAATTAAAAACATTGTACAGATTTTGGGTCACCTCATGGTTAGTTATGACCCAGTAGACTCAAGGAAGTTTGGAGTCATTATTCTTTTGGAATCTGAAAAAAAAATATTGGCTTTTTGATTGATTTTGATTGGTTAACGGTTTTGTTATCTTATTCAATTCATATAAGTAGAGAACGAACACAACTTTGTCAGTAACAATTCAGTTTTGCCATTACATATTTTACCCAGGAAAATGAAAGTACCATACTTGAACTTCTGTTAATATAGCCAGAGATAAAAATAAAATAAAATAAAGAATTCCTGCTTGTATTAGAAATGAGGTGTCTCTTGTGGCTTAATGATAGGGTCTGCGGGTGGGAAGAGTCTCAGAGAAGAATAAAGATAAAAATGCCCTCAGGAGTTGCCCTGTGGATGATGGTTCAGATTCTTACAAATTTGATGGAATGTGTCATACTGTGGTGTGTTGACCCCAGCTGGACATCAGGTGCCCATCAAAGCTACTCTATACCTCACCTTATCAGACAAACAGGGGAGAGAGAATACAACCAAGGGCTCCTGGGTCAAGATAAGGACAGGGAGAGATCACTCAGCAATATCACCGTCATAGGCAAAACGGACTTGACTTAGGGAAATTAGTTTAATTTATTATCAATAAGTTCAGTGTAGGGTAATGAGAAGTAAAACCAAATCTTAGAAGACACTTTGCCCGCAACCCTCCCTTCTTTGTGGACTCAGCTTCACTCACAATTTTCTCTACCTCCTTCATGCTCAACAGTGCAGGGCAACAGATAATGTGGTCTGTGGTTAGTTCATCACACGTTTTTTTCTGCCCAGATGAGGTGTAGTCCCTGATTGGTTTGGACTTTGATGCAACAAGCCAACTGTATGCCTTTAGGCTCAGAGGGACTTTGCAAGCACAACTTGCACTCTTGCTTCAGCATGGGTCCCTTCCACAAAGTGTAGTCCTTCAGGAATAGACTGCTCCAGTGTGAGTCCCCCACACTGTCATAATTCTGGCTGGCATTGGATCTGTTGTCCATGAGGGAATTTTCTAGCAGTTTCTCACAGAAGCCACCTCCGTAGACCTCCCCTGCCTGAAACTTGCAACAATAAAAGAACACAGATACTGTGGCATAAATAAAAGCAGCAAAAACATATTAACTGGATGTTGTAGAAATTTTACTGTGAATATCTTCCAGTTAAGAAGATAGTCTTATTCAAATCAACATTCACCTTAGAAAAATATCTCTTCCAATTATACTCAGGGAAATTACTGATGTAAAGAATTACTTATCTGAAAAACTCAACTATCCAACCAAGCAAAGAAATGATGAGTGTAGAGAGCACAAGATTTTCTGTCTGAAATTTCTTTTAAGGAGAAAAACAATTTGTTATCAGCTCCACTATAAACATTAGTGCTGTGTTACAGCATTAGCATTTTGTAGTGCTTGAAGCTCTGAGTGGGTGAAGCAGCAACTTCAAAGTTTTTTGAATGAGTTGTGGGAAAGAACCAGAAGAAAGATCATTAACTCCAGAGAAAAATAGTGAACAACATCTGTTTTCAGAAACATTGTGCATTAGGAATAAGTGGAAAATAGATGGTTACTTTACATTTTCCAGTCCATAGGCTGAAATCATTATTTCAGCATAAAATCCAAAGAATCTGAAGACATCAAATACAGGAGTGTTTAGTGCCCTTTCCTGATGGTGACAGTCGAAACTGAAATAAATCAGAGCTGTGAAATACC
Source organism: Pyrocephalus nanus (assembly GCA_038380795.1). Taxonomy (NCBI): domain Eukaryota; kingdom Metazoa; phylum Chordata; class Aves; order Passeriformes; family Tyrannidae; genus Pyrocephalus; species Pyrocephalus nanus. Next base: position 12,669,953 of record CM076262.1, on the reverse strand, counting down.
TGATCTTTGGTGAGAGAAGCAGAGAAAGATATAGATTGTGCTGGCACCTAACACAGCAGAAAGAAGCAATCTCACAATAAATGGTGTCAATATCCAACTGATAAGAAATGTTCAATTCTCGTGTTACCCTGGGTATTTTGTGGAAACAAAATATGCATGTATGGAAAACAGACAAAAGAGAGATCTAAGAGGAAACAAAGTATTTCTCTTAAGGGTAATGAGAAGAGTTTGTGTCCTTTATAGATCTCGACAAAAGATCTCAGAAGCTGCTTTCTAATATAGTACTACAAATTAGATCAAGTTCAGAAATAAGTCTCAGTTACTGAGTATTTCTCCTTTTTCAGTGTTGCAACTGGAAAAGCTTTAGATTCCAGAAGTAGAAAGCTTTAAGAAATTCTAACAGGAATAAATTCAACTTTCTTTCCGCTTAACTTAGTAACTGTGTTGATCTGTTATAAGACCTTGCCATTCCTAGTAACAGGCAATAAGCTCTGTACAGAGTTTGCAAGGTCTCGGGACAAATCTGTCAGGTCCACTCTTACTGAGCTTTTCTTGACTTGTCTACAGCTTTGTTTTGCTTGGTTTATCTCCAACACCATTTTTTTTTCTACCTGGCCAGGTGTCTATTGTGAATTTGTTTTTGTTCTCTTTATCTTTGTATGTTGTCACTTCTAACATAAAGAAGTAGCAAGTAATGTGGACATAGCAGAAGCTTCAGTATGATAGTAGAAGCTTTGAGAAGTGAGGCCACAGGATATGTGTGGCATAGAGGACTGCAGGAATGGAATGGTAAAAGATGGAGTACAAACTTTATGCAGGAGACCACGTGCTTATAAACAACTGAACAACAGTCAGTTGAAGAAATGCATATTTGAAGCTGGACAAAATTGATTTTACAGGCAACAAAAAAACCCACTTCTATTACATAAAAGTTACCACATATAGTAAACACTGGATACAATATGCAGCTGCAGATGGTTGTAAAAGCATGTTGCCAAATGCTTAGAAATTACCCCAAGTGAATCCTGTAGTGAGAGGAAAGAAGAAACTATCAACACCACATGCCTCCTGATGAGATATCACAGGTTGATATCTCCTTTTAATAACACCACCTCCAGCACTAAGGAAGTGTTGGGTGGTCTAAAGGATTCCCTTTTTAGTGTTAAAATCAATTAGAAAAGATGTTTATTGGGATGGATCCTGACCTTAGTGCAATAATTTTTAAAGCTTTCTGAATTTTACTACTGACTTATGATTGTAAATGCAGAGACCAAGACTTTTGAACTTGGCTGCCTAAAGTTACATCATAACACAGCAGTAATAAGGCACTGTGGTCAATATCCCCAAGACAAAGCATTTCCTTCAGGCATATGTAATAACTCTCTCATGCACTGTTCTGCTGAATTCATCCCTCTGTTTCCATCCTGCCCTCCCATTCTTCTATTTGCTATAGCTCCTCTTATTTACTTATCTACCACGCATATATACCCAAAATGTTTCTGTCCACCAGCTGTCAGGTACCAACCCTGTACCATTTCAAACATTTCTACATAAAGTCAGTTAAAAGATTACTCTCTGTTGATGTTGAAAGTTGCCATTTCCATTTCCTTTTCACATTTTATCCTATTGGCAGGACCTTGACCTAAAGGATTATCCCTGAGTCCTGCCTCACCTTTACGCTCTGACTGCAAATCAGAATTTTTATTTTAAACACTCAGTCACCTCCCTTTTATCAAATCTGTGGAGGGGTTTGGCTTTCCTTTGCCTTCTCCATGATCTTACATCATTCATTTCTGCACCTGGATGTAGTGTTTCCAGAAAGGGTTAGGACTGTGTCTTGAATTATTCTAGCTGTTAAAACTTCAGTTTATTTCTGTCCATCTTCTGAAGTTCCTTCTTCAGGTAATATCTTTAGAATCACTGATGCACTCCAGGTGATCATAAAACCTTTTGTCAGGTCTCATTTCAAAGACTATTTTATTCTGACAGCATGTCCTATGCTTAGACAAACTCCCCCTGTAAACAAGCCCTGTTTTGCCATGGCAATGTAGAAAAGCTGTCTAGACATAAAAATGTGTGTTGGGAAAATATTACTTCCTATGTTTAACCCTGCATCTCTGAAGCTGGTCAAAACAGGGTCAGGGTTATATTCAGGCAAAATAGTGAGCACCCTCAAAATAGTGAGCTGGTGCTTGTGCTAAGAATCTCATATACACATGGGAGATTATCATCAATATCTTTGTTAAAATGACATTTCTCTTCCTTTTTAGTGACCCTCTCCTTCCTTTCTCCAACCTAGCACTAAAAAACCCAAACAAAATCAAACCAAAAACCACCAACCAATAACAAGAATAAAAATCAATTGCACTGTCAGACCCCTTTTGTTTGCTGTCCTGGGTATCAGCTTATGCTATCAAAAATAGCATTCACCATAAAAGGTTTGCACAACTCTGTGAAATTCTACTTTATTTCTGAAATATACACATGGTTATTTCTTGATTTGTCTCCTCAGCAGGATCTTGTTCATAATTTCCTGGGGGCTTTTTTTTTTTTTTTTCACAAAAATCTAAGACTTGTCAGTTCTACAAATGAGAGTCCTTTCCCTTTGAAAGCATACGCACATACTTGTGTCTACAGATACGCACACATAAAGGTTTGGCATGGGTTTGTTTCTATAGCAATAATCAAAAGAGGCATTGTTTGTGCAGTGACCACTGTATTTTTCCATTTAGGGAACACAAACCTTTAAGATGTTATGGTAATAGCTTGGATGGCTCAAAATGAAATAGTGTTCTTGGAAAAGGGAAGACAGTACACTGTCCTTGGAATAACAGTATAAAAGCAAAAGAGCTGCTCAAATGCACTACCTTTCAAATTACTCTGACTGGCTTTTTTGTCTCAGTAAATAAGCTTAAATTACTCTGGACTACAGATTCACAACTAAAAGACTAGTTGTTCATGAGACATCTAAAAATTAAAGAAAAACAAACCCTTCTCTTCTGTAGAAAGCTCAGAGGCTTTATGAGGTGGTAAAGGAAAACCACAGAAAGGAATGCCAACAGGTTATGGGAGCAAGCAGATTATCTTCTGGGTTATGCTCCCTAAACTGTGATAATATTTAACTTCTCAGAAGCAGGTGTCATATCTGACACTCTTTTTCACACAAAACCTGGCCCTGAGTCACCCACAGGCACATGGCAGTAATAGATTTCAGCAGGTTCTACAGAACAGTATTGTTAAGGATAAAAAATGAGCTGTATTATGCAGCTTATAAAGGCAACACATTTTGGAATGGAAATGGTACTATTTGCAAATAGCTTTTTTTGCTGCCCCTCCCTGCTCTGCAAACTGACATCCCATTATCAAGGATTTAAAAGTTTATGCCAAAGAAAAAGTATTGACCTTCAAGTTAATGCTGTTAAAAATGTAATTTTATTTAAATGGATTTGAAAAGGATCTCTGCATAAAGTACAATACTGTCTTAATTAACAGTGCATTAATGTGCAGAAGCAGAAGGTCAGACACATTAATATATTTTCAGAAAAAGACTGCCCAGAAGTTACAAATCTTTAAAATACTAAATGATTTTAAAACTCTGATGTTATGCAGAAGTCAGACAATTTATGTACTAATCTGCTTCAGCAAACAGAAGCAATATCCAGCCACCCCACCTAAATGTAAACCATGCAAATTTATCTTTTTTGACTTTTACTACTAGCCATAATTCCTTTTTTTCCTCCTCCCTTTTTATCAGGTTTTGATGGCACAGTCAGCACTATACTGGGTGCAATATTAAGATTAATATTTAATAATAAGCAGAATTTACTATCCAGATTTCTGTACAAGAGACACCCTAACAACAGAGGGCTTGATTATATAAAATAATTGTTCTTCCCACTTTCTAACTTTGAAAACAAACAAATAATAACTTCTTGCCACATAATACTGAACTTGTGCAAAATCCCCATTAAAGAATACCAGAAGAGCACACAGCATTCTATCAAATTTGTGTCTAAGTCACTTCCTTTCACTTGCTTATTTTTTTACATTAGGCTGATTTTATTAAAAAGTACACTGGGCAATTGTGTAGAACTATTTGTCCATGAAAACATTTAAAATCTATACAGACTCATTGAAGCAGAATAATTTTTTTTCTGAGGACAGGCTGCATTGTTTTTTGGCTGTATTAACAATATTTTTGCCTTCAGAGCTCCCAATTTACAAAGTGAAGGAGGAACTGCCCCCTGTTGGGTCACAAGATACAGAAACCAATCTTGGAAATCACTCTCCTTCTTCCTGTGAATCTCCTTTTCCAAGGATTCATCATGACCCATAGCTCTGGTTTAAATTATTAAGTCAACAAAAATGATTAGGGACTGGAGCATTTATCTTACAAGGAAAGGCTGGCACCTGCTCAGCCTTGAGAAGAGATGACTGAGAGGTGACCTCATCAATGTCTATAAATATCTGAAGGGTGGCTGTCAGGAGGATGGACCCAGGTTCCCTCAGTGATGCCAAGCAACGGGATGAGGCAACAGGTGGAAACTGATGCATGCCAGATTCCACCTGAATATGAGGAAGAACTTCTTTACTGTGCACTAGAACAGATTGCCCAGAGAGGTTGTGGAGTTTACCTCAATATTAGAGGTATTAGAGATATTAGAGAACAGTCTGGACACATTCCTGTACAATGTGCTCTGAGAGGTTGGACCAGATGATCCACTGTGGTCCCTTCTAACCTGACTGATTCTGTGATTCTGTGAATCTGGGCTTTCAGTGTGTCAACAAGCAAGACTGAACCAAGAATGTTACTAGAAAAGGGTTTAGTTCCATGTTTCATCTTTTCTAAGACAAAAGAGAAGCTAACATCTGGATCAGGAATCCAAACTACTGGCAATTTTGTTCCTATTCTGCTCTGGCAACAGCTGCAATTCTGTGCTTTTTCATCTTGAGGGCTACAACTGAAGCCTAGATTGTCAGTAAAAATGTCTATTCATAAATGTGCACCTTCACTATTGTTAAACTGCCAGTAGGTGTTTTATATTTCTACTTGGAATTTTATGTGTATTATAGAAATAGTACATGAATAGAAGATAAAAGCACTATTGATGCATAGAGCTATAATGATTCTAGTGAAATAAAAACGTGTCTGAGAGCCATGGCTGAAAAGGTTTTTAAAAGGGGAATCACTAAAAATTACAGAAAAAGCTGCAATATTGTGTCACCTATGGTGGTATTTTTCCTTAGAATTGAGAATGTGAAACATAATCTTCTTTAAATCCAAAACTCCTGCTATGCACAATCTTTTTCCTTACTTAGTTCTGCATAAAATAAGGGTATACTTTACTCTGCAAACAGTCTGTGATGAGCAGAGTGCTGAGTTAATACCTTTTGTTAGTGTCCAAAATCACAATCAGCCAAAAGGAAGTATCTATGGGGCAGAGAGGAAGTGAGGAGTGGAGTCAGAATGTGCAACTAATTTATTATTCCAAGGATGTCAGACAGTCTTACAATATTACTAAATCTGAGATTTTTTTAAAGGAAACTTTCCGAGGAATTAAAATGTCCTCTTGTTTCCTGTTAAGTGAAGATACTGATTTAGACAGACTTTCCATATTTAAATATAATCTGTGCCCAAAATGTAATGGTTAATGGTTTAAATAATCAGCCATTTGCAAAAGCAGTGAGTGCTTTGCTGATGATGTGCAAGGTAATAGCCCAGCTGCAGAGGGCGTGAGCACCAGAGATGACCGTGACAAATCAACCTTCCTTTAGCAAGAAGCTGTGTTTTGAGCCAGATAAGGGAAGAGGCCAATAAGAAGCAGATCCTGCAAAGTGGGATAGTGCTTTTTATCATGCCAGTGTCCTCCTTACTGGCTGTAAAACTCCCCCATGGGTACAGTATCAGGACATTCACATTATCCATGGGGTATAACTGGCTCAGTTGTAAAACTCTCCCTGCCTCTGATGGGGGGGGGAGAGACACTGACACGTAGGCCTGAAGGTATTCATCCCTTCTGATAGGGTATAATTGGCTCAACTATGCTGCCTAGAGGCAAGTATCAGGTCTTAGAAGGTGTCCTAAATGACCAAAGACACTTCAGAATCACTTCTGAGGCCTTCCACCAGAGGACTGTGTATGATCCACAGAGTTGCAACAGAAAGTGTAAGAGTCCCCCACCAAGGGGAGATACCTCAGTGTTCCCACCATGCCCAAGTGTATATTAACCCATTGAACTTTGTGCTTCATGGGCTTCCCCCACCCCTGACAGATCAAGACTGCAACGGACATCTAAATTGCAGCAATCAACTCTCATCGCTGGATCCACGGAGGATAATATCTTTCTACTCTTATCCTTTTTTTTCCTCTCTCTCTCTCTTTCTTCTCATGAATTCTTCCTCTCAAAACATATTCTAAGCCAGACTAAAAAAATTTAAGTCAATGCCTTAGCAAGTCCCCTGTTGAGTCTGGATAAGTTAAAATTGGCTAAGTTCAATTTTTCTGAGTTAAAGTTTGTGAAGTGCCTTACTTTGTCTGGATGGGTTAAAGCATGCTAAATTAAAGTCTATAAAGTGCCTTATTTTGCCTGAATATTGTTTTAAAACTTTCCTAGTACTTTATTCTACCTAAATTCTCCAAAGTGTGCAAGTAAAAGTTTGTCATTGAACTTCCTGAGAATTTTGTTGTTTCTCCCACACACCACCCAGAATGAATCAACCAACCTTCTCCTAAACCCGCCAAGTGGACCAGGGCATAACAACCTGCTCCATGTGAGGTTTATTAGACTTTATGATTGTCTAGTATTATCTGAACAGCTGAAGCATTCTACAGAATAGGCTCTGGATGCTTCACATCTGAGGATTAAAGAACTTACTAAACCTTCATGACAGCCATGAGCTTTGAGCAACATCAACTTCCCTGATATTGTGGTAGAAAAGTTAAACACCAATTATTTAGATATTTGTAGTTAATTCTGTTAAGTCAAGCTTTGTTTTGACAAAAAAATTCAGAGTTAATATATTTAATTTAATTATTAATATATAATCAAACTATTTTTATGTGTTTTTTAAATTTAATTATATATGTAATTATATGCAGGACTAATTAGCAATGGCCCAGTTGTGCCTTAATGCATACTTTCCAAAGAAAGATACCAGTACCCATAACAGGCCAAATTTTCAATAGAGCTGTTCTGATGTAGATGAACTGAGGCAACAAACAACAAAAGGAGGGCAATGGAGAGCAGAAAGCAACAAGGGAAGAGGAAAAAGAGAAAGAAAGCATATCAGATTCACACAAAAGGTTTTATAATACAAATAGAATATAGAAGAAAAGTATAAAACAGAAGAAAGACATAAAAATATTTTATATCAATATAGTTGAAAATCTTTCTTTAAAACCTATGTTGAATTACAGTAAGGGAAGTTGAACTTACTTTCTTCTTTACTCATTTCCCAACATATGGGTATAAAATATCAGACTTCAAACATTTTAAAGTTAGCAAGGATAATTGAAACAAATATAAAATTATAAATAAATGTACAGAGATGAACAAGAATTTTTATATTTAGCACTGAATCTTATCCATCTGAGGTCTCAGATATGATATGTGCTCAAAAATTTAATATATTAACTAGACAAGAAATGTATATGAACAAAGAATATAGTATTTTTGTGACTGAATGTAGTAACTAGGTTTGAGGTGCTTGAAATAATCACACTAAAGAAAGAGAATTTACTTCTCAGTAGAGGAAGTTTTAAAACTGTGAGAAAACATATTTAAAAATATTCAATATGGTACCTGTAAACATTTGGGGACATTTTTAAAGTCATAAAGTAGTCTTTGTCTACGTTGGTAAGCTAAGCTGAAAGAAAAATATTTATTGAAAGATTATACTAGTAAAACAGAAAGTCATGTGTGAGAGAGTTAAATATTTAATTTAATTATACTCCACTTATCAGACTAGTCCTTATAATTTAGACTACTGCATTGGAAATTGCTAGTATGCTTTCTTAACTAAAATTATTAGCATAAATGAGTTCACTCTTGTTTCTAAAATATTAGCAAATTTTTTTGAGAAATTTCAACCTTCCAGTCAAGTCCTTGATCTTGAGAAGAGTAACCAGGCTATGCTTTACTCCTTCATATATGAAAATGTAAAACATCTTAGAATATTATTTGGCTTAAAAATCTATTGGTGGGGAAATCGCAGTTGGTAATCAATGAATAAATTAAGATTTCCCAAGTTAGCCCAGGAAATCTGTTAGAACTAATGACTAAAAAAAGTTGTATACTAATAGGTAACATAATAATGAATGCTATTCCAAAATACTATGAAAATTGCTACATATCTTTCTATACAATAATCTTAATCTTAACTGAATTAGTGGAACTTACAACAGAAATTTGTTTAGTCATGGAGCATCACTTTATTCAGGCTTGTTATTGTGTCCAGCATTACCACAAATTTCAGTATAATGCAGAATCCGGTAGATTAAACAATCCTAATCTTGTCCAGTACTGTTGTCTGATACTTGTTTGGGTTTGTACTACTAGAGCACAGTGCAGAATGGTGTAATTGTTGTAATATTGGCAGAATGAGAGACAAATATTTACTACCCAGTCTGATCAATAATGTAATAGAGGGATGAGAGAACTGATATCTCAGTGTGGTTTAGCTCTCAGACATTCCAAGTGATCAAGGGTAAATAAGAAGTAGGGTACAATGATATCACCAATTACTCTACAAAATCCAGTGCAGAAATTAGAAACTTTGTGGTGAAAGGAAGATACCGGTTTTCTGTGGATAGACCTTAAACTCGTGCTTTCTTCTGACTTCTTCAATACACTGGAACTTTATATGTTGAAATGAGACTGAAAACAAGTGGTCTGGGTGTACTTTTTACTATTATTCACTTCCTTTACACAGCTTAGGTGGGAATCAATTTGTGTAATAGATTTCTACATAGATATCTTATCAGGCTAGGCTGATAAGTGGAGAAAAAAAAAACCCAAACACATTTAGGGGGCACGTCATCTGCTTTAGATTTTAGGATGATGCACAGAAAGAGCTTATTTTTCTCCAGCAATTACAAAAGGGAGTGAGTTCAGATGTGGAAACCTTCGTTGTAGACATCACATTTGGTTGGATAAATTCCACTCTTCCTGTGTTTTATAAGGAAGGGAAAGACAACAGCAAAATCCTCCTCTTTTGTTTCACTGATGAGCATACATGAGGCACTATGTCACTAAGGAATTAGTCCTTTAGTAAAAGCAAAACATTAGCTTTCCATGTAAATCAAGCTTCAGTAAAAAGAGTGGATTATTGCACTTGCACTAATATACTGAATAATGATCATGACCACATACCACACCGTACAGCAAGGACCTTTCTTTAATTGAATTACAGAAAAGTTGTTACACATGAAGATATTTTTGAAAGTGGGCTTCTCTGGCTACATTTTTCTTCTATAGAGAGTTGCGCAAGAAAACTTTTCATCCATATCACCATGTGGTACAGGTGGGAAGAAAAAAACTCTTCTTTATTGCCATGGAATCCCAGGTCACTGTCATATTATTCAGCCTCGTGAGTGTTTCTCTACTCAAAATTGCAAAGAATTACAGTGTTTTAACATATATTTTTGTTTGACTATTGATACCACTACCAACAATGTTAGCATAAGGATTATGTCAGATCAAATTTCTGCATATTCTGTGTTCTGCTCAAAAACCTATTCAGCCTGCTCAGGGATTTGCAGTCCAGTTCAGAAAATAAGCATTCTGAGTTTCTTATGTGTTCCTGTTCTGGCCATGGTTTCACATTTGGGGGAATTTAGTGGTTCTTGGTGCATACCAGAGAGTAGTTTGGAGCCATTTGAAAACTGCTCTCAAGGCTGTATCTCCAGAACAGAATTGACATCGGTTTTATTTCCAAATTCCAATTTTAATACTTACATGGGTTCATAAAATGACAGAATAATCATGGAATTGGAAATCATCCATGGTGATTGTTTAGGCTGCAGAAGAGAAGGCTCCAGGGAGACCTTATAGCACCTTCCTGCACGTAAAGGGGACTACAGGAAGGCTGGAGAGGGGCTTCTTACAAAGTGATGTAATGATAGGAGAATGGGTCATTTTCTTCTTTCAACTGAGAGGTAGCTTATTAGGGAGAAATTCTTTACTGTGAAGATGGTGGGACACTGGAATGGGTTGCCCAGAGAAGTTGTGGATGTCTTACCCCTGGAAGAGTTCAAGGACAGGATGGATAGGGCTCCAAGCAACTTGGTCTAGTGGTAGGTGTCCCTGCCCATGGTGAAGGGACTTAATCTCTAGGGTCCCTTCCAACACAAACCATTTTATGATTTTATGATTAGCCTAAAAAACTACCACTTCTGAATTTTGAGATTTCATTAACTTCAACTTTCTGGAAGAATATTCTGGGGAATTATCAGTACATGATTGATCCTTTCAGGGTGTAGAACTATGGTATTGTCTTGCATCAAAAATGAGGTGGAGGGAGAGTCCCAGATGCCTAGAACCTTGGCAGTCCAGGGTGTCTCAGAGGGCTTCACACATTGACAGTCTCACATGCTCCCACTGATCACCTCTACTGGGACTCTGCAACAGCAAATTAGGGTTGCTTGTATTGATCCTGTGCCATGTAAAAGGAGTATCTCAGGGACATGCATAACAGAAATTTCTCAGCAACTCGTTCTGGGTCTGCCTTATTTATATAGGAGGCAGGGCAACAGAGCACCAGAATTTGGCTGGCTATTTTTAAAATGCCCATAAATAAAAGCTAAATACTGTAGTTTTTCTTATAAATTAGTGGACCTGAATCACAAAAACTAAGCCAGACTTTAAAACATCTATGTTCCTATCAATTTCAAGTCATGCTACTAAGTCACACTATTCAATGAAGTGTTCTGAGTTAATTAAAAGTGATGGGAAAGATTTTTTTTCTCCAATAATGTTGTTTTCTCTTTCAGCCAACCAAACTCTAAATGCTTAACCATGTATTTGACTTATGACTCAACTTGAAGAAATGCCATTTTTTCCCAAAAATCACTCAAGATTCTTGGACATATGGTGTCTGTTTCTGTAATTTCACTCGATCTTGATAAAAGTCAAACCATTAAAGCTTTTTTCTTTTTTCTTTTTTTTTTTTTCAGGAAAAAATGGCCTGAAAGGAATGTAACATTTGTTTGAATGATACAACAGTAGCATCAAGTTACCAAAGACTTAAATACTAGAGACAAAATTGTGTCAGTGGACCTGAAGATTTTAAGTGTACTCTTTTGATTTAAAACAACCTTGAATTTCTTTTTCCTTTTCCTGGAGTATATTACAAGTCATTGGATCTAATTCTTGCTGCAGAGGTGTTTGTTTTAGGACTGGATTTTTTTTTCCTCATAAATGGGTCTATAACATAGTGTTGCCTTTGCCTTGAAAACGAAGTCTGCAGCTGACAAGATATCTTCCTGGTGATATGACCTGAACCACACAAACATATTAGATTTCATTTCCGACTACAAATATTGTTCACAATCTTTCTATAAAATTCCGTGTGTAGATGATTTCAAAATTAGTATATCTGATCTAGCTGAGATGGAGTTAAGTTTCCTCATAGCAGCCCTCATAGTGCTGTGTTTAGTATCGGTAGGTAGAAAGGTATTGATAACACACTAGTGTTTTGGTTATTGCTGGGCAGTGCTGACACAGCATCAGCTCTGTCTCTTCAGCATTACTCCCTCAACCCCTTCCCTGCACAGTAGGCTGAGAATGAGCAAAACCTTGTGAGGGGACACAGCTAGAACAGCTGACCCCAGTTGACCGAAGGGATTTTCCATACCATATGATGTCTGTGCAAATATAAAAGTTAAGAAAAGAGAGGTGGATGCGGGGAGCATTTATTATTTACAGTGTTTGCCTTTTCAATCAACCACTACACATGCTGAAGCCTTGCTTCCTGGGAAGTGTCCAGACATCACTTGCTGATAGGAAGTAGAGAATTAATTTTTTTTTTCCTCCTTTTCTTGTATGTGCAACCTTTCTCTTTTCCTGTAGTAAACTGCCTTATCTCAACCTATGCATTATTTTCCATCTTATTTTCTCTCCCCTCTCCAGCTGAGAAGGGAGAGTGATAGAGTAGCTTGGTGGGCATTTGGTGCCCAGCTGGGGTCAACCCACCACAATGAGTATTAGCAGGCATATACTGCACATAGAGCATATACTGCTGACATGTCTTGGTGATACTATAAACCACTATGAGATGACTTGTTATGACTTAGCATACTACTTGTCATTTATGCCTTTAATTTTTTTGTAGCAGCACTCATTTGAATCATTAGGTACCGCTAGTGTGACAGAAGGATTCATGAATTTTGAAAGATTTCTTAGTCAGTTTAAATTAAACCCCTATGTGGGATTTTTCTGGGTGATCGATGTCATAATGTTTCATATTGTAGCATTAAAAAAAAAAAAAGAAAAAAAGGAAAAAAAAGAAAAAGCACAATCTTCTAACTATCCTTAATTAATCTTTAAATCCTTCAATGGGGTTGACCTAAATTACAAAGTCCCTTGCTTGCTGTGTTGTTGTGATATCCCATGGCTATAACAATACAACTGTCAATCTCAAAAGTGAAGTTTAAGTACAGAAAACCAGTAACTGGGCCATGATTTTAGAACTTGCTTGCATGATCGATCAGAATGACCTCAAACTTCATCATTACTGTTAAATGTTAAACTGAGTTGGAAGAGACACACTATGATCACCTAAGTCCAACTCCTGGCCCTGAACAGAACAGCCCTAAGAATCACAATATGTGCCTCAGAGCATTGTCCAAATGCTTCTTGAACTCTGTCAGGTTTGATGCTGTCACCATGTCCCTGGAGAGCCTGTTCCAGTGCCCAACCACACGCTGGGTGAAGAACTTTTTCCTAATATTTAACCTAAACCTCCCTTGACACAGCTTCATGCCATTCCCTTGAATCCTGTCATTGGTTACCAGAGAGACTGGTGTCTGATCCTTCATTTCCTCTCACAAGGTGGTTGTAGACTGAAGTGAGGTCTCCCCTCAGTCTCCTCTTCCCCAGGCTACACAGACCAAGTGACCTCAGCTGCTCCTCCTATGGCTTCCCTTCAAGGCCCTTCACCATCTTTGTTGCTCTCCTTTGGATGATCTCTAAAAGCTTAATACTTTTCTTATATTATGCTGCCCAAAACTGCACACAATATTCAAGGTGAGGGCACACCAGTGTGGAGCAAAACAGGGCAATCACCTACCTCTGGTGATTTGCCTGATGCCCCCCCAGACATGGTTGTCCCTCCTGGCTGCCAGGGCACTGCTGACTCACATTCAACTTGCCGTCAACCAGGACCCCCAGGTCCCTTTCAGTGGCACTGCTTTGCAGAATCTCATTCCCCAGTTTGTACATACATCTGGGATTGCCCCATCCCAGGTGAAGAATCCGGCATTTCCCCTTGTTGAACTTCCTATGGTTGGTGATTGCCCAGTCCTCTGATGTGTCGAGATCTCTCCAGGGCCTCCCTGCCTTTGAGGGAGTCAGCAGCTCCTCCCAGTTCTGTTACATCTGCAAACTTGCTTAATATCCCTTCCAGTCCTATGTCCAAGTCATTTATGATGATGCTGAAGAGCACAGAGCCTAAAAAGCAGCCCTGTGGAACTCCATTAGTGACAGGTCACCAGAATCATGTTACCCATTCACTATTACCCTCTGTGCTCCACTCCTGAGCCATCCACCACCGGATATGTTTATCCAGCTGTGTGCTGGACATTTTGTCCAGAAGGATCCTGTGAGAAACAGTATTGAAAGCTTTACTGAAATCCAAAAAGATGACATCAGCTGGCATCCCTTGATCAGCTAGGTGGGTTACCTTGTCATAAAAGGAAATCAGATTTGACAAGCAGGACTTTCCTCTCATGAAGCCATGCTGGCTGTGACCAATGACTGTATTGCCCTTTAGTTTTTTTTCAATACCCACGATGAATAATTTTCTCCATAACTTTAACAGGCATTGAAGTGAGACTGGCAGGCCTGTAGTTTCCATGGGCATCCTTTGTGATCTTTCTGAAAACTGGGACAACATTCACCAATTTCCAGTTAACTGGAATCTCTCCAGATTGTCAAGACAGTTTAAAAATCAGTGGAGGATGCATTGTGATGACATCAGCCAGCTTTTTAAGCACTGAATCCCATCAGGTCCCATAGATTTGTAGGGATCCAGCTGGAGCAGCAGATCCCCACAACTTCAGGGTAAACTGGGAGTTTATCATTCTCACAGCTATGGTCTTTCAGTTCAGGGCATGGGACCCTCTTCATAAGTCATCAGTGTTGAAAGCAGAGGCAAAGAAAGCACTAAACATCTCTGCCTTGTCTCTGTCCCTGTTTGTGAGGTGACCATCCTTATCCTGTAATTTCTGCACTGCCTTCTACCATTAATGTATTTTAAACCCCCTCTTTTTATTATCCCTCATTTTTCTGACTAGCTTCAACTCCATTTGAGCTTTGGCCACATGAATTTTCTCCCTAGAGTGGTGAGTAGCATCTCTGTACTCCTCTTACATCACCTGACCTTGCTCCCACTGGGCATACACCTGTTTTTGCCTTATCTCCAAAAGTAGATTCCTGGTTAGTCAAGCTGGCCTTCTGCCTCATCTGCTTCACTTCTAGCATTTAGGGATTGCCTCTTCATGGGTCCTTAGAAAGCAATACTTAAAAAGTGACCGCCACTAATGGACCCCAGCACCTTCAAAAGCATTTTCCAAGCAGACTTTACCCACTACTTCTCTGTGCAGCCTGAAGTCTACTCTCCTCATGTCCAGGGTTGAAATTCTTCTGGCATTTTTCCTCCCATCAACAGATTTTAAACTTGATTGCTTTGTCGTTGCTGTGGCCAAGAAGGCCACTGATCTCCACTTCCCTCGTGAGACCCTCTCTATTAGGAAGCAACAAATTAAGGACAGCATCTTTCCTAGTTGTCTCTCTTAGTACCTGTATCATGAAGTTGTCATCCAGGTGTTTTAGGAATTTTCTGGACCTGTTTATGACAGCTGTGTGATGCACCCAGTTAATTTCCAGCTAGTTGTAGTCACCCATAAGGACAAGGGCAGATGATTAAGAGGTGTCTCTTAGTTCCTTAGAATAAGTCATCAATGTCATCGTCCTGGCTAGGCATTCTGTAGTAGACTCCCATGGTGACATCTGCCAGAGGCTCTCAACTGTGACACTGCCAGCTCTAAGCTCCAGTCCAGCCCTTCTGTTACATAAAAAGCCACCTCCCCCGCCTCCCCTGCCCTGCCTATTCCTCCTGAAGTGCCTGTAACCATCCAACATGGCATTCCAGTCACAGGCACTCCAGTCACTGCATGTGCTGGTATAGAAACATTTCAGATGTCATTCATTGTATCCAACACCTCATGGAGCAGATTGAAGGATCTCAATAGCACTCACTTCTTTGAGTTGCAGTGCACCATCCCACTGCCTTTCACTGGAAAGCCTGTTTTTGTCCCTTTCCTTTTACAGACTAGTTTAAAACCCTATTACATTTTATGGGAAAGTCTGGTTTGTTTTGCAATGGTACCATCTCCAAATAGATGTCCATGTTTCCAGTAGGTTCTATTTGTCATATCACATTCGAATGTTCACTAAAAGGTCTTTGTCTGTCTATTGTCTTGAAGCCTTTCCATGTTACCACTTGTCAGTATGAAAGAGTTACTTAGCATCACAAAATGTCCCAAGTTTACTAAAAACAGTAAAAAGGCTGCTGTCTGTCTTCCTGGAGCCAAAGGACAGATCCTACAGAACCAAATTCTTTCCCTGAAATAAGGTCAGGAATTTTATGAAAATGCATCATTTTTTATTGGCACAGAAAGCTTGTTTCAGGGTGAGAGGTTACAGGAGATGTCTTGGTCTTTTATCTTAGAGATTCATCCTTAGGAAAATGGATGCGAAGTCTCAGGTGGAAGGCTGAGACCAATTGGCAGGGGCTTGGCAGCTGGGTGTGAGCCAGCAGTGGCTGCTGTGATGCAAGGACAGAAGCACAAGGACCTTGCCAAAGAGGGATGTGCAGCTTCTCAGAAAAGACCTTCCCCAGCTTGGCATCTGTGGCCTGTACGCCCTGTTCAGAAGGGTAAAAATGAATAGTTTTATGATGGGCTGGAGTTTTTATGTGACTTACTCTTTTAGATCCATTGGGAAAATTCCTCAGCAAGGGTCAGGGGGCCAGCTGATGTCCTGTTAGTCAGATGGAGAATAGCTCCTGAAAAGGACTGTCAGTTTTATTTGGCTGAATCTCAAAATATCTGGGAAAAGCAGGTTCAGCCAGCAGAAGAAAGGACTGAGAACTGTGGAGGATTTAAGGGAGCAGTGTCTCTATTCTCATGTAATGCTGAACTGCAAGAATAAAACTTGATTTTCATCATATTTTACAATGCACTGATTGTATGGAATCTATCAATGTAACAATAAGTTATGCCTTCAGCATGATTATAGCACATGTTGTATAAGTGACTAAATGAGAGGATAAAATTGCTGTGGCATAGGGATTTATATCACAATAGATATTTTTGCATAAATCTATGGTGATGCTTCAGCTTTCCCTGACATCCACATCTTTAGAAAGGACTCTGAATTAATACTTCCACTAGAGGAGGACAGCAAAAATAGACAAGGCTTTAGTCCTCAGAGGAGGTAAAAGAAAAATGGAGAACCTGCTTAGTGCCATTAAAATTTAGAATTCCTTTATGTATAACAGAAAAAAAGGAGAAAGGAGAAAGATTTCAAGTGAAGTCAGAATTTTCAGTGTCAATGTACTCACAGACACATCTCCTCTCAGGAATGCATTTCCTTTGCTTGTTACTGTTTGTTTTCAAAACAGCAAGGCACCTCAACACTCAAAAATTCTGATTTTAAAGACAATCCTTCTCCCAAGTTTCCATTAGAAAAGATACTTTTCTGCACTTCTCCATAGACATGGAAGGACAGTCTGAGACATGAAAATTTGTAAATATTTATCACACTTCCTGAAGTATATATAAACTCCCCACTATTGAGTTATTATTGCAATAGGGAACATTTAGATGCAATTAAGGAGATGAGAAATGTGTCAGGATTATTAGTGCAGCATCTTGTAATACAGGTGTGCTTACAGCTAATGAGGACAGCTGCCAAGCCAAAAATATCAATTATGTCTGAATGACAATGGGTTTGATTACACTCCTTTCTCACTTTTTTATTACAAAAAAAAAGAATGTGACAATTCTGGGTGAACACTAATGTTTGAGTTCTAGTAGAAGCAAAGAAGTGGAGAGAGAGTGAAAAGGAAGAGGAAGGGAGGGGAGGGGAGATTTGTTCTTATAGCACCGTGGTTAGAGCAATCATGTGGGAAGTTGAATGACTATATTTGGTTCCTATACCCCATGAGATTTTAACATTCACATCCCATGATTGGCAGTTACATCCAGCAGAAAATTGCTTTATGTATTTAATATTTAAGGAAGTGTTTCAGGTGCCTAGATCTAGGTGTCTTGTGCCATTGCCGATGTCTGAGAGATACCTCTGGTATGATGATACAGGTGGATGACAGATACAAGGTAGGAATGTGGGGGTACACACCACTTCCTAACATGAAAGCCTGTCCTGAAATAAGTCTTGTGGTGTCCTGTCTTTGGGGATCTTGTATCAACCAGCAGCTATGGTGCTGCTTGCAACAGGCACCCCTCCAGCTGGAGCTTTGGCAGTTCTAAAATAATTAAATATTAATTGATCTAGAAAGTAAGAAACAGAACCTTCCAGACTAGTGCTTAGGGGACTCACCTGAAAGGATGCGATTTACCAGAAAGAATGCATTAAAAGGTGAGGAAACAAGCAATACAGTGCCTGCTGTCCTCAGGAAAGAGGAAACATGAACTCCTGGTGTGCTGGAAGAGGTCAGCCACAAATGTAAGAACAGAAGGTAGACCTTGTTTTCAGCTTTTGAAGATGAACATACACATTCTCAGATCTCTGTCTTTGTACTGAAATGAAAATTGGGTGTAGCAAATCCAAGCTACATCCATATAGGGAGCAGCAGTCACTTGAGTGTAGTTGATCAACTACTTCAAAGCTTTACACCATGTCTTTTCTGCTTAAAGTTGGCTACTGAAAACAGTAATAGCTGGCAGGATCTGACTGTTCAGAATTACTGGCACCTCACCAAGAAATGGAAAGACTGTTTAGAGTGGATTTGGATATACTGTAGATGAAGCAGAATATATCATGCTTTAAAGTCAAGGACAACTGTTCTTTCTGCGGAGGGGCTAGATGAGGCAAGAAGGACTTATACAATCTCTTGAAATTATAAACATTCTCTGCTAATAAGAAAAGAAGCCCAGAAGCAATGAAACTTGAGATTAGCCAGGCAGCAATTATCCCAGTAATAATATGGTATATGTTTCTTCTTTACTGCTCTTGTGTAGATTACAAATGGTTTTTAAAGCAGAGCTGGATAAGCCTGGAAATATTGTACTTAGTTTAGGAGCCAGCAGGAAAATCTACAGAGACCTAAAATCTCACTGAGGCCCTTGCTCAGCCTTATAAACAGTAAACAATAGCAACAAAACATTAAAAGCTCAAGAAGAAGGAAATAAAACCTAAAAAAACCCCAAACCACACCAACCAACAAACAAAAACAACAACAACAACAAACACAAAACAAAACAAAACAAAAAAACATGCTCTTTAAAGCTTGCTTATTAAGTGTACTGGATCCTTCATTTTTATGTCCACACTCTAATGACCTAGTAGCCTAGTGTCCTGTCTGTCTTTACTGGTGAAGAAGTATTTCTGAACTCATTTAGTTTTCCCTGTTGACAAAAACACTATTTATTTTCCCTCCAGGCTGGAAAAATATAAATAATTTCACTGATAAACTTTGGAAAATCCGACACAACACATTTTTACAAGTCTGATTTCAAGAATTCTAATCCCAGTAAAAGTTTTAATCTAAAAGTCATCATATTGCATTGTAATATGCACCATTTTTTTCTTCCAATGAAAATTACGAATCTAAGGAATATTTCATTTTCTTTTCTGCTTGTAATCTCTGGAGTTTAAAGGATGTGAAATTTTGAATGGGTTTGCATTTGGCTGCAAATATTTTGACAATTTTCTGGTATCATACTTGTAGAAATACAACACCAAAATCTGTAATCAATGGAAAGTGCTGAAAACACAACAAAATGAGCAAAAGTCAACAGATGCCGAATACAGATGGAAAGGAGTTGGCACACTGCCTAACACCTTGTACCTAAAATTGAGTAGCTATTTTGTTTTTATTTCCTTGTTTTCCTTTTAACAAGATTGCTCTTCCAGCTTTGTAAATCACATATAACCAAAGGTTATATGGCATCCGGGTCCCTCGCAGTTGAGTGCTCAGCTGCTTCCCTGGGGCTTGGGCGGGGGAGCCATGCCCACCTCAGGGCTGTGCCAGCAGCCACCCATGCTGCCACGGGACATCCCACAAGAGCCAAGGGGCTCTGCCATTGCTCTTCTGTTGGTTTGTCGATCGCTGCATTTCACTGCTTAGCAAACTAGCATAGCCTGCCACAATTTTGTGTTTTGCAGTGATACAACAGCCTACAAGGAGTGGTAAATGAGGATTCCAAGACCTGGATATGAGCTGTTGTAAATAACAAGATTATCACCCATGAAGCCAAAGTAGAGAGACATTTTTCTTCTCATACTTAAACATATGTGATTAATACATATTCGGAGAGCTTATTCCTTGCCATGACTAAAAAGTGGTTGATTTTTCAGTATTTGTAAATTTCAGATCCACGAGGAAGTATCTGTCTGGAAAGCTTAACAGCAATAAGGGGCTGAGTGAGGGCTCTGAGTTTCTTTCCAGGAGCCAAAATAATAAAAGATCTGTTCTCCTTTGTGGAGCCTTTCTTAGAAATGTTATACAACCATGAAAGTCATCTTAAATACTGGATCCTACCTGCATCAGATCTACCTCCAGTCTCTAATGTTGGTTTTGAAAAATATTTTTCTTTTGCTTTCAAAATACTAACAAGAATAATATTCATAATATAAAAAACCCAGCTTTAGTGTCCTTTAATTCCCTCATTAAAGGAACACATCACAAGTTGAAAGTTAAAACTGTGGGAGATGAAACACCTCACAATAGTATACAGCCTAGAAACAAAAACAAAAATGAGGAAAACACTAAATGATGTTCAGAAGGGCAACAACACCTGCCACTCGGACAAGCATCTGGGATCCAGATTTCTATATTTTGCAGTAAGATCACTCCAGTCTTAGCTGATTACTTTCCTTTCAAACTGATGTTTAGTGAATTATAAAACGTAGATTGATTTCAGGTGTTCTGTGACTGTCTCTCTTTTTCATCCTGATAGAAAGGCTCGTAAGTTCCAATATTTGTTTTTCTGTTTTTCAAAAGTAGTGTTTCTAGAGGGAAAAAAAAAAAAAAAAAAAGAAATTAGGTTCATAAAGTAATCTCTGAAATCTAATTGCCAGTGTCAGTTACAATAAAAATGTCTCCATTACTACCCAAAACCAGAATGGGGAAAAGACTCTTAAGGAATTGAATTATACTGACATGAGAAGCCATTGAAAGCAGTAACTAATTAGCTTAGTAGCATTGCTGTAATGTATTACAGTGTTCTCCCGCAATTTAGACAGCTTTGAGTCTTTAAAGATACTTGGACATTTGCTTCTTGTAGATTTGAAGTCAACGGGATGACCATGACTTACTGAAAACAGCATTTTGCCAATGCTGATGCTTTTGAAAATCTCATCTTTAAAGATCTGTGGTAGTAATTGGGTCAGCATGTTGGCATGGACTGGGGAAGGAAACCAAATTGCTTTTTAACACTATCTAATGGGCTGTAATGGACTAGACTTAATTAAAATATCTAAGGAACTGCTGACTAAACCAAAAGGAACCCTTTGACTTTTAGGAAAACAGGTATTCATAGAAAACAAACAAAAAAAAACAAAACAAAACAAAAAAATTCAAAAATGTTCAATAACTCTTCAGCAGGGATGCCTGGGTACTTAAGAAACCCTAAACTTCTACAAGAAAATGTTTGTTGCACAATGTCACCTTTCTGTCAACATCCAGTACAGAACAGGGATGAAGCTTATGATTTATAGGACATAAAAACACCACTCTCTATATTTTCAGGCAGTAAAGCTGTTATGATCAGTAACTGCAACATCAGAATGCCTGGAAATATGGTCAGATGCATACTTTTGCTTTGCAGTTGGAATTGTAGCATTCTTGAAAGATTTCATAAAGCCTGAATATTCATTTCTGTTGGGAGAAGCTAAGGATCTTCTGGTAGAGCAAATTTTTCTCTTGTTTGGAGCAAAGCAAAATAGGACCTGGAAAATCACAGAATTATAGCATTTTAATTTTTTTAAAAATTGGTTTCTTCATTTGTTTGGATGGTTTTGTACAATTATTAGAGACTAAATGTTTTATTTCAGCTCTTTTTATTTCCTTTAAAACCATTGCCAACTTGAGCACAAGATGATATATGAAATCAAACATTCCTTTCTGAAAATGTAATACTATGCCATTTACCAAATCAAGCACTTCCAGTTCTCATTAGCCTTAGAATAAAATATTCTGGGGTTTAGGCA